>JAWWTY010000001.1:107413504-107476999 GCA_035222235.1 Margarornis squamiger
TCAGTATCCATAATTATTAAGGCTATGAGAACAAGTGAAACTGTAGATCATATTAAGCTTCATGGCAAGCTTCCTATGAAGATGGAGCTTTATTCTAGATTTTTCAGAAGCATAGACAAAGATTTATTCAACTATTTATTTATGTGGGCCATTTGTGTTGTATAGCTTTGTTTTGAAGGCCCTGGATGCGTAGCACCATTGCAGTCCCCTGACGTGCTAAGAAGATACAGTCCTTTTTCTCTACAGGTGAGAAGTGTTGTCTTTGATAAAGCTTGAATTAAGAAAGAAAAATAAAAAAAAACCACACACACACACACACACACACAAAAAACAAACAAAAACACACAACCTCCCTCCCCCCAAAAAAAAAAAAAAAAACACAAAAAACACACCAGAAACCAACCAAAACAAAACCCTCAGCAACCAAACAAATAATAATTAAAAAATATGTACAAAAAAAAACCCAAAATGCAAGAAGGCTGGCAAATTTCAGTAATAAATGGCTTTTGTTACAACTGGGAGAGCAAAATTTTATAATTATTCAGTCTAGTTCTAAATAATAATATGATAATATTTTGTGATGATCATTGATCCATTAATTCAAAACAAACCAGAAACTTTTATTTCCCATATAACACTTCAAAAAGTTGTTTACTATTCTTTAACTCAACTAAAAAGTACGAAGCTCTATGGAGAACTACAGACAGTGCATGATGATACCTTATGACATATGAACATTGCTTAACTCTTTTTGTAAGTGTTTCTTTATAACTTCACCAAAATATTTGTAATTAATTAAACAGTACAAATTTAAGTAATTTTATTATAACACTTTGATGGCATGAAATGCATGAACTGTGTCCATATTTGGGCTGCAGATCTTGACAGAAGCTGAGGCAAATACAGACGTCTCAGCATGATTTGTCTTGGTGTATTTATTCTCAATAGGTATTTATCACAAACCTCAGGTGTCCACAGATCAATGTGTTCTATAGGTGTAATTCAGAAGAGATAATTGTAAACATAGTTTTAAACTAGGAAGTATCAACTGAAATATTCTAACTCACAGAGCTTCATATTCCAAGACAGGCTGTGTACTTGGGGTTTTATAATTTTACTGAAGTTTTTTTATTATTATTATTTTTTATTTTTTAGCCTAAAATTATTATAAACCACTTATTTACACAAGAAAAGGAAAATCTATACCTATGCACAACATGTCACGGCTATTGATCAGGAAACCAAAATGTTTCCCTGACTGTTTTAAAAACTGTGACCCCAGAAGCCACAAATCCTAAAAAGCAGACATCCATTAAGTGATAACTGTAGGGAACGTGCTAACCTGGCGAAGTTTCAGATGGAAAGGAAATATTTGTGATTTTTAAAAAAGTAAGAATAATAAAATATTTGGAATGAGCAACCTGGCAGGGATTGTGAAATTGACTGACATTTACACCTTTACATCAGAAATTTGTTCCCAGTGTTTTCACAGCTATCAGAAGGGCAGGTCTTTTTACTGTTGTTTTGGGACAGTGTGTTAGTAGTTACTCAGGAAAGCCCCAATTTTAACAAGACTTGGTGCTGTAACATGTGAAGTTTTAGTGATTATATGGATTTCTTGGACATCTTGTTCCAATATGTGGTGACCAATATACTAAAGAAAGGAGTAGATTAATAAGACAGCTGTGACAGGGAAAATTTAACTGAGTAATTTTGAAAGGAGTCCAAAGGGCTTTGGAATATAATATAATAAAAATGCTGCATGATGGATGTTAAATTCAGGGTTTTTTAAATGTTTTTACTTCCTTCTGGACTGTGTTTAGGAACAAGTTTATGAATAATGGCTTTTGGATTAATAAGAATATGAATATAAGAATATAATTTCTGTTCTGTTCTAGAGTCTTTATCAATTAAGATGCCATCTTGCTTCAATGTCTCTTATTCTGGAAACTGATAATATCTGTGACATACTAGGACATTGTAAGTCTTAAGCCTCCATTTAGAAAAAAACCCCTCAGTTTAATTATAATAATATTAAAAGAAATACAAGGGAATTAAAATTTTTCTACACCTGTTTCATGAGTTTACAGGATGTTAAGTATTACCAATAGCTTATTTAATTTGTATTATGTGTTCTGCAATGGTCTGCCTATGAAAATATGCTTTGGTTCAAAATGAAATAAATTGATAACTAAGAAAGGCCTTCACCACATATTAAATTTATAACTACCTACTATCTGTAAGTAAGTAACCAAACCTTATTAGATCTGGTTTTAATATCTGAAGTGGCTAATCTACAGTACTATGTTAATTTCTTATTCTTGTGATGCAAAAACTTGGGAACTTAACTTAGTACGTGTCAAGAAATTGAATGCCGTTTTTGAACATGAATGATGCATAATTATAACATGGAACACATTTTGTTAAGATTTTAAATTAAAGCCAAAATACTTTTTTGACAGTTCTAAACAAAAAGCAATAATTTCTTTTTATAACACCTCCTTCAGCATCCGAGTTAACATGAAAACAAAATTATAGGACAGAACTTTGCATATTCATGGAAGATTCCAGTGAGAAACCTGCACTTCTTTACACTGCTCTTTTGGATTTCTTTGAAAATTTCTTTTAAGATACTAAATTGTGAATTTTATAAGTTAGACTTCATGAATCTCTAGTATAGATTCTGCTATATTTTGCCATGATAGAAAGTGGGATACTGTGGAAGTCTAGATCTAATAAGTTTAAATTCAGCCAGGTCTAATCTGGAACATTAGGTACAATTACAGGCTTGCAGAGTGAAAAATATTCACTTAAACTGAATACCTCAAGTGGACTGATCAGGGCTCTTCATGTCAGAAAAAAATGGCCCAGTTTTTAGCCTTCTGAAAGGTTAGTTCTGTATACAATTTGCTGTCCAAAAGGTAAACACCAAAAAAAGAAGTAAATAAAACTATAACGCTGGTACAGGATTAAGTGGCTGTAAATTGGTCATAAATGTTTTAGAACTGACAAATTTTCTAAGCATTAAAACTTTTGGAGCAGCTTCCAGAGAATTATAGGGCAAACATACTGAATTTAAAATCAAACTTGAGGAATTTATATATTTCTTCTACATTAAAAAAAAAAAAAAAAAAGGTTTCTACTGAATCTTCAGGGGGTTTTTTCATCAGTAATAATCACAGCTGCCACAAAGCTGTCTCAAATCAAGGTTTTTCAGATATAAATAAATGCAGCAAAGCTTATAAGTGTGCTTTAAAAATAAGCTCGTGTTACCATTTATAGACTTCTTTTTTTTCCTGTCAATCAACACAATACATTATTTTTGGGTTTTTTCTTACTGTTTCAGATGTACATTTTTTATTGCATTATCCTACAATGAACTTCAGGTTTACTTCCAGAACACATTGAAACTCATTGTGTTCAACCTACATTTCTATCTGTCCTCCACATAAATGTCATCTCAGTATATTTTGGCAGAAAGTAAAAAAAAAAAAAAAAAAAAAAGGCATTTAGAATGTAGCATTAAATTTATTTTCCTAGGTCTTAACATTTCCTTATTTATGATGACAGGTAGGGGAAGAAATTTCTATTCTCTGTTGTGGAAGGCTGTATTACTATAGATTCCCTTAAATAATCTTGAATTAAGTGAGAAAACCTCTGTATCATTTAAAGACCCCTGTCTTTAAATATTTAGGAAACATAGTTATTTTATTATTTACAGAATTCTCCTGTATTGGACATACATTACTAAATCTAAGTTTCGGTGGTATTGAATGCACTGTAACAAGATAATTCTTTAGTTTTTAAAATTTGTGCACAGTTAGTAAAGTTTTGAGAGTCTGTGGTCCTTAGATCAGTCAATAATAAAATAGCGGATCAGGCTGTAATAACTCCTATTTCTATTCTTCCTTACCTAACAGCTAATGTCTTTGCACATTGTATATTTTAGACATAGTCAATAAAAGGGTTAAAGTCAATGAATAATATCTATTTTCCAGATCAAAATAATTTCTGGAATTTTATTCTTCTCCATTGTTGGTAAATGTAAAGTCAAGATTGAGTACTTTGCCAGGCAGGTATTTATGGAAAGTTTATATTCCGGTGTTAGACCGGAAAGCTACATGATTTCTTTGCTAGTCTCATGAACAACACCACATGCTACTATGTTGTGTTTTGCAATGTACTTGCATTATCACACTTCCTGTATAAAATATCTTTTAGTTTTCTAGAAAAGTCTTTCAGAAAAGTCATATTTATTAGAGAAAACAAAACTTGTCTCTAAGAATAAGGAGTCACATACTCAACTTTACAGAAGAAACAGAATGTGCTTCTCTTCTGTTGTGTAGAAATACCCTGAACTTGCCACACGAGAACTATTTTGGCATCTTTAGTGATGAGGTGTGTGAGGCTCTTGAGGCTATTTTCCATTTCAAAGGCAGCAGGTGAAAGTAGAATGGTGAAGTTATCATACATCCCATATTGGAAAACCTGTTGTGAATTGTATAGAATTAAACTTTTAATCACATCTTCAACCTCTTCAATAGCAGGAGATTAAAGAGTGTCTATCCTAACAGTAGGAGTACATGAGTGACTGGTTTCATGACCCCATGCAAGCTTTTGCTTCATGTGCCTCCATAAAATGCACAGATTTGTTCATATCTAAATAATAAATGTGTGGCTTAAAAAGGCGTCATTTCAGAGAATAATTAATTGGGAGAGTTCTCTTATCTGTATTTGGCATATGAAAATATTACCTTATGAAAATAACTCACCAACAAGCACTCAGTACTAATAAACAGAATGTAGAACTGGCATTAAATGCCAACTCTTCCTATAAAAATACAGTTTTGATTCTGGATTTCAGGTTTTGGTGTTTGGGTTTAGGGTCTTTCTTGGGAGGGGTTGTTTGTGATTGTGTTTGATTTTGTTTTGTTCTGGAGGATTTAGTGGTTTCTGTTTTAGCAATAAAGGCATGGTAAAAAAAGAAACGTAACGGGGGAAAAAAGGAAAAGTGCAAAAAATGAAAAGTTGAGAAAATTGTGAAAGACATTGCTTGGATAGTGACGATGTTTTAAAATATTCATAAAAGCTAAACTTGTCTGTTTCCTTTGCCATGCCTTATGTTTCATACTGGGTTTCATTCCTGTGTGATCAAATTGTTTTCTTTAGATGACACAGAGCATCTGATTGAAGAAAAGAAAAAGGAAAAAATAGATTTGAGGCTGTAATAGAAGTAAGGAGCATTATCCAATTCTCTCAGATAACTGCCAGCTGACACTGCTTGTAATTGCAAAGAGCTCTGTATCTTGGAGCATTAACTAGAATATTACAAAAAGCAAGATCTTATGCAGGAAGGGGGAGAATGTAACATAGACTATTTAATAACTTTTTCTGGTTTTGTTCTAAAGAAATACATATAACTTTTTTCTTCCCTGTGAGAATTATCCAGCATTAAAAGAATATATTCAATTGTAAGCTCGCAATATAGCTAGCCTTTCTCTTTTAGATAGTGATTCCTGTTCAATGTTAATATTACTATAGAAAAAACAATACGGAATATTACTTCTAGGGGTGTTTTGCATAATTATATTTCTACTGTTAGGTGGTTTTAATTACCAAATTTCATATACTCTTTACTAGAATGTTTCTACTAAGGGAATTTTATGTGTACACACACACATATAAATATACACACACATATTAAAAAGCCTTCTACTTTTAGTCAATGAAATGTACTTGGGAAATAAATAATGTATATGCAAATTACTTGCAACTATTGCTAAGGTTGCAGTTTTAATTTGGATTCTTTATCAAAAAGATTTATTGTAAGTTCAATTTGCATTTAAAATATTTTAATCTGCTGACATGAACTGCACTTAGATTCTATTTTAGATTATGTTTCTGTAAAGTTTCTGTTATTAAACATAATAATTTAAGGTTTAGGTAGGTTTTTTTGTTCTCGGCTTTGGAACACAACTCCCAGATTGCTGTGTTTTTTCATTTCACATGTCTAAAATCTGGATTAACTCCTCATGTTTCAAATATTATTTGAAAACTGACATTTCTGTAAGTTTCTAAAGATTATTTAGCATGCAGAAAATATTTACTATATAAGGTGTGTAAAAAAAATACTTTCTGTATGATGAGCATACTACTTTCTATAGTGATTTATTATTTGATAATAAATATATTTTGATAATGATTTATTATTAAACTGAAGACTTGTCTATCAAAAACTAGGACATAAAACCCATTTGTCTTTTGGAATTCCCATCCTCATGGATGAACTTGTGTAGGTGTGCAGGCAGGGGTTGTGCCTTTGGTTTTATTCTCTCTGCTTTTCTCTATCAGTCACTGGCGCAATAAACTCTTCCAATCTTCTTTACTTCCACATTTTATCTTTTTTTTCATTTGGTGTTGATCATCAGTGCATACCTATTTTGAAGGAAAAGTGCAAAAAAAAAATTGAAAATTGGGACAGTTTAATTTTTTGTTATACTGGCGATGACGAAATGAATGACTTGTCTGAATCTCCGATTGCTCAGTCAAGTGGGGTTTTTCTGACATATCAGTAACACTGGTGTGTGTGTATCACCTCTCTGGTATCCTGTGGAGAAAGGTCCTGCAACCCTTGCAAAATCATCAAGTTGCAACTAGTGAGTTGCTGGAAAGCAGACAGATTTCCTGTAGGCAGCAATGTCCAGGAGTGAACAACTATGTCCTAGTTTTGTGATTTTTTTTGTGATTTTTTTTTTTGGTGTGTGTGTGTCATAGACTTCTAATACTATTTTGGAAATTATGATCATAGGAAACCTCTAGCTTTGTTTCTAAAACAAGCATTGTAATTTTTATGGTTGGTAATAGCACATTTGAGAAGAAGATTCAGAAATTACAAAGCTGAAAAATAATAATACACAATTACCTTATTATTTGACTTTTATTAAAAAAATAAAAGAGAGGCTACAATTATTTACACACTGATTTTAACCTTCAAAGATGACTTTTCTCTCTTTTAAAAGATTAAGCATTCTCATAATGTAGCATTAACACGTTTGATACTCTTTTTTCTTTGGAATATATTATAAGGATGCATTCTATAGTTTCTGTAAGTGCAGCTGTATTTAAGGTATAATTCTAGCTTTAAAATTAGAACCATAGCAACATAGTCTTGTACCTTCATTTGTTTGAAATTGCTCCTAGAGATGAAATGCAATATGTACTTTCTTTTTGCATTTGTTTCTTTCTCGGCCACAGAATTTGTGATCAAACCTAAGGGAAGGTTACTTTTTTCTCACTGTAAGCAAATGTAAACTATCAGGGCAAATGATGAATCTCATCTGCTTCATAATATAGCATTGCAAAGGATTGAAAATTTCTCTTGTAAGAACCCATAGAAACAAAAACGTTTTTTGGAGGGATGGAAGAAGTACACCTTTTTTCCCCATTTATTATGAATTATTTTCTGAATGCAACATTGAGCCGCTTCATTCATATTAAAAATATGATGGGATAACGTGGTCACACCAGAGCACCAGTCTTAGTCACTTCCTGAACATTCTGAGTTAGATCTGTTGGATCATTTAACCTGCAGGTTTTATCATTGATTTTCCTAGCTCAAAGAATGTCATTCAAGGTGTCCTTCTGGTATTCACACTGTAAAACTTGCCTATCTGCCTGTTGAAAATGTTGCCTTCTCTGATTTGATAAGCAGAAGTATACATATGTGGGAGCCTAGGGCACTCTGTCTGCCTGTCTCTACAAACCTGTGAAATTCATGCTTACAGCTTGGATTTTCTCTCAAGCTTCATAATATGTTGTAATCCCTGCACAAAGTGGCAAAGAGAAATGAATACATGAACTAAGTGCATGTTTAGGTACTCTCATATGTACCTTAATCAGAGCTATGCTCTCCTACCTAGAGAAGATCTTGGAGTGTTAAGAGCTGCAAAACCCCAGTGGTGACTGTGTTGTGTGCTGGAGTTAAAGCAGAATCACATATGAAATGCAAACTATATGGATTTGTTTTACAAAAAAAAAGTGATCAGAATACGAGGACAAAGAAAATATAACGCCTACAGAAATCAGTCACTAACGTCACAAAGTCTTCTGGCACATGTTGTCTCCATCCAGGGTTTCTGTGGCAGGCATGAAGTTTGCTTCCAGCCTTGTCTGCTTTATCTTGGGCAGGGAAAAGCAGAGCCTGAGCTCAACACCTTCCCACAACACATTTCTACAAGAAATAGAGAGTCCAGCTCAGGAAGAGAATCCCCTGCCTGTGTCTGTTCCCAGCTTTGCAGAGGCTGAGGGTTCCCAGGCACAGGCAGCTGCAGTCCTGGGCAGCTCCGAAGCCACTTGGGCACCGGGGTTGTTGAGCTGTAGCTCCATGAAGGGCTGTGTCTGCGGCTGTGACCCCAAAGCAGGCTGGCTCCATCCTGCTGCACATTTGTAGGGCTTGCCAAGTTCTCTGGACTACTTATTTCATAACAAGCAGGGAAATACCTGTTTTGATGGGGTTTGATGTGAAAATGAAATGTAAAGTAAGAGTTACATTTTGAACACGTTTTTTTTTCCTAGTAAAACCCACAGAAAGCTGCTAATAAAACCCATGTTCAGTGAGGCTTCTTTTATGGGAAAACTTAATTTCTTCCCGCTAGGATTCACTCTTATTTATACACCCCTTCTTCATGAATCTTTGTAGGATTTCTTTGATCAATTCATTATAATTCAAGAAAAATCAAACCAACTTTCTTTAATATTGAATTTTATTCTCACTATCACTTTCTTAGAGTCTGATTAGGAGAGTGTGATCAATCTATACTCATCCTGGAGAAGATGTAGATGGTAATTCAACTGATAATGCAGAAGAGAAACATTTCTTTATGTTTTCTAAAATTTAGCAAAAGCTTTATAAATAACAGTATTCTGCAAAGTCTTAAGCATCAAACTATTCAACATAAAGTTTTGGGAGCAGTATTGCTCTTGGTGTGTTTTTCTGTGCTGATTTTTGGATCCATAATATTTTTTGGCTATAAAATGTTGATAAGCTTTTTTTCATGTCCTCAGAAATAATGATCTGTTTTGTTTGGAGAGCAGTTTATGCTTTTCTCAGAATAGTAGCTATCACTGTACTGAATTCTGATGTTCTGCTCTATAAGGGAAAATCCTATGTATCATCATGCACACCCCTCAACTGTATTTAAAAGCGTGTATGTCTTTGGCTGTCGTTTTTGCTACATTGCTTAAGCTGCTCATTTATTCTACAGTTGAAAATACAGGTCAGACATAGATACATTGAATATCCATCTGAATATCACTGAAGTTCTGTACACTTCTCCTCAGTTTCCTTTGCAAAATTATCCTGAAAGGAACTTTTGCATGTACAGCAATCTGAGAAGCTATTAACACCCACTTGTGGTCTGTAACTAATTTTCTTATTTGCCTATACCTTTAAGTGAAACAATTAGAGCAAGAAGAGGTTTGCTGCCACTTTCATTGTTGTGCCTTTTCATATAAGAACAATGTTTGGAAATTGGTTATTTTGCTTTATGGAAGTGTTTAATGATCCTTTTTAAAACTAGATGTGTCATTTTTTTTCTATGTTCAAAATAAAATCAAAGTAATTATAACATTAAAAAAATAACATAAACATTCTTCCTTTTCTGAAAATTATATCAAATTTGGGTTTAAAAACAATCCACTTATTTAAAAGCCAAATTTGATCTCAGAATCACAGAATATGCTGAATTGGAAGGGACTCAGAAGGATCACTGAGTCCAGCCCTCAGCCCTGCACAGAACCCTCCCCCAGAGTCACACTGTGTGTCTGAGAGTATTGTCCAAACGTTTCCTGAACTCTGTCAGGCTTGGTGCCATGACCACTTTCCTGGGGAGCCTGTCTCGCTATGTTTTTTCTAATAAAAATCTGGATGTTTTAAAAAAGCTATGGTTGAGAATGAAGCAGTGAAATCAGCAATTAAGAATTCATTCACAAAAGACATTTCTAAAACCTCCCTAACCTGTTTTTGTCAGTGTCATATTCCCCTATGTCTGTTTTCTCCAAACTCAATGACTGATTAATCGTGGGTTTTAATTTTGAATTTAAAGAAATGCTTTTCTTTCTAAGCCGAACCCACCATTATGACCATTCCTGACACAACAAAATACATATTATCTTTTGCCCAAGAAAAGGAAAAAGCTTAATTAAAATGAATTCATCCTGAGAACTCTTATGCTGTCTTCACTGACCACGGGGAAGACTAAACAATCATTTGTCTCTTCAGAGAAAGTTATTCAAAGTGTTTCAACTTTTCAATGCTAGCATTGCAAGTTGTTTAAGATATTCTGGTGAATAAAATATGGTGGCACAGTAATTTTAGTATGCATATTTGATTTCTTTCCTATCATATACTTCTCAAACAGCAGTGATTTCAGGTTAAGATTTCAAAGGGTGTTGTGCTAATGCTGTGGTTTGGATCAGAAAGTAAAATCATTTGCCTACAGTTCATGCAACTGTTTTGGACTAGGCAGTTACCAACACAGAATGATGTGAGTGAAATTTAAACCATTGCTCTTTAACCAGCTAACTGGCATATTTTGGGTGAAATCCTGTTTCAAGCAAAATTGGTGGGGTTTCTGCCAGTTTGGGTTTTTTTTTTTTTTTTTTTTTTTTTTTTGGACATATTCAAAAAATTTTAATTGCAAAATCTCGGGACTAGTATTTAGCTGAGCATGTATAAGAAGGGGTTGTCCTTGCTGAGCATTTCTGCACCTGTAAACAGTTGAATTAGAGTGGGTGTTATAATTTTTGCTTCCTAAAATGACATGCATGAGAGAAGTTTCCCCTTTTAAAATTTATTCACAGAATTTAGCAGATCATGTAGAAGCTGATGTTTCTTTATAATCTTGCAAGTGTCCCGGGCATCATGGCACTCAGTAGAGTGGGGCTTTTCTATACAGTTTATTTTCAGCTCTGTATTACCATCCTCTAATGCTTTGAAAATAAAACATTGAGTTGAAAGGAAAATTGGTTTTAAATAAATTTTAATTAAGAAAAGACATTTTCACTATTAGTAACCATGATGGATAAAAACTTCATAGCTTGAGGCTTAGACTGGTGTGAACTACTATAAAAGAATATGATGATCTAAGAGTACAAACTAAATCAGAGGGAAAAGAATGAGATTTTGAGTGCCAAAGAAGTCTTCATAAAAATCAATGTACGGTGGATAAAAAATATGTAATTGAGTCAGCTCTCTGTGTTTGTCACATTGTAGTGGAAGATGAGACAGAGACAGCAAAGTGATGTCTCTCTTTGCTGAGGAAATGGAGTACTTCTAATGGGCATCCTGAATTCGGAGAATTTTCTTCTGCTGATTTAGAACAGAAAACCAGATGCAACTCCATTAGATAATTTCTGGCTGTCTACATCAGTAGAAAACTGCTATTCATATCTCTTTCCCATTTTTAAAATTCCCCTGAAAGCCAAGTACCAATTCTGTGACCTCTAACAAATATGTTAATACAGTCCTACACCCCTCCTCTGTAAATTTCTAATGTCAAAGCACACATATCCAGACATCTTTCCCCAACTTTTACATATAAATTGCAATTTCTAAAATACAGGGTATTTACTCATGGATCTATATGTCTGCTCACTTGAATCTCCCCAGTAGGGATATTTTTTGTAGAATGTATTAGAAAGAAAAAGAAAAAAAGAAAAAAAAAACCTCTCCGAATTTAAATCAATGTGTTTGTCAACTAATTGAAGCATGTATGTAAAACCAGTGTGGGCTGCAAGCTTTGTAGTTCTTGAAGAGCTGTCTTTTAAATTTCATCAGAGAAGGCTGGGATTTTGATTTCCTTGTACTGTACATATCTTATATAGACATCATTTTGAAACACTGATTATTTGACAGCAGAAAGAGTTCATCCTTTTGTCATAAAAGTACTTTCTGAGCTGGTGAGGGAAGGAAGTGTTTTGTATTAGAGTCTTTGCTGCTAAGTATGGGAATTAAGAAAGCTAATACAAAATATCTTGAGATTTAACTGTCTGAGTACTTGTCTTGCAAAACTTTTAAGAATTTTGAACTTTTATGACAATGATCAATATCCCAATGATCCCAATCAGGGTCCATGTTTCTGGGCTGTCAAGGTCCCTCTGCATGGCATCCCTTCCCTCTACAGTGTTAACCACACTACTCAGCTTGGTACCATCTGCAGAATTGCAGAGTGTGCACTCAATCCCACTGTCCATGTCGCTGACAAAGATGTTAAATAATGCTGATTTCAATACAGGTCCCTGATGCACATCACTCTTTGCTATTCTACACCTGAGCATCACATCAAGCTGTTACTGCTACACTTTGAGTATGAGCATCCAGAGAATTCCTTATCCACTGAGAGGTCCAACCATCAAATCCATGTCTCTGCAGTTTAGAGACAAGGATGTCACAGGACACAGTATCAAATGCTTTGCACTAGTCCAGGTAGATGATGTCAGTTGGTCTTCTCTATCTGCCAATGCCATAACACCATCATAGAAGACCATCAGTTTTGTCAGGCATGGTTTGCCTTCAGTGAAGCCATGCTGGCTCGTCTCAAATCACCTCTCTGTTTTCCAAGTGCCTTAGCATAGTTCCCAGGAGGATCTGCCTTGTGCTCTTGCAGGGCACCAAGGTGATACAGGTTGCTCTGTAGTTCCTTTTTTTTTTGTCTTTTTCATTTTTTCAAGACTATAGCAAGTCAGTCTGTAAGGGTAAAAATCTTTTCCACTCTGGATATAATTTTTCATTTCAGAGGAAGAAAATAAAAACCAAGAAAGCTTTAGCTAAATTTATCAATGTGAAATTACATCCCAACACAAATTTCAAATCTGAATTAAAAAAAATAAAAAATCAAAACAATGCAAGCTGTAAATATTTGTCTGAAGCATCTTAAAATGTATGATGATGACACAGAATTACAGAATATTTTAGGTTGGAAAAAAACTCTAAGACCATTGAATCCAACCATTAACCTAACGCTGCTGAGTCCACCACTAAACCAAGTCCTTAAGTGCCACATCTACACATATTTTAAATATCTCAAGGGATGGTGACTCAACCTACTCCCTGAGCAGCCTGTTAAAATGCTCACCCACCTTTTCAAAGCATTTTTTCTGAATATCCAATCTGAACCTTCCCTAGCACAACTTGAGGCCATTTCCTCTCATTCTGTCTCTTGCTACCTGGGAGAAAAGACCACCTTGCCACAACCTTCTTTCAGGTAGTTGTAAAGAGTGATAAGGTCTCTCATGAGCCTTCTGTTCTCTAGGATAAACACTCCCAGCTCCCTCAGCTGCTCCTCGTGAGACTTGTGCTCCAGGACCTTCATCTGAATGTAACCAAAATAGAGGATCAGATGGGCTGTAAGTGATGCAGAGTAATACTGTTTAAAATTAAGCACCTGTGACCTCAGAGATTTTAAACATTGGGAAACCATTATCGTTAGTCAAGGAATATAAATAAGAAGTGGTCAGAAATAATGAAATAAAGATTAAAAGTAGTGTACAAAACCACATTAGCTTTGGCAGTCTAACTGCAGAGTGTAGAGTTGTCACTTAACATCTAATCCAACAAAACTGATGCCGCTGGGAGTTTGCTGTGAAGTTCAATGAATATAAAATAAAGTTCTAAGTAAATCAGTTTGAAATTATGACGTCATTTTCTTCTTCCTTCCTTTAATTTTTTTTAAACATTTTGTGTTTTAAAAACTGAACTATGACTCCTTAGGTAGAAGCATCATACTGTCTCCTGTATTTCAGGAGATGACCTTTGCATTTCATTAGTATTCAAAAAAGTTTTGTGAAACATTGTGCTTAATTTGTATGGATGAATGCCCATTATATTCTGAAAACATAAAGATTTCTACAAAGAACCATACGTTCAGCAGGTTTTCATAGTTTAAGAAACACCATCGTTCCCTTCCTAATGAGACAAAATATTCAATTCAAATGCTACGTAGAACTGGCTTTAAAGTATGTATCAATTTAGACCCTATAACTTGCATTATTTAATAATATGAAGTTTTAACAGAACACACACCACTCCAGCTTATGTGATCGAGTGACACCTTATTCCCATCTCATATTAGCAAAACACAAGGAGGTTAAGATTTAAGTGTTTATCGATGCTTTACAGCTGCATCTGTAGCATGAGGTAAAAATTATATATGTGACTGTTTCTTTTAAAACACTCTTTCTTGGCAAATAGTGGTAGTCCTCTCCATACTTATATTTTATACATAATAAGAAAATAGTAATCCTTTCTGGGCATGAGAAAGCTTATAATTGAGCATGCTTAGGAATCCAAACTAGTGATGTTTAGGAATTAATTCTTAAGGTTTCCTTCATTATGAAGCCATAAAGAGCAAAGATCAACTGTTACTCCAAATATGTGGTAATACAAATCAGATATTATAGTACCAGAGAGGACTGTACTTCTAATTCATTTTAATTACTCTTGAGTATACCTTCTAATGACAAATCTTGTTTTCTCCTCCTCATTCTGAGTAGAAGCCATAACACCGAGTTGCTTTTTAATGCATCATTAGACTGAAATCTTGCTGGTTTTAAAATCTGTTAGCCTGAGGCCAAATCCATTTTGGCCCATGAACCTTCAAAAAATAAATGTGTGATGAACCAGCTTTTTCAGCAGAGAACCAACCATAAGATTTTCCCACACAGAGTATCCCAAGTTATATAACCTACAGAACAAAGATATTATAACCACAAAGTACAGGTCTTACCTAAACTGAGATACTTTTTTGCATCTTTCTGAAACTTCCTTTTAGCTCAAATTGTCCTATGTCTTCCTTGGATAGATTGATTTTGCCTTTCAATGGACTGTTTGCAACTCAGCCCTGGTGCACCCCTCTCTCCTTGCTTTTCAGACCAGTATCTCTGTGGTTATAGTGTTTCCATCTGAGCAAAATTTACCTCCTGAGCAGGTATCAGGCTGAGGTTTATTTATTTCATGTCCCTCATCAAACAGTGTGGGCAATGTCATCTTTGACATTGCTTTGCCTATTTCTTACCTGCCTTGTTTGATTCAGCTTTTTATATTGAAACAGTGTGGTGACATACAAGTAAATACATGTATACAGCAATCATATCATCATATGCTCTATGTTGTCAATCTCTACAGAAACATTTCAGCCTTTTCATAGATATTTAAGCTATTTAGATTAAAAATAAAAGGAAACTAGGTCAAGAAGATATGAATTTAAATAACTGAAATGATATATCCAGCTAATAATGAAAAGTGACTGTTGACATTTGTGCTACTGCTATTACTGCTATAGTTAGGGATATGTCTTTTCCTGTCAGGATTAAGATTGCTGTTTCAGGGGAGAAAAAAACTAAAATATAGTAAATTTTCCTAAATGCTGTAAATATATTGATTGCTGTTAAATGAATTTAAACTCAATTATTTAAGTGCTGTTCATTTTTTACAAACCAGAAATGATATCACATGTTGTGGTTTTTTACACTGAAGCCACTGACATCTCATAAGCATCATAATTAAACCATTAAACCATTACAGCCCCTAGGGGATCATATTGGGATCAGTAGTGTTTAATATCTTTATTAATCACGTAGTGGGATCAATTGCAATCTCAGCAAGTCTGCAGCCAACACCAAGTGAGTGGTGTGGTTGACACGCCTGACAAATACAATGCTATCCAGATGGACCTGGACAAGCTAGAGAAGTGGGTCCATGGGAACTTCATGCAGTTCAACAAGGCCAAGTGCAAGATTCTGAAATTGGGTCAGGGCAACCCCAGGTATTGGATGAAGAGGAGCCCTGCTGAGAAGGACTTGGACGTGCTGGTGGATGAGAGGCTGGACGTGAGCTGGCCTTGTGCACTCAGCCCAGGAAGCCAGTTGTGTCCTGGGCTACATCCAAAGCAGCATGGGCAGGTGTCAAGGGAGGGGTTTCTGCCCCTCTACTCCACTCTGGTGAGACCTGATCTGGAGAACTACATCCATCTCTGAGGTCTGCAGCACAGGAAAGACTTCAGCCTGTTGGAGTGAGTCCAGAGGAGGGTCACCAAGATGATTAGAGGGATGAAGCACCTCTTGTATGAAGACAGGCTGAGAGAGTGGGAGTCATTCATCCTGGAGAAGAGAAGGCTCCAGAGAAACCTCATTGCAGCTTTTAGTACTTAAAGAAGGCTTATAAGGGAAAAAAAAAAATTTAGATGGGATAATGCTAAAGGAGAAGGGATAATAGTTTCAAACTTAAAGAGGATAGATTTAAACAAGATATAAGGAAGGTTGTTGCTTTTTTTTTACTATGGTGCTGGTAAAATACTGGCACAAGTTGGCCAAAGAGGTTGTAGATGCTCCAAGGTCAGGCTGGACTGGACTCTGAGCAACCTGATCTGTTTCAGGATATCCCTGCTCATTGCAGAGGGGTTGGACTAGACGACATTTAAAGTCCCTTTCCAACACAAAGTATTCTAAGTTTCTATGATTCTATGATATTTAGAAGTGAATGGATGAATAAAAAGTCTTAAAATATGAAGTGTCTATAGCAGAGCTGATATTTTATTTTATTAATGTTATACTGATATTTGACAAGGTAGATTCAGAGAAAAATATATTTTTTATTTTTTTTTAAAGGAAAACATGAGAACGAGAATAAGAAAGAAACACAAATCATCAAAATAAATCCTTAGAGTTTCAGAGAATCAAATGCAAATTTTGCTGATTGGGGAAAATAATGTTTATATATACATATATATAAGCAAACTAATGTATGTATTTATGCTGATCTTCTTGTTATCTTACACAACTATTTCAGTTTTATTCTAGGATTGGAATCCAGTGTGTTTCCCATAACTCATTGTAAATCAAGAGATGTTTGTTCATCTGGGAAGCAGCCACTCACAGCTCTGTGGCTGTTATCTGAACTGCAACTCCCACGAGCCATAGCAATAACATCACAAACCCAATGTGTCTGTTCTTCCCTTTATTCACAGAAAGGAAAACATTTTCTGTGGAGCAGATAAGAAAAGAGCAGAACCATCCTTTGACAAGCACTAATAACTGACTAATTTCATCATATTGTAAAGAAAGAAGATGGGGCTTCCAGGCATGAAAGTTGTATTGTGTTTAGTTCCTCTGACTTTTTCAGACATGAATCAATTCGTAGGGAAGCCATGATGAATACATTTTCAACAGAGGGCCGAAATGTGACACAGCAGATATTACTTCAAGGAGTACATTATTGGAATGTATATTCTAGCAGCTAATATGTCAATAGCAGATTGCAAGCTCACAGTAGTGTTAGCTGGGATGACAGCAGTCAGTTTTGCTATTTCTAGTTCACAATTGTTCTCATTTATGTAAGTTTAGAACAGCATCCTAGGAGACCCCTTGACAGACTGACTTGACAAACTGCTCCATGGTGTGGCCTGTCAAAATCAGCACAGTCCCTGTAGGAATAAAGGCAAAGATTTCCACATGCCATCACTCAGCTTCTTCATGTCCTGTGTTAGAATTGAGTTCCCTTGCATAACCCCAGCGTCTGCAAAGTAGAGCACTTGATTCCCACTACCTTTTCTTGCCACTATTTATATATTCCCACACTCAGGAGCTTCCCTAAGGATGACTTAAGAAACTGTTTTTTCCGTGCAGGGATACCAAGGTACCCAAAATATGAAAGGAAAAATGTGGAATATAAAGACACCTTTGTCCTCTGTCTCTCCTTCAACTTTTTGAGGGAAAGGACAGAGATGTGTGTGAATTAACCTTTTTTCAACTTAAATATGCCTTTTTCCCCTTATCAAGGGAAGTATTTCCACAGTAATTGATAATAAATGAGGAATTCTAATCATGAAACCATTCAAAAATATTAATAAAAATGTTTTGGAAATATGCTAATTTACTTAATTACAAAATCAGGGTTATACTGCCACTATATATAAAATTAAAGGCTTACATTTTACATGAAAGTAACACTGCTTTAACCCTTTCTATTTTTAATGTCTGATGATCTCATATATATCCTCTAGCAAGGAGGATTGTCTGAGGTTTCAACCTAAGGGAATATATTTCAGGTCCAGGGAGGAGGAGGAGGAGGAGGAGGTGGAGGTGGAGGACCATGATATCCCTAGAGAATATCTGGCATAACTAGAACAAGTCTGTATTTCCAGAAGTGAGCCACACACTCTAATCCCTGTGGCACCAGCCTTCCCATTCCTAGGCACAGGCAATGAATGTGCAGCTGATGAATACCGGCAGATGGAGGAGTCTTCTCTTCCCAGTCTAGCCAGAACCTAAATGTCAGCAAAGTGAAATTATACTAGAATGGAGGCTTAAAATGAAAGGAGATGCATAATTAAAGAGTTGAGACTCCTTATCATCATGTCATTTTAACCTTGTTCCATTAACAAAAATAAAATAAGTCACTCAAGACCAACTGTATTTGAAAGAGTCTATTTTAAACTCATGTTCCAAATTGCCTCTGAGCTTATAATAACCTGTACTGGTTTTTACTGACAGCAACTTTTTGTCACATTGCTTTCTGTACTGATATATTGTGATAATTCCTTGTAGTTAGAGAACTACACTTTACATGCCTTCAAATTGATGTTAATATAAATATATTAAACAAGCTAATAAATATCTTTTTTCCATTTTGGCTTTTACTCTTATATTCCAAATCATTGAAGGCATTTAAAGACATTACTACCCTGCAGACACACTAGAGGCAACTAAAGGAATTAAATACCTTCTTATGAAAGTCTTTCTTGCATTACACGTGTCTCTCAGTAGGAAAAATGAGAGTGTTAGCAAAGAGACAAAGTTTGTCTTAGCAAAGAGACAAAGCTAGTGCTCATTGTGGTTGAGACCAGGGAGATAATTGTTGCTCTATGAAACTACAAGACAATGTCAGATCTTTGTTTAGTTGTGGTTGCTGCACATCTGTATAAATATTTTTAAGGTGGAAATTCTAGGGGATCATGTTTATAGGCTATGTTAACAGGCCCTCATTTATGTCATAAGTGAGGGGGAGATGGTGCTATATCTCACAATGACCTGAGTAGTCTCCAACAGCTCCTCTGATGAAAACACCCATATGTTTACAGAACATTTCTGTTAGTGCTGACATGGTCCTTGGTGAAGTTAAAAATTATAATGTGCTTTGTTCTGGAAAGTGTTTGTCCAGTACATGTATATTTCAATGAAAAAAAAAAAAACAAACAACAAAACAGTATAAGATTTGAGAGTTATTTGAGATAGGAGAGTTATGCTCTCAGCCTTAGGAGAGAGGACCACAGTAGTGGGCAAGCTTAAAGGACTTCATGAACAACATTTTGTCCACCTTCTTCAAAAGTCACTTCCTCCTTGAAACATCTACTGTTACTAAATAAAAGTAATCTTCCCAACAGGGACTTTCACGCAGCCCAGTGAAGGTACCACAAAAATATCCAAAACAAACAAAACCAGAAGGAAAAGAGTAGACCAAATGTTCATTCTGGATTCTAAAATGAGAGAGCATCAGAAGATCCAGTGCTCTGCCATTGGATTAAAATAAACTGTTGGACGTCTTTCAAACCATTTTCTCATTTCATAAAATGAATTATTGTATGCTTAATATTGATGATTCAGCCAGGCATTGTTGGAGTAGCATAATTGAAATTCTTTAGGTATTGATGATATTTTTCTGGTGCTGTCTTAAAAATTGTTTTACCTAATCACTTTTTACTTCTGTAAGATGAGTGTGAAAAGTGGACTGTATTTGGGAGAATGAAGGAAGTGAAAGTGACTGAGTACATTCAGTGAAAATTACCCTCTTCCATCATTTTGATGAAAGTTCTCTGAAGCTGTCTGGAGCCCAGTGTAAAAACATGAACTTCCATGCTTTATTTTGAAAATCTTGCCACTACTTTTTCCAAAATCTAAATTCTCTGACTTTGCATGAAAAAAGTCTTTTTCAGATAATGTCTGATTCTTGGAACTTCGAAAAATGGTTTAAGTAAGGCAAAACTTGCTATCAGAAGCAGCATAATGAGCAAATAAACATTATTGAGTTTTTCTGATTGTCAGATAGATGGATAAGTAGTTCTTCCTTATTGCTTGTAACAGGTACAAAGCTATTTGTCAGCTTACACCTGACTTCAGTGGTTTAGTGGGAACTAAATGTTTTAGCAACTTTTCTCTCTTAAAAGAGATAACACAGCACTCATGAATAATTCAAATAACGACTTCCCCTGTAAATTATTCCTCCTGGTGCATTTTACCAAAAATCATGTGGCTAATAACAGCTATTGACTTCATATTAACTGCAGAATTATTTGCCTTTGAAGAGGAAATATATTTACTTGCACAATAGTTTGGCCAAAGAACAAAAACCTTAACAAAATCATATTCACCTTTTTGGCTAGAGAGAAACACTCAAAATTGTTTAATTTTAGGAACTAACTATTAGCCAATATAATGTTGGAGAGTACAGGTGCAGTATAACAATGGTGTCAACACACCCTGGCACCAAGCTCTCCACCTTATTTCAGTCAAGAAAAGCAGTTTTGGGTATTTACGGTGCCATCATGTGGAGATTTCTGAGCATTAAAGAGGTTGAATTAGAGGAGCTTTATTAGAAGAAAAGGAAAGTTGGGCCCCAAACTAGTGCTGGTAAACTTTAGCTATGAACAGGTGTTTGAACTCAAGAAATCCTGGCTCATTTCTGAGTTGCCAAACTTCTGATCTGCTTGCCCTCCTTAGGTGTGTTCTTTTGACATTCACAAAATCCACCAGTATTTTACTTTAAAAAAAAATGCCTCTAAATTTTTTTCTGAAATGTGAAAGGATATAATTCTGTCTTAGGCTAAGATAGATATGAATGAAAGCTAATTTTGGCTCCTTGAAATAGATAAATAAACATAAGTGTATATATAGATATAAGTAGTATATTTTCTTCAAAGCCTTCATGCTTTCCCTTGGTCAAAGTAGTATTGGATTAAAGTTATGCAGCAACATGTAGGCTGGAAGGTTTTCTGAAAGCATATGAAAAAGACTAGGTCAAAGTTGCAAGTATCCAGTCTTATACAGATGGAGGGAAACAATTATGCTCCTTTGTGCACAATCTTAAAAAAAAAAAAAAAAAAAAAAATCAGAAAAATATTTGTCTAATAGTGCTTGTAGTGTCTTGGTTTTTTCCAATTTTCCAAGAACAAAACCATTTAATGCACCTAGGAAGAGATTGAAGTAGGTCATTTCTTTTTTTCCTTAAATTGAGGATGGGATATTATAATAGTCCTTTTAATTCTGCATACATTGGCCTGCACAGGTGGCTGTGATTCATCGTGCAAGCCTATTTATGCTCTTTTATTTAGCTGCATAGGACAAGTTGTTCTTTAACAGTTTTTTTTATGATCATCCCATTGAATACCTCAATGCATGCAGAATGGCACATCGTTTCCTAGACCTTATTTTTTTTCTCTCTCTGGGACAAAGACAAAAAAATAGCCCCCTAAACCTGCAACAGATGTTTTCCCAGTTTTCTGCTAAGAGCATTTAATTGTGCTAGTCTTTCATTATGGAACATTATATTCATTCTTCTGCTATTTCCAGTGAAGAAACATCTTGTTTGCTAGAACCTGATCATCATCTTTTTAGATCTGTGGATGAGATAATTAGTTTGAAGATAACAAGTTATCCTTCCATTTGCAGTCTAAGTTTGAGAGTAAGGACTTATTTTTTTAAAGTGTGCACACCAGAAACTTATACAAGGAATATAAATGTGTGTGGAGGGGTTTCTTCCCTACAGCACACTTACACTGTTGTTAAAAGGTAACGTCTTACACAGATTAACCTGGTTGATCTGGATAATTTCTAGGCATGTATCTTATTTATTGTGGAAAAGAAAGCCCTGTTTTTATCACTAAATATTTATCTGTTTTGATTTTTAATGTGACCGGTTTTGTAGTTTATGGATATAATGTAGAAAATTTAATTATTGAGGTTTAGCCTGTGTGGAAAATTTTGGTAACTATAAACAGATCAGCAGGAGATGAAGATTTATGTAAGAGGGTGACAGGCAAGAATTTTGTCTTTCTGAATTTTTTGTGGAGTTTTGATGGAATGATAGATGAGCCTTGAGTGGACTATACAGGTATTGCTGTGCATCTTACTGCAAATGTATGTTTTATATCAATCACCAATCTGTTCTTCTCCAGGGTGCTAATTTTGAGAATCATAGTGAAAATGTTGAGTTAAGATGTAGTGTGGTATATGGTATTTGAAAATCGTTGGTGCCTTCTGAATGGAAGCTGGGAAAGGGAGGAATTGCATACGATCAAAAATAAACAGCAGATAAATTACAAAATAAACTGGCTAAGGAAGTACAAATTATCAGAAACAGAAAACAAAATACATTACATGAATAAACCAAACAACACTGTTTATTTGGGAAGGATCCTTTACAAGTAGGTAACAAGTTCTAATCAGGCTACATCTTAAAATCCCAAACCTGCCAGTTTTTCCCCAGTACATATTATTCTTACATCAAATGAGAAATTATCATTGAGTCTAGTGTGCCTCTTAGAATTACATAGAAAAATTACTGTAAAATTTCTTCTTAGCCTTGGGTAACAAGAAGAATTGGGAATCTGGGGAACTGTAGTGCATCATGAATTGTAGAACAGACAGTTACTGATCTGTGTGACTGTATATTTTGCAGGGTTAGCATTTGGGTAAAAATATGAGATTTGTAATGGAAGGCTTAGTCAGCTGGAGAATGCACTTTAAACATTGTGTTTTCTGACAGTCTGAGGCTTGAAGAGGGGAGGCAGTTTCCTTTTGACCTTAATTTTCGTGCTGATAAAATTAACTTTGGACAGACAAATGTTTTGCCTTTCAAATGAGACTCATGTACTCAGATTTGCATCAGCAACTCAGTTACAAATGCAACGATGAGAAACCTCAAGACTTATCTCAAATTATCCAGTCAAATTTCAGTTCAAGTCAGTGTCTCTTAAAATTATAGAAGAAAGATTTAGCAGGTTTTGATGTTATCTGAAAGCTGATAGAGTTCTTGAAGAAATATAGGGAGGAGGAGGAAAGACTCACTTTTTTTCAGGAAATTAAGATTAATTTCCTAGAAGGTTACTAATGCAAAATTATGCTTATTTTATCAGTGCTTTTGATTATACTTGCAAACAACTGCTAGTGGTAAAGCTTATAACCTAAATGCTTTATAAACCACCAGCTTTACTAAATGTGGATGGACAAATAGAACCGATATTAGAAGAGGTGTAAAAAGGTGTTTAAACATTGCTGTTACACTTTGATATATATCTTGTGTTAGTCAATCCACAATTACAGGTAGCGGTGGCATGAACATGTACACAAAGAGATGGTCATAGACACAGGGTTGAAAGTCCAAAATATGAGAGCAGCACGTCAATTTAAAAAAATTAACAAGTCTGGTTATATGACATATGACAGTTCAGGTAAATTAATAGTCTTATTTATGTCAATAAGGTTTGCAGACTTTACAGCTCACATATTCCAGACTTTCTCTTTTTTAGAGGGGGAAAAAAAAAAAAATACCCACCACCCATAAAAATCAAAAATAAATCCCCCAAAAAAACCCAAACCAAACCAAAACCAAATAAAACAAACAAACAGCAAAAACAAAACAACAAAACCCAGCAACTTGTTGAGTACATAAGCTAAAAAGCTATCTATTTAAAGAAATTTATAGTTCAAATTAAAATTGAAACTGAGCAGCCTGTTTGGAGCTTCCATGAAGGTGTATCACAGTCATACCTAGTGAAAGTAAATACAGAATTACTGCTGCAGGATACAGGACTATTCTGCACTCAGAGCGCGGAGAGGTCAGAGATTTTTGAAATGCATACTGTGATAAGCAGAATTTTTTTACAATACTGATGCTCTTGATAATAGAGAAGTAACAGCAAAATCATCATATTAATCACAGTAAAAGCTGAGAACTGTTGTGGACTTTTCCTCTTTAAGGCAAATCTAGGGAGAAATTGAATTAATAAGTTTGTATTATTTTTATGATAACTACTCCTTTATTTATGTGGCACAATGTGAGTGCATGTGTCTGTTTTCTGAGGCAGCACAGTTTATGTACAGCTTGACCTGCAGAAATAGATCATCTTTGTGGGTAAGAACAGAGCAATAAGGTGGCCTTAATCAACTGGTTTTTTCAGTTACAATCCAGTTCTTGGTAAAATTTGTCAATTCTATTGAGTGCTGAAGCCTGTAGACTGATTTTCTACATTACTGGAAATTAAAGATTGAGAAAATAATATTTACTTTTTAAAAATTTTCATGTTACACAAAATTTATTTCAGTATCATTTTTTTTAGCTAGGCTTTCTTTTCCTGGAAATATCATTTAATAGACATTTCCTCCTTAGTGTAGTAATAGTTCTTATCTATATTCCCTAAATAATAGTACTAACAAAAAAAAAAGTTCTAAAGTTTGACAGAGGGAGATGTAAAAGTAGTGCTTCATTTCTCATAATTCTCTACTTGTGTTCTTATCATAAAACAGCATTTAATTGTGCTTTTTAAGGTTTTAGTTCATTTTTAAAGCCTGAAGAGGTTGTTACCAGTTAAAAGTGTCTTCCCATATTTTTTATAGTAAAAAAAAAAAAAAAAAAAAGATATTAAAAGCTAGGAGAATTTTAAGTTATTTTCTAAGTCTGCTCATGGATTAAAGGAATGTCATAATTGTAGTATTACTATGGTGTCTGCTACAGCCCAGAATCTGGCAGTGGTCAGCACTGTACATACAAGCTTATAGAGGCGCTATCCCAGCCCTAAATACCTTGAAAATTATATGGAACAAAATGAAAGAAAGCTATGGGAGAAGGATTTTCAGTTTAAAGAACTGATGAAGAGCAGAATTTGCTAAAGGCTGCAATGTAAGCTTGTAGTAGTTGGACTCTACTGAATGACACCAGTGACATCCTTCTCAAGGTAATGCAACAAAAAGTAACTCTGTTATTCACTTTACTTGCTATCAAACATAAAATGTGGGGTTTTTTTGTTTTTTCTCTACCCCAACCATGAGGTGCCTGATGTTTCATGATTTAATTTTGTATTGTGTCACAGCAAGGGACTAATGTTGAATTTTCCTTTAGTGAATGTAGTTTTAGTAATCAAATAGTTAGTTCTACAAATATATTTTCCAATAATATTGAAAATATTTGTTTCACTGTTGAGTTTCTTTTTTGTGTGTGCCAATAACATTGTATAATCAAAATTAGCAGACTAGTATACCTAGCATGAAGTAACTGCTCTGCTTTGTGTTCCCCTCGTGTAGTGAATCCTATTATGAAACTGTCAGTTGCTCCCTTCCTGTGGCACAAAGGAACCTTTTCTGACTCAGCCCGATCCAGAGAACCTCTGTTTTTTTCAGGCTCAGGACTGAGTGATGCCTGTCCTAGATCTCACAATAATGTGAACTGGTGCGGGGGGAAAACCAACATTTGGAATACGAAAAGCCAAATAGTTGGGGAATAGAATGCTTCTGAACACATGCAGAGAGGCTGGTATTGTTAAAAAAATAGAAAGAGGGGAAGATGCACCGATGATTATAATGCAAATGAGAAGTTCAAAGGTGCACAATAAATATTTCTTATGCAGAATATGTTTGCAGCTCCTCAGTGGGTTTCATGTACTATGATTCAAGCAATACAGCTAAACCTTCTCTGCTTGATAGTCCAGTCTTAATGTTTAAAGATGTCATTTGTGTGAAGAGGGGAAGAACATCTGGAAAGATGTTAAGAAACTGTTCTAATCTGTACACTCATATAAAAAAGACTGTGCTATATAAAACAATTTGTGTTTTTCCGATAGGTGTGTAGAAAAGGGGATGTAGATGAAATCTTTATACTTTATGACAATGTTTTGTTTTCCTTGCTAATTTGTATGGCTGTGAAGATGCACGATTAGGTTTCCCTAAAAAGAAATGTTTGCATAAGAGCTTTCATACACAAGAATTCTTGTATTAAAAAAATATCAATGACCTAGTACCAAGTTCTGTTACACAAGCTGGCCTTTAATTTGCACTGTGTTTTCAAGGAGACACTTAAGGCAAAACATTGCCAGCTGGAAGTACTTTTTAATGTAATTTGCCATTCACTTTTGCAGTCATTCTTTTTATTCCAGATTGTACCTCATAATACTATACCAACATTATAATTGAAAAATCTGATTGAAACAATTAGCATCAGAAATGCTTCATGCATCACATGTACTTGTATTTGTACAGTTTGTTTCATACCTTCTTATATAAAAATATTTTTAACCCTGCATAAATATGCATTTTTGAAAAAGAGGTATGGTAGTGCTTTGTAAAAACAGTCCTTTTGAGTAATCAATCCTTCCTATTCCCTTATCCTTATTTTAATTGTCTCTTTTACTGAGAACACAAAACTTGCACTGTTTTTTTTTTTCATTCTTCAGGAAATTATTTACATCTGGAGACTGACAAGCAAGTAAGCAAAGGCTAATGTCAGGCTAAAGGAACTATAAAGCTTGACTATGTGCCCCCATAAGATAGCATTTCTGATTTTAAATATGCATCACAATAAGCATCAGTCACCTGATGATTTCACTACTGTAAATTGTAATCCTAGTTACAAGAGTCATAGAATGAATAATAAAATGGTTTGCCTCTGAAGGGGCCTTCCATTTAACTCCAAACCTCCACCTAGCATGGGCAGTGACATTGTCCACTAAACCTGGGCCCCAGCCAAACCAGCTTTGAACACTTTCAGGGATGGGGCATGAACAGCCTCTCTGGGCAGCCTGTTCCAGTGCCTCACCACTCTCTGAATAAGAAATTTTCTCCCAACATCTAATTTAAATCTTGTCTTTCAGTTTAAAGCTATTCCCACTTGTCCTGTCACTACATACCCTTGTAAAAAGTCTCTCCAGCTCTCCTGTAAGTCCCCTTTCAGTGCTGGAAGGTTGTTATAAGGTCTCCCTGGAGCCTTCCTTCTCTTTTCCAGGCTGAACAATGCCAACTCTCTCAGCCTGTCTTCATGGGAGAGCTACTCCAGCCCTCTAATCACCTTTGTGGCCCTCCTCTGGACTTGCTCCGAAAAGTGCATGTTCTTTCTGTGCTGAGGAGCCCAGAGCCGGACACAGTATTCCAGCTGGGGTCTCACCAGAGTGAAATGAAGGGGCAGAATCACCTCCTGCCCAGAATATGAGCAGCTTTCTGGGCTGCAAATGCACACTCTAGGCTCATGTCCAGCTTTTTCTCCACCAGAACTCTCAAGTTCTCCATAAGGCTGCTCCCAATGAGTTCTTCTCCTAGTCTGTACTCATGTCCAGGATTGCCCCAACTCCTGTTGCAGCACCTTGCACCTGTCCTTGTTGAATCTCATTACGTTCACTCAGGCCCACTTCTGGGGCTTGTCCAGATCCCTCTGGGTGGGATCCCATTCTTCTGTTGTGTCAACTGCTTAGCTTTGTGTCATCTGCAAACATGCTGAGGGTGCACTCAATCTTATTCTTTATGTTGTTGATAAAGGTATTAAAGAACGTTGATTCCAAGACAGAGCCCTGAGGGACACCAGCCTCCGCCAGGATATAGAGTCATTGGCCACAACTGCCTGGCTGCATCCATCCAGCCAACTCCTTATCTAAAAAACACTCCATCCTTCAAATCCATTTCTCCCCAGTTTAGAGATGTGGATGTCATGTGGACTGTGCCAAAGGCCTTGTAGAAGTCTAGGTAGATGACATAAGTCAGTCTTCCCTTGCCAACTGTTTCAGTCACTCCATCATAGAAGGGCCACTATTATCCCTGGTAAGTGTTCTGTCACTTGTCTTCTTAGCTTGAATTATTTCTTCCTCATTTTTCAAAGACCTGACCAATAATCAATAGTTCTGCCTTAAGTGGAACTCTATTACTACTGAAAGTAATAAATGAGAAAAAATTGCTCTGGACTCAATTGATCTGGTTGTAGCTTCTGTGCATCTGCTTAGAAAAAGTGCAAAGCACTTCATGTCAGCATGCTATAGCAGTTATCCTGTTCAGAATATTGAAAACAAGGATTCAAGTGATCAGGGCTGAAAAGAACAGGTCCAAAAAACAACTCCTTGTAAACAGCCTTTTGCAGTGAAATTCATTTCACAGCAAGACCATCTTGCTGAAGATTGCAAGTAGTATAAAATATGTTACAGAAGCTTTATGCATAATTTAAATTACTCTCTTAGAGAAAATACACACAAACTGATGGATTCAGAGGAAAATATCTATACATGATGGCAAACAAATATCTACTGTAGCTACTTACCTGAAATATCTTTTCCCAGTGGTCCAATTAACTCTACGGTGTGGCACTAAGACTCAATTTTTTCCCCATCAAAAAAGGTTTGTATGCTCTGAATTATGCAGTGACCTTGTTTATGTCATAAACTGCAAAATAAGGTGACAATTCTGTCATGTACTCCATGTAAAACATTTCAAAGAAGAAACGTGAAGCTATGAAATAAAATAGAGGCTTTTAGATAACATGTATTGCATATTTTGTAGTTTTGATAAACTAGTAGTAGTGTGTTACTTTTGAATTCACATATTTTAAGAGAAAATACTTTAGTGAAGAGGCTACAAAATTCAAATGTAAAATTAATTTCTTTTCAAGTTACCTGTTTTCAGAAAGTAGAGCAGCCTCCACAGTTATTTCTCTCTAAATGAAATTTTTAAATAAATAAATAAATAAATAAATAAATAAATAGATAGATAGATAGATAGATAGGAAAAGAAGAAGCCTGCCAGCTCTAATGGAACATTATATGATTTCCAGCAGTGGCATTTGATTTTTGGCAGCAGGAATGTCTGAGAACACCAAAAGAAACAAAAAACTTTTTTTAATTTTTGTTTTAATTTATTTCGTGGTGGCTAAGTGCTTTAGTAGTCATGTAAGTCCAGTTCATTATTAGTATTTCAGACTTGAGGTTTTTGCTGTAATGCTGATGAAAATCAGTGGCATTTGAAAAGGTTGGGAGGAAGACTGTGATACTGTGAAGTTTCATGGGTGACTCATCAGAGAACTGTCTGGCATGTCTGTTGGGGAACAGCTCCAGGAAATACACTTCAAGGTCCTTTAGAGTACTGTTTGAATCGAGTGCGCCCTTATATGCCTTGATGTTCATTTCCTTCAATCTAGGCTTTGTAGCTGCCTTGGAAAAATGCAAAGTTTAAGCAGACCAGGAACAAGGTGAAAAAATTTAAAAACCCTTGGAAATAATGACGTGGCAAGATTTCCAATTAAGGTTTACTCAGAGAACTTTATTTCAGAGAAGGAGATGATCTAAGTACTTTTGCAGGTCACAAATCAATTACAAGTTAAATAAAGTGAATAAAATGAATTATCTATCAGATTATGTAATTTTCCTTCAGAAGGTCTTGAAGCAGGACTATTTTCTAGGGAAAGCTATGTATGAGAGCACTGCGAGAAGTACAAAGCTTAATTTGTGACTCATCATGCAAAACAAAAAGCTGGCTCTGACAACAATCAGGTGTCTGCCAGTTAACTTTTGGAGCCTGTTGATAGGCTTGCCCACCAGACCCAGCAAACCAATATTGACTTTTAAATAACTGGAGTTCTTATAGATTCAGAACCTAAGAATCAGAACCGACAATGGCTCTTTTCCAGCTACCTTTTTCACCATATTTCTCTTCAAAGTGCTGCGTGCTGTGGTCTTGCAAATATTTAAGTTGAGCTTTTGTGCATTCCACTGGTAACATTCACCCTGACACACAGTTAGAGTGTCTAAACTGAATAAAATTTATTTTATGGCAAAAGAACAATATAAAAGTCACAGAGTTTTTGCTGGCTCTAATGTTTCTATGAAAGGCAACACATACTGGAAAAAATTATTGCATTGTATGATAAAAATTCATATGCTACTATGAAAACTTTATTATGCAATCATACACAACATGAGGGAGAAACTTGTTGAGGTCTCAACAAATAATATAGGCATGGTAAGTTGTTAAAAGAAAATAAGGAGATTAAAATGACAGTTTGCACAGCATAACTCCATTTAGGATTTATATTCAAGGAACCACTGGTAACTCAGCTAGATAAGATCCTATCAATTTTGCAGGACTGTATTACTTTGGTACAATTTTCTCATATTTTTGTCCAACACCATAGGGCTTCAACATAAAGGGCAGTACAAATTCAATACCACATTTGTGTCATTTGAATTATGTGGGTATCTGCAGATCGAAATTATAATCACATTAAAATGTGCTTCACAGTAAATTGATAAAATTAAAAAGGTCTTGCTGAAGGAAAAAGCTATTCTGCTATAGGACACAAAAAGAGTTTAAAAAATACCTTATTTGTATCTATTTTATTAGCACAGTAAGTTTTCTTAAGTTATTCACAATGATCTCTAATTTATGTGAATGTTTTTAATGTAAAAACTTGGCTTCTATGCAGTATTCCTTTGTTCTTTACTTGAACACAATACAATAGATACCATCATCTGAAACAGAAAAAAACCCTGCACCAAGTTAAATTATTTAAATATTATAATGAAATATTGCTTTTTTTTTTAATTTTTTTTTTTATTTTTATATTTGTCAGCACTGATTTTCAAGATACTCTGATGTCTGGTTCATGGGAAATATACGACCTGGTGGCTGAGGTGAACTGCAACTGCTCTGTTTTTTTATGGCCACCTGCAGCTCTCCCTGGGCTATCACAGCCCTTCGGTGCACTCCTGCAGCCACCTCAAAACATCCCTCATCCAAGAAAGGAAGAGGTACTTGAGGAAGGCAATAGAAAATGCACAATTATAATTATTTTTAATTGATGGCAGCCTACTATGAATTATGTTTTTCTTAAGAAATTACATGAATTTTCTGAATTAGAAATGTGTTGGGAACACCTAAGAACTTCTCAGGTTTACACGTATTTTTTTCTTTTAATAATCAGTCTGAATCAAGACTATACTTAAAATTGCAGTCAGACCTATGGAGGTGATCAGGCACCAGTGCAAAAAAAGCACAGATGTATTTACATGGCCTAGGCACAGCTGAAGGGTTCAGCACATGGTCTTGTTCATCTTTTACAAGAAAAAAAGAGAAATTAGGCTAATTACAACGTTTAAATGCTTACCTAAAAAGCATTTGAAATTTGAAATTTTCTAAAAGTAGGGTATATTTATAAAAAATCACTACATTTGTGATATTAAGGTGATACCAACACATTAAGGCTCTTGGGGAAAATGTTTAAAAGGCCATTATTTTCAAAGGTTCATCTGTAATTTGCCTGGGATGTATTTATCTTTTGAAGAGTTGCTACATCATTTGGAGTCTAATTTTAATCACCGAAGGATGAAATGGGAGAATTTTAATCCTGCTTTAAGTGCTCATCTCTATACAGAATTAACTGTGGAGTTGCTACTGATATTTCTGTAATAAATTTGACAAAAGCTGCTTGGACAAGTTGGATTAATCAATCATTTCAAACTCAGTGATATTTTTTCTTTTCCTTTTCTTTTTTTCTTCCTGGACCATGTTTTCTTAGACTTTGTAAGAATCCTGTGGATTTTCCATGATTGTGGTTAACAATAATAGTAGAAAATGGGACATGATTTAAATAAAATAACAGGGAAAAAAAGTCACAAACTCAATGTATGAGTGTGAAATAGCACCAAAAAACTAAGAGCTTATATATGAGTGGATGTTTTCTATTTAAGGATCTTGGGTCAGTTTTCTTTTATTTCTGCAGCTCAGACCAGGTGTTTTTTGGTTTTGGGGGCTTTTAAAATTGTTTTCTTTTTCTTGTCTACGTATTTGTGTGTTTTTCCAACAAGTGTTTCTCTTGTTCGTTTTTGAACAAGGGGGACAGGAGGCCTTCTTTGAAATGATGAGATAAATAGAAGAAAATAGAAAAACTACTAGCTTTAGTGTTGGTTGTTACCAGATTAGAAGCATCCCTTAACACTCTTTAAGCTCTGTCATACATATACTTACACTTACGCTTATACAGACACAAAGAATATGTATGCCAGAGAAAAAATATACAAAATTCTAACATCCACTTGCAAATTTAAGGTATTTCAAAGCATAAAATCAATTGGTTTTCTCACACAATTCCTTTTTTTCCCCCTAATGAAGTCTGAAAGACGTGATAGGTAAATCCGAAGTCTGCTGCACTGAATTTTTCTGCATGTGTAATTACATGAAGCTTAGAGCGGAAAAAAAAAGAACTCTATTATGAAAGTATGGACAACTCTTGCTGATATAAGGGTTTTTATTGCCACAACAACAAATGGTTCTCAGGTAGGGATTAATTCCTCTGTATGCTTCCTGACGGAATAATTATTGATGTCTAAGGCATTGAAACATTTTGAGAGCCTCTGTGCTGCAAGATGCTGGGTCATTTCTACTTATTCTGGAAAAAGCTCCAGAAAATTGAACTCTTCACTGATGCTTGGGAAGGCACACTGAATGCCACTGTGGGTTTCAGTAAGCCAAAGATACAAGAGAGGAGGATTATCTTCCACCTATCACATTTAAACTCCAGACACCATTCACAAATATGGTCCCTGTGCTCATATGTTTTACCATATCAAATCTGCCTCACAGCTTGTTACCTGCTTGAAATGGTCAAAGGGAGGGTGGGAATGCAGAAAAAAAAAAAAAAAAAAGCTGAGGAGTGTCTGTTGGGTTTCAGTTTTACAGATGTTTGGCATCTGAAAAACCCTCAGCATGTGGGAGGTCTGCTGAAATTCTTTAAAATAAGCTTGTGTGTAAGAATTTTAGGATCAAAATTTTAATATCCAGAGAAGAGCTGCCAAGATATGGCAATTAGCACAAACTGGCACTCTCTGGCAGCTGTGCATCCTTCTCTTCCTCTTCTTGAGCCAGAAGTGTGCCCAGGTGGCCAAGAAGGCCAATGACATCTTGGCCTGTAGCAAAAATAGTGTGGCCAACAGGACTAGACCAGTGATTCTTCCTTTGTACTTGGACTGCTGAAGCCACACTTCAAGTACTGTTTCCAGTTCTGTACCCCTCACTTCAAGAAAGACATTGAGGGTGCTCGAGCACATTCAGAGAAAGATCTAGAGAAGAGTCTAGAAATTGAGTCAAAAGAGGAGCAGCTGAAGAAGTTTGTTTAGTCTGGAGAAGAGGAGGGTCATAGGAGACCTTATTGCACTCTACCTGAAAGGAGATTGTAGCAAGGTGAGTGTTGACCTCTTCTCGCAGGCCACTAGTGACAGACAGAACAAGAGGACATAGATTCAAGCTGCACCAGGGGAGATTCAGGTTGGACATCAGGATTAATTTCTTTACTGAAAGGGTGGTTGGTCAGTGGAATAGGCTGCCCAGAGAGAGGTGGTTGAGTCACTGTCCCTGGAGGTGTTCAAGAAATGACTGGATGTGTCACTTAGTGCTGTGGTCCAGTTTGCAAGGTTGACAAGGTCTAGCTGATCAGTCAGAGGTTGGACTCTATGGCCTTGGAGATCTTTTCCAGCCTTAATGATTTTTCCTTATCAGGTTCAGATCTCACTGGAAGAGGCCTTAAGAAACCCTCAAAGTGGCAAAGTCAGACTACAAACATTAATGAAAATGTATATAATTAAGAATAGAACTCAATAAGGAAAAATACAATTTCAAATGAATGGAAAGAAATTTGGAGAGAACAACAGAAGTGAAAACCAAGTATTTTGTAATGCCTCCGGAACTCTAACTACCTGCGTAGTCCCATTGAGGTGGTGCTGAGGAATACAATCAGTGCAGGTAGCTTGGTGTGGAGCTGCAGGTTGAGCTCCAAGGTGCAGGAGGCCATGATGGGGCACTGACCCTTTGCATAACAAAGGGCATGGGGACCTGTGACCTGGACAGGTGGTTGACACTGAGAGACACAGCAGGAACCAACAACACTGAGACTTTTGTGCACTTAGACGGTGAGGGCATAAAATTCCAGGGTTTCCTTTGTTTAAGGTCTCTCCTCAGAGGCCCCCAGCTCAAGCTGTCATTTTGTTATTGCGTCATGATTAAATTATTTTAAGGATCTGAGGCTGTGCTATAGGAAACCTGGGGTCGAGCTGGTAAGGGAACCTGGTCTGACTGTGGGTGTGGGCTGTGTAGCTGCGAAGGGGTCTCAGTCCCACCTCAGGTGGTGTAAGTGTGACTGCCAAAGAGGCACCTGGATGGTCAGACAGGCAAGTACTGGAAGTAGACTAGTTTTTTTTCCCCCTACATGAATGTAGTCATGGTGCAGTGCCTCATCTAGTATCTAAAATGTCTTTTTAGTACATGAAGGAAAAAATCAAGATCAGAATTATTTAAAGAAATAGATGTCTCACTGATTTGTTTTACTGGATTTATAGATCAATACTTAGGGTTTATAAATATTAATTCACCTATTCTCTATAGATACTACCCTCCGAGAATCCTGACATATATATCTGTAGTACTGTATCTGATGCCTGAGAGAAGAAAAATAGCACTGTTTATGACTTCCTATAATTCATATAAATCATACACAGCTTTGTCTTGCAGTACTGCTTGTTTTCTTTTTTTTAGGTTTGTTTGTTTGTTTGTTTGTTTGTTTTTCTTTTTTTAAGAACCCTAGATATTCTGGGTAGTGATTTTGAATAATTTGATATGAGAGAAGTAATGTTTTTTTCAAGATTCATCACGAAGGGGAAAAGCATATTTTTGACAGCTTGGCATCTAAAATTATGAAAAGTGAGCTAATCATTCCTTTGTAAAAGTGTAATGAATACAGGAAAAAGAGGTCATTTACCTGCAATGTTAGATTTTTTTATTGTTCATTAGCCATGTAAGTTATAAACAGTCACTTCATGTAAAAAGATATTGAAACTGAAGAGTTAGAAATGCTTACTTAAGGGATTTCTGAACACTCAGAAACAAAAGGAACTGTGTGGTAAGTTTAGGTAATAAGAAAAAGTTGTGAGCTTTTGAGTTCTTTTGTTAGTCCCCTTAAAATATCATATCTGTGAAGTTCAACCTCTCTGTCAAAGGAGAGAAAATATGGTTTGGTGTTACCACTCCTTTGTGATACTTAATTTTCCATACATTTAATTCTTTGCCATTTTTAATTTTTAGTTACTGATATTGTAAATTAATATGGCAATAGTTACACAAACTGGTGCAATGTTGCTTTGTAAAGGCTAGTATATGTTCTTTTTCTTGGTTAACAATATATCTGATTGTCACTGGACTGAATGCCTGCAGGTGGCCAACAGGAAGAATTAATTTCATACTAAAACTAAAATAGGTATGGATTTGCCTATTTCTGCTGTGCAGCTTATAAATTAAAGATGCTGCAATGACTTCTCAAGACAAAAGAGCAGCAGTAGCTCACAAATAACTGTTTCTCTTTTGAAGTCATATAGATGCCAGAGCGATTTCAACAGTGCATCATTCATGCTTTAAACCATTTTTAGTTTTAAACACAGCTATTTTTGCATTCAACATTTTTTCTGCCTTCTCCAGTGATCTGCTACACTCAGTCTTGTAACACATTCTTGCATCCACGCCTTTCCCTACTTTTATGCTCAAGCTCCACTGAGTCTTAAGGCCATTGACTTCAGTGTGACTGAAGAGGTAGAGAGGTGTTGTTCAGTCTTTCATACTGAAGAGACACAGGAAATTCCACTTCAACATAAGAAAAATCTTCTTTACTATAAGAGTAGTGACACACTGGATCAAGTTGCTCATCAGAATTGTGGAGAATCTATCCTTGGAGATATTCAAAACCCAACTGCATCTGGCTCAGCAACCTTCTCTTGCTGACTCTACTCAGGGCATAGGACCAGATGATCTCCAGAGGTGCTCTCCAGCATCAGATCTTCTGTGATTTTGTGATTTCCTGAACTGTGCAGCGATGCTGTTAACTTGAAGGGTTTTAAGAAAAATAAAAGCTTTCTTGTCTGAAAATCAAGATTGTATTTTATGTTGCTCTATGAAGTTTTAATTTACAGTGACCGGAGAGGAGGAAATACTGTTGGTTAGTATAAAAGTTTTGAGATTTTTTTTTCCAACCCTGTAGTTCCTCTCCACTGGTAGCTGCCAGTTAGAACACTGAGCAATGTCCACTTTGGCACACATTTTGTCTCCCTCTGTCAATTTATGGCCTGGTTTGAACTTACTTTGATTTTTTTGCAGTTGTATTTCACAACTTAAGGAAATTGTCAGATAGTGCACATCAGAACAACCTTGGGTACTGTGTGGGGTCTTTTTTAAATTTTGGCTTGACAACTTTATGATTTATCAGGATTAGAAATCTGGAGTTGGGATTGTTCAGCCTAGAAAAGGGAAAAGAAGAGGAGTGGAGGGGAGAGAAGGAGGAGAGGCTTCAGGGATATCTTATTGCAGCCTTCCAATACTTAATGAGAGTCTATAAGAAAGCAGGGGACAGGTTATCCCCACAGCCTATTGCAACAGGACAAGGAGTAATGGCTCCAAAGTAAAAGAGAGTAGATTCAGACTATATATAAGGAAGAATTTTTTTTACAGTGGGGTTGATGAGACACTGGGACAGGTTTTCCAACGAGGCAGTGAATGCCATATCCATGAAAATGCTCAAGATTGGACTGGACTCTCATCCACCTGATCTAGTTGAAGATGTCCCTGTTCATTGCAGGGGAATTGGACTACACAACCTCTAAAGCTCCTTTCAAACCCAAACTATTATATTATTCTTTGATTTTGATTGATATTACTCATTCATTTTGATTAATTACTACTTTATACTTTGGGTACAGATGATATTAATGAAATGTCAAATAATTACTCCATCTTTAAAAATACATATAGCAACTTTACTCTTTGAGAAAGATAGTAGTACACATTTGAAATACTCCTTTTCATCAATACTAGCACTGCACCACATTTATAAAAAGTATGTAAAAAGTGCTAAACTGATCTAGCTATCAAAGTGAAGATCCAGCTGAAAATTGTAATGGCCTTTAAAAGACTTGTTTGTAGTGGTGAAATCCCATTTCTGATTTTCACAATGGGTAACAGGAAAGTGCCTGTAACACTTCACTGACTTTAATCAAGATTTAGATTCTGAATTCATGTGGGCAAATGACCCCTGTAAAATGGTTAGTGAGGTGCAGTAAGGTAGCTTCTACGTCTGTGAAAATGTGATGGTTTTGCTTTCATCATCCTATAGTTTGCCTTCTAAAAAAAAAAAAAAAAAATTACCACAATTAGCAGACAATATCACCAGTTTCTATTTGTATTACATTGATTTACAGGCAGGTGAAAGACAAATTCTTCCTGCAGCTGAAAGGGGTAAGACATTGGGCTTGTCTTGCAGAAACACAGAATTTATGGAAATCACATATTTGCTGTGGTGCAGATTTTATGCCACTTAAAGTATGTTTTGTCATTTGGGTTTTTTAAGTTCAACTCTTTTCTTAATGTTTTTTTTTCAAAACCAAAAGACAAAATCCATTATATTCGTAACCTTCATATTGTATCATCTGAAAGGTTTGGTGAACTGAAAAAACAGATAAAAATTTAAAGTAGCATCTCTTGTCTTTTTTGAGATGCATCTGTTCAGGTATCTCTTGTTTAGCAGTGATAGCTTGGCTGTTGTCCAGCAGTTTAATTAGTGCTTGTTTACCTAATCTCTTATAGCAGATATTACTACTGAATTAAGGGACTTTGAAAATCCCATATCTGACAAAGCAGGTTTAATAATGAAAATCACTATGTTTTTACATTGTATTTGTCTTGGCAAGAACACCTACTAGAACACATACATTTTTCACGAGCTAGAAAATATGTAGTTCAGAGTTGCAATCCCCGAGTTGTTCACTCTTCAGAAAAACAGAACTGAGCAGGAATTAAAATTGAATGAAAACTGGAGGGGGAGTTTCAGGGAAAGACGAAGTGTACAAGAGAGCATCATTTTCTAGACAGATGTTAATTTGTTTCTCACTGGGTGAAACCGATCTGCTGTAATGTAACTGTGTGTATACTTTGAAATGTTTTTGAGCAGAATATCTGTGAAGCACTGAGGGTTGATTTCAGCCCCTGGGTTTGTTCAGTTGCCTGATTTTTTTCACATGGACTAGCTAGTTTGGCTCCTGCTTGACAGCTGCTGGGAGCTGATTTTTGGAGACTCATACTCATGGGGTGGGGGATGTAATTTTGTGTTTCACTCAAAGGAGAGGAAACATCCCCAACCAGTGGTCCTCAGAAGCAATTGTTTTCTCAGAAGCCACCTTGGCTTTGCCTTTTCCTCTCTAACCCTCCCCTTGGCAGGAGTGTGGGGAAAGGTATGTGGAAGTATGTTGCTGGTGACTGTGTATGGACCACAAAACCAAAAAAACTGAGATATGGAGATATGATTTTCTTTCACTGGCAAACTGTGGATTCCTCTGTCCTTCTAGCAAAAAAGGAAAGGTCCATTTGCAAACATGGGTGTGTGCTCTGCTGTACAAGTGCTGACCCTCTGGTTTAGAATTGTAGAGGGTATTATCTGTGGCTACACAGCACAACAGTCCTTTCCATTTTCCTACCCTTGTTGCAGGACCCATCAGAGTTCATAATCTATTAGCATTAGATAAACTAGCAACAAGCTTGATTTGAATTCATCTGTTGTGCTGTAACTTGTCTTTGTTCATTAGCTTCTATCAGGCAGATGACCTGAGCCTTCAGCAGAGATACACAGTCCAGCAGGGGCAGGTGCTGCTGTTGCAACTGCAAGGTGAGGTCTCTCCTGCCAGGATTCAGTGCTCAGGGTCTCCATCTGCATGCATAGGCAGTTTAGTCATCACCTAATTTTAACTCTTCAATTTTCACATTCCAAGTTATCCCCCACGGATCTTTCTCCACTGACTGAACAGGAAGTTTCTGTTGGGCACTCAAATTAGATACCTAAAGTAGATAGAATATTATCCACAATGTCAATTTTGCGTATGTTTTACACTATATGAATTTTATCATTGTTAGTAATCATATCTTGGTAAAATAAAGGAAACATACTCCTTATGGCATTGTTTCCTCTCTCTTACAAGATATTCTCTCCAATATTTCATACTATTATATTGAGATCTGCTTCTGCATATGTACTTTAGCAATAGGTGTAAAATTTCAATAATATATCATAATGATGAAACAGAGAATCAAAGTGTATATAATGGTTCTCTTGGAGTGATTTCAAATTCAGTCAGGCAGCATATCAAGTTTTCAGTTATGATTTTGTAGCTGTCAAACTGTTTATTTAGGATTATGAGGGAAAAATTAAGCAAAGGAGACATAACAATATTTTTCTAGGACTGTAAAGACTGTAGTAATTACTTGTTTTAATCAAACTGGAGAAAACCTGAAGGAAATAACTGAGTTTTGTCTGATGTGATTGTATCAAGGATTGATTAAGATTTCTGTAAGCATTTATTAAAGTTAGTAAATTTGCATTTTTCTTTTGACAATGCTAGACCCATCTGAGGCCGACTTGTAGCATCAGTAGCTGAAGCAATTATTTTCAGTGCTGCTGTTTTGTAATTTTTCCTTTGAAGTACAGTTGAACGAGGATTTTTAATGTATCTTCAAAAGATAAAACATTTTTTTTCTTAGTATTGCTTGATGCTACAAATATACTTCCTAGTTAATATCTCAGCTATTAAAAGGGGAGTGTTCTTTGTACTTCACTGATGAAGGTACAGGTTGATAAGTCAAATTGTTTTTTTCTCTCCTCTGCATTTCAGTTAAGCATAAGAGATAACCGTAAGGTGGCTGCAGGGCTTTCCCAAATTGCTAGTCACAAATAAGGGAAAATAAATTATGTACACTTGCACAAATAAGTGCAACGATAAACTGACCACATATAAATGTAAGGTATAAATTTAATATGGGCTGTGAATCACAAGAGAGTTTCTAAACATTCAAGGAAAAAGATTATGAAACAATTTTCACCTGGTGTTTCAGAAAAAAAAAAAAGTGGTCTTGACATAAGAATTGATATTAAAAAAAAATCTCTATTTCCTCCATTGATTGAGCTGATAGACAACGAGAAACACTGACCTAGAAGACTGGCCCTGTTCTGCCATTAAGTACATTGAATTACTTTATTAAGGAAGAGAAAATGAGGACATTTTCAAAGTCTTTCAAGGTCTGTACCTAGTAGGTATACCGTAGAATAATGTTTAGGAGAAGTTTTACTACGATACAACTTGATGGATTTAATTTTTGGTGGTGCATAAATCATTTTATTTAGTATTCAAATATATATCAAACATTTTCATGTGAAAGGTTGTTTTCATTTAACCTCCAGTATCTCTACATGCTCATTTTGGTGAAATGTATTTTATGAATTTTCTAATAAAAAATGGAATAATGCATTTATTTGCAGATTAAATTAAAAGCTAAACAGCTTTTGGCAACTCAAGAAATATATCAAAATATTAATTTATGAAATCTTCCATTCCTTATTTATTTTTGGATGATTTTTCATTACCATATGTTTATTATGTAACTTTTTTCATTCTAACATTTTAAAGTTTAATTTCAATGTCTTTTATCTGCAGTGGTTAATTCTTTTACTATTACCTTATGTGGCCACCTTTTCAATAGGGTCTGATTCACAAAGAAGTTAATAATTCTACATGTTTGAATACCTTGAGGGGACCTGATATTCAAATGGGTTCTTTAAACATGCTTTTCACAATAGATCCACAGGATATTTCAGGCTGGAAAAAAACTGTCACATAACATTGTGAGTTAGTTCTAAAAACCTTTTTTTTTTTTTTTTATTCCCTCATCAAGATATTTATTTTTATCATAATAGGAACAATTTTATATCCTAATGAATTTTTTTCCTTGAAGATAGTATTTATTAACTCCATAGTGTTCTGTTGCATATCAGTGGCAAAATAATAAAAAAGAAAAACAAGCATAAGAATCTCTTAAAAAGAAAGCAGGGAACTCAATGATGAAGTGAAAACCTTACATAGTAATTACTTTTCTGATCAGGCTGAAAATTTCCAGTGTGCCTGGAGATCAAAGAACAGGACAAAAATTATTATATTTCGAAAACCTTTTTGCCAACGTGAAACCCCCACTCTCTCATGAGTGCCTCTGACACTTAGAAATTTGCTCTTTTCTGAGAGTTTTATTATACTTGGCTGCTGTGTGTTCCTCTCTTTTTTAGACAGATACATCTTTTAATACCTTTGTCAGTTAGCTGGGCTGCAGTTCATGTCTTTTGCTGATCCCTTCCAGCAACATCACAACAGGCAAAAGTTTAAGAAATTGAGGAGAGATGTATACCCAGCATCTCTGTAATGGATTACACACAAATTGTTGATGTCCTCTCCCACTAATCACAAACCACACTCCAATACAGACAGGGCAGAGCTGAGAGAGAAGGAAAAAGACACTTCTTCAGAGGCCAGCTGGTTTCTTGTTCATAGTCCATGGGAAAGACTCACATTGGAGAAGTTCATGGAGAACTGTCTCCCGTGGGAGAGACCCTATGATGGAGCAAGGGAAGGACTCTTTTCCCTGAGGAAGAAGCAGCAGGAGAAACAACCTGTGATGAACTGACTGTAACCCCCATTCCCCATCTCCCTGCACCGCTTGAAGGGAGGAGATAGAGAATCGTGCATAAAGTTAAGCCTGGGAATGAGGAAAGGGTGGGGAAGAAGGTATTTTGAAGATTTGATTTGCTTCTTATTATCCTATTCTTATTTTGATTGATAATAAATTAAAATAACTTCCCCAAGCTGAGTATGTTCTACCCATGATGGAAACTGGTGAGTGATCTCTCCCTGTCCTCATCTCAACTCACAAGACATTTATTATACTTTCTCTCCCTTGCCCAGTTGAGGAGGGAGTGATAGAGCAGCTTTGAAGGACATCTGCCATCCAGCCAGGGTCAAGCCAGCACAACCCAGTCTGTGTGCAGGTGGCTGACTCCTGACTGAGCATCAAGTCAGGGAACTTCTTTAGAGAGAGGAACTTTCCAGTGGTAGGAAAGCAGGAATTTTTACTGGACAGGGCAAGCCCAGATGTTGGTAATTCAATTTAGTGAAGGAAAGTTCATTCTAAAATCTGGATTTGTTGTGAACTTGTTTTCAACAACAAAAAGAGAAAGAAAATTCAAGTCTAGTAAATGTTTGGTTTCAAGTGCTGATATTTTACATTACGTTCTATGTTGCTGTGCAGTACTATGAATAAAAATTACAATTATTTAACGGGGAAAAGTGAATATATTTCTTAGTTTAATGCCGTCCCCTTGTTTTCTTTTCCAACTTCATTTCAAAAAAGAATTTTTATTAAGATTGACCCAGTTGTTACAGGCATACTGATTTAACCGAACTGAACAGATAATTTTGCTGAAGTTTCTGCAGTTATCACTTCTTCAAAAAATTGGATAAAAGGTAATCATAGTGATAGGGTCAGATTCTGGATAGTAAAAAGAGAAAAGAAGGTCTTAGGTTTCTATTTCAACTTTTCTGAGTGGGTTATGATGCATAAATGAAATAAAATGTGTTTTGAAATGTGACCTATCTAAAATATGGCTATATACAAAGCCATAGTGTAAGTTTGAACTGTGTGATCATTGCCATTTTGAGAAGAAATATAGCAGGCATCTAGAAGGTAAAAGAAAAATCCAGAAGGGGTGAGTTTGATTTTATTTTTTTTCTCTGAGAGTTAATATTTTCCAGAAAAAGAAAATCAGTTCTGCTCTGAAGATACTATGTTAACTCTGGAAAGGAGATTTAATCAATGAAGTGTGAAATGGAAGGATTTTAATCATGCTTTCAGCAAAAAAAAATCTCAATGTGTCCTTTACTATGGAGTTACTAATAATATTTTTATAATAATGAAAATGTCATATCATCTAGAGTTCATATATAACCATGCAAAGTGTTCCAAATTAATTATGAGACATGGATTTTAATTCTGATCACTCAGTTCCTACAACTAAAAATATCCTTTCCTTCTTTGTCACCATTTAAAAAATTTCTTCTGAGCAAATGGAAAACAAAATTCCTGAGGATGAAGACTGTGAGAAATTTGGGATTAGTACTTAGGTATCTTATCCTGCTTATTTTCTCTATTACGTGTGGCAAATAATACACCTTATGCCATTTAGTAAGGTTTAATCCCATCAAATTTCACACATGCTACACAGTGAGTGTGTTTCAGTTTTGATTTTTTTTTTTTTTCCTTATCTACCCCTGAGGGTTATGGCACATTAAAGAACTGATTTGCAGTTGCCATTTCAGAAGGCATATAATCTTACCTTAGATTTTCTTTATTCTGCCTTCTGCTTGTAACTCTGAATATCATTTATCATATCATACTGTGAATTTTCCTAAACAAAATAATCCCCTAGAAAAATGCTGGCCTCAATTTCAAAGGTTAGCTGAAAGAAAAAGAGATTTGTGTCAAAACCTTACACATTGGGGTCGTTCATATTAATCAGCCTTTTCTGTAAAGCTATAATATGTTTATTCATGCTGGTGGAAAATTTTGTTTACTATGATTAAGCCACAAAAAAAATTAAACCTTTTCATCAGGTATGTTTGTTGCCATTAAAGATCAAGCTTTAGAGAAAAGTGGTAATTAAACTGATGACCAGCATAAAGACTAAGTTTACTTATAGGCTGCAACATAGCAGTGCAGAAAACTCATCTGGAAAGAATTTTACTCTCTGAGACAATTTTCCCTTGATATTAAGAAGACTATGTTGAGAATAAGCTTGATAAATACTATTTCTTATTCTGTTTGCAAACCCAAGTGTAAAATGAGACTCAAGTGTCAAATTGGAGACACATATGACTTTTCCTACTGTTTGGCAAATGTGCTGAAAAAATACCATGTGAACAGCCACCCCGAGCTGCTGGAGTGGCACTAATTTATTACTCTAAAAGGGAAAAATGAATGGCAGTACTCACGAAACCCTGGGGAAGGCACATGAAAAAATGGATGAGGGGCTGATGTAACCTCTGACTGCTTCCAGAGGCTGAGCTCATCTTCGAAAGGGAAGTTATGTATTACTTGGAGATGCCTGCACTGACAGTTGCGAGCTTTGCAGCTCTCCAGACTGGAAGCTGTGCAGTCTCATTAGCACAGAATTGCTCTCAACCTGAAGTACAAAACTCAACAGCTTGTGCACTCTACTGTGCTAATATTGAGCTGTTTCACACCCAGTCAATGCAGGCCAAGCTAAAGTGAGCCAACCTCACCCTGCCTCATGAATATATGTAACGTGTTTTCTTCTTTATTTTTCTATTTTTCTTCCGTTACCTTGGTGTCTAAATGTACATTGATGCAACTACAGTGTCCCAAATATTTTTTGACAAAGGCATAAAAACTGTAGGAAGTCCAAGCAAAATGAATAACTTAATTATGAAAAAGGATCTTATATTTGGGTTAAATTTCCTCTCTAATACATTATTGCTTAGAAATTCAGAAGTGAATAATGGAAGGCTCTTTTATATCTTCTTATATCTGTCTACCAGAAATTGCAGTCCTCTCTAGCAAGAGAGAAACCTTAAGTTTAAAACACCATAAAGCAGTCAACTGTCTTCATGCCTAAACTTGGTGTTGGAACATTTTCTAAATTGATACATATTATTTAGCCTAAAAAAGGAGACTTTAGGCCATAATATCAACTATTGCAGGAATTCACTTGGTTGCTATTGAATTCACATGAAAAAGACTTGGATGCTGAGAAGAAACAAAACAAAAAAAAAAAAAGGAGCAATATTAGTACCTATATTAATGAAACTCTATTAACTGTGTTGTTTCTTCATATGTCTTCTCAGCCTTTCAGGATTATCCAGTCTTAGTTCTTTCTGATATTTTTTAATATACTTTTTTTCCTACTTCGTTACCTTTAATTTTATTTCTTTCATTTTGGAAGAGAAAAAGATGGAAGTGGTTTCTTTTTTATTGATAGAAAATGTTCTCGGTCTTTTTATCCTCTTCATCTGGACATAAACCCACAAATTCATCTTTGGCTGTACAGATGATGGGATCTGTATCTGTCTCCTTTCTTCTGACATAAATCTGATCTTGTATTTGTACATTCCACATGTTGCCTTCCTACAGTATTATCAGAGGGCTATGACACCAGTGACCCTTAAATTGCACAGCTCCAGATTGCACTCAGATTTCATTCTCACCAGTATTTCTCATACTGTGAAGCAAAATTCATCATTTATAATTAAATTGTTTATTTAAGTGAGCCTATATGTCCAGAGGAAGACAGTGAGGGTACATAGAAGGTGAATTAGTTCTTAAATTGAAAAATCCCTGAAGAAATTTTAAATAATCACAGATCAAAATCTATTTCAGCTCCGTGACCTTATCTTGAAAAATATACTAGTGCTTTCTTTACCTCAGTGCATTTGAGGTAGCAAAAAGGCTGCACAGAGATCAAACAGAGTGAAGTATCACTCAATAAAAGTTAGTCTCAGTGGGAAATTTGGGTTATAAGGTGCTCTTACAACCATTTCTAATTTCATTGAATTCCTTTACAAAAACATTCATTCCTTCAGTGGCTGGAAAGGCGTAGTATGAGTTTGCAGGGCAGGTTCTTTAAGTAGGGAAGTTGTGCAGAGTGGGACTGTGAGCACGAGTGGGGTGTGCAAGAAGGGCATCACTGTGAGTGTGCAACCAGCCCTGTTGAGCGTGAGTGTGCACAGCCCCATTGTGAGCACCAGAGCACTGCTACAGTGTCACTGCTACTGTCACCTGCTCACACAAGGCAGGAGAAACTGCTGCCTTTGCCACCGCAGCAAGAGGTGTGTGGTGCTCCTTTTCCTGCATCCACCTGTGGTCCACCTGAGGCTGCCTGAGGTCTGCCTGTGGGCTGGAGGAGAAGTGGGATGGAGGTTGCTGCATTGGCGCAGCAGCAAACCCGGACAGCTCCCTCCATCCCCATCCCACCACCAGCCTAGCCTCTCCATCCTGACCTGGGCCTAGCCTGATGCCTCATCCACAAGCTCAGCAACCCCTTCCCAGGCTAGGAGTTGGGGTTCACCTTCTCCTCCATCTGGCTGTGTCACAGAGGCACCCAGGAGAGCTGTGCCTCCTGAACAAAGTGCTCTCCTGAGACTGGGCACCCCAGGGTTCCGTGCTCCTTAAATACATCCACTGCTGGTGTCACAATGTGTCACAAAGTGCCCTGGAACAGCACTCAGCCCCAAAGGATGCCCCAGCACCCATAACAACCGTATGGGTTACGGGTGGAAACATCTGGAACTGTTTGGAAACATCTGGAACTGTTTGGAAACATTTGGAACTGCCTGGAAACAGCTGGAACCACTAATACAGTATGAACTTTGCCTGCCTGGCATGCAAACTTAAAGCTACAGATACGGTGCAAGACTCCTTTTTTTTTAAAATAAATATATGAGGGGGGGATGTTTGGTTATTTGTTTGTTTGTTTTGGTTTGGTTTGTTTTGTTTTTTTCTGTTTAGTAGCAATTTGTAAGGTTTAATTATTCAGTGCTTGTCTACTACATTACATAGGTTTAGAGGAAAGAGCAGTTGAAACACATCTTTTGAAGTTGTTTTGACGCAGTTTGTGGAATTTCATTCTGATGTGCTGATTTTGGCTGGGATAGAGGTAATTTTCTTCATAGAAGCTAGTATGGAACTATTGAAACAATTCTTGAAGTTATGATTTGGATTTCCAAAGTCCATATCCTTTCATCTGTGCAACTTTCATGCTGAAGTCTATGTCTAGTGGTATAATTCGGTTTTCACCTTTAATCAAGAGGTTTTGTGGAGGCAAGGATTTTGCATGAGATGGCCACTAAGAAGTGTGGTTGTTAAGGCAAGTTTGAGCCATCTTACTGATAATGAGTCCCAATATCACTGTAGAAAAAGGCAGCCCTACAATCAAATAAATATTCTGTGTCTGCTCATTAAATCAGAATGAAAAAAATATTTCATAATGTATCAAAAGTTCGTCTTTCAATTGAAGATGACAATTTTTTTCTGATTGAAAATGTTTTCAGAATTTAATTCAAAAAGTATTTCTGTTATTCATAGAGACAGGATGCAAAAATGTATTTCAGTATAATAATGTATTTTGTTTTCTTTATCTAATGAGTTGATTTTTGGGGGGAATATATTCTAGGATATAACATTATGAGAGAAAAGGAAATGCTCTGATGTTTTGATTTTTGTCTTTGAAATTCAATGCAGCTAAGCACATTAGTGTGTTTACCTGATCCACAAAGATACCCAAGCTGAGTCTTGTGGGATTTAGATTCCTAACTCAATTAAATCCATTCTATTTCTTTAGATGTGCTTCAACCAAAACATTCATACTAAGCTTTAAAGTAAACTTTGGTGAACAGAGTAAAGTTTTCTTCTCAAACTCAAATAGTAACGATTTTAATTTCCTTTGCCTAATGAGATTAAAGTACTGAACTGCTGCATTACTCTTGTGACCTCTTTCTCTTTGGTAAGCTGTCTCAAGTGTGGCAAACGTGGCATATGGGAACAGAGGAAATGTCAAACTGGGGAGCAAAGATTTACAAAATTTAATAACTTTCCTCAGCTTTAGCTTCTCGACTTAATATGGACAAAAAAAAAAAAAAAAAATTAAAAAAGAAAGGGAAATGCCAGATGCTATAATAATATGGGTTCTTCTAAAACAGAAAAAAGTGTACAAACAGATTTATAATGACTTTTTGTAATCCATGGAGTGCAGATTTACTGTAGTTAATATTTTCTCTTTAAAGTTCAGTTAATATTGTTGTTCCTTGCTAAGTCTTTCAAGAAGTTCCCATTGGCTTAAACTACCATGTTTTGTACTTAGTAATGTCTTCAGGAAAAGAGCATATATCATAAAAACTTCTGAAATTAAAACTTTCTACTTTATAAGGAGATGTGTCCTTTCTTTAGCCATTTGATGATAAATTATCCCAGTGTTATACATATATAGAAGTTTTTCTTGTGCTTTGTATAACAAGCATACTTTTTTTTTTTTTTTTTTTTTGCTCCCCTCAGTCATAGTTTATTTTGGTAGTCATTAAAAACCAGTATTTTTTTTAATATAAAAAATTGACAATTGCTAAATTTCCTATTTTGGTTAATACATATTTTCTAATTATTATGGTAGTTGGTGTAGTGTTGGGTGGTGGCAGTAAGCTTCAGAGTAAAGTCAAGGATTTATTTTTCCTTTGAGTCATTCACACAGAAAATGTTAAAGGGCTCTTGGGACTAAAAAGCAATGCAAAAGAGAAGGAAAATTTGTCTTTTCTAAAAGTTGGATGCTTTTCTAAATGTACACAAAGTGGTACAGCAGTATCAGTGTCTATTTTTTGAAATTCATTGAGATGTGCAATCGCACAACATAGAATAGACTGTTAAAAGGACAATTATATTTTAAAATATAAATGTGCCACCTGCTGAAGATACAGCTACATGGAGGGTGTGATTTCTGCGTTTTTTCCCTGTCTTTAATCATTATTTGCCCCTGTGTGATGGCAGCACAATGCAGGTCCTGATCTGCCCTGTCCTGTGCGAAATCCCTCTGGTGTCCCAGTGCAAAGGTGCTCATTGCCGGGCCACACAGGGGAGCCAGGACAGCTGCAACCAGGCCATAAAAGAGCTGCCCTTCCAGACCTCTCTGCCCCGGTGCCTTCCTCCTCTTCTCAGGCTCAGCCTTTCAGTCCACCTCTGCCCCACTGTCCTGCCCAAAAACGTCCATGGGCAGAAGACACTGTTCTGTCTTCAAGTGTTTAAATTTTTCTGGGCTGTCTCAAAACTGCTAATGATTACTGAAGCCTTGGTTAATGGATTCCTAATGGCATCATACATTGGTATTAACATATTGATATAAATATTGACATCATATGTCTGTTCTAGAACACTGTAATTTCTAGGTCAATTCTTTTTGCATGCAAATGCACACACAGTTAATCAAATTGAAGAAATGATGTACAATGAAGATTATTTAAAAATTCTTGCCAGCTTGGTGAAAAATAAATAACTTTGTCATATTGAGTAAAAAAAAAAAAAATAAATAAATAAATAAATAAATTACAAAAAAAACCAACCCACAAACAAACCAAAACAACAACTTCCTTGAATTGCTTTGTGCTCTTAAATGTTATACTGCATTTTAACTTCTGCTTAATTGCAGGTATAGACACAAATATCTGTCTGACACATCTATAGCTTTAAATAAATCCTTACCTACAGTTTCAGTCTAATAGGATTACTTGTAGGCAAAAATTAGTCTTAAAAACCACTTGGAGTTGTATGCAGTTAATATATTCTTTCACAAAGAATACTGATATTCGAAATCTAAGATCACAGTTTCAATATATTATCTCTTTCCCAATATTTTAAAAGTCAAAGTAATGTAGTACAGATTAATAAATAGAAATATGCATTTTTTTAAAATATGTGCTATTCCTGGTAACATCATTGCCTATTTATACTTATTAATTATATGGTTAGAACTTTTAATCTTAGAAATTTTAAAGTAAAAAGTGATCCATTGATTCAAAGTCTGTTTGAATTAAAGTGTTTCCTTCTGTCCCAGCTCTTTCTGAAGCTCTCACTGCACATTTCTAGTCACATAGTCATGACAGTGCAGCTTAAGAAATTTCCACCAGATAAGTCACAGCAACGAGGTGTTTGTAACTCTCCTATGCACATGTAGTAATTTGATTAATTTTAATCCTCTTTTATTATGAACTAATCTGCTGAATTTTCTTATATTTACTCCAAGGTGACAGTTTTCACATATTTAGTTATAACAGTTCAGCTGATATTCAGCAACCTTGTGATATTCAGCAGTTGAGTTCTTTGCAGAAAAAAGTTTAAAGGCATACAGTGCAGCTGTTTCTGAAGTGCTACTGAAACTCCAACATCAAAAAATCCTTGATCTTCCTTGTAATCTCCAAAACGAAGTTACTGGAGAACAGAATTTATTTTCAGAAGCAGTTTCAATAATGAGAGATTATGGAAGAGATTAAATAATTTGCCATCTGGTGCACAACATGATATCCCAGTATGGCCCAGAGATTCTCTTTTCTTGAAAATCTCCTTTCTACAAGGCATCCTTATATGTGCTTTTTTAGTTTCTAGAAATTAGTGTAACCTCTATCATAGTAGTTTCTCTTCAGGCTGGGTTACTATTTTATTTTAGTCACTTTTTTTTTTTTTTTTATCATACTAGAGGGAAATCAAAGACCAGTGTATGCCAGACTTAATTTCTTCTCATCCTCATGTTGAGATTCCCTATCTAAACATATGTATGTAATGTATATATAAAACTTTATATAAGAAGTTATGTAATACATAGAAATTTTATGACAGTGACACTGAGTAGAAGTTGCCTTTGAAAATAAATCATAATACATGTGGGGAGAAGGAAGGAAAGAGATTTGTACTCTTAAGGTCCTAAAAGAACCACAGATAATCTAGTATAGCCACATAAGAAACAAAGGATGTAGAACTGTCCTCTCACAAAGTTGTATAGTAAATATAGCAAACAAGAAACAATTAATTTTAGAGGGGCACAGAAATTAATGCAGTTTGATATCAAGCTCTGGCAATTAATCTAGTACAAAAACTCTTGTGTTTTGTGGCTGTTGATTACATTATGCTGCCATCTCTATGCTGTAACTGTACAGACGTTCTCTGAGCTGAAAATGAATAATTGAAAGAAGGCAGAAAAGGGAAGCACACAGATTAGAGACCTGTGTATTATGCCTGGCTGAGATGGAGTTGTTTTTATTCATGGGAGCATTTATGGTGCTGTGTTTTGGATTTGTGACTGAAAAAGTGTTGATAACACACCAGTGATTATTGCTGAGCAGTGCTTGCACCATGTCAAGGCTTCTCTTTTTCCCAATTCTACTTCCCAGGACAGGTAGGCTTGTGGGTGGCAGACAAAAGACTGGGAGTGGACAGAGCTGGGACAGGTGACCCATATTGGCCCAGGGGATATTCCACTTCAAATAACAATAAAAGTTAGTGGAGGTTTTGGCTATCAATGTAGCTGTTGTTCAAAGACTAGCTGGGCATTGGTCTGCTTGTGGGAGGTGATGAGTGACCACCTTTGCATGACTTGTGATTGTTTTTTCTTTCCCTCTTCTTCACTTCTTAAACTCTTTTTGTCTTGACCAGTGGCTTTTCTCTCTTTTTCTCTTCCTGTCTTTCCCCTGTCCTGTTGTGTATGTGATTTAGTGATTGAGAATGTGTGTGGGTGTTTGTCTGCTGGTCTGGGGTCAACCTACCAGAACGTAATCGGTCAGCATGGAGTGGGCTACCTTTAAAGAGTGTGTTTATGAAGCCTCCTGATTTACATGACATGGTAAAGCAGAATAGGAGGGCTTGAAAGAAGCAAGAGGGACTGAATGAGCAACAGGGACAAATTCATAGAGTAGGAGCTTAGGAAATTCAGCATTTGCTCTTACATTGGTTGCTCTGTCTTGTATATTTATTCTATTTTTTTTTTCCTAAAAAATAGCTTTCATGCTACAACATGATAGTGATACTTAAAGAATTAGCATTAGTTCAGGCAAAAATACTATTTAATCTGGCTTAGATTTAGGTAAAAGAGCAAATAACAAAAAAACTTCCCACCAGATAGACATAAAGGTATTTTCATGTTTATTGTGACTCTAAGTGGTCCAATACCTAGGCATATGTATTCTGTTTCATGTTAGTGAAGTATTCTAAAGCCAGGAAACACAGCATTTTTAATTAATTTATGGCAAGCCTTATCTTTCTTTTTTTCATTACTCCTCTTCCTGTGGGCTAGTGCATTTGCCAAGATTCCTCAGCTACCAAATCTGCCACTTTTAAAATTTATCTCAAGTGGGGCTGTGACAAATTCAGGTTTTAGAAGCTAACTTCTTTAATAGGTGATGGAATCCAAAATAATTTTTCTGTCTCCCAAAAATGTTCTTCAACATCTTTTTCAACTATTGGCACCCTCTTATAACAGCCACTACACACTTCTAGACTGAGAACAAAATATATGAGCTTTTAGCGTAAAACATAATTTTTACATGAGTTTTCAAGAGAATGAAAAATGGCATTTCAAAGTGAAAATGCAATATCAAACAGAAGTTTGGCAATATTTAAAGCTGCAATAGCAGTTTTATTGCAAAAAGAAATTTAATTGTGTATAAAATGCCTGATGTCGACTTTTGATAATATAAGTACCAACATTAAATCTTTTTTCACTATTATTTATTATTTCCAATTTTATACTGGCACTACTTTAAAAGAGCAGAATCTAAGCAGTCTAAGAATAGAACTGACCCTGTTCTCTTTCTCATCTCCATAGCATGTTGCATTTCTAAGTTCTGCTTCTTCGTTCCTGCTAGAGCTTATTTTTATGGCAAAAGTATACACGCACCAAAAATAGACAATCTCTGCATGTCTTCATAATGAGAATACACAGTAGAATATGATGTGTTATGTGTTCCATAGAGCTAGTTGGCTCAGGCACTGTAATGAGTGTAAGTAATAAAGTATAAAATCTTGAATTTTTTTTTGTTTGTTTGTTTGTTTTTAATACTAGCTAGTCTAAGCGAAAAGCAGAAAGGAACAGGCAGGGTAAAGAGAGAAAATCAAGAACAGACTGTGATTTCATGGTAAAATATTGTGAAAATTGTTTTAAAGAAAGTAAACTTGAGTCTTATGCATCACTCAATAAGGTCTTGAGAAGGTGTTGCATGAACAGCCAGTTAAGGAAAACCTCTCTTCTTGACGTATTATGTCCCATATTCTCCACCCCACCCAAAAATCTTACTGTACTGATACAATATCCTTTGTTCACTTTCTCTACCTGTCATATTTACTCTCCCTGCATACTGCCATCTAATTTCTACATTCCCCAGTGCCCTCCTTGACAAGTTCCCAGCTTTAGGAACAAGACCTGGTACTTTTTGCCTTACATACTCACTTTTCAGAATTTTTTGTGACTTATGAGATCACTTCTTCATCAGGTTTGCAAATGCCTTGTTAAAAATACTGAAGTAGCTGACAAATAAATAGAAGGGGAATTGTGTAACCCTCTCTGTATGAAATTAAGAACAGAATTACAAATACAGATAAGCAGGAAAAAAATAAATCTGTTAATTTTAATTTTATTTTATTAAACCTTATTAAGCAAATTTAGAATAATTTGCTCTTATTGTTACAAATCTTGTAGAAGAACTGTTTTCAACTGTCAGATCTAATTTGTTTAGATGTCTGGAAATCAGATTTTAACCAATGTATTGGAAAATTAAAGACTTTTTCTGACCCTGAAGCCTATAAAGTGAATTGAAGCTTTTGAATGAAAGCAGGCTCTAGCAGTGGACCCAGGAGTTATTAGTTTTATATTTTTCTCCTTTTCAGTATGGAATTTGGCCTTGAAAATGATACATATGATATTGAAAAATTAAGGGGAAGACCTTCTCAGTAAAGGTGAATATTCTGTGTACTGAGTCCTATCAGCAAGTACAACCTGGAAGAAGCTTGTTTATCCAGCAGAACAGTCTCATTATTAGGACAGTGATGTAGTGTGGTCTCTTTCATAACCTAAAAATCTCGCAAGGAAATAACTGAGTGAATGATATTTATCTTGGACCCTGCACTGTGCTATTATATGTAGCAATAGCTGGCAGCATATTAAAATAGAGATCAGGGACTACAACCATTCATTTGAAGGCAGTTCTGAAATTTCAAAGCTGTTGAATTATTCAAGTATTTTCTGATTTATAAAATAAAAGATGATTGACTGCTTGATGATGCAACAATATAAATAAAAACATTGAAAAGTATGGAGTGTATTTTTCCCCCATAGTTGTTTTGAACCACCATAACTGTAGGTGTTGATTTTATGTCAGTAGAAGCCATAACTAAGAAAGGAAAAATTCAATATATTCCTTGGTCGATGCCCTAATTATACACAAAGAAAAGAAAAAGCAGTCAAAATAGAAAAGGACACAGTTGCAATATGAAACTGGATAGAAATACCTCAATCTATTTAATATTAGCAAATCTGAGTGAGCCTTTTCTGTTCTCTGTCCTAATTTACAAAATCAGTAACATGTGTGTTTAACATGTGAAAATTCAACAGTTTTAAGCTGGCAATGTCAATATAAAAATACAAAGAACTCTCTGAATGTATGTTTGTGTCTTTTAAAATGTACCTTTATGTTCTTCAAGGAATTTGGGAATCAGGATTTTAATTAGGCTACTGACACATCCAAGTTTCCCTAGACTTAAAAATGTACGTGTGCTTTACATATCCCATGCAGAGTGTACACAGAAAGTGTCAGTTAAAGTGTGTGCATGATATCATCTATCTGAGTGTTCACAGTAATATAATTTTTAAGGACATGACAGTCTATTTTTCTTTCCATTAGGTGCTTTTAAGCCTCTGTTTATATTCCTCAGTTACAGTGGAATAGGAGCATTTTAGGCAGATAGTTATCTCCTGAAATATCATTGTTTTCACAAAATATCACAGAAGGTTGTCTGTGTCTTATGATGTGAATGATGAACTTCTATTATATCTGACAAAATTGCATTAGCACTTTCTCATAGATGAAAACACATTGGCTGAGCAGTAGTGTGAGGTATTTCCTGGAAGATTTTTAAGGTATTAAGCCTTCCAGCTGTAATAAGGTCAATACAGTTCTAAGTGACTTGAATGTTGACTTTGGCAAAGTTTAACTGGTATAGTTATGTAAGCAAGAAGAGAAACACGCTAGTGTTCACTTCTTTGAAAGACCCCATTGAGAAGAGAACACGTTTTCTTAAGATTATCACTGAGTGTAACTGTAATGAAGCACAGAATTACAAGATGGTTGAGGTCAGAACAGACCTCTGAAGTTCATATAGTCCAAACCCCTGCTCATGCAGCATCACCTTGAAAAGGCTGGCTTCTAAATATCTCCAAGGATAAGGAATCCCCATCCTCCCTAAGACACCTGTGCCAATGTTCAGTCACCCTTACAGTCAAAAAGTGTTTCCTGATTTTCAAAAAGAGCCACTGAGTTTTGGTTTGCATCTTGTCCTGTTACTGGGCACCAGTGCAGAGAGCCTGGCTCCATCCTCTTTGCACCTTCCCTTCAGGGATTTGTAGTCATTATTAAGATTCCCTCCTGACCCCTCTCTTCTCCAGGCTAGTCAGTCTCAGTGCTCAGCCTGTGCTCATAGCAGAGATGCTCCAGTCCCTTAATCACCTTTGTGGCCCTATGTTGGACTCTCTCCAGTCTCTACATGTCTCTTGTATTCAGGAGCCCAGAGCTGGACACAGCACTTCAGGTGTGGGCTCGCTAGTGCTGAATTTGGTAATGCTCTCTCTGGTTTTGCATTTGAATATAGAATATCTGCCAGCATATTTGTATAAGTCTATTAAACTGTACTGCAGATGATCTTTAGCATGCTTTTATGAGAAATAGCATGTTAAAATAAAGTCAATGGCGTCTGCTCTGCATCCTTCATTCAATACAGAGGCTTGAAACAGAGTTGGTGTCATTCTGCAACATATTCTAATGGATTCAGCAAGCTCAAGGAACTGGCAACCATTAGAACTGAATATCCTGAGAGAGAAAACATGACTAACAGACCAATAATGTAAACCAAAATACTAACCTAATTAGGCATTGAAAGGCAAGATTTGATGATAAAGTATGATGAAGAACCTATTACCTGGTAACTTATATAATGAAATTTACACTGCTAAGAGGTGTCTGTTAATCCATTTTTGGCATGGGGATTGAGAAGCAGAGAGAAAAAGAATCAGATCAGAGAATGCATTTCAGAAAGGCAAAAAAATGAAATGATCAAAGATGTAATTGAATTCTGGAATAAATGGAAGTTAGTTTCTTAGAGTACTATGGGGAAGCTAATAGTATAGCTTTCTTTCCATTCACTTCAATTTCTGCAAGAGTACAACTAAGTCTTATTAGGGCCTTGTAACTGTTACTAATTTTTAGGAGCTGTAGGGTAGGAAAATTGGAATAGGGGCGTATTATTTTCTCTTCCTGGTCTTAAAAGTAAACGCAGGAGGAGACAGTCCAAAGATATGTCAAATATTTCTTTATGTGATTTCTGTTTACAATGCAAATTTATTCTTAAGTTTTTTATTACTTTTTCCTTCCATCTTTCAATGTAGTTGCCAAACATAAGTTATTGCTTGCACAGTGATGTGTGAAGAGGTTTGTGTCTTTCTTATTTTGTACATATAATAAGTACTGTGGTATTATCCAAATGTAGATCTCAAAAATCACTATCTGGTATGTTATTCTCACAAGTAACAGGTCTAAACATTGTCTAGGTTTAAAGTCCTAATACTGTTTATCTTGGACCGTAGTTTGCATTCTCCATTAAAGTCAATATTCAACTGACTCTAGGACAACAATTCAGCTTTTCAAAAGTGGATTTTCTAAGCTAGCTGTCTACTCAAGGTCTTCTAAAGCTAATAAAAAGAAGTGTCAAATTCAAAGATCAAATATTTATATGAGATGTAGATACTAATTTTGAGATTAAATAAATTTTCCTTTGGATATTTTGATTGTTTTCTACTGACCGGATCAGGGCCTAATTAACTAGCTGAAACTGGATACTGAGTTTTTAAGTGAATGAACATAATGGTGAATTTTCATGGTTGAAATTCCTTAAGAAGAAAATGTTATTTTTTTTGTTAAGGAAACCATTGTATAAAATATCTCTTTTTCTTTTATTGTTTTGGTATTCTTAACTAAAAATAAAGAGGAGGAGGAATTTTTTGTTTTGTTTTTGATTTGGTTTGGGTTTTGTTTTGTTGCTAGGGTTCAGAAAGTCAAAAAAAAAATCTAGTACTGCTTTCTGATGAAAAGCTATTTTGAGAAAGTATTAGTAGTGGCTTATGTTACTCAACAGAAAAAAAAAAAAGAAAAATAATAATTTACAGTAATTTGTAATGTACTTCTGGAAACTCAGGAATTCCAAGTAAGATCTACTTAACCTGTTCTTGAATAATCTATTAAATTTACTGACAGTAGTTCTTCTGGCAGTATCTCTTTATAAATTTGGTTTTATTGTAAAGACAGTTTCTACTGCTCCTTCAAATCTAACTCAGACATTCACAGTTTTTGATTCAAACCACAGCTCTTTGTCCTAGTATCTTCTGAGACTTCATTTAAATGCTTAGCCAGAAGATATTTCATTGATTCAATTCAGATTGGGACACCGTGTGTACCACATGGCCTCTGTGTTGCACTAATTCCACTCCAGTATTTTACAAGTGGTCATGCTGGAGTTGCACACAAGATAAAATAGCAAATGCTCACTTATCTCAGAAATCATCAATACTTAGCAATAAATGTCCTAAAAACTCTGTCCAGTACAGACAAGTACATGACATTGATACTGTGAAAATGCAGTTAATATTCCAGGCATCAAAAGAGGCCTGCTTAAGACCTTTTCGTGGATACAATGCCTTCCTACAATAAAGGCTGCCGTGTGAATAGAGATCTTCAAAGCCTTTGACAATCTCTTGTCATTTTCTCTTCTCTTCTCTTTTAGCTGATGGATGCACTGACTGGTCTGTGGATTACAAGAAATATCAAGTTCTCGTGGGAGAACCTGTTCGCATAAAATGTGCACTCTTTTATGGATATATTAGAGCTAATTACTCCCTAGCCCAAAGTGCTGGACTTAGCCTGATGTGGTACAAAAGCTCTGGACCTGGAGATTTTGAGGAACCTATAGCTTTTGATGGAACCAGAATGAGCAAAGAAGAAGACTCCATTTGGTTCCGACCAACAGTGGTACAAGACAGCGGGCTCTATGCATGTGTTATAAGGTACTGTATTTTAATATACTGCATTTTAATTAACCAAACAAGGCTATTAATACTGAAACTTTTGTGTCAAAGAAATTTTTTTTCTGTTCTTTTTTCTTTTCCTCCTTGAATTGCCTTCCCGGAAATATTTGATACTTAAACAGAAATTACTATTGAATGTTTTGAACACTTTAAAATTTCTTTTGTATAAATTTAGTAATTTTGAACAAAATCTAAAATTTATAAGGTGGGTGGGACGGGGTGAATAAGTCATGTGTTCATGTTTCTGATTCCATTTTCACTCTTGCAATCCCTATCCCACTGTAAAGTTTCTTTTTCACATTTAGATTTAATTTTATATGGATTTCATTAAATGGTTTCATTTAATTAATGTTGGTTTTTTCTGTAAAAAAGTTGCTATCTGATATAAAGTAGTTGCATCAAGGAAACAGAAGGTAAAATTTCAGCATTTCTACAGACATACATCCTTTAGTATCACATCTGGCTTAACCTGATAATAGAGGCTGAGTGCCAGATGTCTTCCAAAAGTATTTAACCTTCTGATTCATCAAGCTTTATCACCATAAATTGGACTAGATTCTGCTTCCTGCTTTCTGCAGCAGGTTCTTTCTGCATCTTGGATATGGTTTACAGCCCTTTATATTGTTCCTCTTTATCTGTATATCTATAAAAGTGTTTTTGCTACTAATACGCAATAGAAAGAGTCAAAGACAAAGCATAAAGAAACTGAGCGGCCTGAAAAGGAAGCTCCATGATGCAGCTATTCCAGTGATGCAAGGAAAATAATGAAATTGTTTTACCAGCACCTGGAGATGTTTAGGGTCTGCCACATATTTTTTTATTATTTTTTATTTTAGATAGAGGGAGGGGGAGCACAGATTGCACTCTGGTTTGTGATGAAGGAAATTTTTACTAAATAATATGTTTATAAAAGCATTTATTCTATGAGCTCTTTACATACCTGTGAGACATTTCATATCACACCATTTGTTCAATAGCATTTTCAACACGGTTTTTCTGATGATGACAGAAAAGTAAACTACAAAAAACACTACTTAGGGAGAACCTTTAGTTATGTTTAGATTAATATATTTCAGATAAATGTAATGGTAGCCATGAAAATGGAAACAGTTTTGTCAGTTATTCCATAGTGCTGTTTAAAAGACCATAATTAAACATCTCTGTTTATATAAAGAAAACCTTAATTATCTGATGTTGTACTTTCCAGCAAGTATAGATAAATTCTGAATTTAGATAATTAGACATAATTTAAAATCTGTTTATCATCTCAACCTGTATTTATGCCTTTTCTACATGGACTTCTTTTTAATCCAGAGATAGGTAAGGGCATGTTCTAATCTGCTTTAAACAACATACTGCTTTTTTAGCACATGCTTAATTTCCAGTTGTCAGTGCTTATATGTGTAGATTGAGGATAGATTAAAAAAAAAAAAACTAAAAAAAAACAAAAAAAAAACAAACCAAACCAAAACAAACAAAAAAATACTACTACTACTTAAATGCTTTCCTGAATGCTATTATGACATGTTACAAAGCCTTTCACCTTGAGCATACCTGCCAGTATTGTCAAAGCAGTGGATACTAATAAGTCTAAGCTTGTTGTATCAGAGTTTCAGTTTTAGATTTCTTGGATGGAACCTTTCAAATGTATGAGCAAGATCGTTATTGGTAGAAGACAAAATCCTCATTTCAGTATCAGAGGAATATACTCTTTTATGCATGTTTTGTGCATACAGTCAAAGGTTACTTTCAAGTAGGTTTGAGTGCCCATCTATAATCTAGTTTAAAACTTAATAATTAGGTTCCTGTTTGATATTTTAATCTAAAATAAATAAAATTAAATACTCAGTAGCATAATGGTTGTCTTTTTCCTTCAGCCTTCCTTCAGATTTTCATCCTAAAATGTGATTATCTGAGGAAAAAAATATAAGAGGCTGAAGTGATGCCATCTGACAAAATTATATACTCTATCAGTACTTCCAAAGATATTGCTACAGAAATATGTAGCTAAACCTCTCACTCCAAATACCTGTCTACTGCTGTTTATTGGGTTTTTTTGTCTCATCACTGAAATCAGAATACTCAGCTCTGCTGTCATCTTATATTGTATAATGGTAGAATGTACCAAAGAATCTTGAGAAAGATTAGTGAGCAAGAACTATAATTTCTTTCAAGGAACAAAGTGAAGATTGCAGGGTGGGATTTAGGAGTTTTTTTTCTTAGAGATTTGAACTTTCTGTTTATTTTAATGATGATGCCTTCAGAACGATGTTACAAGCTATTTTAGTTTTATTAACCCAGTAGAGAAGCTCAGTTAAGACACTTAAAATTGCCTAATAGCAAACATATTCAGTGTGATGCTTGCAATAACTTGAGTAGGAGAGCAAGGAGAAGAAATACACCTGAGAGGTGATGAGGGCAGGTAGTAAAGGGCAAATGGGCAAAAGGAGAACTGCACTTTGAGTAAGTGACTCTGCCTGGTTTTTATTCTAAACTTAATTGATGGGGTGAAACAGTCCAGTACTCATTATTTTCTTTGCTCAGAAGCATCTTTCTTCACACTTCCGTTCCTTTGATATCTGTGCCAACAATAACGAAGAGAAATATATTTATTGCACTGGATGGGCAGAATACAACATGCTGAAACAGCCTGTTTGGCATTAAATGGGTAAAGGATAGTTATTGGACCAAGCTAATTTCTAAAGTGACTACATTGCAATAGAAAAATGGAGTTTCATCAAGTAGAAACATTCACATTTTCAGTGAAACTAACCTAGGGATACTTATGGAATTTGTCTCTTTCCTTCAGAAGCAAAGAAAAACCTGCTTCCTTACTCACAACTGTTACAATACTCCCACCTGTAAATTCTTATCCTTGCTTTTCCTCTTACGGGAAGCTGGCTTCTGTAAAGGAATCAAGGAGAACAAGACTGAGCCCTAATATCAAGGCACTGCTGCACACTCATAGGTGAAGAGGAGACAGAATCCTAGAAATAGCTATCAGTTTTCTCCGTTCAATACAAGGACTATGAGCTGATTGGTAAAAAATGTATGGGCTTATATCCTGTTTTCAACAATCAGAATAATGTAGCTTGTTTCAAGTGCAGTTTTGTACCATTCTGCTGCAACTTCTCTGTGCTGCAATTTATAGGAAGCAAATATAGGAAGTCTTTCAGTGGATGTCACATCACGTGGTTGCTTGTTGTTTATTGTATGTGGACAATAAATATAAGTTAATGTATATATTGAACTCCAGATCCCAGAACTTATGTGTGTGTGTGTATCTGTCTGTCTATCTATCTATCTATCTATCTATCTATCTATCTATCTATCCATCTATCTACCTACCTACCTACCTACCTACCTACCTACCTGGTATAACAGGAAGTAATAAGTAATTTCTGTCAAACATTCCACCTTTAACATTGCAAAAAAAGGTTAAGTATTGTTCTCATAGAACCAACATTTTCTTCCTGTATTCAACTTTTCCTTCCCTGCCTGAAAAACATCAATTACAGCTTCTCTAGTAGTTGTCCAAAGTAATATCACCTTAGGTCATTGGAGCATTCGTGGCCCTCCCTGGCCTGCGATTTATGCTAAAGTGCTACAATGGGTCATATTGCAAAAAATGAAATAGATTTTTGTCATACATTCAGCGAGAATTTTGCACTGGTGCATTGAAGAGTGTTAAATAGCATTTAGAAATCATCTTTATCAGCATGTACAGTGTATGTAGCAATTCAGACATCTTTCTGAAGTTGAATATGCTCTTGCTAACCAAAGACTGTGGTTTTTAAACTTATTTTAAAGTGAGGTTTTACTTCAGTAACTAGACATTCTCACTTTAGAGCTAGAGATAATGCAGACTTGCATGTTTTAATAATCAATCAGAGAATCCCTAAGGCTGGAAAAGACCTTCAAGATCATCAAGTCCAATCTTTGATCGAACACACTATACCAACTAAACCATTGCACTAAGTGCCTTATACAATAGTTTCTTGAATACTTCCAGGGATGGTGACTCAACTACCTCCCTGGACAGCCTGTTCTAATGCTCAATCATCCCTTCAGTGAAGAAATTCTCCCTGATGTCCAGCCTAAACCTGCCCTGGCACAGCTTGAGGGTATGTCCTCTCATCCTGTCACTAGCTGCATGGGCCTCCCACCTTGCTACAACCTCCTTTTGGGTAGTTATAGAGAGCAATAAGGTCTTCCCTGAGCCTCATCTCTTTTTGATTAAACAGACCTAGCTCCCTCAGCCTCTACTAATATGAGTTACTTTCTAGACTCTTCACAGAGTCACAGAATATGCCAAGTTGGAAGGGACCTACAAGGGTCATCAAGTCCAACTCTTAGCCCTGCACAGGACCATCCCCAAGAGTCACACCATGTGCCTGAGAGCACTGTCCAAATAGTTCTTGATGCTAGTCTTGGTGCTGTGACCACTGCCCTGAGTAGCCTGTTCCAGTGCCCAACCACCCTCTGGGTGAAGAACCTTCTTCTAATATCTAAGCCAGTAAAACACAGTACAGCACTTTAAAGTAAAATAGTTTGCAACACACAGAATTACCTGGTTTTAAAAAAAAAGGAAGGAAGGAAGGAAGGAAGGAAGGGAGGGAGGGAGGAAGGGAGGGAGCGAGGGAGGGAGGGAGGAAGGAAGGAAGGAAGGAAGGGAGGAAGGAAGGAAGGGAGGAAGGGAGGAAGGGAGGAAGGGAGGAAGGGAGGAAGATTATTTTCCACTTGTATTTAGCTTCATTACTCTTGCTATGGCCTTGCAGATCTGATGGTAGAGGTTAGTGTTTCTAACTCATTCTTTAAGTGAGCTTTAATCTTTACTGGTTAGCTGTATTTAAAATATCTCTACTCAAATTTACAGCAGTTATATTTTATTATTTTATGTTTACAAATAAATATGCAAATGCATCCACACATTATGTTTCTGAATCACATAACTTTCCTGACATATACTTTAGCTAGTATAGAATTTTTTATTTAAAACAGAAAAAAAATAGAATTCCATAGAGATATTTTAAATAGAAAAAAATTAATATTCATCATAAAATTGTCAATTAAAACTGCTTCCAAACTATCTTTGAAAAACATCACAGTCTAGGACAACATAAAACACTTTTTTTATTTTTTTTTCTTCCCTAGCCATGATTGGAAATATGGGATTGGTGAATTTATGAAAACATAATCCTTTATCTTTATCACGAGAAAATTCGTTTTAAGTTAGCTAGCATAAATTTCTGTTGTTAGATAGGATGTGTACCTGTGGTGCGCATCTTCAAATACAAAAATATCGTTTTCTCTGGGTTTACAGATCTAATTCTGTCAAATCATGTCAATTATGGCTAAACCAATGTAATTATTCAGCGGTTCATTTATGTACAGCTAGTTAAAATAATTGCAGTTATATGAATGATGCATTTTTATCATCTTATACTTATTTTCTGAAATAAAATAATAAATAATAATAATTATGAAGTTTAAAATAACATGTGCAATTTTTTTAGAGAAAGCTCCCTTAGTATTTTCTCTTTTTTTCACCTTTCTTTTTCTTTCTTTTTCTTCCTTCCTTCCTTCCTTCCTTCCTTCCTTCCTTCCTTCCTTCCTTCCTTCCTTCCTTCCTTCCTTCCTTC
>JAWWTY010000001.1:107477099-107491802 GCA_035222235.1 Margarornis squamiger
TCCTTCCTTCCTTCCTTCCTTCCTTCCTTCCTTCCTTCCTTCCTTCCTTCCTTCCTTCCTTCCTTCCTTTCTTTCTTCCTTCCTTTCTTTTTCTTTCTTTCTTTTTCTTTCTTTCTCTCTCTCTTTCTTTCTTTTCCTTTCTTTCCTATAGATGCTAACCATCCCTTGTAGAAACTTGTTGAATTAGCAATTCATTTTAAGAATATCTATTTTTATGTATTTCATGTATACACAACTGTTTAATTAATTATCAGAAATCCTGAATTTAGAATGTATAATGAAATCTTTGCCTTACTGAAGGAAATGATAAGCAAAATAAGGAATAGAATCAATTTTTCATAAACCTTGTTCAAGCACCATTCTTCATCATCGTAAATAATGTAAAACTTGTTTACAAATGGGAATTGCTATTTCAGTGTACCAGTCATTTTTGAAATCTGTCTTACTCTATGAAGGGTTTTTATCCCAGCCATATATACTTATAAATATTGTTATTAATTTACATAGTTTTTACTAATTATTATTTTAAAAAGGAGTAAGTGTACATATAACAACTAGTTATTAAGTCTGAATGAAAATCAAAACCAAACAAAAAATAGAGAGGAAATATATGAAAAGGAAGTCTTATGGATGTTTATCTTAAAAATTCAAACCCCTGGTGTTCCCTAGATCTGCAAGAGATCCTTGGTTATGTTTATTTCTATTAGCGAAAAAGGCATCTGACACTGGATAAGAGAAATAAGCTTTCTTAAAGGAACAGCAAATATGCTAGCAATTTTCAGAAATAATTCTCTGAAGAGCCTGATACTCTATTAATTCCTTTAAGTCAGTATCATCACAGTGGTAAAGTAATCATGAGAAAAAGAGCACTAGGAGGAGGTTTTAAATTACTCCAAAGTAGTTTGAAATGCAGATCTGCAGGCTTTTATTATTTGCATTTACTGAGATGCTTTTCAGTAAAACCCAGAAATTCAGGTTTAGAGCACTGGCCCAAACAGTAGTTTTATGCGTATTTGGCATATAGCCATTCATAGCCCTATGGCAAGAAAGCTGAGGGGTTGGAAAAGAAAAACAGGAAAGAATGTTGTAGTGAGATGAGGGTTGCTCCCTTCTCCCAGGTAACAAGAGACAAGGCAGAGGAAATGGCTGCACGGTGATGACGGTGGAAATGCTGTGTCAGCAGTTGGACTCGATGATATTAGAGGTCTTTTCCAACCTTAATGTTTCTATGATTCTAATTCAACAACTCTGACAGCCTTTTGAAGTGATGTTCAAATTCAGGAGAACTTTTATCAGACACATGAGATGGACTTTCCTTGGTCCCTGCTTTTATGTTGATTTGGTTTGTAGAGAATAGGGAAGGCACCATCGTTATTTTTACGCTCCATTTGTAAGCTTGTCTGAGCATTTTCCAAGGTCTTTTTCTTGTGTGAAAATGGCAACCATCACAAGTGACCTGTCTTTTATGGATATTAAGGTTTGATCCATCTCTTTTTCAAATGCAAGCTTGATAGGCTAGTCAGACATCCATGAATTTTTTCACTGCAATTGAGGGATGTCTTGGTGAGTAGCAAAAGCCTTCAGGCTAACATTAGGAATTTATACAGCTTGGGTAACTGGAGCTTACATTAAGTGTCCTGTACAGATGGCAAAAGCAGTTGCTTCTAGAAATGAATGAGATCTGGGATTTTCTTGGAGTTGATGTTTGTTGGAACTCAGGTGATTGAAATCTATTCATTCTCCACTCCCTTGTCCTTATGACATTGCAGGCAGTCAGCTGTCTGTCATTAGCATCTTCACTGTCCATGATAAACACCTTTCACATGCATTAGGACAAAACAAATGCCTCATACCGAGGAGGCAAGCAGGTGAGTGCAGGGTACATCTTCTCATTGTGAAGTTGATATAACCTATGCATAATGGTAAAATTCCAGGGTGTGATTGTTATTTGCTTGGCTCACTGAGAACTGGACACTGAAAAACAAGCAAAGAAGTATGGCGATGAGTAGAAAAAAGGACCAATATAACCCTTGCATTGGGTAGAGTTATGAATTTTAGTGAGGAGTCATGATGGGCTAGATGTAAGCAAGTCTAGAGCCAATAAAATTAGTCCAGATAGTTCTTTATATAAGACTTCACCAAAGGAAATATTAATTTATACTGAGGGGAAAAATAAGAAATGGCTGTACATCAATAGGGTAGGAGAGGACTTAATATTCAAAAAGAAGAATTTGGTGTATTTGACTAAGCAGAAGGCATTGTCAATATTGCATATCATAGGAGTGGCATAGGTAATACTTGAAGAGAAAATTATTTAAAGAAAAGCCTTCTATGTGATACTAAGTTTTTTACTACTAATTCTTTTGTTGTTGAGATATTTGCTGAAATGCAGCAATGTAACAAGTAACTTAATCTGACTTTTATTGCTTCCACTACTTTATTAGAGGCTTGTTTGTTTTTGCCTAAGAACACTTTCAGCAAACTAGTTTTTCTTGCCCTTTGATTGTCAAGGTTCTTCTTGGCACAACTAAATTAATAATTGTCTTCAAGAAAGTAACACTTCAAATCTCCTTTTAGTAAAATAGTAAAATATGACTGTGCTGCTTGGTTTTGCAGCTGTAATTTAAGAGGAGAAAGTCGTTGCAGTTAGTCAGTTTGCTTTAATATGCAGTGTTTATACTAAAAATCATAGCTTTTATTTTGTTAAAGAGTAGGCAGTATTTTGTCTGCTTTACACTCTGCTTCTAACTTCATCCATTATAGAAAAACATGCAACAGTATGGACGAAGTGGCTTTCCAGGTGCTTCTTTAGTAAACGCAGGAGAAAATACAGAAAAAATTAATTCCAAATAATAGATATTTACATAATTTTCAAAACAATGGATTTTATTTTTTTTTCATTTTTTTATAGATTTTTTAATCTTCTAACAGGATTCAAAACAACCAATGTGTATTGCAAGTAATAATATGGGCCACCTACGTGATCATTTGAGTTTGTTAAGTTCTTATTTCAAATTGTATTTTGAATCTGTTCTGCAAGTGCCTACCTCTGTGTATATCAGCTGTCTGTGGACGTCAAATTCAGTTTAAGCATCTAGTAGATGCATGTCAACTGTTTCCTTTTTTCAATTCCCATTGTTCTCAGAGCAGAAAGCAATTTAGCCAACCTTAAAATACAGCTAAGATTTGATTCCATTACACAGGAATAGGTGTTGAATGCTGTTTTAGAGGCTTTAGGACCATTTCCAAAACATTTGCAAGGGAATGATATAGATGGCACTAGATCTAGAGGAAGCTGAATGTGGGATACGTTTGGGTAAGCCACATGCCACTATTCACCCACTCTTAGGTAAATAAACTGAGTTTTTTGTGGATTTTTCAGCTAAACCATTTGCTAGGCTCCATCAGGCAGACTGACAGCTACAGTAGGAGTTTAGATGTAGCACAAAGGTTTATGAATGTAAGTGGATCACAGAACTGAAATATCTTAAACTGAATTCCAAACTGAATCACTCAATTTCTGTGTTCTCATCACATACATTTAAATGCAGTGGCTGATGTGAAAGTTAAGGGACATATCTCTGTAGCTGTGCTATGAGACTGGCATTTTAAAATATTAAACTTACTTGAAGAGTCCATAATCTAAGACAGTAATGGGATTGAATTAATTTATAATATAAATTCTTCTGAAATGCAAATCTAAAATAGTGGTTGAGGCTCACAAAATTCATCAAACTGACTTAATCCCAGCAGTTCAACAAATAAGACTCTTAGCAATTAGTTTAACATTTCCAAGATTTCTGACCAAATAAATATTACAAATCCTCCTTTAGAAAAGGGAAAGAAAAGCAGCAGCTGTGAATCTTTAGTCAGGCTCCCAGAAGCATCAAATCTCAGATGATCTGTGGTGAAGTTTTGCCTGACTGTTTCAGAAGAGTTGAATCTGGAAAGGGTGTGTGGGCCATAACCCAGAAAGGTTACTGAGTACAGAGACTGAAGAGAACCTGCCTACTGAGCACTTTCTGGTGCCATCACAGAAAGAATAAGGAAAGATGGGAAGAAGGCAACATGTTTTCAGGAGGTCTTTGGAACAATTCGGTCAGCCCTTGCTTCCCACAGGAGTTAAACTATTTTCTGCAAACCAAGACTGATCTAAAGCAGTCCTAAGCATCATTAATAAATTTCTTTCATGGTCCTTGTTCTGGTTCTTGCTCTTCTCCCTTCATAAATCAGAGACAGGCACCCAATACTACCAAAAAGGTTGTGTGGTCCCTAGTGTACAGAAGACTGGAAAGGTGGAGGCTTCTCGCTTCTCTTCCTCTTCTCTTCCTCTCCTCTTCTCTTGATCAAATCACATACACACACAAGTAATCTTGTGACTTCATCTGTATCTGATATAGAAGGAAAGAAGAAATATCTTTGTTGCAAGTCTTTGAGTTGGGGCTTTATTATTTATCTAGGAGATGTTCCTTTAATGCTATGGAAAATTCAATAAATATAAGAGGATGGCTTGATGAGAAAGATTTAAAAAGGAGAAAATGTATGGATTTTTATTTTTCTTTTTTTATTATACACTTTTTATTGTATACCTGTGAGGAGAAATGCTTCAAGAAAACTTTGATACAAATCAGGTGGACATTTTTGACATTTGGAAACTTGTACTCAAAACAAAATCAATGAGGGAGAAACCAGCGGAAAAATTATCAAGGAAAAAAATAAGTAGACTACAGTTAAATAAAATTTATCTTTTTGTTTTAGTTTTCAATATGTCTAACAGATTCTTTTTTTTTTTTTTTTTTGAGAATTATGGTAATATTATTGTTCCAGAGAAAATCTTCAATCTACTGAATCATTAACAAAAAAACCCAAAGACTTGGAGAAAGCTTATAAAATATCTCAGCTTATAGACATGGCCCCAGATTTCTCTGTGTGGATTTGAATTGTGTTTAGGGATGTGGGGGAGGAAGGGGAGTGAAGTATCTGCTTCTCCTTAGCAATACATGTGACCAAAGAAGATCAAAATGATTTTTTTTTTTTTTTTTTTAATGTAAGAAAACTAAATAAATTGGTTATTATAATAAAGGAAATAACTGGTAACTTAAAAAGCTATCTTGGTTATTTTGAGGACTTACTGATTTTGAATATCAAAAATTTTGTGCCTATTCTTTCATAAGAAAAATAGTATCTCATCAGAAAGATGGAGCAGCATGAGTTACAAGGAAGGGAGGGGGATAAGCAAGTGAAGAAGAAATTGGGAAATAACTGTATTAGCCTATAGAATCTAGAAGGTGAGCGATCAATATTCTCTTGTTGGAAAACCTTATGCTGACTTAATTGTGTTGCTTAACAAGCAGCAACTTGGGTTTCTTGTTCAGTCTCTAAAGTCTTAAAGAAATAAAGAAATGCCTCTGTTTCTTAAATCATATCTCTAAACAATTTTTGAGTGTATTGTATTGATGCAGCCTGTGAATTTCATCTATTTTCACTGTGGCAAGGGTTTAATGATAAAATCCAATTCTTTTAAACACTGGCGGATATCAAGATGCATTATCCCTCTTTTTAAAGGTATCTTCCAATAGTCATAGATAGGTTTATCAGAATTTATTAATCTTAAAATCTAATAAAAACAGAAAATTGAAAATAGATGCTAAGGCAAATCTCTGTTATAGATACATGCTTTAGTCAACAATAGGTTGCACATATAATAAAATACTGCTGGAAAGACTGTGCATCATTGTTCTGCTAAAAATTACATTTAGCATTTTTGTTTCTCCACAAAGTGGAGCTTTTTGTTTCTTATTCAAAATATAAATTAAATGCTGAACATATCACTGAGATGATATGGTTAAGTAGTTATTAATTAACTCTTGCTGAAGAAAAATGAGGATCCAGACTCTCAAGACAGTAAATAACTTGAAAAACAGTTAAAGGATGTTACTACATTAGTGTATTTCCTGTGGCTGAGAAAGAGGAGGATTTGAACGAAATAGGTTTTAAAATACTTTGGTCAATAATAACTTGGTTTAGTAGCAACCATTCTCAAATATTCATGTCCTTTAAGGGAGGTATAGGGAAGATTCTGGACCCAAACAGTTCATGATCTCGTTAAGAAATAACTGATAGCTGGTGACCATGGAGGCAACTGGAGGAAAAAAATGCAACAGATACTCATTTGCACAGACTATATGCTAATGAAATATTGCCTTGGAAATGTAGGGCATGAGAAGAAGCAAATTACTTGATGAGTCTGGCAATGTCAAATAGTGTGTTTTTCAGTGGACTGCTGAATCAAGTGCAGTATGAAGAGGGTAGAGTACTTGGAGAAGTCATGTGAGATCTCAAAGTGACTTCAGGTATGATGTGCTAGAAGTAATAAAAGGACATCTTGCAACACCTGAATCATTTAGATTCAAAGAATATTTCACTTCCTCATTCTATTTTTGTAAAATCAGAGTTGGCATGTAAGCAAAAGATAAATAAAGATCCACGTTTGCAATGATCCTTTTTCATAATGAATTGTTTTTTCGGTTCCAGTGGTGACAAAGGATAACTCCTTTGCAGTAAATATAAGTGGAATTGATGGTAGTCTGAAAATTATGAAATTACATTATTTTTTAATGTCTTCCAGACATAAAACTTACAAGCAGATTTAACAAATAGAACCTATTTGTGACACTGAAAAGAATATTGTTCAATAATATTATTATTGAAAATAACATTCCCACTATAGAGGAAAACTAAAGAAATTTGCATATTTGGAGCAGTGCTACCATCCATCAAAGTAACATAGCCTGGTGCTGCTAATTTCAAAGGTGATGAGAATGACCAAACAGATCTTGTGGTATTTTATTGCAAAAGCTGAAAAGATTATCAAAGGTCAAGACTGTGTCTATAATCTTAATTTAGCCTTTTAATGCAGTAAGCATTATGATATAGCATTTCAGTGCTAAATTTGTACTTGAAAATTAATCAAGATCAGACAGTAAAGTAAGGAGGGCTCCTGCTCTCCCTTAATGCAAGAATTAGAATTAAAAATGCATAGAAATACACACAGTAATACACACACACACACACAGACAAAAGCATTCATAGTTGCACACCAGCATATGCACACATGTATATATGTGCATGGTGAACAAAGAAAGGGAATTAAAGGCAAGAGTGGATGGCCTGAATGCAGTTGATGAGGACATGATTGCAACATCGGTTTAATTTTTGACTGTCACAAACTTCCTATGTGAATATGGCCAAGTCATTGGAATGAGTTTGGTCTTTCTGTGTTTGGGATTGCACTGAGGATTCTGGCCGGTTGTTTTCAGGCTGCACTGAAACAAACCCTCATAAGGCAGTATTTCAATTTTTCTTTTTTTTTTTTTTTTTAAATATATATAATGATAATAACTGTGCAAATTAAATTTTTCAGTCTGCAGGAAATCTTTAAAGTATAACCTCTTTATGACTTTGGCATTTCTTTTTTAAGCCTTGCATGATAAATCTTGATATAAACTGTTTTATCTGGAGTAATTTTCATGCATATACCTGTTGTCTGAGAGTGAAAGTGATCCCAAAGTTTTATATTTAATGCAGTTGCATAATTAATTTTAATTAGGGGGTTGTTTGTAAAAATAAACACATTTTTAAAAAAGTAGGCTAAAAAATAAATTTAAAGTTATTGGGTTTTGCCTGATAATTTACATTGCTTTATGATAACCACAAAAATACAAAATACTTTTTTGTATACTCTTCAGTTATTTGCAATATGTAATGAAAAAAACCAAATAATGGACAATTATGTCTTGGGTTTCTCTATCAAGTCTTTCAAGCACAATGTGAACTGGATAAATATAACATCAATGAATAAACAACTACACAATCAGCTTCATTTCTGTGATGTTCTTGAGGATTTCAAGGTCAATTTGGCTGCTTCTAGGGGCAGTATGTACAGAATATGGCTCATCACCTTCAGCTGTGGGTGATTTACTTGTCAGAGAGATTGCTTAAAAGAGCACAAATATTAATGCCATTTCAATGACATTTTCATGATGTTTTTGTTGTTTTCATTGGAGTTTTTTTTTTTTTTGGGGGGGGGTTGTTTGGTTGGTTGTTTTCCCTTGAAAAGTCTGTCTGCCTGTTCTGGACATTATAATTAACCCTATTCAATATAAACAAGGCAGTACAGTGTTTGGTCCCAGGTGTAGTTCTGCCTCAATGTTTGTTCAAACTTTATTCATTTTGTAAGGTTTTACGAACACTGAAGGGAATTCTTCTTTCTAGTGTGTGACACCTAGGCCAAGGCCAAGGCCAAGGCCGGGCAGGTTGGGGATAGTTATATGGTATTAATCAGTCTTCAGATTAGGCATGCAATTCCCCAATAAAATGCCTAAAACAATTCCATAAAGTTGTGGTGGAGAGGAAGACATACAAGACGTCATCACTATATCTCTTGGTCTCACTGTGTGAGATTCCAAACATGTCCCAAATAACCAATGGGACAATATTTCAATAGCAGTTTGTGGAGGACTGCAGGGAGAAGTCTGTTTGGAGTCATAAGACATTAGAAAAGATACAAGTGATTTTACTTCTATAAGGAGGAGACAGTGGATAATCCAGGGAGCAGAATTGTGACATTGGTATCAACAGTTGGAAAGGAGTGTGAAGATTCCTTTGGCACTTCAAGGGAAATGTTTTCAATTCTTAAGGGCAAAATCTAATTAATTACAGGTTTTCACCTGTGCATAGCAGCTGCTATTGACTCCATTTCCAGTTCTTACTTCATCTCTTAATCTTCATTCTTGCATTTAATGTTGTACTCCCCCATTCACAAAGTGGGCTTCAGCTTCTGTTGCTTTTCTTGATCCATCAAGAACTCTTTCTCTTCCTCACAATTTCTACAAAAGCTACGTTTGCATTTTTGCTGCTGGAACACATCTTCATGTATAGATTTGCATATGCACATGTGTATAATATTTGAAGATATATCTCTCTCCATGTAATTAGAGAATCATAAAATGGCTTGGGTTGGAGGGAACCATAAAATCATTCAGTTCCAACCCCCTGCCATGGGCAGGGACACCTTCCATTGGACCAGATTGCTCAATGTCCTATCCAATCTGGCCTTGAACACTTCCAGGGATAGGGCATCCAGAACCCTGTGAAACCTCTTCTGGTGCCTCACTACCCTCTGGGTGAAGAATTTCCTTCCAACAACAAACTAGGTATCTATCCCCTCTTTATTTTACAGTCATTCTCCCTTGTCCTGTCACTATCTGCTCATGCAAAAAGTCACTCTCCATCTTTTTTTGTAAGCCCCCTTTAAGTACATCTCCTGGCTCAACAACTGATGAGCCACTGACCAAATGACCTTCCGCACACAACACCACACCACAGCACACAGGGCTGAGGGTTAAGGCACAAAAGCCATTTATTCAGCTGGGGCTCGGGTTTTTATAGGGCTCCGAGGGAAGGTTCTGGAACTGGAACACAATGGGATAGGAATGGGGGCAGAGCGTGTAACCAGGCAACCAAACAGCCAGTCGAGGGCAACTCGCAAAGGCGGGAACATGAACCATAGGGAACCATTCCAGGGAAAAGGCGGGAAAACTGTGAGGGGGAAGAAGCCAACATGAAGGGGAACCAGGGATAAAACAATAAGGGATCTGCTGTGTTGGGGATCAACCTGAGGAGTGTACATAGGGAAGTAACAGTGGGGAAAACCATAAACAGAGGGGTTTCAGCTTTCTATGTTCAATTGTATACTCACAACATGACCCTTCTACAAACAATCGTATGTGGGATCAAGAAGTCTCCATAAACAATTAAAGTCCAGTCCTTTCTTTAAGCCTCTGCCATAAATGTTCGGAGCTCCACAATCTGTGCTCTGTCCTTGGTCTCTTCGTCCACGTAAGTCCACTTTTGAAAGTTTCATTTACATGTCTCATAGCTATCGTGTTCTCCCAAAAACAGCCACAGCTTGTCCACATAACAGAGGTGCTCCAGCCCTCTGATCATCTTTGTGACCCTTCTCTGGACCCATTTTAATAGGTCCAAATCTTTCTTGTGCTGGACACCTCAGATATGCAGGACATAACAGGATTAATGACTTTGAGGTCCAGGTTCACAGCTACTCTCAATCTGGGTGCCACAAACATAATTCTTACATGTTTCAAATAGCATTGAGTAACCACCAGCTGTGGTATGTTATTAAATGAAGAGCATAGAGTCAAATACATAATACATAGTAGATAATGGGTAATGACAGTCACTGGCAGTTTTTCTATGTGTGACATTATATCTACTAAAATAACTATTTTTCATGTTATCATCAGTATTGTTTAAAGTATGACTGTTAATATGGTACTGTACAGCCAAAACTTTATTCAAATGCATTCAAAGGTGTGTGTTCATTATCAGCATTACACACTAAAAGTAGTTTTCCTAGTACCATCTTTGTGGTTTGCTACAGTTTTCTTGTACTGTTTTTCTTTTCATGGACTCTTGGGAATAGACAAGGTTTTATAAAAATTAAATTCAACATAATATTTCACACTGAGGTAAATGAAAAAAAAAGAGCCCAAATCTTGCCTTTTAATGGAAGTATGCTTCCAGAAACCTGTTTCACTCGATGCTGGGAAAGAAGGATAAGATGTCTAGACCTCCAGGCCTTGTATCTCTTCAGCATCTGAACAGAGCAGAATCTCTGTGTCAGAAAACCCTGGATCTTTCTACTGGAATACAGGCAAGGCATGTGTGGGATGCAGTGTCCTGCAGTATATTTCTACTACTAACAAAGTTTCTAAAACAACATCTTAATTTAATTTTTACAGGAGCACTGGATAGAAAATATTCCAGGACTGACAGGCATTAGATTTACCACTAATCCCAGCTGAGCTGGAAAAGAATATCTTGAGAATGTGCACTTAAACTAATTCTGCATTAAAAAAGGCTTTAACCATAGCCCCTGTTCTGGCTTCAAGGCATCTGAATTCCATTTACTTTGGGAACTATTGTTTCTCCAATAAGCAAGGGGTTATGCTACTACCAAAGTGCAGAAGGTACAAGCACTTTTCAGTAGAAAACTGAACTGTTCCCTCCGAAAGTGTCTGAGTTTTGACTGAGATCCTGACTTCTTAGTCACTGGAAATTGGCTGATAACTCCAGTGAGACCTGGATTTGCAGTTATCAGTTTGTATTAAAAGCTGCAGAGTTGTTAAAAAATGCAAACATATTATTTCCTTCTATCACAGTAATGCTTTTTCATTTAAAGTAAAATTCAAGTGTTGCGGGAAATGTCCTTCATAACCACACAGAGTCTTAAATGTAGGAGTACTCAGTTAAGCTGGAACTCAGGAACTGAGTCTACATAAGCTACCCATGGAGTAAGCTAAGATTTTTCAGCTGCTCATGCAGTCATTCCAAGTACATGTCATCTAATGGTCACTTTCATTCAGTCAAGGTTTATTTGAGAGGAGTTAATCTAAGAATTGAAAATTTCAGTTAACTCTGCAGCGAAAACAACTAGCTCCTTATGAATTGTTTGGCTTAAGTTTTCAGGATGGGTGAGAAAAAGATATTTTCCCCAGGAAATTGCAGCCAAGTATTCTAGTTTGAAAGGTGAAAGGTTAATGAAAAACTTGGATAGTGCAGTGATAAAACTGTATACGAGCTTATAAGGAAATGAAATCCTTTGCATTCAGTTCAGGATATGCAGTAAGTAAAACCAGGACCTGCATAGTGAGTGGTAAGATAGAAAGATGAGATCAGAGAACATTTATTGGGGTTTGCATATCCAGAAAAAGGAAGTGGCTGAGTGGAGGAAAGACTGGGGAAAATGAAATGTGCTCCTGCTTTTTAAAGATAACATTGTAATATAGGTGCACAGGGTGGCAGGATTAAGGAACCTTTAATTACTGCATTCCTTTACATCTAATTTTTTTACTTCACACTTTTTTGTTCAGGTATTTAAAATATAGAGATTGCATGGCAGTAGAGATATATGATTTTAATTTTAATGGGGTGTGCATATCTTGTTAGAATTAATATGTTATCTTTCACTCTCACGTCCTATGAATTTTACCCCAGGCTCTGTAGCACTATAGGTAGAAAAGTCATTAAAAAATTTTATGGATTTACTGCTATACAAAATTAATACTGAGTCCTTGCCCTCAAAACTAAGATGGCAATGAGATTTAGTAGCAACACACAGAGCTTTCACATTTCTAGGCTGTACCATTCTCTCAGGCACTCAGGTGGGGAATGAGAAGGGCACAGTTGATGCTGGAGGTGACACTGAGTGTGCGTGTGATCTCCTCACTGCAGAGCACTTGCTGCTGCATGCCAAAACACCCTCACCCCAAAAGATTTCCTTCACAGTAGCATTGCTTTCAAGTTTGAAAGCTTACAGTCCCTTATCCTGCAACTTCAGTGTTTCATTGATCCCTTCATCACATGAAGTGAGAAAAAAGAATGGCCTCAGACAAATGCAAGATCATATTGAAATTATTGTGCTTATTGAAATTGCAAATTTTTCCATGTGGCTCTCAAGTCCTGAAGCCAAAGCAGCATGTAGACTCCTTTATGGGCCTCAGGAACACCCTCTCAAGCTCCAGTCTGTTCATTATTCAAGGTGTGTTAGAATAGTCAGGCCTGAAAAATTGACGATTGCTTTTGAAAACTGTTCAGTTTTCCACTGTGAATAGTTTTCCTTATCAGACCAGATTTGTGTTTATATTTTTGCAGGAACTTTATTTAGGGTTTCATTCTAAAATCACAAAGGTCCCAGCATTAAACTCGTTGGTCACAGGAAATCTTTGACAGGGAATGAATGAAAACAAGGACTCTGTTAACCTCTCATATTGATCACCAAGAGAGAAAATATCTAGCTGTTAATTAGAGCAATAAAGTGGCAGTGTATGCAATAATGTACAGTATGTTTAGAGTGGTACTTTTAAGCTGTACTTTCCTATTCTTTAAGAGAAAAATACACCCACACATGTTCAAGTCTTGTGGGTGTTCACAGCATGAGGAAAATTGGCAAAGGCCGAGTGATATGAAGTCAGCAAAAGCAGAAGAGTTTGGATTAATGTGCTTATAGTCAAAATAATGCAATCAGCGAGATTAATCACTAGATACCATTTCTGTGGATGTGATATGGTGTGAAAACATGATTTGCACCAGCTTTAATGACACTTACTTTGTGTCAATGAAACAAGGCACAATTGCATATGAGGAAAATATATTATGATTCAAATTTTTTGGAAGGCATTCTTCAAGCACTGAAAATCAGTGTCCCTCAGTCCCATCAGAGCACAGCAGGCATGGCTGGCTGCTGAAAATGCTAAGCTGTGCTGGACAGTGGATCCTTACTGTATCTCATGCAAAAGACTTGACATAAAGTGATTTATACAGAACAGTGGCTGTTGTCTTATGTGGGATATGGAGGGTGTCCAAGAATGTATGTCTTCCCTCTATAATGGTGGAAGGGAGAATAAATGTGTGACTGAGGCTCTATAGTGGACTATGGTGCAACATTCATGCGTGACACAGAACAGCAGATATTGCATTAAAACCTTAACTTTGGGAAACTACAGCAAATCCTGCTGTCAGTCTTCTCAAAGCCTCATTTAAATGGTGACTTTAAATGAGCAATCTGCTTGTGTTTCAGTCCTTTGCTGCCAGCGAGAATCTCATTGGTATGCAGTACTTATTTTGACCGTCATGTTTTGCTCTTTGGTGTTTAGAAAATGCATCAAAGAAATTTAATTTGAGTGACAAAGTAACTATTATGCACTCCCTTGTTTTAACAGTGTGAAGACTGCTACAGGGGGAGTAATGTTTTTGAGTGAACAGCTACAAGATTAATATAGTTTTGAGCATTTTATATGAACCATCATCTAACTCTTTCTGATTCTTCAGTAGTTCTATCTGGAAGACATTTGAGAGTCATAGTTATATTTGCTCAAGCACTGTATATCAAATTTGCATATCTTGCAAATTATAATTCAGAAATAATGTATCGGTGTTAATCTGAATTATACAGTGGATGCTATTTCTTTTACAAGGACAAATAATCACTGAGAATCGTATGATGGGTTTGATTTTCTGTCACCTGAAAAAGAAAAAGAAAAAAAATTTAGTGTGATGGAACCATCATCTGGTATTCGGTAACTGTTAGATAAAAATTGGCAAGGAAGTAATTTTCATGTGTTTAGACTGAATTTGGTGTAACGGTATAGATAACAGTCACCATCAAATGTGGGTGATTTTCCTCATCAGAACTGCTGCAGTTTAGTTTTCTATTCTCATTTTAAGTGCTTAAAGGGGGTATTTTTTCAGTCATTTCAACTTCATCAATTGTCAAATTACCCCTTAAGTGAAAAGTTAGGGGCATTGGCATGCAGAGTATGTAAAAAAACTTTATCTATATTTACAGTTTTTGTAAACTAGATCCTAGCTAGGTCAAGAATTTTACATGAATTAATGCATTTAGAAAAGTGACAGAACTGGAAAATATGCAAAAATAATCTCCATTTTGTTCAAAATTAATCAAAACTTCAAAGATTGCAAATATATATATATATATGTGTATATACACACAATTCATGTTATTTATATTTACTGAGAATTTCTATGCTTACCACTGTATCTCTATATGATTTAGTTTTAGGTAGTTCTGTGAGGAACAGAGAGTTGGACTCGATCATTATG
>JAWWTY010000001.1:107491902-107512773 GCA_035222235.1 Margarornis squamiger
TTTCATCCTATAGCCTTGAAGATACGTATTTTCTCCTCAGAGACAATGAAAATGATGTCTGGCAAAATATCTAACAATATATTGTGGAAAACAAAGTCTCACCACTTATAAAGTGTAAAGTAGTGTAGTATAAAAACTATTTTACAAAACCATACTGTGATCCATGTTTTCTCCTTTCCTTTATTGTCCAAACATTACCGTAACTGCTACTATTAAGAAGTCAAAACACTATCAGAGAAGGATCTTGATATTAATTTGAAAATTTTGTTTTCCAATAAGTTGAATGTATAGTCAAGTCTACAAATATGTAACTAATTCATTGTTATTATAGATGCATTTTTAAAATCAGGAAATACTAGGAGTTCAGTTGTGATTATATATGTTTTGAAGTGCACCAGTTATGTCACGTCCAGCAGAGAACTAATAAACTAAATTTCATCCAGGAAGGTATGAGATAAAGTTGAGAACCTTGAAAGACAACAGTCAGAGATAACCCTACTGTGTTAGCACTATATATTAGTAATGGGTTATTTAAATATTTTGATCCCTTCTCTGGCCATGCAGAGTTCCTTTTTCTAGAGAAAATAATACAACTATTCCTGGCAGATTTATGCAAGTGAGGCATTTGGCAGATGATAAAATAGATAGTTGTAGACACTTATTTTAATTTTCATATTGCAAACCTCTTCCAAAATGTGAATATTTAATCCCGTCATATACACATTAAAATTTCTAGAGCAGAGAATGCTTCACATGCAGGATGAAGAACTCTGCCGAGGAGCGCAGTGTCTGAAAAGGTCTATGGAGTCATTGCAAATAATGCTCAGGCATGAAGTCCTGTTCTGTTTCTGCATCTATTACCCTAAAGATGTGACAGAGGATGGGAACATTAAGCAGGATGGCTCCGTGAAAGGCAGGATGAGGTTCTGTGGCTGAAAAGCTGAGCAATGTGCACTCAGGCTAGGAAAAATTACTCATTTATAACTATTCAGAGCCGTTTACTTACTGGTTTGGTGAATTGTTCATTTGCTGGAACATTTAAATTGAGTAGAATTATCTGTGTAAAATACATGCTACAGCTCCAACAGAAGTTACATTCCAGTACTAAAATCATGAATTTCATAGTGTACATCATGTAGGTGGTTAGACTACAGGGTTACAATATGATTCCTTCTGATGTAAAGAAAAAGAAAAAAAATTTACAATGGAACTACAGCTTTTATTCCTCAACATTCACTTTAATATTATTATTAGGAAATAGATAATGTCCTCAGAAGGAGCCTAAAATATCTATATCCAGGAAACTTAACAAGGGGCCTTGATAGACCTGAAGAAAATGATGAGCATAATGCAGCAAAATAGTTGGGTTTTTGTATTCTTGTGGTAAATAAGTGTTCATGTCTGACCAGCAGCCTTACTAGTTATTCGTGTTCATTCCTTCTTGACTGTTCTTTCATTCAAGCTTTTTTTTTTTTTTTTTAAATACTGTAGTGAAGGAGGACAAAATGCATGTATGATAACATGTAAATATCCAGTCATATATGACGAAAAAAGGAGAAGAAGTTTTGAAAAGCAAAAAGAACAGGTTCTGAAGCGTTCCAGGACGTAAAATATATTTGCACATAACCTTTGAGGAACTACAGGAATTCTAAGGCAGATCATTATAAATATTTATCAGATTTCGAATTTACATGCATTTGTCTCCTGCCATGTGTTATTTGTGATCTGTACATAATTCATACCACACCTGAAAAGACAATACCGTAGAGGACATTTTAACAAGATTTTTCACTGAAGTTAATGGACAGGCAGTCAGGGTAGCCTATGAATTTTTGAAATGAAACAAATAATGTGAATAAAATGAATGAGGTTTGATTTATTGCGATTTTATCTGAAAATGTACCTTTTTTTTTCTTCTGCATGTGAGAGTATGTGTGAGGGGAAAAAAAAATAACATGAAACCAATTAATAAAACTTATGTATGTATATAGACTCATCTTTTCAGATTGGATTGTGAAGAGCAGTACTGATTAGGAATTGTGTCACTACCGCAACACATTTAAAGTTTTGAAAATTAGAAAGGGATCTTACAATTAGAGGGAGCTTATAAGATCATATTGTCTATAAGTATTTTATTTTTGTCAGAGTAGCAGTAAAATTCATGACAGTGAAATGTTCAGACAATATTAAAGGGGCTTATTCATTGATTAAATTTATTGGCTTTGGTCTAGTATTTAATCAACTGCCAGAAAAATTTATTGCCTGCCATACTCAAGCAACACAAATATTATCCATTCATCTTACTAGTACAGACAAAACAAATACTAGTGTTTTTGGAGTCAGCAAACTAAAAACCTACAGTGTTTTAGCATATGCATGCAGTGTTTGTGTATATGTGCATGTATTTGTATGCATACACAAAAGTAAAGATAAGATTAGGCTATCATGACGCATTAATAAAGACAATTATTCTCCTTAAGGAACTGTCTCCTACTGTTTTCATATTTCTCATTATTAAAGCTCAAAATTTGTAGCTGAAAACTTTAATTCAAATATTAATAATATAACTTAAAAAAAAAAAAAATCACAGTATGCACTATGTAACGTTGGACTTGAAGATCCCTTTAAACATTATTTTCATGATTCACTTGTAAGGTCAGAATGATAAGCTTTCCACCTCATTGCCTATTACATTTTTAAAAACTGAGATCAATTGTGTTTCCTGGTTGAAACTGGATTGTTCTGACACAGGAATTAATGAATTAATTTCGATGACAAAAGAAGGGGCACCCATCCAAGTCTTGAGGCATCAGCCACATGAGTTAGAAGGGCAAAAATTAAATAAAATAGCATCTTAACCTCTCTCGTTGAGAATAACTGAACCTCTTCAACCATACCAAAGTACCCCTAAAAAAAATAAAGCATGTATCATGGGTATTAGTGTATGTGATATTTTAAGAATATACAGTTAATATTACTCTTTATTTTCACTTGAGCTTTCCACTTATAAACTGCTGACATTGAACTTTTCACAAGAAAAAGATCCTAATCAACCTCGACTAAACCCTGTGGCTGCTGATTTGTTGTACCAAATGGGGACTTGTCTCATAATGACAGCCTTGATCTCAAGAGCATGGGACATAAAAAGTAAATAGACAAAGATGTTTCCTGATATTCAGATAGAACTTTCTGTGTTTCTTTTCCTGTTACTAGACATCACTGAAAAGAGCCTGACTCCATCTTCTTCACACTCCCCTTTTGGGTCAGATCCCCCAGACCTTCTCTTCCTCAGGCTAAACAGTCCCATCTCTCTCAGCCTTTCCTCTCATGTGAGGTGCTCCAGTCTCTTAACCAACTAGTGGACCTTCACTGGACTCCAATGTGTCCATGTCTCTCTTGTACTGGGGAAGGCAGAACTGGACACTACTCCAGGTGTGGCCCAGCAGTGCTGAGTGGCATCACCTTGACCTGCTGGCAACACTTCATCTAGTCCAGTCGAGGGCAGCATTGGCCTCTTTTGCTGCAAGGGAACATTGCTGGTTCATGTTCAGCTTGGTGTTCCCCAGGACCCTCAGGTCCTTTCTTCTAGGTGCAGGACTTATCCTTGTTGAACTAGGTAATATACCTGAAATGAATAATATTATGGTATGAGCTAGATAATAGACCTCATATGAATAATATTGTTATGAGGGTGTTGGTAGTTTTTGTTTATTTAAGTTTTTTTGTTGTTTTGTTTGGGGTTTTGTTTGTTTGTTTGGTAAAATAAAATGTCTTTAAATTACCATGGCCAAGGGTTCTCTCAAGAAAACAAATTTCTATGAAATGGAAAGTTGAAATAGAAGCTACATACTTAAAGAGAAAACCAGATATTTTTTCTTGTCATATACTAGAGCAAAACCCTAGATCAGGACAAGGTTCCCACCATAAAAGAAAGAGAAGAGTTTCAGTGCATGGAAATAGTTTGCTGGAATTTCCAGTTATAGCAAAAACTTTTGCCCATAGTAAAAAAGTTGTGGTTTTTTTGTTGTTTGGGGTTATTTTTGTTTGTTTGGTTTTGTGTTTCTTTATTTTTTATTTGTTTAGAGGTTTTAATTGAATTAAGTATTCCTGCAGATTTTCCATTGGGTAAACAAAATAACTAGAAGCATTCTAACACCTGTCTGTTATTTTAGATTGCAGTTTCCTAATATTTTCTTTAGGGAGTTTTCTTCACTGAGTTGATAAACAAAGGGGCCCAGTTCTTTCTATTCCTCTTCTTTCTCTCTCTAGTGAAATCTGAACTCTCTGCCAAAGAATTAAATATATAGCACCCTATCAATCAAAAAGGCCTTCCTGTGCAAGTACTTTTATTTTTTCCTATGTTTATTTAATAACAAAGTTTCAAACTCTGTCACTAACTAAAATCACAAAAGAATCATGGAAGATTTTGAAAAATGAAACAGGGTCATATAATATTTAAAAGCTTGATTATCTGTCTTAGAATCATATAGTTCTGAAAAAATAATGATCATGCACTAATAATTCTGTTTGTGCATCATCATTCTCTGATCTCAAGTCTGTAACATCTCTGATCTTGTCTCTCTAATCTTTGGTCTGTGTTTCCCAAAAAGGACATTCATCACCTTACCATAAACATTTTTGGAATGTTTTAAAAGTAGAAATGATGAAACAGAGAAATGTTCTGTTCAAAAGAATGGCAAGAAATGTCAAGATTAGTTTATACAACTTCCTCTTCAGTGTTTCATGAAAAATAATCACAAAATTGCCAAAACTAATACTAACCAAAGTGCATAAAAATGGGGAGAAGAAAGAGGGTTTGAATTTTTTTCTCCCCATTATATACAGTCATGATATTCTCAGTCTCAGTGATATTTCCTTGTATATATATTGTATGATATTACAGCATTTATTTCTGTGATAGAAGCACTTTAGAGTTTTGTTTGTTCAGAAGTTTACAATTACTAAAATTAAAAAAAAAAAAGATGCCAAAATAAATTAGTTAAAAGCATATTTCAAGAACAAGCTGTTAATGGTAAAACACATGGCTTTTTTTTTTACAATTTGGAAATAGTTGAACCTGGTTCTGTCAGCTGCCAGTTCCAATTCCACCCCAAAATCATTATAATAACTCTTAAAGTATCTTCTACAATAAGGCAAAACAGACAGGAAAACGCAATGATTTCTTATTTGTTTGTCTTTATTATTCACACCTGCAAGTAAATGTTAAAAAATGTGATTATGAATATTCCAACTGATATAGCATTCTAAACCCAGAAATTAAAGAGAAATATTTAATTTATTTTTTATATAGTTAATAAATTTTGAGCCTTATATTCCCTCTTTGACTTTAATGTGACCAAAATTAATTGCTTTCTTTTCTACCTGTCATTTATATGTCATCTTCCTATCATTTTTTTCTTGACAAATATCTAAATGGCAGAGTGTTGTTTTTAATAGCAATTTCCAACACAGCTACAAGGTGGTATTTATCAAATTTTCATAAAATAATTAAAGATGAAATGTCACTGTTAAAACTGCATGTGAAAATCATAGAATGGTGTCTCTGGTTCAAAATAACTCCAGAGAAGTAACCTGGTGAACCAGCTGAAATGCTGTCAAGAAAGATCACCTTTAAAACATGAGAGAACATCTCCTAAAATATGTTCCTCTCATGACAATATGACCAAAATCTAATCTAATGGTAAATGTTGGGGTTTTTTACTTATAGTCACAAAAACTGTCTTAGTTTTTACCTGGTTCTGTATGGCTTATATTTTAATTTCATACATCACATTTGAAATAGTGTTGTCAAGGGATTCTGAAGGCAGAGTTATGCTTTATATTGTAAAAATATTTTTGAGTGGCCCAACTTTTAGAAATTGTCAATAAGCAATAATTAAATTGGGGAAAATTTATTATTAGTTTGTTAGGTTTTTTTGTGAAAGTTTGATTTCATAGAATCACAGAATATGTTGACTTGGAAGGGACCCACAAGGATCATCACGTCCAGCTCCTGGTCCTTCACAGGACCATCCCCAAGAGTCACACCGTGTGCCTGAGAGTATTGTCCAAACACTTCTCAAACTCTCTCAGGCTTGGTGCTGTGACCGCTGCCCTGGGGAGCCTGTTCTGTGCCCAACCACCCTTTTTCTAGAACCTTTTTCTAATAGCCAAGTTAAACCTCTCCTGATACAACTTCAGGCCATTCCCTAGGGTCCTGTCACTGGTCACCACAGAGAAAAGATCAGTGCCTGCCCCTCCTCTTTCCCTCATGAAGAAGTTGTAGGCTGTGATGAGGTCTCCTGTCCTTCTCCTCTTCTCCAGGCTGAACAGCTGGTCCTCACACGCTTCCTCTCAAGGCCCTTCACCACCTTCATTTCCTTCCTTTGGACACTCTCTAACAGCTTAATATCTTTCCTATATTGTGGTCCCCAAAATTGCCACAATTTTCAAGGTGAGGCTGCCCCAGTGCAGAGCAGAGCAGGACAATCCCTTCCCTCAACTGGCTGGTGATGCTTTGCCAGACATTCCCCGCACCCCCCTGCCCCCCCAGGACATGGTTGGCCCTCCTGGCTGCCAGAGTGGCTTGTATTTAACTTGCCATCAGCCAGGACCTCCAGGTCACCTTCCAGAGCACTGCTCTCCAGCCTCTCATTCCCCAGTCTATACACACAATCAGGGTTGCCCCATCCCAGGTGCAGAATCCGACACTTGCCCTTGTTAAAATTCATATGGTTGGTGATTGCCCATGTCTGTAATTTGTCAAGGTATCTGTGGGGCCTCTCTGCCCTTGAGGGAGTCCACAGTTCCAATTTCGTGTCATCAGCAAACTTGGTTAGTATTTCTTTGAATCCTGCATGCAGGTCATTAATGAAGATATTGAAAAGAACTGGGCCAAAGATGGAGCCCTGTGGAACCCCACTAGTGATGACAGGTTGCCAGTCTGATGTCACCCCATTCATTCTTTGTGCCTGACCTCTGAGCAAGTCAGTCACTCATAGCATAAGATTCAGCTGTGTTCTGGACTTTTTGTACCAAAAGCTTTGCTGAAATCCAAAAATATCTACTGGTTTTCCTTGATCAGCGAGGTGGGTTACCTTGTCATAGAAGAAAGTCAGGTTTGACAAGCAGTACTTTCTCATCATGAAGCCATGTTGGCTCTGACCAATTACTGTGTTGTCCTCCAGGTGTTTTTCAATACTTCCCAGAATAATCTTTTCCATTTCCATAATTTTCACCAGGCACTGAAGTAAGACTGACAGGCCTGTAGTTTCCAGGCCCCTCCTTCTTGCCCTTCTTGAAAACTGAGACAGCATTTGCCAGTCAGCTGGGACCTCTCCAGATTCCCAAGACCACTCAAAAATCATTGAGAGAGCTATTGTGATGATATCAGCAGCTCACTGAGGATTCTGAGATTTATCCCATCAGGCCCCATATATTTGTAGGGATCCATCTGGAGCAGCAGATCCCACACAAGTTCAGGGTCAGCTGGAAATTGATAAATCTCACATAGTCCTCCAGCTCAGGGCACCAACACCCTCTTGGTCTATAATCCATGTTGAAGACTGAGACAAAAAATGTATTAAACATCTTTGCCTTGTCCTTGTCCCTGTTTGTGAGTTGTTCAAATTAAAGGATTCTGCCATAGGTACATATTTCAAGTGATGAAATTTAAGATTAGAGGGTGTAAGAAGAATGCTTCACCTTAAATCAGTACTTCTCTCACTTCCTTTACCCAAAAGGAAACATATTGATTCTACCTTTATGAAAAATGTTTTCCACAGGAAAAAAAAAATTCATTTAAATGAAATACCAACATTATTTATTATATATGTATGCATGTGTATATGTGCGTGTGTGCTTTTATAAATGTATGCTAATACATATATACGTTTGTGCATTTTAGCATAAATTAAGTGGTGACAGACTTTGACTTCTGCTTTTTTATTAGTTTGTTTCTTACTTCTGGAGCAGAGTGCCTCTGCTTTGTATTCATCAGTGTATTAACTACTGTTTTACAAAAAGTAAAAAGTAGGTACTTAACGTTTTTTCCCACCAAATAATATAGCCCTTCTGCTTCTGTGACCTTCCACTTTTTAGCCATGTTCTATCCATCATGTTTGTTACTGAGTCATCAGTTCTGTCCTGGAAAACCTGCTTGCCTGTACTTGTGCACGGAAAGACACTCATTCAAAATCTTCCCTCTCATTCTAAACCCTAACAAAACTCATGTCTCTAGTAATTCAGAGTGTAACTTGCAGTTTAACCATAGATAGATAAATTCCAAAGTAGGATTATTTAACAGTTTAAAATACAGTTTTGTGGGAGGAATATGATATTCAGAGTGAAAATGCACTAATTGTAATTATTTATGTGTGCCACTGTAAAGTTACAATTTTTAATTATTTATTGCCGCAGCTGAGATTGCAGCTGCACTAGGACCATTTTTCTTGACACCTTTTCCCAGAATAGTTTTAGCTGAGCTGAATCCAGCAATGGTTTTGGGAAGCTCAAGTTATTCTTTGAACATGTGTTTTTTCCACATTGCCTACAATTCTGAATATGGCTTTCAGACAGAGGAGCAGTCAGTGCGTTTAATATGTTCAGTAAGAAATTGTTTTGTCCTGTGGCAAAAGCAAGAGATTTTATTTAAACTTTACTGCTTGAGTTATTATTCAAGTTTAACTTGTTGGCATGTTTTAAAATAAGTCAGTTTATTAAGATGAGATAAATTCTAAAGTACTTAGCTCTTATTTTATTCTCATTTTTGTGTTAATGTATTTTCTTCCATTTTACTTAATGGTTATTCTTTAGTAATACAAGTAACCGAAATAATCTGCTGTTGTGGCAGCCAACATAATTTTCTACTGACAGTGTTTCATTGATTAGTTGATTTCTGTTTGTATTTTTACCCTATTGGGAGAAACACAGTTTTATAGCTGTGATAGTCCTGAGCTGTAATTCTCAGTGAGCCTACATCTGGGTGATTGCAGGCAAGCCACTTGACCTCAATATGACTCAATTAACCCAGCAGCAAAATTGGGTAAACATCAAAATCTCATTGAAAAGCAGCTGCTGCATCTAAATTGAATTGTCTAAAATTGCATTGTGACAGCATTGCCATTGGGTCTCTGAATTTTAATTGTTTTTCAGTCATAATGCGACATGAAAATGGCTCTAACTGGCATGCAAATAAGAATTTCTCCATAGTTTTGCAATGACATTGCCTGTATGGTCAATGGAGACATTTAAAGCAAATATTTAAAGTGGCTTTTTACAGTTTCCTGATTTTTTTTTCAAAATGATTTACATGTATGTTTACTTGGAAGGGGTGTGTATTTTTAAAACTTGAATCAGATAGCAGCAATTTCATCTTTAATTCATCATACAACCTTAAGAATTTATTGATCTTGATGGAAACCTAGAAAACATGAAGATTAAAAGAAGTTTAATGAGGTTTTGAAAAATGAATGGCTCAGTCTTGGGAAATATTCCAGGACAGTTATTGCTTTTTCCCTTGATTTGAACATACTTCTTTGCCAGTTTGCAATATCTTCTCCTTCAAGAATACCTTTTTTAATGCAAGATGAGATGTTCTTCACTTGAGCTGTGCCACAAAACCTGTAACAAAAGGCTGTAGCTATAGTATGAGTATACCTTTTCTCCAGTCATGGCTGAGCCCACACTTTGAAAGTCACAGGTGGCTTAGGTGTTGTCTCTCCCAGCACATGCAATAGTAATGCTTTGACAGGATTTGTCTTAACATCTAAAGAAATTTTTTTCATCATAATGAATTTAAATTCTTTTATAGCATTGTAATTTAGGGGTTTGGCTGCTATTTTCCTCAGCATATTGAAGAACCTATACTATTCTGAGGACTTTCAAGATCAGCCATTTGAAAACTAATTGCTGTTAATACTAATCACTCCAGTATTCTTCTCTGCCACTAAAAAAAAAAAAAAAAAGACCCTTAGCTTGCTTGGTAAACCAGACAGATTTAAATTTGGGCTTATCCCACAGGATGCCTTATTCAAACATGATGGCTAGTAGCAAGCACACATACTGTTTTTTTTTTCTCATGATAAAACTGGTAGTGCTCAGTAAAACTACCCAACAGCTGAGATCCAAGCCTGTAATCCTCTGTTCTTCCATTACTTCTATACTATTCCTCAGGCACTGCATCATGATTTTTACTCCTAATTATCCTTTATTGTGAATTTCTCATTACAATGAATATACTCATGATTTTTTATCCACATGTAACACACACACTCAAGTGCCAATCAGTACAGTAGTAGCTGCACAGACAATACACATTTAACACCATACTTGGCTATTTTCTACTCTACACATTGTTTTTTGAATTATGAACAGAAATCTTGTGAAAGGGATGATTGTGTGAGTCACTTGATAACCTAAAGAACATTTTATTTTATATAACTGAAAAAATCTTTTGAGGTTATCAGTCATTTATTCTCACTCAATACATTTCCTAAAAGGAATCACATGAAGAAAATCTGATATTTGTTTCAGTATGAAACCAGCTTTATAGGGTAGAAACGCCTGTGTGCGAAAAACAGTTTTATCATTGTTTCCTATCAGTGGTCTGCTTACCTATATAGCATCAGAGAGATCAAATGCCTTTTAGTGGTTTTAAACTTAAATAAAATTCATGATATGACTTACTAAACAGTCTTTATATTAACTGTTAAAAAAAAAAAATCACAAATAAAAACCCACAAAACCACTGTACTTTAAAAAAAAAAATAAAAAAAAAAATCAGTATCCTCAATATAGTGGGTAAGTGGAAATCTCAGTACAGGAATCTTGAAAATAGCTTCAGTTATTTTTGTCTGAGTTAGTTTCTTATATGAAGCCTCTTACAGAGAGCCAAAAACAATACAGCAGTTCCAAAGGGACACGCAATACAGAAAACCAGTATAGCTGTTAATCTGTGCTTTCTATGGACACTTCTTGTAGCCTTTCACTTTTGTTTCTTTTTTTTTTTTTTTTGCTCCTGTATGACATAAATTATTGTAAGTAAAAAAAAAAAATTATCCAGGATATGACACTCCTGCACTGAGAAATGTGTGCAAGGGTAGGTAAGTGGGACTGTTTCAGTGGGTGGTTATATAAAAGATGGAATAGAAAACAGTTCATTTCCCAGCAGTTTGAAGATGGACTTGATTACTCGAAGTTGAAAGAATGATGCCTTAAAAAGTCTATATATCTATTTGTCTATTGGTTGACCCATCTTTCTCTTCTTCCCTATCCGTCAATGGGGAAAAACAAATAACAATGACTGAGAAAATAAAAAAAAAAAAAAAAAAAAAAGAGTTGCATCATCTCCCATATGAGTTTCAGGTGGGTTTTCTCTTTCTCTTACTGCAAACAAGCCTGGGCAGAACCAGCAACAGAGCATCCTTTTTCTAGTTTTTTACACTAGAATTGAAATCTGCGGGTACTCAAGACCCTGACAAGTCCCTCACCATTTGCTCTGGGATGTAGGAACCTTCTTAAACTTCCAGTTCTCCTCTATGCCTGGGGTTTTACAATCAAATATCCACATCCATGGGGCATCTTTTTGGGGCTCTCAAATCCACACCTTAGCTAGTGGTGTGTCACCCACTTGGTCAGATCCCAAATGGCCCTTTGGAAAACCTTCCACACATCTGCATGTGGTAGGTTCTATTTTCTCACTCCCAGGTCCTGTCCCCCTATCAAGGAAGGGCACTTCAGTGGACAAGCTTCTGCTGCCTGTGAACACCATGGTTTAGGTAATGGTCTAATTAACTCGAGTATAAAATGGAAAATCCTTTTGGAATAATAGGTGCAAAGTCATGGCATTACTCATAGGATGTCCTGAGGTATGACTGTCTTGCAGGTAGAAAACAACCCTGGTGCACACATGTATTGATTATCCTGATTTGTAGCTGCTTCCTGCATTCTCTGGGACCCCTAGCTGAGTTGCTAACTGTGCTTTTCTTCTCCTCCTTTTTTTTTTTTCTTTTTGTTTGTGTGTTGGTTTGTTTATATTTTTCTTTAATTTTTACTTCACTTTGAAAACCTATCCTTGCACCTATCCTTGCACCTCCTCCTTGATTTAAAAAGCTAGCCCACAGCAGGGCAAAAGGGAAAAGTCTGGGACAGTGGGAAGCAGGAGTGGGGAGATCCCAGTCTCACTTCTGTTCTTTTCTCATGTCACATCCTTGGACATCCATAACATCATTTTTCACCCTCATTCCTCTTCCTTTTTTTTAGTATTTTATCTCCCACAATGACTTGATTTTCTGAAGCTGTTTTCCCTTTCCTTGTTTGAGGAATGGGGGCAGATAATAGAGAACTTCTTTGTACAGCCAGATTCCTGTCCCTGACTGGGAAAATCAATAGGATTTCCAGTCGCAAGTGTATTTCAGAGAAGAAGAATGTCAGAAGGAACAGTTTTCATGGAGCACAATACAAAAGCGCACAGTTTGATGTATATAGTGAGTTTGATAAATATAGTGATGACTTCTGTGAAAGTAGACACCAGCCCAGTCAGCAAAGGTGTTACTAATGCTGATGACTTTCCATTACTTTGCAGGATATCTTTCAGGGTTTTAGTTGATTCTAACTGTTACTCTCTTCGGTCCTAATGGAAAGGACCAACATGTAGTCCTCTGGATTTTGTAATTATTAAAAGAAAGAAAAGAGACAAAGAAACAAAGAAAAAGAAACAGACAGAAGTATGTGGTAGACAAAAATGATTCAGATGCTAGTGATTTTGTTGCTTATTTTCTAGGCAGTCTGATACAATATATTCCCAAAGTTTAACTTTATAAAGTAATAATAATAATAATAATAATAGTAATATTATTACATATGCTCTCCATCTGTGACATCTTTAAGAGCTTTTAGTTCAAAAAATCAATCTGAAAAGCATGCCCAGAACTGCGCACATTTTGTATTTAGAAGTTGAACAATCCTTAATTGCCAGTGGTTTAAACACTGTAGCAAAGCTTTCTTGACAATTTTTTTAGATAGCACAGTGATCACCAACTACTGTCAGCAATAGTAATTTGTGCTATACGATACCTTGCTGATAAGGATCTGCAAGTATTTCACATACAAATTTCACTTGTACATGAAGTAGGTAAGTTGGGTTAAAGAGAGACAAAATACCCCCTTATGTTCCTAGAGAAAACTCAGTAAAAAGTGAGACTAAATGCAAAGTATCAATTTTTAAATATGATGAAACTTCAAAATATACTGTACTATGTTATTTGAACTGGAGAAGTATCAAAAATTCATTAACATTAAAGTCTTTTGCTGAGCTTTTCATGTTTCTTCCTGACAGTTTAAAAGCAAACAACCAACGAAATATTATTAGGAGAAATATTTTTTCCTATAAATGTTACAGATTTTCATGGATTTCTTCACCAAAGTGGTTGTCAAACCTGCAACAGGCGGGTCAGGGAAGTGGTGAAATCACCATTCCTGGAGCTTTTAGAGACATGTAGACATGGCACTTTGGGTCATGATTCAATGGTGGACTTGGCAATACTATGTTAATGGTTAGACTCAGTAACCCTAGGGTTTATCCAATTTTGTATGGCTTTAGATTACACATACTTTCACAGGACTATCCATAAAAGTCACACAATATGCCTGAGAGCACTGTCCAAATACTTCTTGAATTCTGTCAGGCTTGGTTCTGTGATCACTTCCCTGGGGAGCCTGTTCAGTTCCCAACCACCCTTTTTTCTAGAACCTTTTTCTAATAGCCAAGCTAAACCTCTCCGGAGACAACTTCAGGACATTCCCTCGGGTCATGTCACTGGTCACCACAGAGCAGAGCTCAGTGCCTGCCCCTCCTCTTTCCCTCACAAAGAAGTTGTAACTGCAATAAGGTCTCCCATCAGTCTCCTCTTCTCCAGCCTGAACTCAAGGCTACACTGTACACATTTGCCTGTGGATTTGGGAGTTGAATCCCTGGTCTGAGGATGGCATGGAAATCCAAACAGAATGTAAAATTCAAACTATGCTAGTGAAATACTGTGCAACATTATCCATATACCAAATTTCCCCTGGAAGAAATTCACATGCAAATGAGCAATTTTAGTAGTTAGGAAAACAATATGTTTCAGCTGCCTTTGAGAATTCCGAGTGTGTCATTCCTTCTGAAATTTCTCCATCTAATAATGGCGATACTCAAAAAGCTACTAAAGAAACTTTAACTTCCCTGACACAGACTTTAAAAGACTGAGGATTTTGCTTTATAGGCACTCTTTTGATTTGGTTTCTTTTTGGGAGTGGAATATGGATTTTATGGTCCAAAATGGTATTTAATTCACAGCTAATCTATTGTAGTTTTAACGTTGAAAAGTGCATACTCATGGAAATCTTCAGAAAAGGCTAAATAAAACTTACTGTAAACTCATCTTGGGTAAACAATCAAGTCCCTCACCTCTCAAATGCTTATTCACTGTTTTACTGAATGTAACATATTGTATATAAATTATCTATGAACATTAATGTTATTTTTATAAAATGTCAGTTTCCTTCCTTATGCAAAATATCAAATTAAATTTTTAAAGGCTTGAGTGTGTTTTCAGTATTGCTTTGATGACAATATGAGTCTTATCTCTTTAATGATTTTTTTAATAGTCCCCAAGATATGGTATTTATCCATACTACTCTCTGACCACTTAGTTATGGCACATTGTCATATTAAAGCATGGTGATTCTAAAGACAGAATGAACAGGTAACATTCTCTCTACAGGTATAAATTTGCTATTATTAAGTTCAAAATCAGAAAATTTGATATAAAAATGTACAGCTCTAGTATCTGAACATCTGAAAACATTTTTTTTTTAGCTTAACATGGCTTGAATGAAGCCATGATTTCATGATTTCAGAATAAGTGAAATAATCTTCAAGTGCTACATCCTAAAGGACATGATGATCCTGAAGTGATGAAATACTGAGTGTCATTTATCAGCTGCAATTTAAGAAGTTCTGAAATGGTCTTCAGAATTCAAAATGTCTTTACAACGTATTTATTTCTAGGATTATGGGGCCGGGATGAACGTTTTTAGTCACTTAGAACACAGCAAATTTACTATTGCACTGAAAGGTATTAAATTTCACATTTATTATTCAGCTGCTCAAGGTGCAACAAACATTGCTAATGTTTGATGGTGCAAAACCAAAAACACTATTTCATATGATTATCATGAAAATACTCTGAGTTTACACCCCCAAAAATTTAGAAGATGGTTAAAATCTTAAATTTTATTTCAATAAACTCTAGACATGGATTTTAATTTCTACTTAAACTGATTGTAGTCTATTTTTTACATTTCTGGCTCTAACATATTTTAGAACTCTACATAGTGTCTAGAATTCCCAAAGAAGTTTACGAGACCTGTCTCATTGTGAGAAAATTTGGAGGGGTAGAGACCTCAGACAGAAGTCTCATCCCTCAGATTCAATAGCCCTGGTTTTTCCAATACAGAAAGAGACCAAATATGCCTGGATTTAGGTGAATAATAACAATATTGATAAAACTGAATTAAACCTACTGATGAGGAGGAACTTCCCAAGCCTTGCCCACTAGATCAAATCAAGATGGTTGCTGGCCTCTCCCACCTGGAAAAAACACACATGGTCACAGGATAGAGACAATTTGGCCACCCTTCCACATGGTTTGCCTCCCCCACTCCCAGAAAACCTGCCAGGAACAGTTGGAGAGTGCTGGCAGAAAATGGTGGATAGCTGGGATTCGACACCGGCAGATGCTTGTGTGGTGCTGGAATGAGTCTGTGGGGCTGCTACAGGCAGTGAGAGCAGGGCTGTGGACCCCCCCAGGAGACTGGAAGGACCCACCAGACACCTGTTGGATCCAGTGGTGAGACTTGGCTGTTGCAGTTTCAATATTCATTGGTCGAAGTGGTGGTTGCAGTCCTGTTGAAGTGGTGGTTATAGTCCAGATCCATGGAGATGGTGGTGGAAGCCCCAGGTGGTGAGGCTTCAAAACCCCAAAACTCAGTTCTGTACTCTCAGGTTCAAGTGGGAACATCTCCCTTGGGGCAGCAATTTTTGCAGTGGATGAGGTAATACTGTGAGTCATGATAGTTCAGGATAGTTCAGGAGTCTTTGACACCTTCTAAGGTGTTGCAGTTCTTATGTCAGTGCAGCCAAATCCATTATGGCCCACTATGGCTCATCAACAAGAGATGAATACCTTCAGGCTAGGTGTAAATGTTCCAGGGAGTTATCACAGCTGAGTCATCTGTGTAAGGAAAAAGAAACACTACCCTACCTTGTTGGGTTAGTATCTTCCTTTATCTTGTAACCTGAGGTGTCAGATGTGCACACCTTCAGCACCTGGCCTGGGTGGCCACTCTGCACATTGTTAGCAGAGCATGCTGCTGATCGAGCCTTTAGCACCAATGGTCCAGTCTCTTTCAGCACCTGGGCACTCACTGCAGGTTGTCAAATGTTTGAATTGTTAGTCACTAGCAGTTCGGTCTCTTTAAAGAACGCAAAACACCAAAAAGCCAAAAAGGCATATTTGTAGAAAAAAAGAAAAGAAAAGGTGGATACCAGAATCTGTCCTGGGTGTAACCCAGGACAGACCATATGTCCTATAGCTTAGCATCTTTGAACAGCACCTATTAGCTCACTTTAAGAAACACTAAGCACAGATTCACAAAGCACTTTGGTTGCATATATTTCATAGAATCATCAATTTTGGAAGAGACCTTCAAGATCATCAAGTAAAACTGTCAGCTCAGGACTATCACTGTAGCCCCTAAACCATGTCACTCATTTCAAGATCCAGATGCCTCTGAAACACTTCCAGGGATGTTGACTCCACCACCTCCCTGGGCAACATATTCCAATGCCTCACCATCCTAACAACTTTTTTTTTTTTTTCTATTACCTAATCTGAGGGGGGCGGGGGGTTGGCAAGTGGATCCTATCAGGGCTCTTAGATTTGTGAATGAATAATTAGCATAGCAGTCAGTGACCATCTCCTGCTGGATCATGGGGGCTCTGCTTATCTTCCCATCATTCAACTTATAGCTCAGAGAACTGGGTATCCTGAGGTTGCCTGGTCTTAATATTGAAGACTAAGTCAAAGAAGACATTAAGCAATGATGCTTTTTCATCATCCCCTATTGTACACTAGTAGTTCACTGGTGTATATTTTACTAGTATTCACTATTTGAGTACTAATGAAGCATTTCTATGTGATGATTAGTGAATATTTCAATTCTGCAGAACCATTTTGGTCACCAAAGAAAATGCTTTAGTGCATTTTTTTTTAGTGTCATAATTTTCTTAGTGGGTCAAGTAATTGCTAGAGCTAAAAAGTCCGCTTTTCCTTCTGCATATGGGAAGGTTTTAAGTTTGTTTTTTTTTTTCAGTTTAAACTATTGTGTAATGTCTTTGAAATATTAAGACTAAATAAACACAAATATTGTGTGGATCTTTTTCTTGTCTTCAGTATGTAAGTGTTAATATTATCCATCTATTAATAGCAAAACTGAAAAACAGTTTACCATAGGAAAGACTAGTAAAAGAAGGGGAGAAAACAAAATCAAAAAAGTAGATCTCGTGAGGCTGTATCTTATCAGCTGAAGCCATAGTGCTTCCTGCACCATTTGCCTGCTTTTTTGCAACTTTCAATTTTTGTTTCATAGTTTTCATTAATATCTGAGTAGTTCCATAGCTCAGCTTCATGTTCCTGGTTAATGCTCTAATCCCACGTTGCTGAAATTGTCCACCTTCCCTCCAGAGGGCACCTTCTGATGCAACTTGTAGGTAGGGTCTTCACACAGGTAACTAAGGCATACTGGTAAATTTTTCTAGGGTTTTTTTAATTATTAGAAATATTTATTATTCCTCAAAGTAGTCACAATTTTTTTTTTCCATGAAAAAATAGTTTTCTTTTTATTCCTTTATATTCCTTGGAAGTCACTAAAGACTGGTTATTATAATATGTCCTGTATGATTTTGTGTCTGTGTACACAACTGTTATTTTTTTGGGTTGGGTTTTATACTGGCATATGGGTCTTTACTCCTAGTTCTGACTGTTTTAAGTAACTTTAAAATCTGCTCATCTTTGGCATATGTACTCTTCTGAACAGAATTCAAAAAATAAATATCTGTCTGTCAAAGATACACAGTAGTGCACTGTACTATAATATGTCTGAAGAAGCATATTTTTTTCTTGGTACCATATGTAAGAAATTCGAGTAACATCTGCTGACACAGGCAAAAATTCTCGAAGTGAGTTCTGCTTTAAAGACTATTTGTTTCATTTCTTTGAAAACAAGAAATTGTGTAGTCACAGTGTTTTCACTAATGTGATAGGGGAAGGTGTTTAAAAATATATTCCACAGAGGCAGGTTATCTTGGGACATCTTTGCCACATCTTGCCTGTATTCTCCACATCTTTTCTGTGTTCTCTTTCACATTTTACAAATATACTCTCTGGAAGTTTAAATCTCTCTTTAACATACATCTCATGAGATGCTGACTTAATTGTTACTTAAACACCCAGACATATTTTTCTGATTGTTTCTGGAGCACACTGTCCACTTCATGTTGCAGCTGATCCTGTTCCTAATTACTTAAAATGTGTAAGTAGTCTTTATGCTCTGCAGCAGCTTTTTACAGCTTTATTTTATAAACTAATTTAATTTTATTCTGAGGGTTTTCTTTTTCTATCCTCAGCTCTTCAGACAAAAGTACTGCTGTAAGTGAGGATATGATGTACCAACTTCTCCTGACTTCTTGCATTAGAGAAATAGTTTCCTTAAGACTCCAATTCCCAACACCTGTATCAATTGTAACAAGATTTTTTTCACTTTAGAAAATTGAAAGCCTCATAAGTGCAACCTGAGAAATAGCCTCAAACTGAAGTTCTAGGTCTTGTTTACACGAGGCAGTCCTGGCCCCTCTGCATGGTGCTTGTAGAGCTGCGCCAGCGCACCAGTTACGGCATTTCCAGGGAGATGACTCAGGAGACTTTATACTCCTGTTTCCAATATCAGCTCTTGCAGGGTGAGCTGAGGAGACCTGAAGTCTAATTAAGCCCTTGTGAAGGCACATAGTTGCAAGCAGACTGGCTTTTTAAAGAGTGTATTCCGCCTTTCCTTCCTCCTCAGGCAGGAAGGAAACTTACCAAAAACAGCCCTGCTCCAAGTCCATGGCTCTAAGTGGAAAAGTTCCTATTCCCTGCAACCGCCTTCAGATCAGGAACAAAGTGAACTTAATCCTTTTCCATGACGCTTCAGCGATCATTCATCTCAGAGCTGGGCTTCCTCTGGGCCTCTCCTCCTGCCAGCCCTTCTGCCCACCCTGACTACATTCTGCTTCTCCACAAAGTGCAAACAGTTTCAAACACTTTAAAAGTTCAGTTTTTTGTTCCTTAGTGATCTACCTGTTGCCAGTTGCAGTCTCAGCACACCCATACTTATTTTTTCAATTAAAAAAAATAAGAGTAAATTTTCTGAAGCAAGAAGTGAAACAGACCATGTAACTTTGTGTCTTAAACACTGTTCCTCCTCTTTATGAAAGGTCCATTCTTTTCTTATGTAAGATTTTCCATCATGGGCTTTTTTCTTGAGTATTTATAAACAACACCTACAATTGGGAGGCATTTATTTTGATTGGAGAATTTAACACTGCGAGAATACAAATAATATGTTAAAATTCTAAGACTTGAACTACAGGAAAAACATGAGGTTTCTGTTTACTTTCAGTATAAAGTAATTTGTAAGGCTGGGTTTAAAACCCATGTGTAGAGACACATAATTTGTAAAATCTGTGCTCTGTTGTAAAGATTTTGTGCCTTTACCATTGGGTATCTGTGACCTATTAAAGAGATCACAAGAGGCCAGCCTTGTTAGGAAATAGCAGCTGCATCCAAGTTGCTTCCTTTGGGTTGACAAAGAAAGCACCCAAACCCCTGGTTAAACCTTTTAGAAATACAGAATGCTATGTCCCATTCAGTGCACTTCCCCAGGGAGCAGGCCAGATTGTTTGCATGCAGTGTAACACTGCTGCCTCTCGGGACCTAAAGCAATAACTGTGCTAGTTCTGCTGTACAGTAATGCCACTTGGCCTCCTTTTCAGTTACTCCTGTGTGTTAATTAGAATATAAGATTAAATGAAGTAGAACTTTCACAGAGGGATGCAGTGTGTTTGAATAACAACATCAAAGTTTGGCTAAGGAGGATTGCTCCATGTCTTTTGGAGTGATTTATTTTGTGTGATCTATTGATTAGAATTATTTTTGTGCCTTTTAGTTGTTCACTGTTACTCTTGTTACTGTTATTATTATATTTACAGAAATGAAGGTTGAAAGTAATTTTGAAAAACACCAAGTATTTCTGACTGTATACTGTTGCATACTGGAGATTTAATTTTGTAACTACAGCTACTCCTCTACCTCAAGACACAGAGTCTGAGCCAGTGCTACCAGTGTCTTGAAAAGCATTTGAGAAGTACTATTGAAAACTGGTGTGATTCTGCATTTATTTGTTTGTTCATTCCTAGTATGGCAGATTAAGATAATACTCAAGATGTTTTTGTTATTGATGTAGTGTAGATTTTTAAAAAGGGAAGACAAAATGTCAATCATAGTCAAGATAAAGAGAAAGCAGCAAACACACCTTTAAAAAATAATAGACTAAATTACTTTAAATGTAGAAAAGAGCTCTGCCTTTGGACAGCTCTAGGTACAGTCCTTTTATATTTCTTTCTTATCACATAGTGACACCACCAATTCCTCCCCCCCACCGGGGGGGGGGGGGGGGGGGGGGGGGGGGGGGGGGGGGGGGGGGGGGGGGGGGGGGGGGGGGGGGGGGGGGGGG
>JAWWTY010000001.1:107512873-107689034 GCA_035222235.1 Margarornis squamiger
CCCCCCCCCCCCCCCCCCGTTGATTCAAACCATTTGTTTAGAAATTAAGTTTTATTCTGGTCTTTTTAAAGACAGCTTTTCAGTCATGCTACATTTTATGGTCTTTTTCTGCCTTTTAGCATTCAAAAAAAATTTATATTGTACATCAAAGTAATGTCCTTGTCTACTCTCCAAAAGTGATGCTTAAACAAGTAATACTCCTGCCTACCATGTCATCTTGTGCTAGTTCTGTAACTCTGCAGAAAACGATGCAACTCATGTCTAATTTTTGAAGATTACAATATATAACAGCCTATCTAAAACAAAGTCATTTTTAATGTACGAGGGTATTGCTGAGAAGGATACTATAACTAATAAAATATCGTGAGAGAATTAAGTAGCAATGAAAATTAAAATAATTTTTTTTTTCATACCTTTGAGATGCAAAAATACTTTCAGGGCCAGTAGGAAGTTAATGATTTGCCTCTGTGGTGTATTAAACTGGGCTGCCTGCCATATGCCCACCCAGCTGCTCTCACACTCCCCTCTCTCAGCAGGATAGAGGGAAAAAAAGATGAAAAGGCTTGTGGGTAAAGATGAAGACAAGGAGATCACTTAGCAATTACCTTCATGGGGAAAACAGACTTGACTCAGGGAAAATAAATTTAATTTAGTGGCAATTAAAATAACTAGTGTATGATTGTGAAAAACAAAGACAAAACTAAGAAAGGCTTTTCCCAGCCTCTACTCCCCAGGCTCAGCATCATTCCTCCTTCTCAGCTCCTCTACCTTGTCCCCACCAAGCCAGTATAGCACAGGGAGACAGGGATGCTATCAGTACATAACAGTTTATCTCTGCCACTCCTTCACAAGGGTATCCAGTTTGGATCTTGCTGTGGGCTGTAGTTCTTCAAGATTTACTCCACATGGGTCCTTTCCACAGGGTACAGTCCTTCAGGAACAAATTGCTCTAGCATGGGTCCTCCATGGGATGCAGTTCTTACCAGAAAACTTTCTTCTGCACAGAATCTCCACAGGCCGCTTCTTTCATGGCATGTCCACCTCTTCCAGCTCGGGGTCCTCCATGGGCTGCAGGTGGATAAATGCTCCTATATGATCTTCCGTGAGCTACAGAGGGACAACCTGCATTAGCGTGGTCTTCTCCATGGGCTGCAGTGGAGTTTCTGCTCCAGCACCTAGAGAACCTTTTCCCTTTTCTTTTTAACCATGCTTAGTGTCTGCAGGGCTGTTTCTCAGTCCTCCCTCACAGCAGCTGCACAGTGTTTTTTCTTAAATGCATTCTTAAAGAAGCTTTCCTACAGGCATTGTCAGTTTGGCTGCTGAGCTCAGCTGTGTCCTGAGGTTGATCTATTTGAGACAGCTGGAACAGGGCTTTTCTGACATGGGTGAACCCTGATCTCTTCTCACTATCTCTGCAGCCCTCTGCTTGCTAACACCTTGCCATATAAATAAAATACAGCCATTTATTTAGCTTGGTTCTACCCTGATGTGTTGCTCTTTGACACAGTCTTAGAACATGCTATTTAGTCTACCTGCATCTTGATTTCACTCTCCCCATTTCCCTGGTTACTCCCCTGCTTTACAAATGGTTACAAATAGTTTGTGCAAAGACTGACCCAGTGAGGACAAAATGGTAAGTCAGAAAGATGCTGCAAATGAAATAGAAATGTAGCTTTTTCTTTCATATATTCTTTCTGGTTGTTTCATCATGTAACAAATTAATTTAGAAATAGAATTGATTTTGGAAGGTCAATGTTCAGACCTGGATTTAGATTATTTTTGTGATATTTAGTCATACTTTTGTTTGTGAGAAGTGGGGACATAGTCTTTCTGTTTTAGTTCCTCCTCTGCAAAATAACACTTTTACACTTAACAGATGATGAGGTAAATGTATTACAGAGTGTGAAAAACTTGGCTGCCTATGGTTGAGGTCACAGGCAAATACCTGAGCTGGAGATGTTTGGGGTTCTGTGTCAGATTATGTCTAGTGGCAAAGTGTAGCCCTCATACTTTGGGTGAGATTTTTCCTACTGGTGGTAGTGATCAGCTGTCATAATTGTAACAGCATGTTGATCATTGTTCTAGAGGAATGATTACTGAATTATTTGGTGTACTATACTCTCCATTTCTTCACTAGATTGCTGGATTGGTTTCTGACAAAAGCAAAGAAAAGTAAATCTGAATTTTCTTGGTTTTTTTTTTCTTTCTATGTTGAGATTTCCCTTTAAACAGGGAGGATGACTGTATGAAAACACGTCTGATTTAGCACAGTTATCAGATATTTGTGTGACTACAATATCACTTTACTGGGTGTTTGTATGAAGTGAATAAAAAAGTGCTACTTTTTCTAGTGGTCAAATAGAGCAGCTATTTGGAAATCCAAACTGAATATTCATAAACTCTCTTCCTGCCTGATTTAACTGATTTGCACTTTCAAAGTCTAATGCTTCCTCAGAAGTTGTGCTAGAAATGTAACTAATAATCTTTCCATGTTTATACAACATGCAAACACACATATGGCACATATACAGGCATTATCTTTATATTAGCTAGATTTTGTTAACAAAAATATGATAGATCATTTAACAAATATATAATTTGCTTACTTTATTACAGTTTTATAAGAGACACTGTTAGAAAAATGGGAATGACATTTGCATTTCTGTTTAATTGCTGTAGAGTGAACATAAAAAGATAAGAGAGCCAAGAGAGCTTATTAAAACTGAAATGAGGGCAAGTGATAAAAGAATGATATTTTAGTGGTGCTGCAGTCAGATCTGACACTTTCCCCACAAAAAACAATCTTATTCATGGATTTTTTTGGTGTGGAGAGAGGATGTAGAGTTTATATAATGACTCTCTTCTCTTTTGAGCTACACTTGATATACAGGATCTCTCTATGCCTGTATTTTAACTTGAGGGCCTCAGTAGCCCTGGGGACATTCTGGAAAATAGTATTAATTTTTTGCTGCCCTTAAGTAACTTCTTTTTTTCTTTTTTTTTTTTTTTTTCCCCACCTTCTTTTTCTTCCTCATTTTTTTTCTCCTTTTTCTTATTTCATTTTTTCCTTTTCCTCTTTTTTCTTTTTCTTTCCTGCCTCATAATATACCATGCTGCTTGTAGGGGCTCCTGAGACCAGGCCATGGTATGCCTCATGGCCACATCTCTGAATTTCAACCCATCCAATGAGATTTAGTAATTGAGAATAATGTTTGAAAGTGTTCAAAGGCATGTCTCATAGTTTGAAATGTTAAGCATTTGGAACATTAGTCTATACTGGGCATTCAAATGAGCTAAGTTCACAGTGAAAAAAAAAGTATAATCATATAACTAATAACTATCATAATATAAGAACACAGAAAGGTAGAGCTAAAGGTATATAGTAATCATTTAAGTCAAGGCCTTCCTATTTTTGCATTAATGACATAATCAAGACAATGCTTTTATAAGGAATTTTGTAAAAAGTTTCAAAACACTAAATAATATATATGTGCATATGCTGCATGCCATTGTAGGGACTTTCCTCTGCTTTGAGTATCACATACCATTTTGCTGTCTGAAATCACCACAGCTGATATTTTTATTTAAGCCCTGAGTCTGGCTGTGCAGGGAACTACAGCAGGGAACTGTCTTACAGGAATCTATATGCTGGAACCCTCCTCTGGTTAGGCATTTCAGCAGATTGTGGCAAAATTCTGCTTGGTCAACAGAATAAGCCCAGTTCTGCCGAGTGTTCAGCACAGCCTTCAGTCACAAAGAAATGATGAGCTGTCACTGAGCTGATGTGGGAACGGAACTCCATTACACAGCTTTTCTCCATTAAAAAAAAAAAATAATAAAAAATTCAATTCTGTTCTCTGCAGGGACATTCATAACTCCTGATAGGAAGCTGTATTAGGTTGCCCAAAAACTGAGAAACTCCGCTCAAATAAGTAAAAGTTAGTCAAATCAGATTTACTTTTTTTTTTGAGTGTGTGTATGTCCAGTTTTGCTTCTCTGGAAATGATAAATAATCTAAATGATAAAATCTAAAAAGGAGGGATAGTCCCCTGAAATTCAGAAACTTTCTGTGACTATGTTATAAATAGTTATGGCTAAGATAGCCTCAATACTAAACAAAGTATAACCACAGGATATAGCTTTTCCTTCAAACACACATCTTGTATGAATAATTGTGTGTGCCGATGGTCTGAAGGAACAACTTCCAAAACCCACAATTCGTGGAATTAAATCATCCTAATAGTTTGGTTTAACTTGGTAATCTGCAATGAGAAGCTGCAGGAATAGGGAACAATCAAGTATTCTATTTGTACCAAACCTCTATCTTGCTGTAATAAGATTCATGTGTTAAAAGTATTTATAGGTAAAGTTTGGGTTTGGTGTATTATGTTTTTCACAGTTCCCATGTTTACTGTGAAAGAATAATATTGTTAACACACATTGCCAAATACCTGAAAAACTGAAAAAACACATATGAAACCAGGAAAGCTATTCTTAAAATCTTTTCCTATGAGTCTATTTTATTGTGTGAAAACAACTTTGGTTTTATAACTATTTTATTTTCAGAATAATAGACTGGCTTGCTGTCATGCTAAAGGGCTCTTGGGGTAGCACTAATGTTTATCAGAGCTATCATACTTTAAAACTGATGGTTACTTTTATGTTGCAATATATTTGAAGATATTTTTGAGTTTTGGCCTTCTGCATAAAACTACCGTGTTTGAGATATTTTGGCTGTTACAAAAAATGAACTTAGTTCCTGATTCAAACATACATAAAATGTAGAAAACTTCTATTTGTTGTCCCACTTCTGATAAAGTAACCTTCATTTCTGAGGCAATTTACATTTCGATGTACATATATATATATGTGTTTGATTAACTTCTATACTACAACCTTTGGTATTTTGTAATGACTGAGGTTCCAAAATTAGCTACTTAGAAAATTATTTAATGCAACAGAAAAAGATGGTAAATTAATGTGGATTCTTAAGGTGCAAATAAATTCTTAAGAGCCAAATATTCTGTTGTTAACACATTATAGAATAGCAATAATTATATTCTTGTCACTAACAGACAATGCATACATGTAAAAAGGAAAAAATTGCCCCTATAGAGTGGACTGTAGGGCTTCCACTATTGCTGTCAATATTAGTAAGATTCTCTCATAAATTTCAACCAGCAGAAGGAAGCAGAATATAATGTGAGGACTTCAAAATCATGTTCCTCAAAACATTTGTGTTACATCAGTGCCTTTTGCAGTGCAACAAAACACCTTCCTTACATATTTTCTTTGGTGTACTGCAATTTGTGCTCTTATTCAAGACCTCAGCATTTCATTGTTGCTCTTTATCTTTCAGAAATTAGAAACTGAAATCTTTAAGAGGAGAGAGAAATTATACAGAAAGCATCAGTATTATGGAGTAGCAGTTGCTGATCCATAATTACAATGGAAAATTTCCCATAACAAGTCCTGTTAAAAAACAAACAACTCCTAAGTGTCTCAGAAAGAAACAGATTCTTCTGATTTTTATGTGCAGTTACTTTCTTCTCACAGTACAGTTTTTCGGTGACATTTACAATTATGCTATCCTGAATTTTTTTCTGGCACTTTTGCTAGTATTTTGTTTTGTTTGTAGTAGCTCCAAAGCCTGTTAGCTTAGAAGATAAATATTTCTGTTATTTTCTTGAGAACAACAAACTGAATGTTTTGAGAATATTTAGGATTTAAAGAAGTTACATTGATACATTATCTATATATTTATAATTACTTATTTACTAGTTTAAACATTATAATGTTTACATAGCATAAACAAATTCATGGTTGAAATGTATTAGGAAGTAAGAATTCTGCTGAATGATCTTTTGAAGTGATTTTGAGGATGAATCTTATCTGGGAACGTTTAAGGGAAGGACCACAGGTGGCAAAGAGACTAACGTATACTGAGAACAAGGAGGGGAAATAGAGGAAGTAGAGTTTGAAAGACAAAGGGATAGGGGGGAAAAGGACGTAAAAGGCCTTTCAGTGAAAATATGATGATGATGTGTATTGTTGTCTAAGCCACATAATTTGTCTCATCTTTTCATTAAAGGCCATTCCAATTTCCCACGTGGCTGTGTTGTCTACACTAAGCAGGTGTTGGGGCATGCTAGTGAACTTTGAGCTGGCCTGGCTGGTGAGCAGGATGAATTGTCTGAGGTCTAGCAGCTGATGAAGACTGCGAACCTCATGTGCCAGTGCCCGTGCCAGCAGCTGGGGAGAGCAGTGGCCCTGGGGCCAGCCCATGAGCTGAGAATCCAAGGCCAGTTGCTGGAGGCACCTGTGTTTTGTGCTTGTGTAGTTATGTATTTTACTACCTGACTTCAACTTGATCAGCTGGAGGGGAGGAATGGGGTTGGGTCAGCTCTGCAGTTCATTATTTCAGCAGCACAGTGCGTCTGTGTAGGTGTCTGTGTGAGCGGCCGTGTGTGCGCAGGTGTGTGTGTGCATGCCCACCTATGGGGTACGTGTCCTTAACTCAGCTGCTGGATGAACCTCGTTCTGCAACATATTTCACAGAATCACAAAATATGCTGAGTTGGAAGGAACCCATCCAGATTATCGAGTTCAGTTCCCACCCCTGCACAGGACCATCCCCAAGAGTCACATCATGTGCCTGATAGTATTGTCCAAATGCTTCTTGAACTCTGCCAGGCTTGGTGCTGTGACCACTTTCCTGGAAAGGCTGTTCAGTGCCCAACCACCCTCTGGGGGAAGAACCTTTTCCTGAGATCCAACCTAAACCTACCCTGACACAACTTCAGGCCATTCCCTCGAGTCCTGTCACTGTCACCACAGAGCAGAGATCAGTGCCTGTCCCTCCTCTTCCCCTCACAAGGAAGTTGTAACTGTAATGAGGTCCCCCCTCAGTCTCCTCTTCTCCAAACTGAACAGAGCAAGTGCCCTCAGCAGCTCTTCACACGCTTCCCCTCAAGGCCCTTCACCTTCTGCATTTCTCTTCTTTGGACACTCTCTAACAACTTTATGTCTTTCTTATATTGTGGTGCCTGAAACTGCAATATCCAAGGTGAGGCTGTCCCAGTGCAGAGCGGTACAATCTCATCCCTCGCCTGGCTGGTGATAGTTTGCCTGATACCCCGCAGGGCAGGGTTGGCCCTCCTGGCTGCCAGGGCACTGCTGACTCATGTTCAGCTTGCTGTCAACAAGGGCCCCCAGGTCCCTTTCCACAGCACTGCTCTCCAGCATCTCATTCCCCAGTCTGTACATACATCCAGGGTTGCCCCATCCCAGGTGCAGAATCTGGCACTTTTCTTTATTGAACTTCATATGGTTGGTGATTGCTGATCTCTGTAATTTGTCAAGGTCTCTCTACACAGCCTCTCTGCCTTCGAGGGAGTCAACAGCTCCTCCCAGTTTTGCATTATCTTCAAAGTTGCTTGGTATCCCTTCCAGTTCTCTGGTTACTAGATTCAGCTGACTCTAATAAAGACATCAGGAGTGTAAGCAGAAGTTATGTTTCTGAACAAATGTCAAGAAATTAACTATTTAATCCAAATTGTTCTGAATACTTAAATACTTGCAAGTAGATATTCATTAATCCATGAAAAATGTGACAAAGTGTTTAATCAATACAGGAATTCGCAGATTTTCTTTGTTCTTTCCCAATGTGAAGAAAGAAAATATGACTAAAATTGACTGAAGAAACAAAAACAAGACAGAAAATGTGGTACCTAAATGAAAATGCAGGTTAAATTTTCTATTTAGAAGGAGTTTATATACTCATTTATTCTTTACCAATTATAAAAACTTATTGGCAGGGTTTTGAGCCATAGCGTATTTATAAACTGAGCTATATTGTGTTATACAGCTATTCTTATATTTAGATAGTGGGGAATTCCAGGGTGAAGCTAGGTCACAAAGACCAGCAGTTGATTAAACTGGCAGCACCAGCCCAGCTGGAATCTGTGTCCTGCTGGAGGAGGAAGCAGCCAGACAAGCCAAAGGGGAGACTCTGCATTTCTGACAAATAAAGTGGACTTTTCTGTGAGACCACCACCAAGAAACAATATGTGAGAGAGGTATCTGCTACTATCCCTCCTACACCTGTGCTGAAAGGTGTTATACAAGGACACTGGCACCTGAATGTTGTGTCATAGTCCATGTGAAAAAGAAGTGACTTTCAATTATCTGAAATGCATTTAAACTTGCTCAGTTTACCCTTTGTGTTTGAGATGTGAATTAAAATGTGTAAAGCAAACCTCATTTTTGTCAAATGAAAATAGCTTACACAGGCACACTTGACTTAGGTGAAATTATTCAAAGCTGTCTGTGTAGAAATGCTTTCATACATTCATATTGCTGCTATTCACATGACTTTGGATTCTCATGTCTGGATATTCTTGATGATTCATGCTTCTGAGGATGAGAGGTAGCAGCAAGCTTGAAAACTAAATCAAGAAATGAAAATATATTGCTATGGTGTCTGGCACCTGCCTGTGCCTTATCCTCATGCTCCATTTGTTTGGGCAGCTGAAGCCTCTGTAATATTTTTGTTTTCATGTCAGAGTTGTTTACCTTGATGGTTGATAATAATATGAGACAAAAAATAGTACGATTTCATATTCTTGAAACTCGAGGCTCCACTGGATTTTCAAATGTATCATGTTCTACTTGGGCTTGACCACTGGAGATGGAAATTGGCATTAGTAGAATGTAGGTGCACAGCTGTAATTTTTTTCATGTTATGTTAAAAAAATTTGGAGATGCTGCAGAATATGGGAATTAATAATTCCGTTGCATGGAGTCACAACCCATGCTTTGAAAGCTTTACAACAAACAGTGTGCCCCTCTGGCCATCCCAGCCTCTTCAAGAAAATAGTTCCAAGAGATCCTTGAATAACATTTACCTGAAATGTCTCAGCAAGCTCTGTTTTCTTCTCTGTAAAGCTAATAATTTTTCTACACTTTCCTCTGAATGTGTGGATATAAGAATGGTTTTTAGTACATTTAGGGACAGACTGGAAACTGGATAAAAGATCTGGAGGCTGGCAGAGTAGGCAGCTAGGGTGGGTGGAAGTTCTTGTTTGCCTATGTTTGTTTTCAGGGATACTGTTGGTATGAACTTGATGTGAATCCTGGTTTCTGTTGCCTGAGCTTCCATGAATGATCTTCAGCTACAGGCTGACATGGATCTGGATCACCTTTTAGAGCTTAAATTTGAGTGAACTAAAATCATTTATTGTGTTGTTACAGATTGCACTGAGGCAATTTTGGAAACTATATTGTGGTAAAACTGTTCTTATGAATGCAGTCAAAAACGGTTAATAGATAAGTTTCTTGTGCTCCTTATGGTCCTCAAATGAAAGACAAATCCAAATTGTATTATATCCCTTTGTTTATTGATTTGTTTCTTCAAATCCTACTGCCTTTTCTGCATTTAGTATATTTCTTATTTGGAAATTTGAGACTTGTTCGGAGGTCTTCAGTTATAAGTTTCTTAAAAATTCTTGCACATTTACAAAGTTCTGCTCTGGTAGCAGGTTAAGCTTTGCCAAAGACTGAATTTTCTGCAGAAATTCACTACTTTCTTTTGAGTTCTAGCTCAATCTGCCCACAGTAATGCTCTTACCTTCATCTGTGAGATATCATTCTACCTTCTTTTTAATCCTGCATCTGGTAAAACCTGCATGATTTCTGAATTATTGTTTATTCTTAGGCAAGTAGATGTAAAACAAGTATAACTAACTGGTGTGTTGGGATTTGGGGTGTTTGGTTTTGTGTGGGGTTTTTTGTTAGGTTGGTTTTGTTGTTTGAGGTGTGTGTTGTTGTTTTGGTTGTGTTTTTTTAACAAATGTGGAAGTCATAAGTATGGAAATTATTTACTTTTTAAATTCAGAGTTGTAATGAAATCCCATTAGAGAATCTCCAGGAGTCTGGAGAAGTGGCATCAGTATGCTAGGAAACAGCCTTGAAGAAGTAATATAATAAATGTGGTAATTTTTCATGTCTTCATGTTTTTACTGGGTAGATATGTGAAAGAATTATGGAAATATATTCAAGGGAGTCTTATTCATGTAGAAATGTCATTCTTCTAATGTGTAGAATAAATGTCATAATTGTTGGATATCTCTGTCCATATCTACCTTTAATGAGTAACTGATAATGGAACATGAGAAATCTCTATTCAAAAAAGAACACACGCATGCAGAGTTAGCAAGAGATAAATATCTAATCATTCAAAAACAAGCCAGATACCTTCAAGGGTTGTTCTTTATGCAGCTGCTCAGCTGAACAGAAGACTCTAACTTAGCATTTAAGACTGAACGACAGGATCTGTCTTTAGCTGAGAACTGCAGGTTGCACTTGTATAAGTTCAAGCAAAGAGAGGGAACAAGGGAGAAACCATTCAGCAGCATCTTTGTTTTCAATAACATTTTCAGTTTTAGTGCTATAAAAGAAGGCCAATTGCATTTGCAAGAGGGATGATTTGGTGATAAAGACATTCCAGTATCTGGTGACCTTGTGAGTCATCATTATGTAGTAAAACTCAGTTGTTCCTGAACACAGAAGCACAGCTGCTCGAGCACACACTGTTGCACCAAACAGTAAACATAAAATTCTAAGGATCTCTACCTTCAAAAAGCATGCTTTTTTTTTTTTTTTTTCCAGTCATTCTCATGCAGACTATTTGTTTGGGTTTTTTTCTGTACCTTTTATATAATACTTGGAAAAAGTATTTTTGTTTAACAGTTCTGCTCTGCCCCCTACAAGTGAAAAACCACTGAAGAAAACAAATGTGCCATGAACAACAATATATGCAGCTTTGCAGAAAAGGACCTGGAAGTTCTGGTGAAGAACTTGAAAAAGCAATGTGCCTCTGCAGCAAAAAAGGCTACAGATGACCTGGGCTTCATTAGACAAAGTGTTGCCAGCACACCGAGGGAGGTGGCCCTTCCTCTTAGCTCAACAGTGGTGAGACCACACCTGGAGTAGTGTTCAGTTCCAGACTCCACGGTGCAAGAGAAACACGGAGAGAGTCCAGTGAAGATGCATGAAGATGATCAAGGAACTGGAGCATCTCTCCTATGACCACAGGCTGGGAGAGCTGGGACTGTTTAGCCTGGAGAAGAGGAGGCACGTCTCAGTGGTGTATACACAGACATATCTGAAAGGAGGGTCCAAAGAGCATGGAGCCTGGCTCTTTTCAGGCTTTTCTTTGTCTGGTGACAGGACCAGAGGCAATGGGCACAAACTGAAACACAGAATATTTCATCTGAACATCAGGAAACACTTTTCACCACGATGGTGACTAAACCCTGGAAGAGTTTACCCAGGAAGGTTGTGTAGTCTCCATCCTTGATGATATTCAAAAGCGGTCTGGACACACTCCTGGGCAAGGTGACCCTGCTTGATCGGGGGGGTTAGACCAGGTGACATCCAGAGTTCCCTTCCAATCTCAACCATTTTGAGATTTTGTTATTCCATAAATGAAAGAAATGGGAGGAATAATAAAACTTTATTAACTTGTAATTTTCCAAGGAAGCCACAGTACTGCATTTCTGCTACTCTGGCACATGGTGTTAAGTAAGGTATAAAAATTACTCTTCAAGATCACTGGTTCCCAAGGAAAAGCAATTGTCATCATCTCCTGAATTATGAGGAGATGTATACCCAGAGGCATTTCGTGCTCAGGTATTATCTCCCTACTGCAGTTTGTAGAAAGCTAAAGGGTTTTTCATCTGTAAGGGTACACTTGCACAGCGGTTCATACTTCTGTCTCCTTTGGGAATATACATTGATCTGCTGCAGTGAAAATATTTAGTATCATTCTGACATGTCTCCATTTTAGCACTTCATGACTCACTGGCCCAAAACTTTTTCACTAACAATCCTGGGAAGCCCTACTGAAATGAGTAGCTAATTTAACACTAAATTTGTAAGCAGCACTAAAATATGAAATGTGATATTAAATTCAGGCTAGTGGTAATCCATATTTTACTCACCCTTTATATCATGTGCAGTACAGAGCTTTTTTTCATTTATTCTTATCCTTTTTAACCGCCTCTAAAATTTTCACTTGCAATCCATATGTAAGTGCTATTCTCTGGAGGAGTTCCCGTACCAAATATTTAATTGAAAAGTTGTTTTTGAAAATGAGCTTTACTCACAGTGAATAACATACAGGTGTAGTATTAATATGCTTTTTAGATCTTTATTTGCTAACTTTTTTGAAGCACATACTCTGTTTGTATCGGAATCCCTAATAAGACTGATTTATAAGCAAGTATGTATAGACATGTAGAGTATAGCAATATGTGTTGTAAGAATATGAGACTTTTCTTTTAAAGTTACCTGTAGCAAAGCTTTAGCTTCAAATAAAATGTGTTTAGATTTATATTCATATACTGTAGCAGTACAGAGTTACATTATAGGAATATGTTTATATTCCTGTACTGTAATAGTATGGATTTTTTTTTTTTCTTTTAATTTATCTGAAAGGAAGCTTTAATTTTAAAGAAATGGTTTGACAGGGAAAGTATTTAATTTTATACAGTTTTTCTTTCCATGTAATTTCCAGTACAAGTTCTTAATTAAGATTGTTCTCATAATTTTGCCCAAGTATTTTGTACTAAGAAAATGATGTTTTATTAAAATGTGGAAATCAATATCAGATTGATTCCAGCTCTTGTAAAGGAATGTTTCACTTAGATTTTAAAAAAGACAGAGATCATTCAGAAAAGTCAATAACAAACATTTACACATATTTTTCCTAGTTTACCCTCAAAAAGGAACTATAAGGTATATTAAGCATAAGAAAAAGGCTAATTTTTATTTAATTTTTATTGTTAAATAAAAATTTAACAATTTTATTGTTAAATAGAACATCAATAGAAGGCCTTTCACATGAGTCAGTAGCTCCCTCTAACACAAGGAAAACATTATTCTAACGCAGTTAGACTTTGTACTTTGCCATCATCTTTTGGCAGGGTTGGAGAGAAGGAGTAACTTGGGATGGTAACATGTAGCACTTGTGTCAGAAGAAGATAAAATGTGAAGGTTTTGGCTTCCAAGAATGTCGTTAAAACCAAACAATATTTTCTCGTGTGACTAATTCAAACCTATTACAACAAGTATCTTGCAGAGCATTGATATTCAAATAGTCCTGAAGGCTTGTGTGCAGTGGGTTATTTCATAGTATCATGCACATAATTAGGTGACCCTTGAGGGAAGAAATCAGTACTTATGTAATTCAATTGAGGTCAAAAGCAGTTTCTAAACTGGGTTGGCCCCCCCGGGTATGAAAGCAGGAGATAATTTCTAAAGCACAAAGGAAAATTCTGGCCGGCTTCTGTCCATCTCCCTCCACCTTTTTTCTGTCTTCCCCATGCCTGAAGCACTGCCCCAGCACTTGCAGTTCTGTCAGCTCTGGAAGCTTTGTGGAAAAGGTAATCTGTAATTTCAGCTATTAGAGCCAGGGAGTGTGGAGTCAGCCATTCCAGAGTTCGGGGAAATAAAAACATGACAAAAACAACAAGGAAACCAAAACCAAACCCAACAAAAGGGAACTTTGCATATAAAGTTTGTGAACTGCTGTCCTGAACAAATGGTCCAGAAGTCAAAGACTGCTGGGGGCATCATATCCTGCCACCAAGGGGACCTCACTGCGCAACAGCAATTCTGGCTGCAGATTGGCACGCTGGCCTTTCTCCCTCCCCATGTGGCCCACGGCCTCAGGCATGTCCTCAAACAACCCCGCTGCTATGTAGAGGCTTTAAAAATTTTTGTGCGAAAGTTTTAAAGCTCACAAAGAGCCTTTGGAGCTACTGGTGAAGAGCATGAGTAGATTATCAATAATGTGTTTTTGTTGCTCTCTTGAATGAATGCTTTTCTCTCCAGCTTTCAGGCATCCCAATAATTCTAACAGAAGTTACTTGGACTGAAAAAGGACAAAATTGTGTCTACAAAACCATGAAAAAGCTAATTAATTAAGTCAACAAAAGTTTTCCGCAGAAATGGAATGGACCATTTATAGAAAATGGATATTGACGTCACTGGCTAAGTTCGCTTTTTAAAATTTAAAATAAAGCTTCAAAGAAAAGAGTTTTCTCAGACTTTCTTTTTTAATGTCCGGTTTAGGAGGAGCTGGAAATAAAGTTACTTTTCCAACTCGGTTTGTATGATGAGGGAAACATAAAAAAGATTTTTTTGGCTTCCTGTTTACTCTTCAGTTTGTTTACCATGGTAAATAGCATAATGGCAAAACACCAGAGTGGACAAGTAGTGGGTAGAGTCCCAGTTTCCCTTCTTCTGGCATGAATAGGGATGATGAGGGATGCTGCCTGGGGAGTACTGAGCTGTATAAATCCACTGCTGAGCTCTCTCTGCTGAGACTGAAGAGAAGATTGACAATTAAAAAAAAGCATAGTTTCATAAGAGTAACCCATCTGGCCCATTTTAGAGTTGTATGTTATAAAGAAATCATGTTTTAAAAGTGCTTAGTTTTCTAAGCAATTCCGTTAAATCAATATTTCAAACATTAAAGTTTAAAGAAGCTATTCTTGATCTATGTGTGTTCTCATCTGTTTTCTCCACTATGTCTTCTCTTCTTCCTCCTCCTTTTCTCTCTAAAAGTTATCTGTTAATTTAATTACTTTTTAAGATAAATTTGATTTAAATGGATTTTTTGGCTTAAATAAAATCCCCAAACAGTTTCTTGCTTCCTGTTTTTGTCATTTGTACTGTTTAGATGTCACTATTTTAGTGCTTGAAAATTTATTGAATAAAAGACAAAAATGAAAAGTTTCACTTATATGTACAAAGAGATTCTAGCAAATTTTATACTTCCAAACATTTGTGACTGGACATTTTCTTAGCTCTAACACATGAACAATTTTTACCCTCTGCAGTACATGCATGATTGCCAGAGGGCTCTGCTGCCTGCTACTTTTTCTGCTACGTGAGATGTTTGGCATCTACTCTATCTTTTATGCTCTAGCTGTAATCAGCAAATTCACTGCCTCTTTCTTCTACTTCATTCCCACCTGGTGGTTGCTTAATTTTCTTGCTGTATTTCTGTCCTGTGAGCCCATTAGCTTGGTTTCTTTGCTCATACTGTTTGTGTTACTCTGCCTTCTGCACCAGTCTTCCTGAGTTTTGTTTCCACCCAACACCCTTGATTTCTGACACAATGTGAGATGAGTCAGACTGACAGTGCAGTTAGTATTTAAAGTCAGAATAAGAAAGTCTGTCTTGCCAGTGGGCATCTGGAACTTTCGGTTCTTTTTATGATACTTTGGGGTTTTGAAAGAAAATTGTGTGAGGAAACTCAGCTGACAAAGAATCCACCCAAAATTGTTAGCACTTTGTGTCTGACAGTTTAGAAACATCATCTTCAAACAATGAACTTAAACATTCTGGGATATTTCCAAAATACTTCTCTTATGGAGCAGAAAGCCTTAGCTGCATCTGTTAAGGGATCTGCTGTTGCGATGGAAACTTGGATGTGCCTCAGAAGGAATTCTATCTCTGGCAATTGACATTGTCACTGTTTCAGAACAGAGTTTTTTTTTAGTAGATCAAAACATCAAATCATAATTTTTGCCCAATGCAGTCTGAATACTGAAGGATCCCTATGTGACAATTTTACTTACCTTGCTTTCTCAGAGAATGGGAGGACTTTTAAATGTTGGTGGGTTTTTTGTTTTGTTTTGGGTTGGTTTTTCTTTGGTTTTTTTTTGGGAGGGGTGGGTTTTTGGGTGTATTCTTGAACCTCAGAGCTTAATGGATTTTTCGGGCCTTCTCCCTATTTCTAAAGGATAGGTCTTTCAAGAACAAAGAAAAACAATTAGGGGACTTGTTATGAGGTTTCAAAACCATATATTTATATATATATGTATATTTCAAGTATCACCTTAATGGAGGAATAACATAAAATACATGAATGAAAAAGTGTTCTTTAAAAACAGCATGATTTTTAATGACAGGTGAGAATGGTCATCAGCTCTTTAACAGCTTAAAAGCAGCAAGAGTGATCCATAATCAGTGAATTCATTCTTTGCTTTGCATAAAGTTTACATAACTTTATTTGCTTTATACATCCAGATGCTTGAACAGAGTAATAAATTATACTTACAGCTTCATTATAAGTAAATAATTTTGTGTTCATTTTCCTTAGAAATCCATAAATTAGCTGAATAGTTAAGGGTTATTCTGTTCCAGAATCTACTTTCTAAGACTATTGTCTAATTTTGTAATTAGTTATAGACCTTCCCTTAGACGGTTTCATTTTCTCTACAAAAATTGGACTCTAGAGTTCTTTGAATTCAGTTTTCCTATTCTTTATCCTGAAGTATTTCTGTCCCCTCTCATTGACAGAGAAAGGAAACAGATGTTAAGAAATCAATCTTTGAGATTCTGCCATGTCTGATACGCAGGACTGTATTGTAAATAAGCAATCAGCTCATAGAGGCTGAGAACGGAGATAAGGAGATGAGTGTTTCCTTGGTACTCTCTGCAGGATCCTCTTTCAGCAGATCAGGGGTCAAATGCATTTACAAAACAGTAGGAGAGAAATCTCGCATTGTCACAGTGTGTTCCTGGGGAGTACTCAACTTTACAGTCATTTGCTGCCCACCTGGAAACTCAAATGAAAAAAAAAAAAAAGGGCAAAAACCAATAATCGAGCAATTTTGTCTCTGAGCCTAATTAAAGCACACAGTGAAATGTGGGAAGGCAGACAACGTTCCCTGCTCTCTGACTGCCTGGTTTATCAGCATCCAGCAGCAGAGGTAGTACTAGGTTTCAGGAGAGAGCCCAAACTAATGAAGGGTGTAGGTACTGCAGAAGCAACATTTTGTCCTGGGAATAGGAGGATTGAAGGCTAAGGTAAATAAGTTGGCAGCATGTTAGGTTGAAACATCCTTCATTCTATAATTAAAAGGGTCACAAGACTCTTTTTAATTAAAGTATGCAAAAAGGCTAGCACTTCTACTTTAAGGAATGCTCAGAGCTGGTGAATAGGTAGCTCTTGGAGTGGAGCTCAAATTCCAATTTGTCATCTGCCTGTGGTGCTACAACATGATCTCTTCCCTCCTGAGAGCTGCCACAGTGGTGTCTGTGAGCAAGTAGCTTGTTTAGTTTCACTGGTAAATACATGGATCTTTTATTGTGTACTTATTTTTTGGGGAAATTGTTCTCAAACACACAGTAAGGACACTAATGTTAGAGTTTGATGAAAAGGAGAGAGAAACCTTTAGTCAGAGCATAAGGCAAATCAACGCCTTCTAAATATTGTAATTCCTGGTGAGAGAGAAGTAAAGTTATTATGAACAGCTATAAAATACAGACAAAAAATTTATAACTTTTTCTTGGAAAGAAAAACAGTGACATGTACATTGGCAATTATTCTTTTTTTCATGTTATACTTTTCTTTCTATGTTTATTGCATTACAGGAACTCAACTTACTGTATGAAAGTGTCCATTTCGCTGACGGTGGGTGAAAATGACACTGGACTTTGCTACAATTCAAAGATGAAATATTTTGAGAAAGCTGAACTTAGCAAAAGCAAGGAAATTTCATGCCCTGAAATTGAGGATTTTTTATTTCCATTTAGGGAGCCTGAAATTCTGTGGTATAAGGTAAGGAATGCAAGATATTTATACCTTCAACAAGATATGGTGTATTTGTTTACAATGTTCTTTTGATTTTCTTGATCTAAATGTGTTATTAAGCTTAAATTGTTTTAAAATTTGTTAAGAACAGTGATAAGAAAGAATGAACTAAATGAGAGGGAAAGTCAAATACTAAATCTTTTTTTTTTTTTTTTTTTTTTTTATAAACTTTATAAGATATCTAAGCATGCCCTTACCTGAATGGCTTTATTTTGCAGCATGAAATTCAGCAAAGACTATCAATACTTTGGTTTCTGCATAACTTAAGGTTATATTTGCAAAGATAAATTTATTGGTTTTATATTAATATTGTGTACTGATTTCTAGATCTTTTCTTAAAGGCTAAGTTCTTGCAAATAGTGATGTCTGTGGACGGTGCACTGGAAATTGCATGAACAACACCTTGAGCTTTGCAATTCTTACTATCTACATGAAATACTCAGTACTTCAGTTCTCCATTTAAAGACCCCAAAATATTCAGTAAATCTGAAATTTATGTTCTGTATATTTTGTCTATATAGAGCTCTACAGATGTCTTTATGTGAATAAAAGAAGTATATAGGAAGAGAGTATATAGGAAATCCTAGTTTAAGTATGCACTGATATGCATTCTAATTAATTTTCTGAAGTCTGATAATTTACCCGATAACATAAATGCTTTTAATCATGGTTTACAAGACTATGCTATCTAATAAATAAAATGTTGTGGCCTAGAATGATACAGGCCAAATTAACTGACAGCATATCTAAGATAGGATGAATGTAACCAATTATTTGCTTTTTCTCATCTTGATTTTCATTATTTCATTTCTTATTCTCAGCTGGATTTTGAGTTAGTAATGCAATTTTTGTAGACTAAAACCTCATCTTTTCTAAGTTCAGAGAGTTTTGATTTTAAGAAGTTTTTAGGAAGATACATATATATATATATTTCTCCTCATTCTCATCTTCTTTTGTTTCTCTAATTTTTAATTACATTTTTCTTTTTTTAAAAAGAATGAATTAAAAAGAAATAAAGAATTCTCCCCTGCAGCCTGCAGCTGCTGGCAATATAAAAGCCATACACAACTTAAGTGTAATGGTAAATAAGTAAATTAAACAGGAGCCACTCAGAAAACTAATTTCAAAAGAAAACCACCAAAGGAATCAACTCCTTTTTCTCTCCAAAGGCACAAATATTAAATCAGCTGATAAAATCGCATAGTCTTTTTTCTTTTCAATTAACACCTAAATCGACTGGATTTTTAGATATTTAGTGTATACAAAGTTTGTGACTAGCCTGGGCTCTTACCTGGCTACTTTGTCTTCAAGCAGCATCATCAACAGTGGTCCATCTTAAGAACACAGTCCCTCAAGTGTTACATTATCTTTAAACAGGAATGCAAGTCAAAGACATGGAGATCAAGTATTGTGTTTAAAAAGGACACTCTTGTCATTCGGGAAGTTAGAGAAGATGACATTGGAAATTACACCTGTGAGTTAAAATACGGATTCTTTGTTGTCAGAAGAACGACGGAATTAACAGTTACAGGTAATTATAGGACCTGGCTATTCCCTATGTTTATGAAAAAAAATATATATTGAATGTTGTGATTTGAATTGTATTTGGGTCATTATACCATTTGCATACAACTTTGCTGTGTGCCTAGATATGAATGGCTGATACATTCAAGCTGTTCTGAATACTTCATGTAATATCTGCAACATAATGACAAGCCTGACTTTTGTTCTGTTCTAAAGCTTGTGGGCAGCTTTTTTTTTTCTTTTTTTTTTTTTTTTTTTAATGGAAAATGTGGTCAAGGAACAGGTAAATTCAGCAAGCACTACCTCTAACAGAAAATAAGATCATTAAATCTATCATACTCCATGTGATTAAATGCCTTGTAATTTATAAATAGGTGTAGGCAATAGCTCATAGGGTTAGCTCCAATTGTCATTTGATGTGAGAATAGCTGTAGCCACAACCCAATAGCAGTAGCTCTGTCCCAGGGAGACTTTTGCAGCTGTGTGACAGGTGCTTGAGCAGCAATGACTACAGAATGACTACAGGGCAGTAGCATTCTTCCTCTGGTATGCATTCTCTGCTTTCTATAGTTTATAGTTCATGATCTCAATCATCATTCACTCTGGCTACCAATTAACCTATTTTCCATTAGTCTGATTATTTTTTTAATCCATTTAGTCTTGGCTTCGAATACATTTTGAAGTATCAAGTTACACAGTGTAATTCTGTAACATAAAATAAATAAATAAATAAATAAATAAATAAATGTGGGAAACTGCACCAGGCCTGTGGATTTCTTGACAGAGCAAGAAGAATTTGACCTTGGTCAGACTGCTGTGTACCCATGAAGATAAACAACTTACAGAGACTGGAGACAGTAGTTTATAACTGTGGCAAATAGATGATTGTTTGTGTATAATGAGCACCAATAATGTTAGTGCACGTAGACTTAGGAAATATAGAAAAGTAGCTGTGTGAAAAAATAAAGTAGTAGTAGGAGTTTCACTTTTATCTGTTTGGGATCTTCTCCTGCTTTTTATTGTCTGTCCCAACAACAACAACAATGACAAAAAAACCCTATATAATTTAGCAAACAGCAATCGAATAAGGTGCATTTCATAAAATCTGCATTTGAAACTACCATATCAATATGTAAAATCCATTATAGATGGGGGAAAAAAAAAAAAAAAGCATATAGTGTAATAGTAACGCCCACATCAGCAGAACAGTATGAAGAATGGTCCACTGAATTTTCAATTCCTCACCTCTAACCTCTGTTTTACAAATATGTAAAATGTGTAGTTGGAAATATACCCAAAGTAGAAAATTTGCCTTTAGAATTACAGGCTAACAGGCTAACAAGAATACGAAGTATGCAATGCTGTGTAGTTCCACAGTATAATTCCTTAAAGGTGGCAAAATGAGGATTTTCCTAGGACACTGGAGGTGAACTAGATCCATGTGGTTGGCAGAGGCTTGCCTGTATAAGTTCTTGCCCTGTCAAAATACATAATAAACCAAGAAGCAAATCTTAGAGAAATAATATTGTGTGCTTTCTTCTTCCCTTTTAGTATCTAATATATGAATGTATTGCACAACAACAACAAGTAACACACATGTTGTGTATTAAGTTGAACTGCAACAGTTTCCTTTAATGGTGAAAAGTTTGTTTTCTGTTTCAAGGAATCTCATTTGCCCTGCAAATTAACAGAAATTATAGTGAATTATAGTCTGTAATTTTCTTCTATTAGGCACATCTGGAAATTATATTGTTTATGTTGTTTTGGGAGATTTCAAGTAATCAATTGTATTTATATAAGCTCAATAACCAGGATCTCTTTGTTGTTGTTGCATGGAATTGATTTATTTGGTCAGTACAGGCAGGCAGTTACTGTCAAGTGATTAATCTCACAGTAAACATCCATGTACTCTGTTTGATTGACTGATATAAAGAAAGCAGAGACAGATTCTTAGAGCATGTGATTTATACCAGAAGGAGGTTGTCAATTATCTTTTGCAATATATGATACACAGATTTTAAGAGTACATATTCCCTCCATCATCAAGTGATCCCTTCTGTTCCTATGGTTTGTGATCCACTGTGCAGCAGTGTTTCAACAGGCTCAGACTGACAGAAAAGAGAAAGAAAAAAAAAGGCACTGGAACCAGATGCATGTTACTATTTGTAGGAAAATTTTTAAAAAAATGTAATTCATCACTTGTAGTGTAGGTAGGAGTTCAGTATTTAATGTTTAACTAGACAGAGACAGAAAGAGACTTGGCTGATTTTGATGTGCTAAAAATGAATGAATGCATATGGAGGGAGTTATTCAATTTCCACCTCTTCAAACCCCAGAAGATTTAAGGACAACCTTCAATTTAGTAAACACCTTGGATAGTACTGTAAGTCTTATAACATCTTTATAATATTGTGTGACTAAAGAGAACATACAGATAGTATGTTATATTTACTTATAGTGCTACTAAATTTTCTTACACCTGTATTGATGTCTTGATAAGACTTTTATTTAATGCTCTATAGGCAGAGATTCAGACTTGAAGTGCCTGTCATGCTTTCTCTGTGACCTGAAAAACAGGTTGAGTTGTCATGGACATGCATTGAGGAGTCTATAGAATAAATAAAGGTTGGTGGAATAGAGTGTTTGTTTGATTTGGAAAAGGAATTAAACTCTAATTTAGGTACTGAGAAATAAGTGTTGCAAATGTCAAACTAAGAGTAGAGAATTAACTTGATAGTTGATCTCTTTACTGCATTAATGAAAACCTAATTAATGGAAACAAAGGAATAATGCACCTTTCAAGCATACAGACTCAAGCATGTCTCCAGTATCAATAAATGGTGACATTTGTATGAATTGTTGCTGACAACAAATTCCATCAAATTCCATTTTTTGTCTATGACTTTTGCAATTTCTCTACCAAAGATACTTTTTAGCTAGAATGAAAGAAATTAAAAATATGAGTAAGAATTAACAATTTGCCCCAGGCTTTTCAGAACATGAGGGAAGTTGCAATCTGTATATCAACATGTAACATGTTTATCAAATTGGGATTTATGAAAAGTAACTCTCTGTATTCATTAGCATCACTATGTGTGGTAATGGTGGGCGTGCCACCATCACACCCTCATCATTAGAAAACAGTCACTTATTTTTTTCCATTTTCTGTGTGCTATGTTTCCAAGTATGTGTTTATGTAAGATTGGAATTTGCACTTTCTAGGTTTCTTTCCTGGCATATACCACATCTCCTGTGGAAACAGAAAAAAACAAACACCTGTGATGAAAGAAATCTGTGATCCAGATGTTTTTTTATATACACACATTTGTAGGATTCTCAGTATGAAGCTGATATCTCTGGGCAGACTCAATTCTTAGTGGGCCTTGACTTCCCTAACTTTGTCTCTAAATTCCTGTAAAATTCCCCTGCATTCCTCCCAGGCCACTTGTCCTTATTTCCACTTCCTGAAAGCTTCTTTGAATTTGTCCTGTAAGTATTTTGAAAGTACAGTGACATTCAGAGTAATCTGGAGTTTGTGGTGACCTTTTAAGACAAATGTCTCTTTTTTAAAAAACAAACAAACAAACAAACAAAAAAACCCCAAACATTTCATTGGAAAGGAAAAGATATAATGTCTTCAGACAATATGAAAAAGGTTAGAAACAGCTTTCTTTTGCCTTATAAGCACTCATAAAAAGCTCTCTTTCTATTACAAATAGGTATTAGAGTAGAAGGTAGAACATCTTCACAAGAGTTTGCTGGAAGAACAGGGTCATGTGTATAAGCAACTGCAATACTGTAAATTAGGTAGCAGCTCCTGCATTAAGACAGGCAGGGTGAGCCAGCTACAGCATTGGTGGGATGAAGCAGCAGAGTGACTTCCTCACCATTTCCCACTGGGCAACTCTGCAAGATCACTGACTTAAGGATCCCCTTTCTTTTCCCCACACACAGTGCACTTTGGCAGCCTTGCTGTCTCCTGTGGGGAAACCACTGTTCCTATTCCAGACTATTAGCTATGGGTGTAATTATATACACATATTCTTTTCAATATTGATGTTGTGGATGCTTGTTCTGATAACCTCAGTACCTGTGTGCCTCATAGTGCAATATGAAGTGGGCTCATTCTGATTTGAAACTAAAACTGCAAAATAAGAAGAGAATTCACACATTTTGAAAAAGTCTAAACTCACTTTCTAGGTGGTATCCATCTCATCTAAGTATAGCTGTTGAAAATCCCTAAGCCATGGTAAAAGGTGATTTTGCCCTCCTTTTAAAGAATGATAAAGGAAATTAGCCTTTCTTAGCTTTAATGACAAGCACTCAATGCCACCTTGGGTACACCTCTAAAGTAACAACTATTTTATGGCTCACGTTCTTTTTTTTGCTTTGTTTTGGGGTTGGTTGTTTGATTTTTTTCTTTGATCTTAATGTAGACTTTTAATTTTAAAAGATCTGTATCTCACACTAAAAATTTATTGTTGTGTAAGTGATTTGAATCAATTTCCTTGTTGTTCTGAGATATGATTTAGAAATTACATGCATTGCAAAATACAAACTATACACTGATTATTCCTGCTTGTATCTAAGTAAAATATTCATATAAACAGCATAATTGGTAGATTTTTAGTTTGTGGTTATGCAATTACACGTTCTAAAATGCCTGTAATGTACAAAGTCACATGTAGACTTTCGAGAGTAGTCAGCTTAGCAATTTTACTTTTATACGTGGAATTTTAATTACGGCATACCTGCTCTTTCTGGCATACTTCATTAAGAGTATGTTCAGACTTGGGAAAGAATTATATTTTAACAGCATAATATTAATTTAATCTTAATGCACAACATGGGTCAAAAATTTTTCCTGCAGTGATCTGTTTTCATTAAATATTAGATTTAATAATATTCTTTTTGTTACTTATAGTATCAAGGCATTTGCAAACTTTCCACTCTTGCAGGATTTCATTCAGGTCAAGTGAAGTCCAGCCTATGTCTGAGGGAGTGTACGTGTCCCCCCTGCAATAACAAATAGTTCTCTATGATGAACATCATAAAGCAAAGAGACCCCATCAATCTTGCAGTTGGAGCATTACTTATTCAATTCCTCCATGACTTTTTTTTAGTTTTAAATATTAAAATATTTTTCTGTTCTGTTAAAAATGAGAAGCCCTTATACCTTGCAGATGGAATCAGAGCCAATCAGTAGGTTGTCATTCCTGAAGTCTTTCATCAGAGATACCCTTTGTTGTCTTTATTTATTCATTAGACTCCTTAAAGTTCCCTTGAAAACAACTCCTGCTGTAATGAGCAGAATTTTAAATTTACAGATTTGAGCAAGTCTACAATCAAGCTATAGCAATACTAAATTTAAAGTGAATTGACACCTTTATTTTTTATTTTTATTTAAATTTAGCCTGCTTGGGATAACAAATTTGTGAAATAATCTTGAAAGTGCCAGTTTACTCTTTTCAACCTTCTACCCATGACTTTCTTTGTCTTTAGATTTTTTAGGCAAAAAAAAAGAAGGAATGCAATTTTTTGGTTTCAAAGTTATACAGTAGTTGTCTCTTAATGATGATGAAAGTTTGAGATATGTTGAATAAACTTTGTCTCTTGCTTTCTGACAGAATAAGTCTTCATTAACATAGTAGAAAATCTTAAATGACTACATGTATATATGTATTTTTAGAGCTGAAAAGGTCACAGTAAAAATAAATAGTATGAAGAAATGATTAAGTTATATACATAGCCTCACAGCTCCTACATGTGGATCTTTTCTACATAGCCAGCCATCTGTGGTGGTTTGACCCTGGATAAACTCCTGGTGTCCAGCAAAATTCTTTCAAGGCCTTTCTTACCTCCTTTTCACCTTCCAGAGGGAAGAGAAAAAAAAAAAAAACAGCTAGGAATTTATGGCTAGAGATAACAACCGTATCTCCAAAGAGGAGCTTTGATTAATACCATGGGCAAAGCAGAACTTAGAATAATGCTTAAATTTATTACTAACAAACTAAAAACTAAAAATAAGAAATTAAGGTTAAAAACACCTTTCCGCCACCACCCCTTGGTCTGTCCATGCTCCCTCCTTCCCCTGGCGGTGTGAGGGACAGGGAGTGGAAGGTTTACAGTCAGTTGTTGTTGGGTCAGCCATTCACAGATGTAAGTCCAAAACTTAAGCAGCAATTCTGTCTCAGGGGGCTTTCCTGGCAGTTGCAAAGGGGACAGCTTGCTTCACCACAGTTGTCACCACAGTCACAGGGGAATCATAACTCTGAGTCCATCCCCTGCGCTCCATGGAGTCACTCCCATGAGAGAGGTCCTCTGCTCTCTCGTGGCTCATTCCATGGGGTTCAGTCTCTCATGAAAAGCTGGCTGTACCTGCTTAAGCGTGGGTTTCTCCCTCCGTGGGTCTCAGCTGCAAAGTTTTGCAGGACCTCCACTCCATCTTGGGGGCCTCCCACGAGGTAACAGCTTCTTTCATGCACCCCCCTGCTCCGACAGGGGGGTCTTTGCACCCCGATGGATCCCATGGGCTTCGAGGGGACAACTTGCAATCACCATGGTCATTACCACGTATTCAGGGAATAATAGTTTTAAGTCCTCTCCCTGATCCGTGGGGTCCCGCCCCCTCCTTCTCCTCTTCTCCTGCACTGACCTTGATGTCTGCGTTGTGATGTTCTTAATCCATGGCTGCCAATTTCTAACTGCGCAACAACTACTTAAATATGTTTTCATATTTTCATATGTTGGCTCTGCTCTGTAGGATGGAGGGAAACTTCTAGAGGCTTCCAACAGAAGCCAATCTTCCTCTTATTAAAAAAAAAAAAAAAAAAAAAACAAAACAACAAAAAAAAAAAACCCAACAAAACAAAAAAACCCTAATCAGAGAAACCCATGACACCATCATATTTTGTGAATAAGGAAAAAAAAAAAAAAAAAAAACAGTGAAAGGGACACACACACTCACACACTTGAAAGTTACAGCCTACTTTAAATTTGTAGCCTACCTGTATTTTGACTGTATAAGACAAAACCTTCATTTTTTTCTTTTTTTCCCAAAAAAGTGTTGGATTTAATTTTTTCCAGGTGTGCTGCTCTTTCTCATTCAATACATTGGAATGCAGAAAGGTGCTGCAATAAGTACATACCTCTTTAATTTACCAGGTGCTAAGTGAGAAAAATAAAGAATAAAGAGGGTTGTTTTTCAAGCGTTTAGTGCTTGAGCATAAACTCTGCTTGGTTTCTCCAGTTAATGATAGGGATGAACCATTTTGAATGCACCCAGCCCCTCCTTGCTTCAGCTGATCCTAATAGTTATCAGATCTGATGCTCATTCCTTTTGTTCATCATTAATTTAATTCAATTCCAGAACATAGATAGAAATTCTATTTACCATTATTCTGTGCAAGACTAATAAAATATAAAGCAAACAATTGACTCATTATAAAAGCAGCATGTTCAAAATACCAATGTAGCATTTTAAAATACATAAAGTCCCGTAGGTTTAACAAATTTGTGACTGAATTGGAATGCTCGCACAGCTTTAGTTATTAGAGATAATTCCTATCATGGTCACTGGGTACAGAGAAGCTCCTCTAGGGAGTAATTCAAAGAACTAGACAGAGCTGGGTTGTCAGAACTTGTTTAATAAAACAGTCTCTCTGGGCTTTAGAAGGAGAGTTTTCTCTCCCTAAAATTAGATCTGATTAATAACCGGCTCCTTTTGGGTGATATGTTTACATGCCTGTCATTCTGGACAATGTCCTAATTCGTGCATAGCATGCTGCTCTTTTTCTGTTATTCATTAAATCCTCCAGGACATGACCACTGTTGCTGAGGTTTTTTTTTTTATTTTGTTAATGCTTTTTATACAATTTTAATTTTTTTGCACTTCCCTTGCTACACCCTAGTTCTTCCTCTCTACCTCATGGCATAACTTCAGAAGAGGAGAGGTGACCAGTCTCTTGAGGTTTTTTGTGTGAATAATGTCAAAATAAGGCATTAGTTATAAACCCCTAAAATATTGCAAGCTTTTTTTATTCATTCTTTTTACATTGTGTCCCATGTTCACTGATGCCTTTCCTCATCTCCTACAATGTTAATGAATGGAAAAATTATGTTTGGCTTGTGATAGTTGCTTGGACAGATGCTATGAAATAATATAATTGATGATGCAGTCATGAATTCTTTTGGAATCCTGTACTCCCTGTTGACAATATGGTGTCAGGAAAAGGTAGGGGGGTGTTTTAATATGTGGTAATCAGTAGAAGAAATGTTAGTCCCTAGTGAAAATGAAGACTTTCACCTAAATTAGGCATTATGCAAGAAGTGCAGATTGTTACTGTTTTTAAAATTATGACAACTTTGCTAATTTCTAACCGTAGTGTTGTTATAAACTTGATGTCTTTTTAAACATACTAAACTCTTTTTTTTTCTCAGGTTTGTTTTTGTTTGTTTGTTTGTTTTTCAATTGTAGCTTTGTGTGTAAGGTTAAAAACTAAGACCTAAAAAATCAGTTGAGAAAAAAACTTAAGAAAATGACATTTCCTGAGTTATGAAAGTTGCTTTGTTGCAGTCAATTTCCCTTTCTTCATGAGTCATATCAGAATATTGAAATATAAAGATTGTGAGTGGATGTTGTTACCACGATGATGCTTCCCATTGTATCAGTTGACGTTAAGATGAACTTCATTCTACAGAAAGAAGCTATACACAGAAATGCTTATCAAAAAACTGTGTTAGTGACTGCTAAAGACATAAAAGACTTATAAACGCTTAGCTCAATAATATCTTACAAAAATCAAACAAATCTGTTGTTAAGGCACCCAAGATGCTTATTAAACAACCTTTTAAAAGGTAGATAAATTACATTGAATGTTAATTTTTTCCTGTTATTGCTATGGTATCAGAAGACTTTACTTTTATGCTCCCCTAGAGTACGCTAAATCCACCAATACTGTTCTAAGTGAGCATTTGTCATTTCATGAGCTTTTCTTATAAAGCCTTAGAAAATTCGTGTGTACAGTGGAGTCTTCCAGGATGCTACTTTAATAAACCAGAATATAACACATACAAGTACAATAGCATATGGACTGTGTGTTGCCTCTATCCTAAAAACAATCTGTACACATTCTCTAATAACAGTCTGTACACAGACTAACAGAATATTTAGCTTTAAAATGGAGAGCATTTTTCCAATGCTTTTCATAACTTTCAGCTGACTTAGGCAAATTCTCAACTCAGAGCTACTAAGTGAAATGATATTGATAATACATATGTTCAGGGAGAAATACCAGGTAATACATGTAAAACTTTGTTTGAAGAAGAAACTGAAAGACCTCTCATTTTAACAGCATGGGTACAGTGTTAACAGAATAGTAAACTCAAAATCATGCAGAAGGTATCTGAGATATATTCCTTTATATTAAAAGAACAACTTCTCTTTAAGAGTCTTCACATTCTGAGATAACCTCAGAAATATTGTTTTCTCCCCTTTACCACTCCAAGAAGAAAAAAAAAAGGGTGTTCATGCTACTGTCTCACATTGATTAACCATCTAAAATATCACAGTATATAAACAACAGAAAAATGGTGCATATCAAATTTAAGAAACAAGTTTTACTTTGAATTCTTTTATAAGTGTGAATCATGACTGAAATCTTAGTTTCTTTGAGATCAATGTCAGTTTGTCCATTGACTTAACAGAGCCAATATTTCATCCTTGTACTTTCTAGTTAGGAAAGATAAGAACTGAAAATAATTTTAAAAATTGAAATCAGTTTTCAAAAAATCTATCTCTGCAAATTATCTTGATGTTTTATTGCTTATTCTGTCCTGCAATTTCTTTCAATTAATGAATGCATTAGTTTTCGTCAAGGAATACAAATACTTTGTGCATGTTTTAGTAACAGAAAAAAATGCTTGATAGCTACATAGTGACCCTCCAACACAAGGATGAACAGTAGATGATTTTTAATTTTTTTTTACCATTATAAAAAAGGAAAACCTGTCCATATATTCTGCATGACTCTAAAATACAGAATTTAAGTTTGAATCTGGCTGAAACAATTCAGTTCATCCTAGTTTATTCACTTGGCAAATAGTTTGTTTCAATTCTTCCTGGAATCAGTATGGGTAAAACACCTACTGACTCACTGGAATAATTGCAGGGCTAAAATAAAGGAGTCAAGAGAACTAATTTTGTATTCTACAGTACTTTATCAGAAAAGTTTCAAAATTAAAGATATGTTAAAAAGAAATAGAAATTACTAAATCAAAATTATATAATAATTTAGCTTCTGATGCTTCACTTACCTGTGTGAGAGCTTAATATAGGAAAACAATTTCACCAACTTGGGTTTTTTTCTGTATGAAGTTGATAACACACAATAATTGTTTGAATGTGAAAAAGAAATTGGAACTAGCAATGATATTTTCCATTTCTGTAATGCAGTTTTCCCTTTGGCTTTGGAGTATTATATTCACATCCTGGATTAATTTAAAAATATTAGATATAACTTCATAAAACATGACTGAGTAGTGATATAAATCAGTGAATTTCCTCCACATTCTTTATACAAAGTGAGGAGGGAGTGTAGAAAGATGCCTGTGAGTTTTCTCTCATTCTCAATCATTTTGTTTCTCATCACTGAATTCTTCCCATGTTAAAAAAGAGTACTATATTTCTCCAGACACAGAATATGACAAGAAATATTCTCGTTCCTCAATAAGCCCTTTATGGAGTCACTAGTCCCACAGCATAATTCTACTCATGTTGTGGGAGGTTTATTTATGGTGAGTATATGATCCGTTGTGTGCTTTTTTTTTTTCTTTTCTTTTCTTTTTCTATAGGTAAGAATCCTCTCACCTAGGTTTAATACTTACACCCTCTGGCATATGAGGTCGCTGCTCTTCAAAGCAATTCTGTGGCATGACTTGATCCTCTTTATGCCAATGCATTGAACATCAGATATGTTATACAAAATTCCACTTCCATCTTTTGACTATCCAAGGAGCTTTAGTTGGCAAACTCAAATGTAGATTGATAATATAAGTATCTAAATCACATGAATCCGACTTTAAGGTTCCATGGTTTTTATTTTTTTATAATCTTTGGAAATGGTAAGCTGGCTCTACATAGTATTTGTTGTTATAGAACAAATCCAAAAATTTGTGTCAGCTTTTCAAATCAGGCAAGAACAAATCTGTAGTAGAAATGTTATTTGCTTTTTCCACGGAGATGTATAGCTGAAAAAAGCTTTTGGTGTACAAGGTTGTCTTCAGATCTCAGGAGCTTAATATACCAGTTGGTCTAATAAAAGATATTGCTTCCACCTTGTTTTGTCTAAGCCATCATGTCTAAAGAAACATTACTATTATTATTGTTCATGGTATTTAAATTTTCTTAGGATGGAATCACAGCATGCATTTCTTTAAGCTAGCTGCAGTGTGCAAAATAAGTATAGGGGTTTTTATTAAAATATTGCTGTTTTGATTCATTTTGGCAGTTAGAATAAACTGTGCTTCACATGTAACACAGACTGTTACCTTTTCCATTCTGTGCTTTCTTTGAAAGTGGTGATTGTGGTTACAAGACAACTGGAAGAGTTCCTTTTATACTTCACTAATCTCAATTCAGTGCCAAGTAAACATAAAGAAAAATGAGCCCTCAGTGAAAACAAAGGTTTTGGTTTGAGAGCTGCAGTAAACAGAATAAATGTTTTATTAGAAGTAGGTGGGTTATGATGCTTCAGGGTAGAGATGGTAAATTTATTTTAAACTACTCCTTTTGTTCAGTACTTATACATATCTTATAATGGGGCATTTTTAATGTTGGGATCAAATGTCTTTAATGCCCAGGTGGGTAAAGAATCTGAGGAGAGATGTGATTTTTACTTTGTTGTCATATAGCTGTGCCAGGAAACCTTCTCTCTTCCACATACAGCAGAAGAGAGAAGTGCATCTTGCAGTGAACATCTCCTGCTTCTGCTGCTGCTCTGAGCCTGGTGCTAGAGCTCACAGCACCCCATGCTGGGCCTGTCCTAATATCCCACCCCGACTGAATCTGGCACAGTTTGTGACTTCAGTGGCCAAAACTGGCCTCTCTCGCTTTGCCCAGCCTGCCCTTTGAAAGCACGGACCAGAGATACACTTTGAGTCTTGGTGTCGCTTCTAAGATGTGCAGCAGCAGCAACAGCATGAGGGATCCCCTTTGAGGGACCGCCCTGCCTCCCCACATACACTGCTGTGGTTGTTCCTGCCCTCATGACAACCACCTGTCCTACCCTGGGCAGAACTTGGACAGTGCCAGTAGACAAGACAAAGCTTGGGAAGAAAGGCAGTGCTAAAATAACCCTCTGCAGATGGAGATAGCCAAAAGGAGCACCCACCCAACCACCCACAGCCTCCATGCAGTGGCAGGGCATTGCTGAAATCCTGTTTTGATTTCTTCAGGTGTTTTGTTCCTTCAAAACAATTCCCTTAGTTTTTCAGAATTTTTTGAGCTAACATTCAGAATTCAAAAAGTCAGTCATGAATAACTTGGCAAAGGGCAAAAAATGCATTGTGATAAGCTAATTTAAATAGAAATAAGCTCATTCCTTTGTGTGGGTTGCATATGGATTTCGGTGTTGGTTTTTTGTGGGTTTTTTGGTTTTTAGTTTTTATGTTTTGTTTTTTTTTTAATATCTAGATTTTTATGAGCAAATTCAGTTTTCTGAGGAACTACTCCGACACCATCAGGAAAAAAAGAAAAAATAAGGCTATGTGAAGTGACTGTAATTTTCATAGAGCTAGCAATCTAGACTTTTTGATCACATTTGAGGAAAGATAGTTTCTTAGGCTGACTGAGAGGGCAGAAACAGAGATTAAAGAAGAAAAAGACACTTGCACAATGTGGATGATGAGAAATTTACTGGAAATTATGTGATCACAACAGGAAAAACATTTATTTTTTCTCTACTCGTGCACAAATTAAAAGCTGCACACTTACGAGGAAATAGTTCTATGCACCTACTTACTAAGAGAGGTTCAAAAGACTGCAGAAAAATACTTGAAAGATCTGGCTTCTGAAAAGTCAAGGACATTTCAAAAGACTTTTACATGTGCTCTGTAATGCCTTATTCTAATGTATTATAAATACTAGTTGGCAGATTACATCTCATATTTTCAAAAGCTAAAGTCTGTACTGTTCTGCTCTAGGTGTCTTCTTGTCTATGTGGTTCAGAAACATCTTTGAGATCTGTCATAGTAGTTTTGATATGCACATAAAGCTGAGAGAACAATGATTATAAACTCCACTCAGAAAGATATACAGGTAGATATGCCTGCTATGCCTTGGATAGAAAGCATACAGCACTGAAAATTTCTTAATTTAGACTATAGTCTAAATAGTTCTATAGAAAATATTAAAAATACAAGTTCAGGGTTCTGTTATTACTTAATAACAAGAGACATGATAATTTCATTTAGTTGTCAGTGTTACTTGTATTTTTTAATGACCTGTCTTTTGAAAACGGCAGTTCTGAAAGATGTTACTTAATTCAAAGATAAACCAAACCCAAATGATATAAATTACTGGGGGTGGGGTTGGGTCTTACAGAACAAATTAAAAGACTTTCATGACTTGAAACTTTTCTTCCCATTTCTTAATGTATGGCAAAGTAATTCTTCTAAGAAAACATGCCAACTGATACCTGGTTCCCTTATTAAACTGAGTGCTCTATAGTATCAAAGGGCAGAAAACTTGCATTAACTTGATTAAAAATACTACACTGAGTCAATAGAAAAATGATGAATTTACTGCTGGGATTTTGAAAGGATTTTGTGGGCCAAAAGGACAGTTTTTTAATAAGTAAATTGTTACAGAGTGAATAACTATATGTGTAGACAGTCCTTATAGATCCTGCTCATGCAAATATAATGAGCAGAGTAAGAAATGAAATTTTGATTAAAAAACTGAATTGTAGGTGGTCTTAATTCCTGTTTGTTTATGGAAGTAGGTTACATCTATTTAAACTAACTGAAATACTGTTAAATTTTCAGGATATAGATTGTTTCTTCAACATGCATAGCAAAAGGGTATTTATTTTCTTAGAGACCTTTCAGCATTATTGGCATTTTAGGATAGAAAAAAAAAAAAGTTGTTTTCTGCAATTTCAGCCATTAAAAGAGAAGCTAGGCCAGTGCTAACCCTGTAGTCTGTACAGGATTTTGAGAACAGGAAAAAATCATTTGCACTGCAGTGGTGGGCTATTATGTTATAAGATTTGAAAGAGGTTGGAAAGTATACTCATCTACAGCTGAGAGACATTTGATGATTTTTTTACTTATTCAAATAAAATGCATAGTCACATGACCCTATTAAAATCAGTTTTACCTGTGGTACTTTTATTTATAAATATTTAAAGATTTTAATGAAACACATACAACCCGTTCACTAAATTTGAATGTAGCTTCTGATTACCAGTCAATAGAAAACATTTCCATTTAAAAACACTCTTTTTGCTCTCCAAAATCTTTGCCAACTTTTGGAAAGGAGAGGAGAAGGGCAAGCAACATACAAGCTGCTTGTGTGTTTGTTTTCTTGTGAGGAGAAAAAACAAACATAGTTTTAAGAGTGTTCAGATATATTTGACCTTTACCAAATTTTTAAGTAATGCATCTTTGAAGGAATATGTGGGACTTTCTGCCCTGGAGGGAAAATAAACTTTTAACAGAAGAAAGACTTTAAAAATCTGCTTTCTTATTAGAAAGCTCTTCCATGGGCCGAGGTAGATTTTTAATGCCTATATTAATACAACAAGTCTTTTTCCTGAATAAGATGCCATTTTTGCTGGTGGCAGGGGAAGGGTTGCTGTGAATTCAAACCAAGACAGTAGAATAACTGTGGACAAAATTTTTGAGACAAATATATCTTCTTTCTGCTGTGCCATAGGAGCTTGGGAAGACTTCAACAACACACCCTTAAAGATTTGGAGGGTATGGGAGAAAATGAATATCCAAATATGGAAGAAGTAAGATTCTTCCATTAGTAGAGATGGGAACAATACACAGAGAAAAGACTAATTTTTTTCCCCTGCCCCATCCCCCTCCCCCCACAGGAGACCCAGTGAAAATGCATTTATCATTTTCCCTACTGTGGGAATGTGTACCATTTTTCACAAGATAGTACTGACACTGGAGACTGGTGAGCTAGTCAGAAGTTGTGAATATATTTTAGTGAATACAGTTACATCTGTCACCGTGAATGGCTGTTGTAATCAAAGCTTCTAAAACCCATTGTTGGCTTCAACATGGTACAACAGAGATCTTCAGAACTACACCAGTTGTTACATTCCATCAAGGAAAACAATATAAGCAGAAAGAATATGCTTAGATTTCTTTTTACTCTTTATGACTGATTTATAAAAAGAAATAGCAGAGGGAGAGTGAAAACAAGAGGACAGACCACTGTAAAAAGTAGAGATATGAATATTTAGGAAGGGTAAAATATCGCTATATAGTAAAGACTATTTGACACACTTTAAACTGTTAAATGGATTTTTTATAAGACTGTACATTGTTATATACAGTGGAATTATCAGAGATGAATTTTGTTTCTAATTTTTGTTAAAAAATAAGATTTTGTAAGACTTTTATCATTTAGGTACCAACAGGCTCTATAAATATGGTTTTACAAGATTTTTCCGGTGAAATTATGTGTAGTTTAAAAGTCATAGATATTTAGTTAATTGTTTCACATTATGTAATTCTATATTCAGAATCTGAAGGTGAAGAATGTACCCTACCTGAAACTCACTGAAATGATGCTGTCCTGTAAGTTTACTGCCCAAGGTTTGTATAGATTGATACAGTGAAAACATCAGTCAAAAGCAGAGCTAGACATCATTTACTTATTTAATAAATAATGATTTCCCTCACCCCCCCCAAAGGGTAGTTTTCACAATCATTTTAGAATTTACATGAAATCCATTGAAGAGGTTTGCCTTTACCTGTCAGCTTTGCCTTTACCTGTGATGTTGAAATATTTCAACTGCAGTATGCAGCCATTCCCTGTTTAAAAAGCTTTATAATTGTTGTCCTCATTCTAAGGAGCATAACAAGTGAGAGGCTCCAAATTGCCTTTGAAGCTATTATTATGTAATCTACTGCATGGTTTTGGTTTACTGGCTTAGTTGCTTTTAATCTAAAAATGGCATTATAACAAAACAAACAGCACCATCAGATACATGAACCTATTTTTCTTCCTCCCTACAGTTATGTTGTCTACCTATACAGACATTTGAGACATATCTCTGCATCTTATGCACAAATGTTAAATAATACTGAAATATAAAGGCATGAAGAATATTAGAATAGGTTTTTTAAAGAGTAAATTAATATTTAATATGGCTTTATTATACAAATAATCTGTCTCAGCCAGTAAGCCCTCCTCTACCTGTACTGAAGGAAGTGCAACACTGTAGAAATATTTTTATTTTTTTCTGGTAAAATTAAGGTGGGATTTTTGCGTCCACATAGCAAGTTGTTTTAAAATAACCTTGGCTGTCCTTTGGAACTTGATCCAAATGTCTGGTACTCCACCAAGTACTGTTATATGGATTAAATTGCAAACTGAAAATAGTGAAATTGGAAGTCTGAAGGAGCTCAGCAACCAGACAAGCACTTAGAATTCTTCTAATCTTTTTTTCATATATCATCTGTAAGAAAGGGAATGCTTACATTATAAATCAGGCTTTTAAACGTTGCTTGCCAACCTTTTGTTTTCTTTCTAGATTTATTTCTGTCTAATACAGTGGGGAAAAATTAACTAAATTTATTTGGAATCTTTTTTTTCAGAGTCATGAGTCTTAATGGTCAATGAAATATGAATGCAGAAGTAAAAAAAAAAAAAAATGTAACTGAGAACTTAAAATGTGTGGAAGTGAATGAATTTGGAGGTCACACGTTATAGAAGGCATATAGTGCAGCAAATGAGGCTCAAATAATCTTAATAATAGTATTGGCAATTACCTATTAAGATGTGCTGGCTGAGAGATCACAATGTTCACAAAGTCTTTTTTTTTCGGTGACATGATTTTGTTACTTGTGCAGTGGTTTCATCAAATGATGACTTTTGTGATACTCCTAGAGTCAGTGAACTGTCATCCCTGTCTGGCAGTCATTCTTGAAAAACAGTCTTACCAACAAAAAACAAAACAAAACAAAACAAAACAAACAAACAAACAAACAAACAAAAAGGCAAAACCCCCACATTCTAAATAGCTACTGTAATACTGATTTACAAGGGCAGCAACAGGCCAGAGCTTTCTGGATGTGTCCAGACAATTGCAGGTTTGGAGATATTTAAAAAAAATAATCTTTAATTTCACTACTGATGAATTCAAAGACCCAGAAATCAAAACATCTCTTAATCTCTCAGTCATCTGTACTACATTTATAAGACAAGGGAGAAAAAGACACTAAGTTCCTGTTTATAAATTATCAGGCATGTCTCATTGTGATTCTTGTCTGACAATGCCTCCATCACAGAAAATGTCATTACAGTGAGCCATAATTGGCACTCTTATTGGTTACCACAGAGATGAGACTTGAATAGCTTTGAAGGCTCTGCTACCAGCCTCACTATTAGGCAGAATCCCAATAGTACATTGGAGGAGGTGAAAACAGGAGGGATGAAGAAATGTCTCTGGCCTGGTTTGTAGATAAATAAAAGAATTTGGATCATGATATCATGATTTTTTGCTACTCAGGATAAATAACTTCATTTACAATTAAATGATCTCTGTCTTGTTTCTAAACTTTTTTCAGTAGTTCATCAGTGGCTGATGTAGAAATGGAAAAAAATAACTCTTGAATCAAGATGCTTAGCAAAGCATTACCTAGATTCAAATTGTGGATTTTTTTTTTTTTTTTCCACACAGAAAGGAAGAAAATTGTGTTAGAATTTAAATTAAATGTATTGATCCTGGCTTAAGGAGATACCCAAGTTATTCCTACATGGTGGTCTGCCTGGGGATCAGCCAGACTTAGGCTAAACCACAAACATTCATGTTGAAGAGCTGTGCTCTATTCTGATCAGCTTGTGCAGTCTGTCAGCTTAAGTATTTGTTTAACAGCATTTTTGGACTTGATGAACTTAAGGGTCTTTTCCAACGTAAGTGATTCTGTGATACTATGATTCTATGAAAATAGCTGTGGTATTCTCTTATGTCACTACGAGATCCCTTCAGACCAGCTGTATTTTGCAACAACATAGTTCAGCAGCTGACAGTGGGTATTAGTTTGTGCACTAATTCCTGACAATGGCCCGAAGAGGAGCCTTTGAAACTCATCATTGAAATTCATCTGGGATCTGTATCAGATCCCAGAGTTCACTTGGTATTCTCTGAAGATGTAACTTCAAAAAAATATTTTCGGGGCTCAAAATTAAGTTGGAAATGGTTAATATGTGACCAGTGTGGGTATATATATTTTAATCATGTTAAAGTTATTAAATTGTAAGTCCTTATGCTTAAGTTTTAGATGATTGTTTTGAAATAACAATTTGTAGGGTATTATATAGGAAATCAGTATAAGTACTCCAAAAGGAAGTATTACTTCAAAACAAATAGAACTCCACCAACTAACAGGATAACTGTTAGTGATAACCTGTTTTGCCATTTCCAAAATGTGAAGGGAAAGCAGAACACTTGCACTCTGCTGTCAGTGTTCTGGCCAAATTTAAAGCCATTGCCTTTAAGTGCATGGCTGCATTGCACTTCTGTGGCTCCTATCTCATCATCACTGCTGCAGAACTAAACACTGAACTTTCCTCTGGGAGTCAAGACAGACATTGGAATTTTCCATAAAGGTCAGCTGAAATTTTCATGTGCTGCTCCCAGTCTCTCTCCCTGCTGGATCTCAGGCTGCCCACAGCCTCGGAGGTGAGCTGTGCAAAACACTTTGCAGCAGCACCCACTTGGTAATTGTTTATCTCTCTAAAGATGCCAGTGCTTTAAAGTAGGCAACATGTCAAACTGACAGTGAAAACTGCACAATACACAGCTGCTATGACTGTCAAACCTCTAGAAGTGGTGTTGGCAGGTAAGACCTGCTCATTTCTACCTACTCTAGATTTTTCTACTCAGCCACAGGCTGTTAAAAAGAGAGGTTGGATATGGCAGTGTTAGGACTCATCATTAACTCCATACTCCATAAAATGCAGAAAATTTTCTCCAATGCATTTCTCCAATGCATTTTCTCCAATGCATTTTCCAATTGCTTTATTACAAATAGAAGCATATGTGCTTCTCCGTGTGCTTGTCTTTCCAGTCACAAATTCTCCTTCGGATTCTGAGGAACAGAAAAGTATTCAGATATTGACTTCAGATTCTGTAAGTCCCGCTAGGTTCATGATTTTGTTATGTGCCAGACAGTGTTTGGACATCAAATTAATGGAGCATTCACCCTCAATGGTTTATAGAAAGACTTTAAAAAAACAAACAAACAAACAAACAAACAAACAAAAAAACAACCCTCCATATTTAAAAAATTAAGTGTTTTTGATTAATACCACCCTGAGTTTCAAAACTGCAGACCTGTGAAATATGTAGAACTACAGAACAGGTACTTGCAACCTGGTTTACCCAGTATGTGTTGCCTACATAGTGCAAGCTTCAATTCCTTCCTGGATCACCATCCTTCATTGAAAACTTTCATTAGCCCTTTGTTGACCCTCAGACCATTTTAAGAACTATATTCCCTTCTTCTCGCATGGCAGTGAAAAGGTGGGGCAAATGGGACTGTCATTCTGCTTCCCCAGGAGGTCAAGGGTTAGTGTTTAACAATACCTCTCTCTGCCACTAGTGCCGCTTTGTGGCAAGCAAATGATCCTTGGACCAGGACTAAGCTGTCTTTAAATTCTGACTTTTCTTCAGGTAAACCTTTCAGCTCTGACTCTTGCTTATCAAGGAACTTGATACCTTATGAAGTGAGAAATAGCCACAAGATTCATAGATCCGTGTGTCTGTGCATAGGTACAGACCTGGATACAAGGAAGGAAGTATCTAATATGTTGTTCAGACTTGAAACATAATGCCTATGAACCCGATTTCCCCCCTAATTTTGATCCAAACTGAAAAGACTACATTTCCTGGTCATCTCTCATGGCACATCAGGCTCTTAGCAACCATTTTTAATACAGTTCTAACATTTAATGTAATAACTATAAATAGGCAGTTGGTTCCAGTGATTCCCTTCACTACAGCACTGCTGGCTTGTTTAGAATAACCTACCAGCAAAGTAAAAATTAAGAAAATAAAATTGTTTCAGTGTATTGTCTTATGATTTCACTGAAATAAGGTTCATGGAATCAGGCTAGAACTGGGCTCACCTGAAGGACCAGAATATGATCAAAGTGGAGTGACATTACCCGTTGCATTGAAAAAGAGAGTGATCTTTTTTAATTTGCTTCTCAATAACTAAGTAAATAAACTTTTTAAAACATGGAAGGAACTGATTAATGATTAAAAATAAAGAAATCATTTTAGTAAGAGTATGTGCAGCAAAATAGCCTTAGAATAAGGCTAATCTTTCTAAACAGAGTGACAGAGGGAAAAAAAACCCACATGATATTGAGGTAAATACATTTTCTTCAATGCTTCTCATCTGTTCTTTAAAGAAAGAGTATTTCTATTTCTGGTCCCCTTGCAAACATTGTAATAAATGTAATTAACTGTGAAAATACAAAGGAGAATCAACTGCTTGAAGGTAGAAGGGATATTTCTGCTGCATTTGATATTTAAAATAGGACTCAGTTTGGCAAAACACTTTTTCTAATATGATAGGCTACAGCTGATTAGAGATATAAGCAATTGCTGAAATTATTTTTATAAATTCTATCACTGAAATTCCAGAAAGTTTGTTGGTTTTTTCATTTGGGTTTTTTTGTTTGATTGGTTTCCTCTCTGAAAAGAATTGAAAGATACAGCCTCTCAGATGAATGTATATTAGTATTAGTACCATATTTTATGGAAGACAAGTCAATTTTAGGTAGTAGGGCCATCATTTGGCAAGTCAAACTACACTGACATGACTAAATCCCTCCTTATAAGCACTGTAATTGCTACCTTGTATGTGTCAGAGTTATGTGTCAAAGTGTAGTGAACTCTAGCCCTACTTGTGATTTTAGATAAGGCTTAGCCATAAGAAGGGGGAAAAAATTCTCACAAATTGTTTGTTTATATTGATATCTATGCTACAAATACCATCTTCCTTCAAGAGGCATTTCTGTCCATCAGAAACTACATACTCTGATAAACTTCCCTTGCAAAGAAATGCTATTTGTGCAAAAGAGTCTTTAAAGGTTTTTATTGATGTGAGACTGTTTTATTTTTTAGTTGGCACTGGAACTGACTTATATTTGCATCTATCAGTTACTTTAAGCATAGCTTGATCCTCTCTGGGGAAATACATCCATGATCCAACAGACTAGAAGTCCCTGTCATCACAAAGTCTGCTGCCTATAGCTGACATCAACTTGAGCTGATTTTTAGGTTTTTTGGTAACTTTTAATGGTGCATAATATTTGTATTTATTGTGTTCATTTTATAGTCATCTTTTTTGCAGTCCTCATTTTCCCTGCTGTCGTCCACTCTATTCTTTTAGTTAAATCATAGCCAAAGTGTATATTTAGATTTATTGCAATGACCATATAGATATGTGTTCTACCTTTGAAATGATAGAAGCATACAAAGTAGTGAAAGAAGAAATACAATGAAACTAACCTTTTTATTTTAAATAAGAAATTTATAGGATAAAAATGGATATATTTTAATACTGAACCTCTTTATTAAATTAGTAGTTTCCAGACAAGTAGGTATGAGATGACTTACAGACCCAATTCATTCTTTTACAAACCCAAATATAAAACTATAATTATTGCTAAGATACTAATTTATAGTAATGCCAAAAATTTCTTTATTAAAGATTTTGTTTTTTTTTTTTTATAGTATTCCTGACATATTCATCCCTCTAATAGTATTTCAAGGAATATAACTTATTGCTTTAATTTTTTTGTGTGCACCTGTATCAATTTCCAATCAGACAAACATCCTAATTGCTGTATTTTTAGCATGGTTAAGAGTATTTAAGCACCTCTGAACCCTTTGAATTAAAAAAAAAAAAAAAAAAAAAGGGAAAAAAAAAGACAAGCTATCTTGTGTTGCAGTAGTAACTAAATAAGGATCAATTTCATATTAAAATTGGTAACATTGACCAGGGACTCTGTTCATAGAGCTATAAATAAATGGTATATACAAGTAGTATTGGATTAGATGTATGTAAAACAAGATGATTAATCAACTTTCCTTCATGTTCTCTCTTAACTTATCCCTGAATACCCAAATAATTTCAAAAAGCAGAATTACAACACTAATTTCCCAATAGATAGGAAACACAGTGAATAAAACATAGATTTGTAGTCCAAGACATGAATTTTTCATTGAAGTAATAAGAGAGTGGTTACTGTGTGTGTTTATGTTTTCTCTTAGACAAATGATGTAGCTACTGAATTGTGCATCGAAGGCAAATGCTAAGAAAATTAAATAGGACACACATTCTTGCGTTTATTATTGGTTGCACATATCATTTAATATTTAAAAGCCCTTTTATCATGTACTGTAGCTCATGAAAATAAGCTTTCTTCTAATTTTTAGTCTTGGGAAATGGTTTTCAGTTAGAGGGTTCTGGGATTTAATTACAGAACTTTTCAGAAGCTCTTCTTAAAGATACTAACTGTGCTCTGAATTAACCCCTATCTCCACATTTGGCCTATAGTAGTTGCATCAGGAGAAATGAAAGAACACAATGTCATGATCATGACATTTCCTCAGGATACCTTCCAGTTTCCTTTTACTTGGAGTTCAGGGGATTTTTCTTCTGCTGACTGTACCTAATAGTCATTTTCGAATCTCTCTTTCACTTATTTTCCCAGTCCTATGTACCTTTTAAGCTGCCACAATATCTTGCAGGAAGGAATTCCACTATTTTTATCAAGCATTTTGTGAAAAATGTATTTTTGTTTGTTTTGAAAGTTTGTTTTGTTAGTGGTTAGTGACTTATTTTATTCTAAGTTACATTGCTAAAAACCAAGAACAAAGTTGATTTTACGTCTGTAACATAGAGGCTTCAAAGACATGAAGTTGACATGCTATGGAATATTCTGGTTCTCAAATCCAAAAGTATATGATTTAAAATGCTACAACTTAATGGTAGTGCAAAGCATGCTCAAACCATTGAAAATACTTTTCTCTGAGTTTCAAATTAGCTCTGGAAAAGTCTACACCCGGAGATTTTAAATTAGCTCACAAAGAAGGCAAAAGCAGGCTTTGTTTGTCTGCTTTGGATTTCTTCAATCTGTCAGCATTTATTCCCATCTTTACTTAAAATGTCCATTATTTTTATAGTCCCAGTAGTTAAAGCATACAGATAAAAAAAGGGATCAGTATAAAAGAAACAGTAGTATAAGGCAGTCACTTGGATATACTCCCAGAGTCTGAAGTTGTCTTGAAGACGTGCAGATGAAAGAAACTTCACAAAAGTACAGGCAAACACACATAATGTGCATGGTGGCAGCCAGTGTGTAGCTTTGTCTCACCTGTGAATAGCCATTAGGCTAGACACTAGTGATTTAGTCTGAGCTCATTATCTAGTCTCTTGCCATAATCACTGATGGACTGATTCACACACAGACGTCTCTGTTTCTGTCTTAATTCAGTTAAGGCAGACTGCATACCCTTCACATGACTGCTGTTAGTGAGATTGTAGCCCTTCAGGGTCAGCAGAAAACACCACTCATTTAGAACTGATAGCAACTCGACTCTTTTTATAGGACAGGGAGCCAACTCATGGCTGACGTACTCGGCTGCTCTCGGCTTTCTGCTACAGTTTTTCATTCTGACAGTTACCTGACTTGTACCTCCATTTACCTTTGAAGAAAGGACACAGTTGTACTTCCCTTCTCCTTCTTGTCAGACATTATATCTCTTTAGATTGTCCTTTACTTTTTTTACTGTGTGTTGAGGTGCTTTGCAAGTTCTGCAACATAAATACTAAATGACAGTGTTCCCTATCAGATACGCTGGATTTAGGATACATCATCTGTCTCAAAAGTCATCAGTATTACATCCAACCCTTCTTCCATGTTGCTCCCAATGCAGAAATGGATAGGAAAGCAACCTGAATGTCAAGCTACTCATAGCAAATAATTCAGGTATCTCAGTGTCCAAATCCGCCTTTCAATGCTGCTCACATGAAAGGATTTCACATCATCAAATGAAGAAAAATTAGATTCATTTTAATTCATTAGGAATGACCAAGGTATAGTTGTCATCAAACAAGACAAAGGAGGTCCAGCATATGATAAAACTGAAACAATTTTTTCTATTTTATCCATTTCTTCTACCCTACCCTTACTCTCATTCTTATATCTATACCAGGATAAAATAATTATAATAATGTCCTGGGGAAATGTAGGCCAATGTAGTGGTGCCATGGCACATAGGAATTAAAGCTTTATCAAATAAATACAAAGATCTTGTCATATAAGATGACAACTCAGAAAGAATATGTTAGGCCAGGATTTGAAACCGATCAACGATTTGCAATGTTTCTGTTGTACAACAGTTAGTATGAGACGAATACTAATATCCCCATCTGCTAATATGTATCTTAACCTCATTAAACACTCAATGAGTAGAGTTAGGCTTATGTCTGAAAATTAAAAAATGATGCCTAGAAAATATGCTACTTGATACAACTAATAATGTAATGGAAAACTTAAATCTGTTCCAAATAAGAGTAGAGACAATAATAACAATTTCAAGGATTAAAACTGTGACATATTTTACTTCTTGACACTCCTAATAAATTTCTCATATTAGTTTTGCTGCTTAATTAATACGGCATGAAGAATAAAAATTGCAGCTGGGACCAGAGAATTAATAATTTCTCACCAGTTCTCAGTGATCATATTTTCAGACTGTAACATCATATCTCCCAGTGCTTTCTGGCTACAAAATTGTAAACAGCACCAAAACATGCAGACTTGTGGGAAGCTCAATAGGTTTAAAAATCAAAGGTGATTTTAAGAATGGTGCTCAAATTCATCTCTCTCTTCATCATTTTCCTTTGCTGTGATTAGTTGCGTGGAATGAAATATTTGATCCATAAAGAAGGTGATAGAGAAGTGGCTTTGAAGATTTTCTTGAAGTAGAAAATCAAGTGTGTATGAATATTTCAAAGTACCTTCCTTGTGAACCATGCCATTTATCTTTGTCACTCTTAAAGGTGTTTAGAGATACAAATTAAATACATGAAATTAAACTAATTAAATTAAATACATTCCCATTGATGTTTTTTTGGGGATAAATATGAAAGAAACATGACTATAATAGTGTTCTTACATACTTTATAAGACATCAGTACTGTTACTTGAAGGATTTCCACCCCTTTACCTTTCTCATTCTCTTAAAATCCATTTCTTTTTCTGGAAACACTGAAACTTCTGAGATTAAAAGTAAATCAAACATTGGGGCTCAGATGAGAAAATCACATAGGTACTTTTATGATTTGATATATTAACTAGTAAATACAAGGTCTAAACATATTAATAAACCCTCAGGTATCCTATAATCTTTTTTTTTGCAGTGATAAACCCATTCATTGTGTATTGCAAATATTCTTTTACTCAGCAACAAATTAGAGAAAAACTCATAAAACTATCACAACTGAATAAAAAACCCCCTTGAGACTAAATACCCTTTAAGTCTTTCCTTTTATAAAGAAAAAAAAAAGAGAAATTTGAATAACTTATTATATATACAGCAGCATATACAAAATCAGCAGTACCAAAAGTACCTTTCCCATTAAGGAGCAAACTGAAAGGAAGTTACACACTTAAGAGTTTCACAGTAAAAAGAATAACTGTGGATACCAGAAGTAGAAACTAAGTTAAAGAACTTAGATACATACAAAATATGTTCATGCATTTATTTGGAAAACTCCTTATTAAGTATTATGGTGTTTTTACTGACAATGAGGAGGAACTTCAGGGCCAGTGTTTCAGGTGTGTTGTTGCTGTTTTTGGACCACAGTCTTAAGTTGTAGCTACTTCTCAAATGGGTGTGACAGAGTAGCCTCACTTCTCTTCTTAGAATATAAGTTTCAGAAAATAAATTTAAATAAATAAATAAATGAATGAGAAGGTGGGCTCATCAGTAAAAGGGAGACATGGACTTACTGGAGCAATCCCAGTGAAGGGCCACAAGGCTTAAGCATCTGTAGCATCTGACACATGAGGAGAGGTTGAGAGAGATGGAATGTCTCAGCCTGGAGAAGGGAAGGCTCCAGGCGGATTTATATGTGTGCATAACTGATTGATGTGCGTAGCTGATGATAACGTGCAACCTGATTGAGCAGAAAAGACAACAGAGACAGATTCTTCTCTGTACTGCCCAGAAACAGATGAGAGGCAGCGAACACAAACTGAAACAGAGGAATTTACACTTCAAAATAAAAGTACCCACAAAATTATTCCCTATGAGGGTGGTCATACACAAGAAGAGGTTGCTCAGAGCTGTTGTGGAGTCTCCATCCTTGGAGATATTCAAAACTCAATTAGACAAGGGCAGTTGAACAACCTACTATCATGGACACTTCTCTGAGCAAAGACTTAGACCAGATAATCTCCAGATGTGCCTGTCAGGCTCAGCCAGTCTACGTATCTTTGAAAATATATTAATGAATGAAAAATGGTAAAATGAATAGATGTGAATAAGAAGTGTGAATCCAAGATTCCTGCCTTTGTTGAGCATTTTTTTTGTGCCTTGCCTCATCCCTTTAATTTATTTACTGAGAGGCTGCAGATGTCAGGTGCAAACAAAGGTAAAAGGTGATAGGAAAGCAGAGGAGTTTAGAGTTTAGGTTACTTCTGAAAATTCAATATTCCTTTTTGACTTGGGGAGTTCTTCCCAGACATTAAGTATCCATACACAGGACAAATAAGATGTCAATGTCATAACAGAAACTAAATGTCTGACAGTTGCATTCAAAAAATGTCAGGTTAAATTTGATTGTCAATATAATAGCTTCCTGAATTTTGGTGATACCAGTTGAAAAAAGAGAAAGTTATGTCAGTCTTGGCTTTTCGAAACTGCATTGAAATTATCAATCAGCTGAAATGTCTACTGACTGAAGAACCTTTAATTGTGGCAATTATTTAGTCAGCTGATGCACAGAAAGGTACTATGTGCCTGAAAAAAGTATAGAGGTGAGGTTTGGTTATTGCTGCATAGATGCTAAGGAGCTCTTTTTGTTGCACCATTCTTGTGGCAGCTTCCCTGGCCAGGCTGAGCTCATGAGTAAGCAGCTGCTAATGTGAAAGCCAATCTTCAGCACAGTCACCCTGGGCACTTGCTCCTTGGAATCAGTTTCCAGACTAACTGAGCTGCTGCTCTGGACCTGTGCTCTGGACAGATTCCAGCAATGGTGATTGCTGTTTGCCAAATGTAATTCTCCCCTGCACTTTTAATTGTCTGTGATATTTGCTTCTGGTCTTGTGCAGTTCTGTGAAACGTTAATTGCTTCATTTTATTCCAGAGAATGCTGTATTTCAATAGAAAATGAAATTATTCTTCCCTCCCTTCTTCCCTTTCCCTTCTTCTCTCTCTCTGGAGGTACATGTGTGAATATTTATTAACATAATTGGCTACTCTCATTACAAACTATTTTTAAATAAAACCTGCAATATAGTTTATCAGTTAGTTGTTTATGAGATTTGGTTTAATAACTTTTAGATTCACTGCTTTCCTTAGTGTTTCAAAATAGCAGCAAGTAGAACTGTTAATAGCTCAGTTCTCCAGCAGTGGAAAACATGGCATGTTTTCCTTACGCTCAGTGATATGAGAAGTGCACCATAGCTGTGCCACAGTTACAGCAGCTTTTGTTGAAAATGCAGAGTGTGTTGTGTCACCTCTCACTCTCACTGTCCACTGCAAAGTCCTTTAAGTCTCTACTGATGCAACTGATATTTAAAGAGCAATACCTTGGCAGTACTGCAGTAACCTAGGATATATATGTACCTCTACAGAACACTTTCAGACAAAGTACATTTTTAATACATGATAAAATTAAAATAGCAGAGAGATCATACATATCAAACACTGATTTTCTGAGGCTGGTGGGGAAAAATAATTTGTCATTTTAAATGAGGTCAAAGCTCTATACCTCCAATACAGATGAACATACAGAAAATTTACTGCATAGTTTGAGCCTGCAGTTCAGTTCTGAAATTCACCTGTGTGCTTCCTCATAAAGATATAATTCACTCACGGAAACCACGCGTTTTGGCTTGAGCTTGTGCAGAAGTGGCCACGATGGAGCACCTATAGTAGGAATACTGATTTTGGTAGAAAAAAGTGACAGCATTTGTCACAATTCACAGTGCTGTTTGGAGGGGTTTTTTTTCCTGTGAAATAACGTTGACATTGTGAAACTCATTTAGTTTGCTTTGTTTTTGTTTACCATGACTCAGATCCCCAAAGTTATTGAGATGCCTGACTTTCAATTCAATCTATATTTACTGAGTCTGTTGCTTAGACCAAATTTAATATTAGATTCCTATTGCATTTGAAAATATTAGCCTAAATGGTTATGTGAGAAATAAAACTCATAAACTATTATTTTGTTTTAAAAGAAATGGCATATTTTCCAGTACTTCTACAAGCACTTGACAATAACCAAAAGCAGCAACAACTTATTTTCATACCTGCTGGTAACCTAATCTCATTTATGATTTTGGTCATAGACATACAGCTAAGACATCAGAACACTTTAATTTTTCATGAAATCATGCAGACATTTGCAGATCATCTGTATTTTGTAAGCGTCTTTAATACAAGAGAAAATATAGGAATAGATGCATCACTTTTCACATTTCTGAAGGTTAAATTTAGATTTTTTAGCATCACTCTATTTCAGCAATAGTTATAAACGTTCCTCACTTTCATATGCAGCATAAGTACGCAAGAGAGCTGAACGCTATCCCATTTATGGTGCTAAAAAAGAAAATGCCTGGAGCACATTTTGCAATATCAACTAAGCTGAAGGGATTACTTGATTTGAAGAGAGATGCTAAAGTTTGTCATGTCCTCATCATGTCAATGAGAAAGAACTTTTTGAGTTGAACTTCAAAGATGATAAAAAATATGTATGTTGCCATGCAATTTTAGATATCACTAAATGCTGTCCAGAATAATCATGTAGAAATGGATAATATTTTCTACATCATGATACAGTGGGTTTTTTATGACAAAAATTTTGTCTTAAATTTTGATTTCTGCACATGTAGGACAAATATTGTCATTCTTCTTTCTACCATTAAATACTGACTTGCAAGTCTTCTCAGATAATACTTTATTTTTCTGTATCATTACCCTTCCTGTGGCATGTAATGCAAGTAATACCATCTTATGTTGCACAAGGCTGAGTATAACGTTAATAAGCTAATGACCTTTATGTATGTTGCTGATGACATTTGGTGTCAGATTTTTTCCACTTACCTTGGTAATGGGTAATTCGAAGACATCATGGTGGAAAATGTCAGGCTTTGAATATAATTTGAAGGTTCACTGTCTGAATGGGTCTATTCCTCTGTCACTAGAATTTATCAAATTTCTGAGTACATGGCTTCTCGTGACAACTATTCAAAAAGCTAATTAACACCCAAATACAGTTGATATATATTAGAAACTCCTCATCCTCCAGTTCAGCATGTGTATATGAATTAGCATATGGAGATATGAGTAATTGTTTTAATGAAAATTTCACCTCTGAACCCCTTTCCTCTGAGTTCATTCTGAATATAATTAGGTCTGCCATAGTCGTCTCCCTGTGAGACTGCAGATAAGGCACAGAAAAAAAATATTTCTTTGCTATAATCCTTCTGCTTAAAGATGATAGGGAGGCACTGATGAATTTAGTGCCATTCATGTTCTCTGAACTGGAACTCTTTAAATAATAAAATATCATATAATGTCTTTTTTAAAAACAACTTGTTTTCTTTTTAAACAAGAAGGCATAAATCTTTAAAACAAATGCATTAAGGGGCACCCACTATAATAAATGGAGAGATATATCCCATATTCTTCAGTCCCACACAAACAAGGACTTAGTCATGCATTTCATCTGACCTTTCTGTAGTAAAGACTAAAGAAACATGTTTTCCCTCTCTCTATGCCAGTGTGGCCCTTATATTGGTGGTTTGTAAAATGCACTAATGTGAGAGTAATCAATAAGAAAATCTTTGTCTTTATGTGAGCAATTGCTGAAAGATTCTAACTTTGGAATTAATTCAGAGTTATAATCTATATATATGAGGGATATAGCCATGGATATAGTTCATATGTATATGAGGCTTTGCTTAACGAAAAGTCTCCCAAGTTTTGGAAAGGTGAAGCAGTCACAAATTTTTAGCAGAACTTAGTTAGTGAATGTTAATATTGTTGAGCTTTGACTGAACTCTGTATATGTTCAAGAAGTTATCCTGTAAAGATGCTTTATTTGAGAAAGAGGTTTTCTCAGTATTTGCATCTTTATCTCCATATCCTGATGATGCAGGTAATGTCAACTTAAATGGAAATTCCATTAGACAAACAATGGATGCATTTTTCAAGCTACAAGAAATTCTGGAAGTCAACTATTGTGCTACTATGGAGGGATTATTAAACTTTTGTGGAAGTTTCTTTGTACTGGAGAAAATGATGAAACATGGACTAGAAAAAGAAGTGACAACCATGTGAGAGTTTGTATTATGTACTAAATGAGAACAAGCAGATTAGCTGAGAAAATCTGGAGAGCCAATGTATGTGAAGAATTAGTAAACTTTTCTAAAGACAAATTCATAGATATAAGTTCTTGTGCCTTAAATGTTTGCTATGTAGGTTTTCATTTCAGATTGATCTATTGCTTGTTGTTCATGTAAATCTTCCTGAAGAATTATTGTTAGGTTGTTTGTTTAGATATGAGCTACCTGATCAGAGATGGCTGGCACCATCAATTTTTCACTCAGAAAACAGACTAAGTCATGTAGAAGTTGAATGTTCTCTGGAGGCTGAAAAAGCCAATTTCTGTTCATTTTAGCCAGTTAAATAAATTGGATGTAAAAATATAATAACTAGCATTTCAGAATGGTTGTTTATGTTGAAGTAAACTTATTCAATATAATCAGACCAAGATAATGATTGGAGGAAAAAAGGAGGGGGGTAAACAGAACTGCTATTTTGACTTCTGGAGGGCAGACCTTGTCCTGTTGAAGAGATTGGTTGAAAAAGTCCCTTTGGAAATGGTCCTGAAAGGCAGAGGAGTCCGGGAAGGCTGGACATTCAGGATGGAAAAATTTCATGGGACAGAATTGTCTATGTGAAGAAAGATGAGCTGACAAGGAAGAAGACTGGCTTGGCTGAACAGAGAGTTTCAGCTGGAAGTCAGATGGAAGTCAGGGGACAAAGAAGAGAGTTTATTATCCCTGGAAGAAGGGACAGGCCACTCAGGAGGATTGCAAGCATGTTACAAAGCTAAGTAGGGATAAAGTCAGAAGAGACAAGGCCATCTAGAAGTTAATTTGACTACCACCATAAAAGAAAATAGAAGATATTTCTATAAGTTAATTAACAACCAAAGGACGGCTAAAGAGAATCTTCATCTTTTATAGGGTGTGGAGGGAAAAATAATGACAAAGAAGGAAGAAGAGGCTGAGGCTGAGATACTTAATGCAAGTCCTGCTTGAGTAACCTGATCTCTTCCAGTGATGAGATGATCCACTCATGATGAGGGAAAGGCTAGGAATATTGTTGCCCTGGACTTTAGAGAAGCCTTTGACATAATTTTCCACAACATTCTTCTGGAGACGCTGGCTGCTCATTGCTTGGATAGATGCACTGTTCCCTAAAGACTGACTGTATGTTTGGACCCAGACAGTGGTGGGAAATGGAGCTGTATCCAGCTGGTGGCTGGTCACCAGTGGTGTTCACCAGGACTCAGTCTTGGGGTTAACATCTCTGTTTAACATCTTTGTCGATGATCAGGATGAGGAGATCAAGCCAGTTTGCAGGTGACACCAAGTTGGATGGGAGTATTGATCTTCTGGAGGGTGGGACGACTCTGCAGAAGTTGGAACAATGGATGGAGGCCAATTGCATGAGGTTCAACCAGTGCAAGTACTGGGTCCTGCATTTGGGTCACAACAATCCCAGGATATGCTCCAGGTTTTGGGAAGAGTGGCTGGAAAGCTGCCCAGGAGAAAAGGACCTGGGGGTGCTGGTTGACAGCAGCTGAAGATAAGCCAGTGTGTGTGCCCAGGTGGCCGGAAAGGTCAATGGCATCCTGACTTGTATCAGCAATAGTGTGGCCAGCAGGACTAGGGCAGTGTCCCCCTGTACTCAGCACTGGTGAGGCCTCACCTTGAATCCTGTGTTCAGTTTTGGGCCTCTTACTACAAGGACATTGGGGGGCTGGAGCGTTTCCAGAAAAGGGCAACAGAGTTGGTGAAAGGTCTGGAGCACAAGTGCTAGGAAGATCACCTGAGGGAGCTGGGGTTGTTTAGCCTGTAGAAAAGGACTCAGGGTAGACTTTGCCATTCTCTATAGCTACCTGAAAGGAGGTTGTAGTGAGGGGGGTTTCCTTGGGGTTCGCAAGGAACAAGCAATAGGACAAGAGGAAATGGCCTGAAGTTGCACCATGGGAAGTTTAGATTGGATATTAGGAAAAAAAATTCTTCTTGGAAAACGATATTATTCACTGTACCAGGGAAATGGTAGAATCACCGTCCCTAGAGGTATTGAAAAGACCTGTAGATGTGGCACACAGGGACATGGTTTAATGGTGAACATGGCAGTGCTGAGTGAATGGCTGGACTCAATGATCTTAGTAGTCTTTTCCAACCTTAACAATTCTGTGGTTCTACGAAAAGTTTAAAAAAGAGATTTAAAAATACAGGAGCTAGTCTTCTTCCATGAATCATTTTTAAGACTTCCAGAAATCTATATTATAGGCAGTCTGAAATGAGGGTTCATAAAAATTCCTCTCATTCAGACTGTCTGCATTGTATTACTTTCTAATAAAAAATGTTTTTCTCTGGGTTTTTAAAGTATCCCTGAGTAGCTGTATAATAGAAAGAGTTACAATTTAGGTTGGGTTTATGAAGGGATCTCAACTTGGATCCTCTTCATAGCTTACATAACCAGATATCTAAGAGGTCTGTGGCATGATGGACATTTGTCAATTTCTTAATCATTTTATCCAAAGAGTTGCTGAAAATTAATGTATTTTCACGAAGGTTTTGGCACATATTTTGTGAACCCTGTCTATGCCATGCAAAGGTCACTATGCTTTTATCTCTTTCAAAAAAGTAATTCCAAATGCCAAATTGCTGTCTTCAAGAAGTCAGAGTGGGATATATGATCTGTCACATTCAGGTCATGAGTTTAAATTCCCAAAGTCAATTTTATCTGGATATCATTATTATCTGATAGCTCACTGAGATAGGAAACTTGTTCTATAGTGGTTTTGGTAGATAAATAAAGATTTCATTAGGGTTATTCCACACTTTTCATCTTCTCTGAAGTTATCACATCCATGTCAAAACCTACAACTCCTTTAATTTTACAGTTCATGCAATCTGTCTTCGTGACCCTTGAGCTCCAGACACGTCTGAATAATGTATGGTTTTCCTCTCTAGACCTCAAACTGAGTTAAATGCCCCGACAGTGCTTTTGATCGATTAGGGGCTTGGACGATCAATGTCACAATGTAAAGAACAGCCCCTTCATGATTAATGAGTTTCAGCTCCCATGCTTTCTTTGGAGAAGCAAAGAAGAAAGCTGTAGGCATTATGCTTATCCAATAGCTACACTTTAAAAAACAAACAAACCCACACCCAAAAAAAAACCCACAACCAAACCAAACCAAACCAAACCAAACAAACAAAAAAAAAAACAAACAAAAAAAAAACACACACCACAGACCAACCAAAACAAGCAAACAAAAAAATAAAACCAAAACCCAACCAACCAAGCAAAAGCCCAACAGCCTAAACAAAACAAATGGAAAGTAATTATGAAAGAACCTGTACTTAAAATCAATTTTTTTCCTCTACATGATATAATTTTTTAAGTTGCTCAGATGCCGATCAGACATTGAAGCTAAGAGAATGGGCAATTGTTACTGAATTTCTGGTTTGCATTCAAACAAGGTGCAAACTAAAAACTCAGTCATGAAAATTAAAGTATCTTTTTATGAACTGCTAAAAGAGAAAAATATTAATTAAAATAACTAAGGAAAATATTTGATTTTTCTGGATCTGTTATTCATCTGAAAGAGGTTGACAAGTTACATACATGATATATTTCATAGAGAGCAAAGTGACATGATGCATTTTTATAATTGCTCTAGTTTTGAAATTGATGATGGAAAGGAAGAACAAACAAATTGAAACAAAGCAGAACAGATGATCATGTCTCCTATCAAAGCTGATTATTATAAGAAGTCATTAATGTAATAATGCAGTATCTTGTATGTATATATTTATTGGTATATTACATATATATATTCTTTATATGTTCCATATTCTATAAATTCTCTATAAGTAAAGGTGAGTTTCAATAAGGATCACATACATTGTTCTTATTTTACTTCTCTTGAGTATCTATTTCCCTCTAACAAAGAATGTTTATAATTAATTTCATTTTTGATTTTGAAATCTTAAATTTTAAAGTCCTTTTTTTCTTGCAATACAGCATGTTTTTTGCAGAATGGTTATTATTAGAGTTTAATCTTTCTTTGTTTTATGAATTTTGAATATGAATGTTGTTAAGAGTGTTTTATGATGTCTCATTATTCTACCCACATTAGTCCATCTTAAGAGAGTAAGACACACTTTATATAAATGAAGTACTTAAAAAGAAAACCATTTCATTTACATGTTTTCTTAAGTATAGAGTATTACACTTGCAAAATGTTTCTGAAAACTAAGCTGGAAAAGACTGCAAAATTATTTTTGTATGAGAATCCATAAGTTCATGGAAGCAGGTATGACTGTTCAGATTTTTCTTGCTAGTCGTCTTGTACTTAAAAATTGCACATAAGGCTTTTAATGAATGATTAAAATGCACTTCTATATTTTCCAATTTAAAAGTTGGTTTCTGACAGGAGTTAGGGGATTGAATATTAAATAAAAAATCTGAAATATATGTACTCTTCAGGAGCCAAATTGAGTATTAGAAGTTAAAAGAGCAGCTGTGAAAACAAACTGTGATGGAGATAAAAATTTATATGTATAGTGAAAAACATTTTAAAGAAAGTAATAATTCTCTTAATTTCAAATTTAAGTTGATAATAAGCATATGTTTTAAGGAATGCCCTCATTATTTTAATATACTAGGATGTTCAGACTACAAATTACAAGGAAACATATCTAATCAGTCATAAGTTTTATTTTCAGATTTTTTGGGAAAACAAACAAACAAACAAACAAACATTTTTCCTGAAAGCTCAGAGACTTGTAGGTTAAATTTCATATACCTCCTGTCTCCACCCTCTATCCCCAGAGACAGGTTAGTACATTTTGCAGACTACTCAGAAAATTTTAGGAGAAAATTATCAATTGATTCATTAATGATCCGTGTGACAGAATCTCAGTATAGAAATTGATCTGATTTGCACAGGTGGCCCCTTCCTTAGCTCTCTGCAGGTAACTAGAATTCAGAAAAATCCATCAAGGCACCCTTCAAAAGTGGTACCTGAGATCTTAATTAAAATTTCATTTCCTTCTCTGTCCCTGTGAAACATGGATGTGCCTCATGTACATGTGCCTCTTGCCCGCCCGCCGTATGGACCAGCCATACGTGAACAGTTCCTCTGCTATTCTTTAATCCAGGCTGATAACCTTGTGCATGTTTCCTCACAGACTGTGTTAAGCACCTTGACACTAAGTCCAGTTGTGAATTTAAAGCTAGTTACCAGGAATACAGTTCCTCTCAGAACATGAATAATTGACCTGCATATGACAGCTCTTTGATGTCAATCCCCAGCAGGGTGAATTTGGTAACAGGTGATCTGAGTGTACACTGACTTGCCCTTTCTGTGGTTTTGCATGGGAATCTCATGTGTTTCATCATACCGTGGTAGAGTAATTCCCTGTACAAATGTTTCAGATAATCTTCCTGTGTAATACTTTTATATCTTCCCATGATCTCAGCCTATTGATATCACACTCTTACTGTACCTTCTGATGATAAGAAAAAGCTAAAGATTATCACAAGTTTCATCACTCTGAAATGTGTTTCATCTCTTGTGGACTCTTTTCTCTGATTTCATTAAATGCATCAAGTAATTATGTGCTTTCTACTCATTTCTACTCATTTTACCATTAGCATTAGTGTTCAAAATTACATCATAATTATTAGTAAAAAAGACAAACTAAAAAGGACTTGCATTTCACTTCATTGTCAGAATATTGGAATGATTTAACTCCATGCAAACAAGAAGAACCCTAGAAAGTAAATATGCTGCATTCATGTTAGAATATAACCTTTTCATGACTATATTAATATGTAATATTTATATCAAAGTAATTGTCATAATATGGCAGTACAGCTCACAGACTACCTATGGATTATATTTTGCCAGCATTACTAAAATTAAAGTAATTTTTAGATAGCAGCTGACAATTTGATATGTAGGACTCAGAGAGATTGATTTCTTGAGCTAATCCCTTTAACTGTGGATCACAGAAAATCCATTGAAGCTCCCCATATCTTGGAATGATCTTTTAGTATGAATCTTTTCTGCTGTACATAGTATGTATCAAAAAATTATGTATCAAAACAAAATATATTTTAATTATATAATTGTATAATGTTATATTTCTATTTTCACAATAGAAGGAGGTCTTGTCCAGATCCCACTTAACAGGTGTTTTTACAATGAAGAAAAACTCTTCTTTCCCTAAATATCTTGCAATGTAATGGTGAAAAAGAACCCATAATAACATTATGATTAGTACATAATAAGTCACAAGGAAACAATAAGTCATTGTTAATTATAAATTGTTAACTGCCCTTGAGGACATGGAGGGGGAAGTGCTGTGTGAGCACTTTGTGAGCACTTTGTGAGTGGGAAGTGCAAGGTGAATCCTTGATAAATGATAAGGCTATTGATATACTGTAAAACCCTTTGTCTCTACTTTCATTTATGATATGCTAAAGAGGGGAATTCAACAGAGAAATAAAAAGAGGGGATTCATACCATCAAAGTAATAGGAGTGAATTATGAATTTGGCACATGCATCTTGAACAGCTTTGCATTTGAGATGGAAAAAAATGGATTTATGGTAATAAAGATTAAAATGAAATTCAAAATTGTCTTGGTTATAAAAATAAAACTTGTCAAGACACAGATAACCTAGATGTGATGATTGAATAAGAAATATGATTTGAAATTGATATCCAAGGAAAAGGTCTGGATGGGTAGAAATGGACAGAGATTTTTGATGATGAGAGCAAGGTGGCAAGGAACAGCAGTGTGCAAAAGTTTGTTCTAGGTAAATGAAATTAAATTTACAGCTGGGTATCCAGTAAAACATTGATCAAAGGTCAAATGGAGGTCTTAGCTTTGACATCCTGAATGAGACTACCTGACTTTAACATCTGAGCTAACCACACAAACTCTTTTATAGATGAAATAAGACACAAACCATTCTTTCTAAAATAGTCATCTGAAACAGGTCAGTACAAACACTTGGTTTGTCTGGGCTTTTTTTCTGCAATGACTATTAGGAGAAATATGTTTTTTTTGTATAGGTATAAGGTGCCTGAAGTTACGTGTGGTAAATTTTTGGGCAATAACAGTGGTGGGATGTGTTGCCATATAACAATAGAAAGTAAATTTGCTTTCTGTGGAAAGGTTTCATGAAAGAAGTAGTTTAAACATAAAATGCACAAGGCCAAGAGGACTCTGGTAACCATGGAGAAAATTGTCACAGATTTGAAATCATATTTTTATGTTTAGGATAGACTGGAATAGAAAGAAAAACAAGGACAGGAGAAGAACGTTGGCTTAAGGAAGCTATTAAATGAAAGAACGAAAATGGGGCACTTGTTTTAATATTATAATACACAGAGTATACTAAGGACTTTATTTTAGTGGTTTCGTGATAATACATAGATACACTGCTAGAGGTAATTGCAATATTCTGTGCCCATAGAAGAGAAAGGATTAAAAAAAAAAAAAAATCTTGCTGGAGAGGAACATTGAATGCCTTTTTCTTCAGAAAATGGAGGCAACCTGACCATGTTTGTCCTGTGAGGAGAAAGGATACAAAGGGTGATCAGCTCTGTGGGAGAATGGTTTGCAGAAAGTGACAGGTCTCTAAATAACATTTCTCATTGATGTTGCTCAGCTAGGTGCAACCAGATTTCTGAGCTAGCTGCAACATTTTTCGACAGAGCTGGCCATTTACTATGTTCTTAGAGCAAGATGAAATTGAAGAGAGTGAAAACTAAAGGAGAAATACAGGGAGGAATTTAGATTTGGCATGATAGGCTGCAGTAGGATATTTAAATCTATTTTCATGTCAGGAAATATGGCTTCTGAGCCATAGCTGGGGGAATGGCAGGTGCTGAGGTGAGGAGGGTCTGGAAACAAATTGTTAACCTAGCACAAACTTAAAATTGCTTGTGGCAAGACAGAAGATAACCACTTTTGCCATGGAGTAGTTGTGACAATAAAGAAGATTTTTTTTTTTTTTTTTTTTTTTTTTTCTGAGAGTGAAGCCATAGGAGCTATAGAAAAATTAATGTAAGATCAAGTTTCATTAAGGTTCATGTGGCAGGTAGGAGGTAGGATAACTGAAACACATATCAGGGACAAAGAAATATGCAGTAAATATGAATCAGAAATTATAATGAAAAGTGGGAAAAGGGAGAATAAAAAAGTTTGATGGATGGTATCTAGCAGAATCATAGGAAAGGACAAATTCTGACTGACATGACTGGCCAACACAGTGGCAGTAGATGTAAACATACATGCAATATGTAACAGTATGAACACAGTTGTATTGATATAGCTTGACTGCTCCTGGACCTGGGTACACTGCCTTGGTCTCATGGATCTGTCAGGGACATGGCAAGCAACAAGCTATTAGATTGTCTTGACTGCCTTCTGTCTTTCTTTAAATAATTAAATAAATACTACTAATGAACACTTAAAAAATACCCTTATCTAATCTATTATGAAAATTGGAAGGATGAGAATTAGTAGTCCACTGGTGACCACCATCTTTCTGAAAAGCAATCTGATACCGGTGCTGGCCCCAGAAATTCTGCCTGACTTGGTCTGTCTGTAGTGCAATCTAGTCTACAATACTACGTTTCTGCATAGACATATTTTTGAAAAGTTCAAGTGGAAAGACCATATTTGAATAATTTATAGGAGCACACTTAAGTGTACAAAATATGTAATTATCTTCACTATACAGATGTGTTGAGATTACTGTGTGCACTTAGTTTCCAGTCAGCTTTCTAGAAAAGATGTAAGATTGTGACTAAATAAACACATTTAGTCAAGCTTGCTTTACTCCCTGTTCCTCCACTGTAGTTCATGGATCTTCTAACAGATTTTTAATTCAACAGAGCACATTGATTCCGTAAAGCACCTCAAAGAACATGTGACTACTAAAATGTTTGTTTCCTGATATGAAAGTTAGACAGAAAGACCAATGAATCAGCATGGTAGCAGTTTACAAAGGCGATGGCAAAATGCGTTTTGTATAACAAGTTATCATCATAAACAGTATATAATCTCACCATTTTACCAACCTTGCCATAACGTTTTATTATAGGCTTTACTGCTCCAAAAGATAAAGATGGTATGTACAAATTTGTTTGTACAAACCCGGCTATTTTATAGCCTTTTTCATGGTCATTTTTTATTGATTTTTGTTAGCAAGTGTTAAAAAAAAAATAATAGGGTTGCAACATTTTCCTTTGTCAGAGTGGAAGCAATATGTGTTAAAGTGAAAGCAATTGAGTGCTTAATCCCCACATGGGGAGAGGAAAGGTTAATGAGAGCCAGGAAAACTTGCCCAGGAGCACAAGAATATGGACAGATAATGAAAGTATGACTGTCTGCTTCCTTTGAGTTCTTTTAAAAGTAGGAAGGGAAGAAAAAGGAACAGATAAAGTCTAGGAGTAGGTCTGTGTTTCAAGATAGACTGGAAACTTGAAAATTTGGAAACATACCAGGAAAGGATTAGAAAATTATACCTGGGGAAGGCTGAAAGTGTTCAATTTCTGTTTAGCACTCCGGGGAAAGTAACTGTGCTAGGAGAGCCCAGGGGCAGGACAAAACTTCCTAAAAGAAATTGACTAAAAGATATGTTAGAAATTCAAATCAGGGACTTGGATTACAGCTTTCTACAATAAATGCAAGGGATTTACTGTTCTGGAATAGGTATGTATCATTCCTTCTTAAATGCTAATATATATTTTTAAGTACATATATTTATTATATGTAATTATCTGATATTGTACATTTAGGGAGGTATCTTAGCTGGCAAAAACACTCTCTTCAAGCCCAATAAACTTATTGATATAAACAGTTCTTAAATACTGTGACTAAAGAAAAGAAACAGAGAAACAAATCCCCAGAAATCTCATAGCAGTCCTGAGCTGGAAGAGCCCACAAGGATAGAAACTCCTGGCCGTGCACAGAACAACCACAAGAATGACATCATGTGCCTGAGAATGTTTTCAAAACATTTCCTGAGCTCTGTCAGGCATAGTGCTGAGCCTGTTCTAGTGCCCAACCAACCTCTGGGTGAAAACCCTAAACTAAAATTCCCCCAACACTGTTTCATGCTATTTTGCAGGTCACAGAAAGAAGAGGTCACTGCCTGTACTTTCCATTCCCCTTGTGAGGAAGTTGTAGACTGCTGTGAGATCTCTCCTCAGTCTCCTCTTCTCCAGATTGAACAAGCCAAGTGACCTCAGCCATTCTTCATATGGCTTCCCCTCCAGAACCTTCACCATCTTTGTAGCCCTTGGTTGGATGCTCTCTAAGAGCTTAATATCTTTCTTATATTGCAGTGCCCAAAACTGCACCCAATATCCAAGGTGAGGCTGCCCCAGTGCAGAGCAGAGTGGGACAATCCCCTCCCTTGCCTGACTGGTGATGCTGTACCTGATGCCCCCCAGGACACAGTTGGCCCTCCTGGCTGCCAGGGCACTGCTGACTCATGTTCAACTTGCTGTCAACCAGGAATCCTGGGTCCCTTTCCATGTCCCTACTCTCCAGTGCCTCATTATCCAGTTTACAAGTAGATCCAGAGCTGCCCCATGACAGGTACAGAATCTGGCACCTGGGACCGGGTAACCCTGAATGTCCCTCAAAATCCAGCAATGAACTGTGTGGGGAACAGCATGGACTTTTGCTCTGGCAGACCCAGGTGGAGTCATATAAGTTGGGAATTAATGTCTTCCATGTTTCATCTGTCGTTGTTTGTTAGAGGTTTTCATCCTTCCACCCCAAGAAATCCAAAACCAAAGAAATTCAATTCCTTTTTTTTCCCAATATTTGTTTTTTGCAATTCTGTCACTTTCTGGCTTTCACCAGAAGTACCAAAATAGAAGGACAAATTCTTCCTGGAAAGCCTACTAGAATTTGACACACTATGGCATGGGGTTTTAATGTGAATCTTTGATGGGATCTCCCCAGTTCTCTCACACACACCCACATCTGCACAGGGCAGCACCAAAATACCCTGCCAGCTCACGCTTCATCTATGCTATATATCTTGTGGTCTTTTAAAATATCATACTATTGAATAAATATTATTCAGTGGTAGCATACAGTGAATGTTTGTTGTCTTTTGAGATCCTTTTAGTTATTTCCAAGTTGTGTGCAAGTCTCCTTTAAAAATACATGTCCTAAATAGGGCATGAACCCGTGTAAATTTCATTTGGTTTTCAGTCTTCAGCACCAAAGTGCTGTGTATTCTTTCACTCTCTCTAGCAGTCGTATTTAGAGTATAAGCATCCTGTCAAAACATCTGCTAGTGGATGAACTATTGTAACCCTGAATGCAGGCTCTGTTACATTTTAAGTTACATTTCTAATGTTCATAAGGCATACTTAAGGCAAGGATCCTTTTCTTTCTTTCTTTCTTTCTTTCTTTTTTTTTTTTTTTTCTAACAACTTCTATACAATGTTTTGATAAGCTACTGCCTCAAGAATAAAATTTGCAATATATGCAGATTTTTTGTGACTTTTTAATAAGGAGGTTTATATTTCTCTGGATACCTCTTCCTAAATGTGCATATCAAAAAGACATTCTCATGAAATCATAGTGAAACTGATGTTATTACTTAATAATTTTTCTATCTTATAAGATATTTAGTTTCTTCCATTCTTGGGTTTTGAATGCCTTGTACAGCCTAATGTCTGAATAACTTATTAAATCATTTGTTAAATAATGAGGCTTGAAAATTCTGAAGGAGTCATGAGTACTGCAGCCAATGAAAGGCTTTATTCTTTAGACTATGAACGAGAAAACCAACTAAATAATGTTACTTCTCAGTTCCCCTGCCCCCACTTCCATTGCAGATTACACATCTGCTCTTGGCTGAGTGCTTTATTTAACTCAGTCAGGAAACTGCAAAAAAGAGCTCATCCAGGTTCATAAAGTTTGAGAGATGGTTTCTCCTCTCCTTGAAGTCTGAAAAGGTACTCTTCAATTTTCATACCATTTTTGCATAAAAATAAATATGTAGTTTTTCATACCTCAAGAGTACACTTAAGTAGTTGAAGCTAACATTAAATACAAACATTGAATAATTCTCAAAAATATTTATTTATTTTTAAAATACAATTATCATTGCTTTTGTGATTTTCCTATGAACTGATGCACAGTGCTTGTCAAGCAGTTCAGGCTAAAAGTTGTAGCTGGCTGCAAAAATCTTCAGAAACTGTAGCAAGAAAAATTTCATTGCAAGCCTCTAACATATTGTGATTCTTAAGATGTCAGAGATGATAACTTGCTGAATAGATTCAATTTCAATTTGGAACAGGCTATAAGTAGTCACTTCTGTAACAATACAGCTCATAAAGAGAAGATCAATACAGATTTGCATTTTTCCATAAATTATTTATTATATGTAGTCAGTATTAACAAATAAAATCTACTCCACATTACTCTTCAAAAGAAAAACTGATGATTTGATTTATTTTAAATAAAATCTCAGAAAAAATATTTTAATGATATTTATTGCTAATAGGACTCAAAGCTAGTGACAATAAGGGTATGGAATGATTAAACCAATGTAAATAATTCTATTTTAAAACTTGAAGTTTAAACATTTTAAGACTAATTTTAAGACATTTTAAGACATCTTGCTAGCTTTTGGAGACATTTCACTGTTATGAAATAGTGCTTTCCAATACATTTTTCCTGTTTACTGTGTTCATTTCTGTTCATATTTCCAATGGAACACTAGAGTGCAGGGAACCTGGCTGTGCATTGTTCAGCACAAGTATTACAATAATTTAATGCAGAATAATTTAAAATGCTGAAATCACTGACAGTCTGATAAAGCTCTCACCGGACCTATGGACAGTCACTGCCACTCTGAATAGGAGCTGGTGAAAGCCAAAGATGGAGCTGCTGGGAAAGTGGGATGGAGGGAAAGGGGAAAATCCTGTTTGTCAACAGAGTATTGTGTACTGGGGTAATTTCAGATGTTTTCACTTATAAATTAGAGGGTTTGCCCTTTTTTTTCCTCACATATGTCTTGTCTGAAACATTTTGCATCAGTCCAGTAGTTTTATTTATGTATTAAGTAAACTATTTGATTTTGAGGAGCTGATGTTATGTGTGAGCGATAACAGTCATCCCCTTAATGCAGTGCTAAGTGGAGAGGCAATCGGCAACATTTCAAAGTATCACACTTGATAAATCTCTCTTTTTCTTCCTGTTTAACAAAATGGACTATTCAAGACCTGCAAACCCAGAGCAGATTATACTATCAGCTTCAAAATAACCGTCTGCTGTATTAACCTCAGGGGTTTAGATGAGATGCAGGGAAGATTTAGACACTACAGTAAAACAGTCTCTGTGGAAATAAAGGAAAGTGGTTTAAAGTATTACACGCTGGGTTTCAGATCAGTATTACTTGTTATTTTGCTGTATGCCTATATTAGACAGCATGCATAAAAAAGCTATAATGAATGTAGATACAGCAGGAAAAAAAATCAAAATAGTATTGAAGCTTTTCCCATTTTTAAAAAATTTACAAGAATGCTATATTTGCAATGAACTGTAGACACTAATTAGTATGTGCTACAATATAGTTCCAATATATTACAGACTGGGCTCAGGAGCAACTTTCTCTACAACTATGTTTCACATGCTATGGAGTGATATTTCTTCTACATGTTTCACCTATCAGTTATCTGCATGTCACATTTAAATAGCCATTAATTATGAATAACAGGTTCTGTTTCTATCTATTCTTTTCTTTTGTCATGAAACGATTTGTGTGTGCTGTTATTCACTTTGTTTTTCAAATTAACTCTTAAATTTAGTAGGATTTTTTTAACAAACTCATATCACTGCAATATTATTTCACAGTAAACTGAAGTTATTTAGTTTATTTTGATGAAATGTAAAGCAAGAAAAAAATCATATCAAATTAAAATTATATGCTTGGGTTTTTTTGAATATAAAATAGAAAATTACACATCGATAATTCACTAAGAATGAATGTGAATGAACTAAAAGTGTTATGTAAATACAAATGTCATCGTAGATTTCCATATTTAGACTACAGTACGCTAAAAGTTTTTATAAGTCCTTATGGTTTGTGTAGGTGCAAAGAAGAAGAGACACTGTGATCAGCTCCATTTCAAAATTAATTTCATTACTGGTTTTTTGCTATGGTTATTGAACCATGACTGCTCAAGCAGTAGCCTAGAAGTCTGGGACATCATACAGAATTATGAAAAAAATGTTCAAAACGTCTTAGTCCAAGCAAGCCAAAAAAGGAGTTTTAGTATCACCTACCTAGTTGAAATGCTTCACTGGTGAGAAAAAGCTTAAAAAACCCCTGAGGAGCTGTGAGCTTAGGTAGTCTTACAACAAATAAACAACTACTCTCACATTGCATTGCAGATGTTAATACACACCATCTGTAAAAACTGTAAATGGTCGCTGATAGATCTGTGGTATTGGAATAGGGCTAATCTGAAAGGATTTGTTTGTGTTTCAAAAAGGGCAGTCAGCCACTTGCTCAAAACAAAACCCTGAAGTGTGTCTGAGTGTTTGTCAGACCTTCAGCACCAGCTGGTTTTTTTGACAGCTCTTCCATCCATCTGTACTACACTGCTCCTGTTATTTTTGTTCAGCTGCATTTGTATATAAACTACACATTGATTATCTTCATGATAATGTAAATACATGGGGGTAAATGCATGAAAATACATGTAATGTAAATACTTGTAATGTAAATACATTTGCACTCCAAAGGAGGGCCAATGAGATGAATAGAGGGATGAGAAAAAGCTGGGAGAATTTGGATTGTTCAGCCTGGAAAGAGAAGGCTTAGGGGTGACATAAGTGTGGCCTTCCAGTACCTAAAGGGAGCCTACAAGCAAGATAGAAAAGGACCTTTTACAAGAGCATGTGGTGACAGGACAAGGGGGAATGGATTCAAAGTGAATGTGAGTAGGTTTAGATTAGATAATAAGAAATACCTTACTGTGAGTGAGGGACTGGGACAGGTTGGTCACTTCCCATCCCGAGAAGGCCAGGTTGATGAAAGGTGTCCCTGCCCATGACAGAGGGGTTGGAACTAGATGATCTTTATGGTACTTTCCAACCCAAATCATTCTATGATTCTATGAAAATATCTATGTATGCTAAGTATCTAAAAATCTCTAAGATTTTGGTTGATGTTATTAATCTGCCAAAAGTTAGACAAACTATGCAGACTGAAAGTGGTTACAGAGTATTATACCTCAGATATGTACCAGAAAGATGAGAATTGCCATTCAGATAAATCCAGATTTTTTCTATTTGAAAAAAGTTCAAACAGAGCCACTTAGACAAACCCCTCCATTTACAATTTAAACAGAAATTAATCTATGATAAATTAACCCACTCCAACACCAATTGTCTGTCACATATAATTGTCATATATCTAACTTTGTGTGTGTGTGTGTGTGTGTGTGTGTGTGTGTGTGTGAGAAGATACTTTCATCAAAAGCACTTGAAAATGCACTTAAATTACATCTCATAGTATCGTTTATCCCCCTTTCTAAATTCCAAGCACAGCATCAGTCTGGAAATAAAACACACTTTCTTCCAAGTCATCCCTTGCATATGGAATGTTTTTTCTAAGCTAATTTAGACAAGTGTGGTTCTATTTAACCCACATTTCTTCATGACTTCATTAATGATGATAAACACTTCCTTACATATAAAAATGGCTTTAGGCTTTTCTGAGTATCTCTGGTCTTATCTCTTACTCTGCAAAGTTTCCCCCAAGCCCATATTGCACATGCCTCTGCTGAAATTCATGCTAGAACTCATCTGTCTTATATTTTTACATCATGGTATGCCTGCCAAATTCTTGGGGTTTATAGGAGAGAATGACTTATGGGAATTATATGAAGAATTAATTAATAAATCACAAGAAGCTTTTAACGTATCCTTCAGAAAATGTTGAAAGAACCCTCAAATAGCTTCATATAATGCTAATTGGAGAGCTGGATATTTAACTCTGACATTCTTTTAGAAATGTATCCCTCTGAATATCTAGGAGCTAATTTAGCTTTTTTCTTCTTCGTATTTATTATTTATATATATATTTATTTATATGTTATTAAGGAAACAGACTTCTGGAGTCTGAGAATCATATGGTAGTATCAATATTTGCAATAGCGAATATTGCCAACATTTGTGATAAAAGAAATAATCACTACCATTGGTACAACAGAGAGTTTTATCTCTGCATTTTGCTATGTATCTTTGTGTTTGCCGTTCTTCTCTGAAAATTATTTATGGAAATTATAAAAGTTATTAGATGTTTTACTACTTAAATGAAACAAAAATGACAGCTGATAGCAAAACATAATCGCAGTGCCAGCACCCAAGCTTTACATTAATCTAAACAGTTTGCTTTTGCAGTGTTTATTATATTGCATTGCTAGTACTTAAGTTGAATCACCTTGTGTGTTAATTGCCTAAGGAATTTAATAAAAATATTCTCAGATTTGCACAATATTTCTGTATTTGTGTAAAAATTGTACCCTTATTAGTTACAATGTAAGTGCACTTTAGTATGGTGTGGGTTGTAAACAGCCCAACAATGAGCAGTAAAATGTCTTCTTTTGATGTGGAGATGTGAGTATACAATGCAGAGAAAAAGACTTAAAAGTCAATGTAGAGATAAATTCAATTTTTAATGAGAAGTTAACATTTATAGTGAGTTTTCTGTTGTTGGTATTATTAACAAAACTAAATCTGTTTTAAATTATTTCCTTTCGCTTGGCATTCTATTGTGTGTGCACTGTTGGCTGATTTAATGACTCATGAAACTCTTCAAAATGGAAACAAGGATAATATAACAAAAACAACTTTGGTAAATCATTAAAGCATATCCCATTTGTGTTTATGGTTAATGTGTTTGTAGGATGAGAACAAAGTATCAAATAAAGATACTAAGGTTATGAGACTTCTCCAATAAATGTTTCCATACTATTAAATCCTCCCAATGAAAATCTAGCAAGTTTTGTCTACAGGAAAATAAAGAAGATGAAAGATTGGCTTTAATTCTCGGTAGCATTGTCTTTAAACAAAAAAAAAAGGCTAAAAGACCAGTGTGAAATATAAGCTTAGACTTTTTACTTATCAGTGTGTGTGTGCATATTTTCATTTCTGTATAAAAAGTCTGGGGAGCTACTGGTGGCTTTGCTTTGGTCGCTGATGCAGACTGGGCAAAGGAAGTGCCCAAGCCTCAGCCAGGGTCATCACCAGCACAGCCTGGGCCCGTGGGAAGCAGGGCATCCACCCACTCGGGTGGCAGGGGAATTGTCCTGCACCAGGGTAAGGAAAAACAGGGCTTTCTGCCATGCAAAAAGACAGATGTAGAAAAACCTCCTGTTGCAGCTCTGTCTTCTCAAATTACTTGAAGTTTTTTAATTGAATAAAAGTAAAATTTCTAATGTTAATCTAATAAAACAAAGCACTTTTGAGTCTAAAAATGAGGGAGTTGAAGAGGATGGGTGGATGTCTGTGTTTTTTTCAGAGCTTAATGTACTGGGATCCAGCAATTTGCTACTACCATTTTGTTTATTATTTAAAAAATTTAGTTAGGACTGATATAATTGTTACCATTATGTTTTTTAATTAAAATGTTTTCAAATTTTCTGTTTGTATCTCACTACAAATGGCTGCATCATTACATGTAATTAAAAATTTTGGTCTGTGTCTGATAAATAAGTAAACTTACGTCGCCTCTTTGTATTGTTTCCACATGCTTTCTGAAGCTCCAGTTCATGAGAGCTGTAGATTAGAAGTCTAGCACATGAAAAATTGATTTTACCGAGGAGTAATTTTTTAATACACCTCTTAATTGGCAGAGACTATTTTGTGTAAGAGCCATAGCATGGAGAAAAAAGTGAATCTAAGCTCTATCAAAACACTGAATTCCTGAATATGTATGAATTTTTGACTGAAAAGAATAAAAATTAGATATTTTTTTTAATACCATTTAAATGAGGCTTTAGGTTTTTTAATATGTAGAGAAGATAAATTTATTTCAAGTGGAAAGAAATACAATTAAATTTTCTGCCCTGTGTTGTGAAAGAGCTCAGATTATATTATGCAAAGTTGAGCTGTCTGGATTTATAATAAAAATATCTCTAGCCTATAAAATTAGGTTTATTAGTTCATTGTTTGATCATTTATGTCAGGGAACATGAGACTGGGGGTTAATCTATGTAAGGATTTTGAAAGGATTGTTGTGTTTTGGAAAACCAAATTTTCTGTTCTGGAAATTGTGCTAGTCAGCGTCCCCCTTGCATCTTGACAACAGAAATGTCATTCTGCACTCTCTGAAACAGAAAGGTTGCCCCCTATACTCATGGGCCTTGGCGTGGGTCAGCAGTTTATTATGGGAGAATGCAGCAGAAGGTTAGAAGGAGGGGGATGATAGCTGCCAGGGGAAGGCAACTACCACAAATGGCTTCAGATATCAGAACAGAGAGGTAGAGCTATCTCTCAAATCATCTGGGAGAAAGTGTGCATAAGGAGGGATAATGTGTTCTCGTGGTTGCTAAGCAGAATTCCTTCTGCATTTTGTTCTAATTGTGGCTGTTCTTCTCAGTGGGTGCTTTTGTACCTGAGCTGGGGTAATCAATCCACATGGCACAAAATGCATGGTCTGCTCAAGACTTTGATATGGGAAGGTATGAAGTTTTGACCAGGCTTGGGCTGTTGGTATCTGAGTAGCCTTTCTAGTGCAGAATTGAGAAGCAAGCCCTCAATTTATCATGAAGATGCCAGAGGGCAGGTGTAGGCATACCATCTTTGAAAGTTAGGCCATCACCATAGTCTGAAGGTGTTTCCTAACATTTTTCACAAACATCAATGCAACTACAATTTGGCTGATTTTTGACAAGTGTTTTTCTGGTTATTAATTTCCTGGAGTCTCCTTAGAAGCGGAGAGGAAGACAAAAGTATAATTTTCTATAAGATAGTAAGTAGATGCAACTCTATGTTGCCAACTTTCCTGTCACAACTATTGGTTCTGTTTCAGCACAATTTTCTGCCAAGTCAGCAAAACTTTAGTCTGCTGAGTCTCTTCATGTTAAGGAAGAGAGAACTCAGATAAAATCTTTGTGGTTCTAAGGTCTCTAACAAAACTTACTTTATTCTTTAGCCAGTTCCCTTCCCTGTCCTCCCCCTGTCTCCCTATTTCCTTCAGGGATGGCCAAGTTGGATGGGTAACCTGGTCTAGTGAAAGGTGTCCAAAGGGAGTTGGTACTAGGTGATCTGTAAGGTTCCTTTCAACCCTAACCATTCATGATTCTGTGATTCTATGGTATGCCTAAGAGATTCTTAAAAAAAATAGGAGATGGGTCAGTCATTCTAGTTTTCCACCTAGTACACTGAAAAGGTAATATGATTGAGCTGCAGCTCAGATGTTAGATTTTAGTATTAAGCATGTCTTTGTAACAGTGAGAACACTTCAGCAATTAGACTCTGTGGCCCAGGGAGGTTTCATTGGTAAAATGATCACTAGCTGATTACAATGGAAGTCTGATATATAGTAAAAGATCTTTGAGAGTCTAATAGTTTAATATGCTTGAGGAGTCTTATGAACTATTTTTCTGTGTTGGGAGTTGAACACAGAAATCTGGTGGTTAACTCCTGCAATATTCACAACAGGCAGATAAGCACTTCTACAAGGGCTTCATCACATCTAACTGTTGTCCCCATGTTAGGATGTCAAGATGCTAGAAACTCCAGAAGAAAATCAGTTGATTACTTTAAGGCAGTTGCTTACCTTTTATTTCCCTGAAGCTGAAGGGCACAAATGCTGCATTAACTTTAGGGCTTTTTGGTACAGCTTTAGAGTTCTGTGTCAATGAAGTGTTTCATGAGGTTATAAACACTATTTAATTTCACCTGGGAGCATGTCTTTCTTTCCTTCTCAGTTGCATGTGTTGAGGACAACATTACATATCCTTACATATATCTAAAAAACTAAACCAGGGCAATATCATATGAATTGAGTGAATTGTTAACTGTTCAACTAATTTCCAGCACTTGGGACAATCTAATTTCTCTCTGTCTGAATCACTTGTACACTGAATTTATATATGTATATATATATATATATATATATGTATGAAAAAAGGGATTTTTATTTCTCAATCCAGACTTGCCAGCATACATATGAAATCACATAGAGATAGGAAATATTAAGAAATCCTACTGTATTGACACACTTATATGTGCTGTAACTTTGGTGGTGAGATGCTTTATGGGAAGGATGACATCAAAAGCCTGACTGGGTTTGTTTCGGTTTTGGTTTTCTGATTTGAAAGTCTCAGATTTTTAATGCCTGTGATTACTTTTCACCTAAAAATATTCTCTACATACCACCAATTTTCAGAGTCATTCGGGATCCACCAGTAATTCTGTAGGCTCTTACATGAGAAAATGCTTTCCTCAAGCAGTTCTACAGGTCCACAGAGCATTGTTAAAACAAGCAAATGTGAAGTGTTAATCCTTATTGGTCTGTGAACTTAATCATGCATAACCAGGTAGAGTTCATTTTTTTAATTAAATCTCCCCCCATTCATTACTTATGTTATCCTCAAAGGAATATCAGTGAAAGGGTCAAAGTCTGCTGGACCTCTTGCTGTTCATTTAAATTAACACATATTCTGATCATAGGTGTACATGTTGTGCTAACTTCGAAGATTTCTACATATTAGAAAAATGGGAATTCTTTCTGCATGACAGAATGAGATCAGGATTTCTGGAAAAACAGGTTTTCTGCAGCCTGTGTTTGTGAGTAACATGCACATTATTTTATAGTAGCTGGCATCTATGAAAATTCTGGAGCAATAAAATGTCTGTTGCAAATTGCTTTTAAAAAATTATACAGGCTACTTTAATAGTGTCTGAAGAAAAAGATATTTTCTTTTATTAGATTGTCTATGGCAGAACCAAATAACTGTTTGAAAACAATCTTGGAGGGGGAAATAAAAGGGAGGACTTTACCTCATTATTCATATACCCATTTTATAAATAAAAATCACTCTTTGTAAAGCTACAAATTTTTCTTCATTCACATAGCTTATACTTATCCCAGGGGCTTGCTGAGCTACATATCAGAACAAGGATTATTCACTTGCACATGTTCTTCTGAGAAAGTATTATTGAATTTCTTGCTGACTGTTTCCATTTTGAAAGGCTTTTTTCAGTGGCTTGTAAATTCCTAATATGTTCAGACTACGGTTTTTAGGTTCATGTCATTTATTATGGCTTCTTCATTGAAGCTGAGGAAAGAATACCTTGGATAATGACCAGTTTGTGGGTTTGGCACCATAAAACAGGTCACCATAAAACAGGTCACCATAAGGGAAATCTCATCAGTCGGCAGTTTGTTTTCAGAGAGCGGAGGCAAGAGTACACAAGGATTTTGTCCTGAAGACCTCCAGGAGAATTTATTGTCATTTAACATTATTTCACAGTGCATTGACACTGTCGATCAACACAGTGGCTACAAAGTGTTAAGGATTTGCTAAAATCACTGCAACTTCTAAGTCACCAGACTAAAAATGATAAATGTATATACCAGCTTCTTTTAAAGATGTTCTAGGAGAAGGAATATGACATCTCAGCTGTCTTCAGTGTTACCCCACCTATTTTAAATGCATGTAATCAAAGCAAGGAGCCATGTACATTCTCTTAAATTTCCATGCAACAACAGATTTACACCAATTATTTACAGTGTTTGATACTTTGTAGCATTGCAAATTTCCCTTCCTTTTATCATATTTCGTTGCTTCAGATTTGGCTGTATGAAGTCACAGGGCTGAGATGCCCACATGAAATGCAGAGCTGTAATACAGTAGCATCCCTAGCAAGACATCATGGAATCAGGCAAAATCCCATAGGCCTTTTCCACTGCAGGGCCCTGGGTGATTGAGAAGCACCTGTTAGGCCCTTGGAAGCTTGTTCTAGGCACAGTTTGGTGCAGCTTGGGATCTGTATCCAACCAAGTTGCCTTTGTGGCCATGTTTGCCCTTCTATTGGTAAACCAGTGTTAAGTGAGTGCTGCAGAAGAGTTAGGTGAACCCTGCCTGAGGAAGTTAATTCTGCTCCTCTTAACTATTAAAAAATTACTGTATTTTCCCCCATCAATAAGTTATAATTTCCTTTTCTGGGAGTGCAGTGTGTGTCTTTACTGACACATTCCCAGATGTGTCTTTACTTCCAGCCCTATTCTATCTATCGTGGAGTGTGTTTCCACTGTGCACCACATGGCCATATAGAGACATCTGCACCTGTCCCATATGTATTTTAGCCAATTAATATATAACCAGGGTGACATCTGCACTGTTCCAGTGAGCTAATTGAGATTATATAACATTTTCATGCAAAGGAGCATGCAAAATAGAATGTTCTGCTTGCAATATAGTCATAAATCCTCATCAAGGTTTTATAAAGAGTTATCATCTTCCTTATAAGTGATGGAAGACAACATTGTCCAGACAAAGGTAACATTAGAATTTTTGGTCATGCTAGTTCATTTGCTGAATGGAAAACCAGACAAATTTCTTCACAACTTCCTTCCAGTTAATTCGGGTTTTGGCAGTCTCAATTATGTCAGTAGCCTGAGGCAGTCAAGAGATAAAAACCAACAGCTATAGTGCAGCTTCCAGTTAATAAATTAGAGGCTATCACAGGGGACAAGTTACTAATCCTTTCTAACTCGAATTAAAATAAAAATATAGTTTAAAGAATTTGTCACTGACCTCATTTAGAAACCCCTCCTGTCAGGTACACATTATGGAAACATCTGTTACTTGCCCCAGCAGTTCATTTACACTCCTTTTCTTAAAAGTTGTAATCTTGCCAAATATTTACTTTTGTGTTTTACTTGCTAATTAACTGTCATTGCTGTGAATAGTGTATTTAGTATAAAGAGAATTACATATTCCGTTCCTTATTAGCGTGCTTTAAAGCCACACCAAAAATACACTGATACTTGGCTGCTGCTTTGTAGTCTTTCAGAAGTAAGTTTGCAGTTTGAGTGATTAGTTTCCACCACCAAAGAGAAGCAGCTGCAGCTCTGAATAAAACTGTGCTAATGAAGATTTCAAAGTGGTGATCAAAAGCAGACTTTGCTCTTTCAATTGTACACTTTTCTGAAGATAAATAATTGTGCTGTTTCAGCAAAATGTGCATATCAAAGCAGCTGAATCATACATTTCAGTGGGAACTTTCAAGCATGTATAACACATTATGACGGCTAATCTTTGTCACATTTGGTCTGTCAATTGCAGAAGAGTAAAAAGTGATTAACTATTTTTAGCACTGATTCATGTAGTAATCAAGAGCCTGAATATGAGGAATAGTCTATATTTGCTCATAGACAACTATATTTATGTGGCTGTGAAGACTCACGTCTAGGTGACTAACTGTTACCTTCTTCAACAGTTTTGATAAAATGTACAATTCCCATAGGTTTGAGAAGAATTTCAGCCTGTTGGACAGAGGTCACAAAGCTGTGTGAGGAGTTTGGGCAGAATGCCATGGTCTGCCACAAGCTTTCTGACAGATGTCTTGGAATAGCCTGCTGGAATTAAATTTTTAACACATTTAGGCATCCAAAGACAAAGCCATGTCAGGAATTTCAGGAATTTCTTTTAGTATATCCAAGCAAAGGCAAAGTGTTCCCAGCTCAGTTAAACCTCTTTGCATCTTTGCGCTTAATGCAGGAGGCATTTTTTGATGTCCATAGTGAGTTCTGCAAAGCCATTTTTCGACTGTTTGATCACTGAAGCTGCCTACCTCATGTTTGTTCCACCACTTTCCAAAACACACTTTTGTCCCTTCCACACTGTGGGAAAACCCACACATTTCCAGGGCCTGCTTTGTCACGCTAAAGACTATCAAAAATATAAATGAATTAAAAAAACAAAACAAAACAAAACAAAACAAACAAAAAAAAAAACAAACATCTCACAACCAACTGAAACAAAGCAAAAAACCCAAACAAACCAAAATCATAAGCGTAATAAAATCGACTAACTGAAGTAAAATAAAAAAACCAACAAGCTATACATGGAGTGAATTGTTGAGTTGAATTACTTGCAATGATATTTAGTGTAATTTTTAATCTTCTGTTTAAAGTTTAAATGAGGTAAATGCACTTTTCTGGATGTACAGCAAAGAACTCCTGACAGAGACACTAAATTCTCCTAACTAAAGATTATTTTTTTTGTCTGTTGAGTGGTTGTTGATTGCTTTGTAGTTATGGGTTTGGTCCATTTAATCCAAAATATTTGGACTTAACGGTTGAGGTGACTTTGTCCTTGATATTCAGATCTTAATGACATATCCCTAGTACACTATCCTCTTTTTGGCCTCTTTTGCACTCGACTTTGAGACTACTAGGCTTAGTGAAGATATCCTGGGATGCCTCAGACAATATATGCTATTCTAAAAGATTCAAAATTGTTGCAAATGTTAGCTTTGAGAAAACAACATGCCAAATAATATTTTCATGTTTTGTATCAGCAGAGGATAATTTGGATGGTATATACAAAGATTCTGACCTTTTTAAATGCTTATCAGGCTAGTAATAGGAATTATTATTGCAGCAAAGCCTTACTTTTTGTATTTGTTATAATGTTGTACATGGCCTTCACCGGAAAGATTAATTTTTTTCTTTCATTCTGTCTTCCTTCTGTTTCTCTGTGCTATATATCTTTTTTAACTGAGCTACAATTCAGAAAAATTACATGATTAAATCCCTGTTGCACAAAAGTAATCTTCCTGAACTTCTGTGAATTATTTTACTCACAAAGATAATACCATGAAGACAGAAAAGAGAAAGGTCAAACTAAGACAAAACTTCAAATCCTTTTAGTATCTGTTAAATTTGCTTCATCTGTAATATATTCAAAATCATTATCTTTATTTCATTCCTTATCAAACCAGAAATTAAGTGGAAAACCTTTCTTCCATTAGCACTGTTGTAAATTTTCAGGCAACCCTGCTTTCCATTCTCTATTTTTTGGTATCAAAAAATACTTTCTAATAATTTATACTATTTTATGAATTTTCCAAAATACTTTTAGATTAGGTATTTCCAGAATATCCTGCTGGATTTTTGGCCATAAATTTAGAAGATACAACCTAAATGTCACCACAGTGTCTAAAATTGTGAAATAAATGATTAGTACCCAAATACTCCACCATTTGAAAAGGGAAGATAGAGGAAGGAATAAATAATAATAATTGCTAATTAAAAGTAAATAATAATGAAACTTCCATTTCATCTACACCTCTAATTTTTGCATAAAAGATGTCCAGTTAAAGCAACTCTATTTTTTTCTTTTACTCAAATCCCATTATTTCCTATGCTTTTCAAAAATATTAATGTTGAGACATGTTTAGCTCTTCTAGGAATGTAAGCATAGAAACATAAACTAAGCAATGACACCTAAAATGGAATGTATTTTATTTGAGGTATATGCTTAATATGTGAGATTCCAATAATATTAGCTGATTTATGATGAGAGGAAAATTAGAAAAAAAAAATAAAATTAAGGTGAGTCTGGATGTCAGAATTGAGCTCATAGTTATCCATGAATGCAATAAAATATGCATATAGTTATGTATGTTACACATAAATATATACATAAATATTTGCTTTTGCTTTATGTTTTATTTGCAGCTGACATTGCTCTAAAACATAACTTTTCCTATTAGAGCCACAGTCATTCATTAGAACTATTTCAGAGGTTTTCCTGTCTTGCAAACCTTACAAGGTTTTTCTAGATTATCTCATTATTCCACTGACTTTTTGCATTCACTTCACTGTTGATATGATCTTTTTCAACAAGGTTATAATGAGTGGACAAACTAGATGCTCTACTTTGAGAGCTATTTCAAGAGAAACTCTTAAAATGCAAGTTTGGTTACAAGTACATTTGCAATCAAAATGCTCACACACCAATTAATTCGAGGAGCCTTTGCAGAAATGAATTAGCAACATGTGGAATGAGGTAAAGGGTTTCCCCAGGGTTCCCAGTGGACAAGGTGCCACATGGTTTACTGCTCCCATGTACAGTTTTTACCTCGTATTCTGTCCTGTTGCACTAAAGGCTTTTGTCTGAGCACATATATATTCTTATATTTAGAGGTGGGCCTTCAACAAATGTCTGAGACTCCTGAGGGTAATGTGAGGATCCCTTCTTCCATTGTCCAAACTCAAAGCTATGCAAAAGGTATGAGCACAGTGGGTTCTCAAACACTCTTTGGGAGTTATTTATTTAAGGTAATTTTACTCTTTGAAAAATTACTTCCAATTACTATCAGTTTTTCAGATGACAACTTAGCCTGGTAAAGGTGATCTGGATCTTGTGCAATAGAGATGACTTGAAGCAATATTCAAAATGCAAAAAATAATAACAATAAAAAAAGCTAGATGGCCAAGTATGGAGTTCATTTGAATTTCCAAGCATTTCCTAATCATTAGAAAGTAAAAAAGTAAAAAGTATATTTGGGGATATGGCTGTTTTCCATCCTTATAGTTTCTCCATTCAACTAGGGGTTTTCTCAAAAGTGTCTCAAAAATACCCCCACATGTAGAATCTTACTTTTGACTTAAGGAAATATTTTTATTCTATCACTTGGTTAAGACTAAAGTAGAAAAAAAACAAAGACATTCATGTTGTTGGTTTAGAATCCACTTAGTTTCTTTTATTGTTGTCTGAAAAGAGGAATTTATCACTGTTTCTCTTTCAAAAGATGCTGTTAATCTCTGGTTTATTTGTTAAGATAGAATTTTTTAAAATGCCTTGCCTAGGATTCAGTGAGAAATCATTACCTTTCTGATTCTGTTCACAGGAAAATGTTATTAATATACAGATGAAGTCACTCTGCATGTCCAGTGAGAATTAAATTTTATATATCTTGAATGCAATAATATGTTTGCCTTATTTCTCACAGAGGGATCCAAAAATGCCATTACAAAGTCTTTTATAGCAAATAATTCACTTCAGCAATGAAAAGGTGTTCTAAAACAAATGATATGTAACAATTCTGGGAAAACAGCTACTGGAATTCCTATAAAAGAAATAGAAAAATTACATTGTACATCAGAAATATTTTTCTTTTCAAGGTCTCCAACCCAAGTTCCTATTAAAATTCCTGCCACTGAGCCACAAGTGCTGCCTTCCTGCTCTTCCTCTAATCTTAAAATGATTTCTTGAGTCATTCCACCTCAGAGAATAAAGCAGAGGGTTCAGTAGCATGTTATTCTCACATTTAGAGCATGTTCAGTACCTTGGGGGTCCATGTTTCATGTCCGTCTTCTTGTGAAGCTGGGACCCTTAGTTTAAATGACCTGCATGGAAAAAAATAAAATATTTGGGAGGGCAGAAAATATGAACTAGACAGCATTGGCATGTAGAAACTTAGACCCTCATGCATCAGTGCTTTTGCTTGTTCCATGGTCAGAATACAGCTGGGAGCTGAAGGTTGTGTTACACACCCACAGCAGGACGCTTGACACGGTGCTGGACTCTGCTTTTTTTTCCCCTAAGAAAAAGTGCATGTGCCATTAGTTGATTCCAGGGTAGAAAATCACTTTCATTATTTTTTATAGTTTCAGCTTTCAGAGCCTGTAGAAATTTCTTTAATTTCCATACCTTACGATTGCAGTTAGAGAACAGAACCCCATTATCCTCATTATTCCTGGGCTGTAGAAATGCCAGTGATCAAAACTAGAAATCTCACTAAAAGTTGCATAGTACTAATTATATTCTTATTGTCTACATTTTTTTTTCCTTTCATCTTCTTTTACGTTACCAAGATGTTTTTGCTAATTTTAATTTTTCTTCAGTTTGTGTGGTCTTTTTTAAATAAATGACTTTGTTAATGTGAATCTTGACTATCCAATATTTAATACATACCAAAACAGAGCAACACACAGGTCATAGGAAATAAGATAAGCTTGCTTATCTTACACTAAAACTGGAGTTACTTCTTAAAGGAAAGTCCATAACTACTGAAGTGAACATGAAAGTAGAGCTGCAGTTAAGCAAAAGGGCAGATGGGGAAGCCAGGTTTTCCAGTGAAACCTTGGCTTAGCTCACTTCTCATCTCACTTGCTCTTTCCTGCCTTAGCCTGAGACCTGCTCTGCCAGCCATTTCTTGAAAGCTGGCTTCAGCCACCCAGCTGTGCCTAATTTCAGGAGTCTCATGCGCAGTGATGCTCTGCCTGCAAGAACTGTTGGTATGGACACTCCCCTGGGGAAAACAGAGCAAAAGATGAATCTCTTGCTTCCCCTTTTCAGGCTTTAATGATGTGAGATGTCTGGGAGAATCCAAAATTATTCTCAGTTGAAATAAAAATGAAAGAGACATCTTTTCTTGAAAGAGTTCTTTAGGTTTTTCCAACAAGTGATTTAAAAAGTGTATTTCTAACCTACAGCTTCTACTAAACATTATTTTCCAACCCAGTTCTCTTACCCTGATGCAGAGCAGGGACTAATAACTAAACACAGATTCTCCTTTTCCACTTCTGTATCCAGGGTCCATGCCAAAAGGTTATAACATCTCATGTGCAGTTACCATATGCCACAGTTTAATCCTGATTCAACGTGACAGCAAGATCCTTTTCCTTCTGTCATCTTGTTCTGCCTGCTGATGTCACTTTCTATCCCCAGTCCACCTTTCTTTTGCAGCAGTTCTGTGAGCTGCATAGGTACAGAGCACTGTATGCACACAGCCTTGCAGCTGGAGGAAAGAACTTGACCTTTTCTGGTAGAAGGTCTTTTCTGTCCATGTCTATGACAGAAGAACATGATAATGAGTTCTGGAGACCTCACAGAGTCTTTCAGTTAGTTTGTAATGTTGCCTTTTTTTATTATTATTATTAATATCATCTGGTAAAATCTACTGGCCTTCCAAACAGCATGTCTGATATCTTTGGTTAGTGCCAAATTTGTGCTTGTTTCTGGATGCAGAATTCATTACCAGACATTTGATAGGAAAAGTGTTTTCCAACAAGGGTTTCATTATAAAATGTGTTGTCAGAAAATTCCTAGTTACTGATTTTTCTTCTGGCATACAAACAATAAAGTCAGCTTAAGTGCAAGCCAACTGCATGAGAGTACATCTTTTTTTCTTTTTTTTTTTTTTTTACCTTTTCTTCCCTCAAAATTTACTTGACAAATTTCCATTTAAGATTTGTGTTTACACATGATTTACATTACTTTATGACTTAAGGGAAGCAAGTACAGTGTATATCTTTACATCACAGAGGAAAACCTATAAGTGTATTTGTGAGTGCGTAACTGAATTTGTGCTGCAGTTGTTCTGAAGGCTTTGTTAGGACACCAGCCTCGGCAGGTGACATATCTCACTCTCCAGTGTTTCCAAAAGCTCCTGTAGCACCTTGGGTAGGTTTCTGGACATCAGTCTTTACCTACAAAACTAGAATTTCATTTCTCATATGTGAGATAAGGGAATACTGAGCTGTGAAGTTCCCTGGTCATAGTGTAACTATCTGATTCTGTTTTAAATATGAACTCTTCATCCATTTTTCTGAGTCTGGCAGACTAAAAGCATTGTACTGATAGCTCTGCACTGAAATACCACATGGCAAAAATGCTGGTGACTACCTGGTGATACCACACTGTTTAATCAGTTAAAGCTGGAGGTTGTACAAACTGTACGGGCAATGCTAAATCTGTTTACATGCCAGAACTGCCTCCTCTTTTTCCATTTCTTAGGTTGCCTGTTCTCTCGCCTTCATCCCTACATCCCCCGCAAACTTCTCTTTTGCAGCATCTCACAGTGTTTTTAGCTACTTGAGGGTATCCCACCCTCCAAGACTGCCTTCACAATCCTACCTGTCCCCAGCTTTTGGTGCTGTATGTGATGCCCCACAAATAGTAATATGTTTCCTGCCTTTCAACTTTGCAGACATAAGTGGTGGTTTACTTCTGCCCTCCTGCCAACTCCATATGCTTTCACAGATGCCTCATGCCCTTCTTTTGATCCTCTAATATCAGGGAACATAAACAAATGCAGCCTCCTCCCTGCCCTGCACTTGAAGAGCAGACCATGGGAGCCTCTGCTATGCATGCAACACCATAAAAGAGCTGCTCATGCTTTTTATGACTTGGGTCTGACAGGAAATTTTATTTTCCTCTCTGTTCACCTGTCATTATTCTCACATTGACAGTTATCTAGGAAAGATCATTCCATTAGGCTTGAGCTATACCTATCTCTGCTAAACAAGAGGAAACTTCACTTTTCCTTGGATGGCTGGACAAAGTACAATTTTTTTCAGTCTACTGCAAATGTGTAAATTCACACATAATTTTGACATTTAGCATGTTATTTTTGAATAAGGGTTGTAGAAATTTTCTAATTCGGAAAGGAATGGTCCTTCTTTTCATAGGATAATTTTTTGTTGTTTGGTTGTTGCTTTTTAATAACGAGGAAAAAAATGTGAACAAGTATTGCCCTTTGAGCAGCATTATTCTCACGGGTATAGAACCTGCTCAAAATGGTTCCCAACACTAAAAAAAACCAAATATTTCTGTGTCTTTGGTTTTTTTGTTTGTTTGTTTTTTGTTTGTGTTTGTTGTTGTTGTTTTGTTTTGTTTTTTCTCTTTTAAGAAATGAAAGAGCAGTGAGTGATTTTCACAAAGTATTACCAGAGATTTTTTCATTTTTGTCAAAACAGTGTTTGCTGTTTATCCTTAGTAAGTCTTTGATAACCTCTTCCCTATTTTAAATGAATGATTTATGAGAGAAGGACACTTCAGGAAGGAAATAATGAGCCAGCACTACCACAGCTCTGCCCCACCACACTTCTCTCTTTTAATAGTCTGCAGTTTAGTATGTCTGTAAAAAATTGGTATCTTTTTCTCATTCCTTTCCCAGTTTCTTCCAAATATGTACATGGATGAGAATATGTTCTGGTGACTTCTTTTGTCTATATCAGTGAGAAATCATTGTAGTCTATGTGGTCAGTGTTTCAGATCCTGAAGATCAACACTGCTGTGTAGTAATATGTAAAAAGTTGCCTCTATCTCTTGTACCTTAAGATGCAGAAGGTAATGCTGTTAAATGCTAATTTTGGGAGGACCTGACAGAAGTTTTGGGTTTAGAGAATTAGTAATTGGATGTGATCGGTAGATTTGAGATTGGGGAATATGTGGAGGAGGGGAATCTGAATGGAGCCCATTGAGTAACTGGCAGGTCTGAAGTGAAGCCGTCTAACCAAACGGGGTTTCTCTGGTGTACCATGAGAATAACGTTTTGTGAGATTGTGTGGTCTCATCTCTCCACTATGTGTTTTGCACACTGGGCTCAAAGATTACAGCAAAGCAAGCTGCTTTCATAACTTCTCTCAAATTTGGAATAGCTGAAGCTCATTACTTATATTTGAAACCTGCATTGGAGCAGCCCTACTCACAGTGACATCCTGGTTGTGTGACTCAAGCATGACACTATGTTGTATCATCATGTCTACTTTGTCATGTTTGTATTAGTAGGCTTTGGTAAAAGTCTTCAACATGAGACCATTTTTCACGTAATTTTATCACACAAAACTGAGATAGATATTCACAGATGCCAAAATGTGCATCCCAATGTCTAACACTACTTCTGACAAGAGTTCAAAAGCAGGACAGGCCTTTTTTAAAAAATTACCAAAAGAAGCTTCCTTCATATTTTCATGATAACTTATTAGTTTATCATTCAATTCACTCTTATTCAGATTCTATTCCAGTTCAACTCTTAAGAAGGAAAAAATATAGCTTACACACAGGAACATTACAAAATGAACAGCCTCATATAGGAAATAAACAGAAAGGTAATAGAATCACCTTACAGCTCTCAAACTTGTTATTATCCTCCAAGATTTTATTGGAGAAATAACAACTAAATATGGAATAACCATCATATTGATGCTACTTCCTCAAAAATTTGTGAAAGAGTCTGAAATGTATGAAATCATCACAGTTGTTTAACATTTTATTCATCATAGGAAGGTTATAAACAGCTGAGGGCCAGTTTCACTTCCCTAATTTCAATTTTAAAGAATTGAAAAAAATCTAAGGACAAAACATAACACCCCAGGTTATTTCACCACAACTTTCTATGCACCTCAATAGTAAAGGGAAGTTATAAGTTTAGAATACTGGACTCATGAAATGGCTTGAGCTGGAAGGATCTTTATAGATCATCTAATTGCCCTGCCAGGGGCAGGGACATTTTTCACTAGAACAGGTTGCTCAAAGCTCCATCCATCCTGACCTTGAAGATGGGGCATCCACAACTTATCTGAACAAGCTATTCCAGTGCCTCATTCCCTTCAGAGTAAAGGATTTCTTCCTAATATCTAATCTAAACCTACTCTTTTTCAGTTTAAAGTGATTTCTGCTTGTCCTGTCACTCCCTGTTCTTGTGAATAGTCTCTCTCAATCTTTCTTGTAGGCTCCCTTCAGGTACTGGAAAGCCAAACTTAGGTCGTCCCTAAGCCTTCACTTGTCCAGGCTGAACAATCCCAACTCTCTCGGTAGGAGAGGAGCTCCATGCCTCTAATCATGTTGGTAACCTCCTTTGCACTCTCTCCAGCACGTCCAGGTCCTTCCCGTGCTGGGGACCTCAAAATTCCCATGGACCCACTTCTCAAGCTTGTCCAGATCCCTCTGGGTGGCAGAGACATCATCAAATGTCTTCTTGCACTTAATCATGTAAGGGTAAAGCTTGCTACCTCAAATGGGGCTTTTTCAATGCTTCATGTAACTGAATATGCCATTATTTTTCATGTTTCTTGAATTTATGGATGTTCTGATCATAAAATGTTATTTATTATGGCATGGATGAACTATGTTTTCCTATTAAAAAAAGACTTTGGATTACAAATTTATTTTTTTTTCTTTCTTTTCCAATCATTAAGTTCAGAGCTGTGATTTGCACCATAGGAAAAAAAAACAAAAAAACAAAAAAACAAAAAACCAACAACTTTAATGTTTGCATAAATTTAATTAAGTTACTCCCATTTTTAATTAATTTCAGTGACATTTATGTAGCTAAAATTATCCCTGTAATTGTGACTGTCTTTAAATATGTCTATGATTAACTTTAGAGTGTGGAAATTATTTTTGTACATCTCGTACTGTCTGAGATTACTTTGGTGGGATTTCTCTCTCTCTCTTTTTTTTTTTTTTTCCCCCTACAAAATGATTTTTCCTCAAGGATAGCCAAAGAAAGACAAAAATATTGAAGTTTACATGGTGCAGACAAGTAACTTGGGAAAATACTTGCTAAACTAATAAACCTATTATTGGAATTATGTAAATTTTATACAGTATGATCATGTTTTACTGTAAGGAGAGTAATAAGGAAATTATTTTAGCAAATCAGCATCTATTCTATTAGTGTCTTTCTACAACATAAAATGCTATTTGTGTCCTTTTAGAGCAGTCTTTAACTGCTACTATGTCACAACTATTCAGATTTAATGCTAATGAATCCATAAGAAGTGTGAAGGATAGATGAGCCATTCATTCCACTATGTTTACTACAAGGAAACTGACGAGCAGAAACACTGACAGTCTTTTAAAGTTAGTTTCTGAAAGCTCTGAGCTGTAAATATAACATTGTACATTTTCTCCTGGTTTCTTTCTATTTTAATTACTTCCTAGAAGAATATTAGAGAGCTTGCAATTATTTTTTTAACACCCTATACAATTACTCTTTTGGGTATTTTTATCTTTTGAATGCATATATAGATGTCATTCTCATTTCAATAAAAACCTTTTCCTATTAAACTTATTGCTATAAAACATCAAGCTTGTGGTTTAAGGATAAAATTTTCTCTGCTGAAAACAGTTTTCTAACTTTGAACCTGTTATCTAGGTAAACATGTTCTTTGTTGCCATGGTTATCTACAGGAATGTAACTAACTTTTCAGCAAGATCCATAAAATCAAAGTGTCTGAAGGTATTGTGAGCTGCCACTGAGGACTTAGCAATGTCACTGTCTTGCAGGAGAATTTAATAGTTGTTATTTACGAGAGCAGTGCATAATTATCACAAGATAAATCAGATTAGAACTTGAAAAATAGCAGTTCTCGTAAAAAAATATGTGAGATATGTGCACTGGAAAAATTCCACATATTCATAGTCCAAAAATCCTTCAGTAAATTTCTATTCTCTTTAATTAACAAAAAATCTTTCTTTGGAATATTTTGTGTATACTCCCTTAAATTGTACTTTCTTTTCATGTTTCCAAATAAATTATTATTTAAGAGAGAATCATCCTGCTGTTGCATTGAAAAAGATTCATTTTAGTATTTGTGCACAGCAGATGTTTGATAAGTATAAAATCTGAAGTGGGGAAATTGCATTTATATAAGTTATATGCTATTCTTCCTATATTAAATCCTGTCTTTCATTTATGCATTTCCTTTAATTTTCTGACAAATACTTTGGTTTAGTTTTCCATGACTTTTGTCTTATGTACAAACAATTTTATTTTCAAAGACTAAAGCATGAAATTGGCAAGAATACTGTTTCTCTTTATTTTGTTCTGATTAGTTCAGGGTGAGCACCTTTAAATTTTGTGTCTTGGGATCACAGTCCTGAGGAAGAGAAGCAGACATGTTCCAGATAATACTGAATGACAATCCTATTTTCATGCCACTTTAGACTTGTCTCTACTGAGACAAGACTCTTCAAAATATATTGTACTGAAACATGCTTAAATGTTGTGACTTAGGCTTCTTCCCATGAGAAACCGGGCTGAGAAAATTGTCAGGAGAATTCTTTTGTCCAGGGCAAGTCTAATTTGATCTGTCTTACTCCTGCTGCAGAAAATGAGATAGGTTTAAAAAGTATAAATGCATAAAGATAACTCTAAGTCCAAAATCCAGCTATTGAATGGGAGAAGTCATAAAGATAACTCTAAGTTCAAAATCCAGCTATTGAATGGGAGAAGTCAATAAATAAGGTCTGAGACTGTTTATCAATACTTATCAAATTAAAGCAGGGAAAAACCTCAAACCAACCACCAAGCAACTGAAACCTTTTTTATAGCACAGTTATTTAGACAGTCTGAATTTATAATTGCTCTAGTTATTCTGCTTAAAATGCATTGTTTGCTTTTTGCTTTTAATTTATATTTTCAATTCCTATTTTATTATCAGATTTCTTTTGTAATACAGCTTCCCAAACTGCACAACTTCAAAGGAAAAAAAGATTGAAAGTTCTAAACAAATGCCAAATTTCTTCCTTTGCATGACTCAGCAGGAGAGATGAAATGGCTGAGTCCTGTAACACATCATGATCTTAGTACCCTGCTAAGGCAGGTATTTGGTCTTGCTGGACACACCTGAGTGGGTGCGGGCTCCTTATGTTATTCATTGAGGTATTTTTTGTGTTACAATTATGTGCATGAGAGTATCACAGGATGATGTTACATACAGGTTCTATAATTAGTTGCCATATGATAGTATCCATATTGTTCCAATACCAATACCAGTCTTACACAATTGGAGCTCCAGACAAAATAATTTTGGTGGATTCTAGGTATTGTTCTTGCACTTTTTTTTTTCAGCCTGGGAGGGTAAGGGAAGAATTGTTTTGGGGTTTTAATTTTATTGTAGTTTCATTTGGCTGTGTCTCTCCATTATTCTTTACCTCTATAGGTAAAGAATAAAGCTTCTATAGGCTTTGTGTCTTTTTCATGCAGGAATGTGTACTGTCATCCGCTTTTAATTTTCTTGCAGGCTGAGATGGTATCAACGTGTAAATACAGTCTTCACCTTTTGTGGTAACTAAAAGTTTTCATGCTGGGTATCTTATAAGAAAAAAGTGTGTCATTCAAATATAAGAATGTTTAGTAATACTGAGTTCTGGTAGTAGAGTATGGAGGTGGAAAGACCTCAATACCTTTTTCATGCTAAACATGTTTTTCCATGCTATGAAGTTGTGGTAGAAAATCCATGTATTGTATACAAGATTGGACAAAACCAAATAATTGCTGGTGAATACTCACATCTGGTAAATATACTGGAAACTATGGATTAGAAATCATTCAAAAGTAAATAATTTCTTGTTACTAGTCATATTCATGCTGTTTTGATGTGTTTCAGTGTAGGACAGAGGAGTATTTGATTGCACCAAACAAATCAGAAATACATGCAATTGAGGTTGCTATCCTCTTCATCACTGTAGCATTTTGACAGTGTAATACATATAGTGAATGTGTGTATGTATATTAGTATAATCTTCACTTACAGTGCAGAGCAACCTATCCTCTATGACTGCAGTTTTTTATTTAATAAAATTGCTGTGTGCAAGTGCATATAACGATTTCCAAGCATTCCATCATGACTAAAAATGGAACAAAGAACACTTGTACTGTCTATCTAATTAACTGGTCCAGATTTTGAAAGCAAACCTGTATTAGGATTAAAATATTATTTTATTAAATGCAAAAATCATTTTTCTTGTACATATATTTTATTTTCTCTCTTAGCTTGATTATGTGTAGCTTTCTCTTTTTGCCTGTACTACTAAATTTATTTTGGTCAGGTCCAAAAAAAGGGGTCTATGATTAAAGTAGAAAATCTTGATTTCGCTTAATTGATTGAGACAGAATTTTCAAAAAGAATTAAGTATTTTCTGTTCTTTCTAATTGAGGTCTTTCTAGACTTCATCAAGACATTTGTTCACACAGAAATTAAAAAGTTGAAAGGACCTAATAACCGAAGACATGTAATATACTAGCTTCATTCATCACCTCTCTTGTTACATCATCTTGCCAGTCTTAGCATTCAAGTTTTCTAAATCCTATTAAGTGAATTAGAGCATTGTCACTATAAAATAGCTGTACCGAAGTATGAATTATTTTTGCTCAATTTCTTTAGCCATTATCATCTTCAAAACCTTCTGGTTTTAATTTTTTTTTTTCTGTTCCTTAAGCCTTTATTTGATACCTTATTTCCTTGCATCAGAGAAACTGAGTGGAAAGTGTTCTTCCCAATTTCTCTAGGGACTGATTTGCTATGAATGCCATAAGAACAGGGGAGTTTGTCAGGTTTTTTTTGTTATAATCTAGAGATTATAGCACACATGATAATCTCAGCCTTTGTAAGAAGAGGGAACTTTCTCATTTAATTATACAGCTGCAAATATTTTGCAGTTTATCTCTGGCTCTGAATGTGCCATCATTTTTATTGGCCTTTTCAGGCCTTCTCAAAACACATAAACCTGTTTTGTCAAATAGAAGATGGAAATATCAATGATCTTGATCAGAATTTCCATTAGTTCATCCAAACAAATGTAAACTGATGTTATTATTTGCTGTGTCTGGGTGTGTTCCATACTTGCAGCTCATACTGAAAGAGAAATATTCCTTTTATCTTGCTGTATCTGTCAATCCATTACTCTCAGGCATTATAATTTTCATATCATTCTTAATATTGATTAAGTGTCCTGCAAGGATTTGATTAATTTTAAAACACCACCATGAAGCTTTTATTTCAATTTTCACATTTCTATTCATCCTCAGATGCATGTTCTGATGTGTCTGTGTCAATGAATATTGTTAGTAGAAAACAGGTAAGAATGGTGAAGTGGGAAAATCTGTAGCTTTAAAGTTGATTAAAAACAGAGTAAAACAATTGATGTCTCTTATCACTTTCTTATTGCATAAGTACAGAAGTACATTATTCTTGCACATGGCAATTTTCCTCACATTCAGCAGGAAATTCAGTGTTATTGAATAATAAAATGTAACTGTAGATTTAGACAGAGGGTGTAAATCCATCAGTTCTGACAGCTAGAAATAGGTCTCTAAGACAAAGTGATTAGGAAATCACTTAGGAAACTTTGTGTTTGGCCCAAAATAGCAGGAGGGGACATGGCCAAGACATTGTGTTATTCAATACCACTTTATGTCATTGCCGGGTGGGACAAAGGGACTCTCTCTCTTCCAAAAAAAAGGAAATTCCTTTTCCAGTGGAGCAAACATGGAATGCTGGTCTGCTGGAGCAATGGAATGGGCAGGGCATAGGGCTGCTTGCTGGAGTTTCATTGCCTCAGTCGGGGTCGTGGAGCATTTTGAATGTAAATCAGCCTCTTTTTTTGTGACTTTTGTTATTAATACTGTTGCTGTTACTGTTCGATTTTGTTTTCTCATTGCTGTTTACATTAATTTCTTATATCAGCCTGTGATCTTTCTCTTTTGTGTTTCCAGCTGGAGGATGAGGGGTAGTGAGTGGTGGCATGGTATTTTTAGTGGGACCACTAAATTGGAGGAGAACAACATTCCTAAACCACAATATGAGCGTACATTTGAGTAATCTTAAAATAATTGACTAGTGTCCAAATCGTTCATAAAACCCCATTCATTCACTTCAGTGCATAATGCCTTCTGAGGGGAGATCTAGCATTTGTTTCCACTTTTTTATGGATTGCAAGTATATTCAGTAGTTTTACATTACATTTAAAGAAAAAAATTATATTAAGACAGAGTTTGTTTTAAAGTCATGCATTAGTAGTTTCACTCCTACTTAAGCATTTGAAAGAAAGTCTTAAAAATACTGCCCAGTAACATCTTTGCTTAATTCCTTATTTGTGTATAAATGTTGTTTGTTGAGGGAAAAAAAATAAATCAATAAAATAACAAATACTGAAGTCCTTCCAATTGCTTTTAAGCTATTAAAAGTAATTTAGGTATTCCTAAAATACTTAAATGTTTTATATTTATCAGTCCAGATCTACGATATATATTAAAGTATTTATCAATAACAATTTCCCCAGTATTGAGGGGCAAAAGTTCCTTCAATTTAAACTAAAATTAGTCTCGCTATCTCAGATGCAGAGTCTCTGTTACAGCTGGTGTCTAATTATTAACATGACAGGGTTTGTGATCCTGTTATCCAGCCCACATCAGATGTTCCAGTCATGGAGCCTGGAATCCTCATCCTCCCACTTTATGACCAATATGAATGTTGGGCTGTACAGCATCTCCATCTCCTTCATTTAATGGATGGAACGGCTCATGAATTAACAGGGAAAACCATAAAGCACTTGTTAGAATTCTATTTTGAAAATTTAGAAAATCTATTGCTTAGATTAAGTGGAGAAAAATCTAAAGCATGTGAAGGAATGGAGATGTTTAAATTCTGCCCTCAAGTGATACCATCAGAAAGGAAAATTAAGAAACTTGAAAATAAATTTAATGATTCTGAGGTATTTGGTAATGCACTAATCATAATTGTGTATGTAATCCATGTTGCCATTACAAATAGGAAGTAACGCATCTGTCAGCCTCATATCCTATATCTTATGATACACTGTGTGATTGTATAACATATATGCTTCTTTATGGCATTAGAGTATCAAACATACATAGAATGAGTTGTTGTGCAAGTGGAAACAGAGTGTCACTACGTTTGTCCGTAAGGTCATAGACTTTGTAAAGGTACTTGAGTAATTTTGTTGAGGAGCAAATTTTTTTGTTCAACTGAAGTAGTTGAAGAATTCAGGATTTAGGGCATCTCAGGTTCTTTAAAAAAATACTAACAACTCATATAAAATCTTATTTTGTGTTCTCTGTTTCATGAAAGGGAAAAAAATGCATTTTGTTTGCATTTTCATTTCACTGAAGTTTATAAAAATCTTGATACTGTGCTTATTTTAATTTTCTCAGCTTGTACCAGTATAATGTATTTCTAATCTAAAACTGAATTAATAGCTAATTGTCATTAAAAAGAGAAGCTACAGCTCTGGATCTGGATTCATCTTTCTTCATTGATGATTAGCACACAAGCTAGCATGTGGGCAGTCATTGATACTGCTGAGTAGGCTGCATACTCGTTATCTCTCTGTTTCCATCATTGCCTTAATGAAGGACCCTGGCTGGACACATCAGAATGCTGTTTTCAGCACACACGGATTTTTTCTAGTTTCAAACTGCAACACAGAACATAACCAAAATGGCACTTTTTCTCTGGGTGTCAATGCATAACGTGGGATAACACACCTTTCTATTTTGTCTGCTTTTAGGAGCTAATATATAGCAGAGAACCACCGTGCTCTCAGTCCCACATTCTGAAAATAAATGTAGTTTAAGCTTGATTCTTTTGGAAATGTACAGATGGAGATTTCTTTCTACTTCCAGTATCTGTTGAAACAGAGAACATGAGTTCTTGAGATTTCAGTCAGCCCATTGGAACAGAAAGTTCCCACTACATTCTCTCTCTCCACAGTTTAACAAACTGTGGTGAGGTGCAGATTCACAAGATGAATGCCATAATCTGTCAGCAGCAGGTGGGTTTAAGGTTGTGAAATAATTTTGTTTTAAAACAAACCTTTCTTTTACATTTTTATATGCTTGCTGTGTTCCCAGGACTTCACACATATTATTTCTCTAAGAGTTAATACTGGCTAAACAAATATTGCACTGGTTGGATATTAAGTACATCCTCTTTACTGTGTAGGAGAGCTTCTCTGTCTCTTCCCACCTTACATTTTTCTTTTAATGTCCCCAGCTGTACTTCAATAGGGTTTAGCAGATTCTATGGACTCAGGAGGAGACCTCTCACTCTTTGATTCTCTCTCCACAGTTCATTTCAGCCTCTACTGCTCCTGTCTATATTGAAGTAGTCTCTTTAAGTTTGAAGTAAAATGATTTTGAAGGACCCCAGAAACTGATACCCTGCCAAAAATACCTGTTGTGTGTGTAATATGACACTTCTTGGCGGCGACTTCATTAGCTGTAGAAGAGAAAGACTATTAAATTATGTTTTGGAGTTTTTTCCACATATTTCCATTCTGGTCACATTCAGGTCTTGCACGTACTTTAATCTGAATGGAAAGCTGTGAGGAACTGTGAGCTGTACTTAAGTATCCTGATGGTGTAATTGACTTCAGGGATGAAGAAAAGAAAGCAGGCAATATTAGCTTTGTTTAATAGCTGCACATCACAGTAAAGTTGATTACAGTTCAACATGGCTGTAGGATTTTATTAATGAAGTGGTAATACAAGTTGAAATGGATGGGAGTTTTATGCATTTCTCAGAAAAGATTATGTGAAGATTATGTCCTGCAACACTTGCTGAAGGTTGTTTTATAGTAGCGGAGCTGGTGAGCCTTACCGTATATTTAACTACAATTAAAAAAATTTACTATTAAAAAAAAGCTTATTATGTGGTAAACTTTTGCCATACTAGCACCATCAATTGCTAGCATAAAATTTTACCATTTAGCTGTAGCAAGAGTAGAGAGCTCTGAGCATGTCATCCTTTGTTTATCCCTTCCACTTTTGAAATTTGTCACTCTGTTCCCCTGAATTCTTTAACAAGGCTTCATCTGGTGAGGATTTTAGGAATGCGCTACAGATGCTAAAAAATAGACTAGAGACAACTAATGACATTATAAAATTCTATTACATAGTTTCTGTAATAACTTGTCATACTGCAGTGAATTCAGAAATTAAAATTAAAGTAGAGTTATGGTTTGTTTTTTATAAAAAGCAAAATAAAATATAAGTCCATGGGGCAAAGTAACATATGCATAAATGTATAGACATGTGCACACACAGTGATTACTTCCTGCTGAATTTCCAATATGCCATAATACTTGAGGGATTTGCTATTGCTGTTATAAAAATTGTTCTAGGCAGGCTCATTCCTTTTCTCATTGGCATAGAGATGAGAAAGTTGAAAAAAATTGAGATGGTACAAAATTCCATGGGATATCACAGACAAAGTTCTGGAAAATGTGTCACATTAGCTGAATAAAATTGTGACTTGCACCTTCCCTGGTTCATCTCTTGTACTTCAGTTATACTGTAGGTCTGAATACAGATTGTAAATAAGTCCAAGAGTGATAGGGTCATATGTAAACTAAAATTGGATGCTAAACTCAAGCTCAATTTGTAAGGTCTATTTGAATTTTTGAAATTACAGCATAAAGGAATATCCTTCACATGAGTATCACAGAGAGCATACAATTGCAGGAGTCCTTCAAAAACATAGAATTTTTCTGCCATGTCACTGTGCTTTTCTGTTTGCTTATCTTTAATCTCTTTTTTTTGTATCTTTAATCTTTCCAGCACTCACTCCAAAGTCATACAGCTTATGCAGCACTAGGTTTTGTGGTGATAGGGACAGTCTCTTATGTTTCAAATTTATTTTTTTCCTTCTTTTCATTGATTCACAGTGACTAAAACAGTAACAATGACAATATAATCTTGTCCAGAATAGCATCAGTGAGATTTTTATTAATAAATTTGTCCACTGTGAAGTCAATATTTAGAAAAAAATATTTTTCAATTACTCCATGCAGCACTACAAGCTGGGGACAGAGTGGCTGGAGACCAGCCAGGCAGAAAGGGACATGAGAGTTTGGATTGACAGGAAACAGCATGAGCCAGGAGTGTGTTCAGGTGGCCAAGAAGGCCAATGGCATCCTGGCCTGTATCAGGAATAGTGTGGCCAGCAGGATGAAGGAAGTTATCCATCCCCTGTACCTGGCACTGGCAAGCCAGACCTTTAGTGTTGTGCCCAGTTCTTGGCCCCTCAATTCAGGAAGGATATTGAGGTTCTGGAGTGTGTACAATGAAGGGCAATGAGGCTGGTGAAGGGTCTGTAGCACAGCCCCTATAAGGAGCAGCTGAGGGAGCTTAGCATGGAGAAAAGGAGGCTCAGGGGTGACCTTATCACTCTATGACTACCTGAAAGGAGGTTGTATCCAAGTGAGGCTCAGTCTCTTCTCCCAGGCCACAGGGAACAGGACAAAAGGACACAGTCTTAAGCTGTGCTGGGATGGGGTTGTGTTGAACATTAGGGAGAAGTTCTTTATAAAAAGAGTGTGAGTGGGCATTGGAATGGGATGCCATGGGCGGTGGTGGAGTCACTGTCTCTGGAGGTGTTTAAGGAAAGACTGGACATAGCACTTAGTGCCACAGTCTGTTTGACAAGATGGTGTTTGGTCATAAATTGGACTTGATGATCTCAGACGTCTTTTCCAGCCTAGATGATTCTGTGATTCTGTATTCAAAGGCTGTAATTCACTATATTTGCCTAAGTCATGTAATCAAAATAGCAAGCAGCATTCAACAAGTTCCTGAATAAAAAATAATAAATCAGATGCAAATGGCAGATAAAAGTAATGTTGCCATTGTATCTGTCACACAGGCAGACATTATTCCCTCTGTCAGTAAAACTGATGTATAGAATTTCTCAGTTACTTTTCTAATGATCTTGCAGAATTACATTTACTCAAGCATAGCTGCAACTGATTAACAACCAATGGGACACTGGAACTGCCAAAACACCTGCCTTGTGCTGAACTTTACAAGTAGCTATCCTGTGTCTCCTGACTCTATTAATTCACAGTCAGAATCAATAGCTTCAACCTAAGTAAAGCAGGAAAAGCTGTACAAAATCTGTTTAGAGCTCCTTTGCAATTCAGAAATTACTGTTTATTTTCTACAAAACTTCCACAAGACAAATACTGCATTCTAAAAATGCTTCAGTTGATTTATTGAGAATTTGGCATGGGAGGGAATTGCCTCTGTCAGACATAAACTGACAATTTATATAGGCCTTCAATAAACACAGTACATGGTTCATGACACAAACTCCTGCCACTGTAATCTATAAAAAACAAAATATTAGTTTCTCATAGGAGATTTGAGACGTATACTAGGTATATATATCCTCTTTTCAGTATTATTTTACACTAAGAAGATCCAGGAATGCTGCAAGTTGCAGTTTATATATCATTGTGCCAAATCATTCACAATGACATCTAAATGAAATGTCAACTAATTTAGGAGCAGCTAAGCAAATGTTAGTGCAAAAAAAAAAAATCCCTTTAAAAAGCAAAAGTATTTAATTATATTCCCTATTGAACTATTTTGTCAATGTAAACCACAGCTGTATAATTATTGTAGCTATAGTACACAATTTTTACTGACCACTGGCAAGCAGAAAGAAAACATAAAAGTGGTTAATTGGTTCATTTCATGTGAGACTGTACTATGCTTTAAAATAGCCATTCCACAGACTATCATTTTTGCTTAATTAGGGAGAAATTTCATGGGAAAAAATAGCATTTTAACCATTCTCCTAAACTTTCAGAAAATACTTTTCTTAGGTGGGAGTGATTTGTCCATGAAAGTATGAAAGAGGAAATGGCATACATATTCTCTATTAAAACTTCTTCACCTATGACTGAATAGGGAATATTATTGCTAGATGTCCTTCTTCATTAAAAATTTCAGCTCTGCATTAAAGCTTTATCGAAATATAATACATATTTCATTTAGATGTTGAAAGCCAACATTTGAACTTTTCATAGTTTTTATAACTGTCTGTGTTTTCTGCTTCTGGATGGAACTTAAGTGTTCCTTCAGACTGTTAAAAAAAAACAAAAAAAAAACCAAAAAAAACCAAACCAAACCAAAAAAAAAAAAAAAAAAAAAACAAAAAAAAAACACAAAAAAAACAAAGAGGCTCTTGGAGTGGTAGTTACAATTTTACTTTTGTCTCTGAAGAGATTAATGAACTTTTCCTGTAGCGACTGACCTGCTTTAAGGATGATTTTGCATCTAACTTTCCAAAGTCAGAGGGGATTGCTCAGCAGTTACCTGTGTTTCAAAGTACATATCTGAGTCCTTTACAATAAGTCCTTTGACACTGTGCAAAATCCATTTCCTGGCTATCAGGATGTGAAGATCAGAAATTATGAAAGTACCCAGAAAAAGTGGAAGCCACATTGCTGCAAATGGTTCATCCTGAAAGTTCAATGGCTACCTAATGTACTAGTGCTCCTCCAGCATGAAAAAGCTGGCTTTGTATCATTTTCTCTGTAGATTTGATGAACAATTTAAGGGATTAAAATCACACTGGCTTAAACAGTAGAAAAATCCTGCTTTTTTCCTTCTCTTTGAGCCCATTTGGTTTCATATATGTGCTGGAAGGTGTAGTAGAAAGAAGGAAAAAATCTCTGCTTAATCACCTCAAGAGATGATATACAGAAAATCTGCTGCAGGATTTTCAGGACAAGGCAAATGATATGCTAACAAAATTTTGCAACCACCAATTACTGTTACCATACCAGAAGAGTTCCTTAAAAATGGGTTGTAAAATAAAGAGTACAAATTACCATGATTTTGACTATCACCATTTTTTTTATTTTTTTTTCAGTTTTTTATGTTTTTCAAAGAAGGATGCTTCTAACCAGCAGGAAATGTAGATTGATAATCTTTATAAAAAATTCTAAATATAGGATTGATATTTCTATTATTAGCAATGTTTATTTGAACTCTGATGGGCAATCCTCATGAGTAGAACTGGTTTCAAAATAGAGTGGAAATTGAAAAGCAATAGAGCAAAAGTAAGTTTTGTCATTTACTCTGCCTAGAACGAAAATTAAAATCAAGAAAAAGTAAAAATAAATGTTATCTGATACACTGATAATAACTTCTAATGCAATTTTGTTTGGGGAGTGGAATTTGGGGGATTTATGTAGCCTGGTCTCTAACAAAGAAAATTAGTCCCATGGTGACAGGGGCTTTATTGACTACAACTGTTTGGTGCAAGTGATGGCAGTCAGAAAAGATACTGTTTTCTTTGCATTGGACAGAAGTTTGGATACTGATGCATTTTTGGACACTTTGTCACAGCCCTGTACACACATCTGTGTTACACAACTCTAACAGTATCATCCCAGTAAGTGTCAAACATCTGAATTTTCAAATACTTCAGTACAAGTATCTTAGTTCAGATACAACAAATCTTGTGGTCCAAGATAGTTTCACACTTTCAGGAGTCTAATAGTAGTGATATTTTGCTCAGAGAAAAGATACCAGTGTTTTGACAGTGTTGAGAATTATAGTGAAGGGCAATTAAAAAAAAATGATTGCAGGTGTAAGTGTGAAAACTGCATCTATCAGGACAGCATTTAGAACCAGAACACCCTCTTTCAACTGTTGTCTACAATCCCTTGTTAGACGTGGTATGACTTATTGAATATCTTACTCTTCAAATAGGTCTAACTATATATCTTTGTTCTTAGTACAGCATTATTATCATGTAAAATTTCAAATGTAATAGTGATTTTGGCCTTTTACAGGACACATAAGAGAAAGATATTATTCCCCTTCAAATATGTCTTTTACAGCAAATATCCTGGGAAAAGCATCATTAGGTTTATTGTCAGAACAGGACTGGGTTCACTGGTTTTAAGAAGGACTTCAACTTTCTGTCATTCTCCTACTACAAATCAGAAAATTAACCCACCAGATAATTTTAAACAAAGAAAAACATGTATACATGTGTATTTTAAATGTTCCATAATAATATCACTATACTGGTAATTGGCTCTTTTATAGCACTTAAAAATACCTCAGAGTCATTAGATAATTAGTAGCTCATTGATACTGTGTTGAGCTACTCAGGGATATTTTGCTCTTTGGCACAAGATAAGCATATATTTATCAGATCATATACTCTGATAAATCCTACTACTTTTAAAACAGACCTCTTAGTATTTTGGGGAAAACCAGCCCTTTCAGAAAAGGAGTTATCTCTTGCTTGACTGTGTATTTGTAACATCTCCCCAGATTAGACAAAGCTCTTTGGTTTTGTTAACTCTCATTTTTCATGTGTCTGCCTTTCTGACTTAGCCTGTAGGTGGACCTACAACTTGAATGACCTGAGAAAGAAAGACTTTTAAGGGTCAAGTTTCATTTCTGTCTAGCAGAGGTGTTGAGAAGAAGGCACCTTAGCAACTTTGGGCTTTGCACTGACAGTTCTGTCAGATTATAGCTGATTTGAACAGCTGATTCAGGTGTTTCTACACCTAAAATATAGGCCCTAAGCACTGACATCATGATTGAGTGTCCATACAAAGCACTGAACCTTCAGGTACAGTCAGGTGCATACAGGACAAATGGATGGGCAAGTTTAGGGAAAAAAAGACTTCTACATTTCTTGTCCAGTGTGAATACTGGAAAAATGTACTCTGAGGTGGACCACTTTTTAATTGGCAACCATGATTTGGTAGCTGGGAGATTTTTACTGGGAGGTCATGGGGCCAAGAACTGCTTAATCCTCAATGTCTACTTTGGAGGGAAATCTCTGTGGGTTTCTAATAGAAAATGATATATATGGTCATATTTTAAAATGCTTCTCATTTCCACTTGCACATATGATAGTTAATGAATGAATACACAAAAAAGCTATTTATATTAGACTCCTAATGTTGCACAGCAATAGATTTTTCTAAGAAAAAAGAAAAAAAAAAAGGAAACCTCTAGATGTAATTGCCATATATGATGGTGTGATTTCAGCTTATTAGTCTTGAAATGGCTCATAATTTTTTGAATACTTCAGCATTTCATTTCACTTTTTACCATATCATTTTAGATCATGACTGTTTATCTAAAAAGTCATCAATACCATGTCATTGAAACAGCTCTTATTTTTAACCTGTGTGAAGAACTTGAAGTACAGGAACAGAGCTGTTAAATGATTTTTCCCTTTATCAACCCTTTTACCACTGGTGACTTTAGAAAAAAGAAAGTCAAGTATCTTTACCCATCTGTATGCTATAAGTCATCATATGTAGAGAAATTATCACTGTGGTGCTTTTCGCAGAGTTCAGATATCATTTTGATTTGATAGAAATCTAAAATATTGGATGTTTATTGGATTTTATTCTAAGCCACCACTTTTTCATTGTGGCTATGGAAACACTGGAAGAAAATTTTCCCTTAGCTTCTCATTAGAGAAGAACAAGAAGTAGAAAAAGGTAGAATCGAAAATATGAGGAATTATTTAATTTTTTTTTTTTTAGTCCTATTTAAGTATTTGGAACATTGATTGGTCATTCAAGGAAAATTCCATAAGTTTTTCAATTCAGCTTGTTTACCCATGCATAATAACAGTGAATTCTATGGGTATTTGATAGGAAAATCTATAACCACAGCAGGACACTGAAATTCTTATTGAATGTATTCATTTGAGGTTTAATATAAGTTATTATGCCCTAATGCATACAGCTTTGAAATATAGCCCTGAATATATCACATTTAAGAATGTATAGATAATGTTGTATGGGATATAAATATAATGCATAAAATGCATTCCAGATACCTTGCAGTAGGTATATTACAGCTGTAAGCATGACAGATAACAAATGGTAGGTTGGTTTTAACTAAAATAGTCAGGTTTATAAATAATACATGTTCCTTTGCTGATTTTATAAAAAGGTTAGCATTGTGAATTCTAGAATATATATTAGAATAACACATGGAGGAGAAAAGAATTTTTGAAAATACATCCATGGCTTACACATTCTCTGAAGCAGAATAGAGGCTGGAACTAGTCTATTACTTTATTTATCATAGCTGAGAGTCTGAAATTGCTTCCATAGGGAATGTTAAATAATGGATTTTATTATTTATATAGCTAACCAACTTTACATCAAATTATTGAAGTTATCTTCTTCACAACTGGAGTCTCATTAAGCAGCATGTATAATGTATGCATTATTAACTACTTGTGACCGGTGGTAGGTTGTGGCTTTGAGTTGATTATAAATGCCTTCCTATTGGACTGAGAGAATAACTTTTCTAATTTTATTGAAAAATATAAATTTCTTGCAAAGACAAATTTACCTAGCTGCCTACTTTAGCAACAAGTATATAGATATAATTGATTTTGCAAGACACATTCATGTTTTATTATATTTATAAGTATATATATATACATATATAAACCAATTGTTTGTTTAGAGCTGATTGATTTTCTGGAATAAAAACAAAGAAAGTATAATGTTATTTTGAAATTCTCACATGAAAACTCTTAAAAGGTCTCTGAACCTTTTTGTTTAGAATGGTGATGGTCTTTAGTATAGGACATAGTATAGTTACAATCTCTATGGTAAACTTGACAAAAGCATAATTCTCTTCTTTTAGGTATTCTGAGTCACTCCAAAGAGCTGTATTAAAGACAGATTTCACTTACAAAATATATTTATAATAATTTACCATCTAGAGCAAAGATCTAAGGTTGCTCTCAACTAATTAGCTCATTATATGTGATATCCGTGTAGTATAAGGCAGCAAATTTGAAAGCAGCAGGGAGATTATAATCAAGACATTTGCTATTGTCTTCATTCCAACCTGTTGATGAATGAATGACAGTATAATGCTCCCTGGCTTTTTCATGAGGACATAATGATCTGAAGAATGTCTCATCAAGTTAAAACTGCTCAATCTCATCTGTTTAACCTTTTAAAAGTTTAATACAGTATGACTGTGAATAGAAGTCAGTCTATAGAAGTCAGTCTCCTACCTAAAACAGGAGCTGACAATTCAAGCTGGTCAACAGGACACTTCAGCTCTGCCTGGCCAGCATCTTCAGGCAGGCCTCTGAAAGCAGGAAAGTGGCTGACCTTCTTACAATCCTGTGTGCAGACTGCAGCCCCTGGGCAGAGAGGGCTGTGGGGCTCAGCACAGACACCATGAGTCCAGCTCCTGCCCCCAGACATCTATTGCACCATGTAGAGTTTTCAAGATTGTAATGCTATAAAACTTGGAACAAGCTCACTTAGCCCAGGGCATATTTAATTCCTATTTATACAGGGTGACTGGTGACAGCTTGTGGGCACTAAACCCTGTAAGAGATTGCTGCTCTAGAGGGTTACCCTCCTGGCCCTGGGAGGAGCAAGGTGTGTCGTAGCCTAAGAGTTTCTAGTTCTCAGTTGCAAATAACTCCCCAGATTTAAATGCCTAAGTTCCTTTGGTCAGGTTTTTTAACCACTGACATACTCATAACAATTAGCTGTAGTTTAGGCAATAGAGCAGAAAACTGTTCCATCAGCTTACCATTAGTTAAACTGCAACTGGAAACATCAGAGGCACTTGGCAAATGGGATGCCATTTTAGGATTGTACCATAGAGGTACAGTGTGTTTTCAGATTAATCTGTTGCCAGTGAAATAGTAGATGGCTTAATATTTGAATAACCTTTTTCAGATTCCTGGTTCAATTCATTGTGATGAATCAGAACACATAATACTCTCAGCATTTATGAAAGTGTGTCACTCCTTTTTATTGGTGTTTACTTCTGATTCATGCCATACATTATTTCAGGATTGCAAGAAGGAGAAAGTTCTTTCTCTTCTAAAAGAACACTTACACTTCAGGAGCATATTTATTTCAAGGGGTGGTGACGCATAGAGGAAAATTTGTAAAGAAACATGCAAAAGCTGCCTTGTGCTAGGTAACCCAACCTTAATTCTGTAATCTTTGGAAAGAAAAATCACATTTTCAAAATTAGCTTTGTGTCTTTCACAAGGTCAGAATTTTGGTGTATCCCTTTTTGGGGACTTAATCCAGAGCACTTTCAGTTCTCCAAAATCTCTATGATCCTCAGTTGTTCAGAAAATGGGTTACTTGAGTTGGAGCAAGCTACCTTTGCAAATGTGTTTTTGAACACATAGACATGTATGCATGTTCATATATACTGTGCAGTGGAAAAATCTTCATACTTTCCTGCTAACCCTTGTGATGGATATTTTCTCTGTCTGTAGTGACTGCATTTCAAAATCAGTGACAGACAATAGAAAGCCATGTTAGTTTTAGAACTCATATTTAACCATCTTTCAGAACCTGACAGTAAATCATGTAATAACCGTTAATGTGTGATGTAGAAGCTGGTGTGTGTGCCTACATATCTCCTTACTATGATTTTGATCTCCTTTGCTTCTTGTTCTATTGCTTACTTGCTTTGACATACTTTTACATTTACATTTGACATTTCTATCCATAACAGCTATGAAATTAAGTTCAAAGTTTTAATACTGATAAGAAGCTCTCTCATAATTTTTGGCATTTCAGTGGTAGAAACAAAATTATTAGTCAGGAAGTTTTTGCTCCTTTTTTTTTTTTTTTCCTTTTCTTTTTTCCCCCAGAAGAAAAGACAAAAGTCATGAGTGGCAGCTTTGTCTGACTTCTCTGATCAACAGCAGAAAGGCAACCTCATGTTCAAGATCATAACCTGGCTTCTTAGAAGGAGGTATTAATCTGATACTATTGGTTATATGTAACATTTTTTGGACTGGTTGTGCTTAGATTAATTACCTCAAGAAGATGGGAAAATCACATCTTCAGTTGCTGCTTAACTTGAATTAGTAAACAAACATGAAAGCTTAAGGTGCATTCTTATGAATAATGAGCTCAATAAAGTAAATATGACTAAGGAAAGGTTGCAAATATAGGCAGACTGCAACTGGTTTTAATTCAAATAAATAAAGTTTTGATCAGCTCCACTTGCAGCAATTCCAAATGAGACCAGGTGTTTGGATATCACATAAAGATTTTGAATAAATAGCTTAATTAATGGAGCCTATTTTTGAGTTCCTGTATTGCTCACAAACTTACTGTTGCTTACACAGCCCTATAATACTCGCTATACATATTTATGAATAACAAGTGCATTGACACTAATCACTGTTTGTCCCGGGTGTTTTAAGCAAGATAAATAATTTCAAAATACAAAGAAAGGTTTTTAAGTTTTTAAGTTTTTTAAGTGTATTTTTTTAGAGAAAACGGATACTATAGATTCTTTTGCAGAAGAATATATCTGGTGGAAAAAAATGATATTTTTTGTGGAGGTAATAAAACATTCAGATGTCATTGACAATTATTTTTATAAGAAGATTGAATACTTTTCCTGATTATATTTTTATTTGAAGGAAAGTACAGAGGGAAGTAGAAGGGTATTATTAGTTACAATGTGTCTGCCTGTGAATCAAAAAATAGTTCAATCGGAGAGAAAATTAACTAAACATTTATATTAGTTTAGTGGCAACTTAGTCTTGAGAAAATATAAATGTAAATGGAATCCCCAGCTTGATTTTGCTGCTAAAAACCCTATTCCTTTCTGTGAAAATTCCTTGGGGACATATACAGGCAGTAACTGGGAAAATTTAAAATACGGGGGGGGTTATATATTTCGCTGTTTGTTGTGGCAAACAAGATAAAGAATTTTCTATATTAAATGTTGAATAGATTTAGGTTTTAAGATACAGCAGTGTTTCAGATAGTAAAAATTGTTTTTCCAAAGGAAAATGAAGTGTTTTCATCAAAACAGGAATTTGAAAGGATGCAGGATTTCACAGGAAGGCAGGCGGTATTCTATATTCTTGTTAAACGTCTGAAAGAAAGATGAAGGAGGAGGTGAAACAATGTTCTTAAAACAAAGACACGGGTCACCTTGTGTGACAGGTAATTCAAGGTAATAGACTTATAATTCAGTAAGTTGCAGATTTTATTTGATTTGTAAGTTTTCTACTTGTATTCTTTATCTTCTCTTCTGTTTGTTTGTACAGTTAAGATACTTTTTCATTCCAGATATCCATCCTGTGCCTTGGTACAGGAAACCCATTTGAAGGACAGCACTTTGTCTTACATTTCACCTCCACACACAGCCAACAAGAGAGAAACCATACTTTTTCAGTACATACCCATATCACAGCACCTTATGCTAACAACTTGTAATGACATCTTTAAATTATGCATATTATTTGGCAAAAAGGAAAAAGCCCATTAAATGTAACCATCTCCTAAGAGGTTTGCAGTTTACTACAGAGTTGGCAACCTGTTACAAGTAACCATTCTTCAGTAGGGATGCTTTATCAATATGATAATATTTTTTCATTATATCTTTTCTTTATTTTTTTTTTTTTAATTCCACAAATGGATTTTGCATATTTAATGGATTTGGCAGGTTTATTGTGGTTAATTCATTATGAAACAGGAAATTCATGCATTTTCACTTTCTACATGTTTTTCAAACAGCAGTCAGCTTAGTTTTCATTGTCATTCTATTTCCTTCTTGAGGCACAGGGTGCTTGAAAAGCACTCATTTTCCCAATAATCTACTTCAAGATTTCTTTCAATTTCTATTCTCCTTCCACTCTCCCCAAATACTGTTGACAACTTGCTGGAAGCAAATGTTAAAATGACTAATTACGTTACATCCTCTGCAACTGCAGTGTGGTAAAATGCAGGCAAGCAAACTGGTTTCTGGCAAAGAGTCCTGTCTTCAGGAACCAGTGGCTGGATGGAGAAAGAGTGCTGGTCCTTGATTGATATAATGTGAACTGCACCAAAAACATCCTCCCCAGCCTTTCGGCTGAAGGCAAAGACTCTGTGTATGTGGCCTCCAGCAAAATGCAAGTGAATTAATCAGGCGACAGTGGAGAAAAATTTGAAGATTAATGTAATTTTGAAAGGGTCATTAAAAAAGCAGTCAGCAATTCACAGAGCAGTAAAGAATTATCATGGCCAGAGGATTGCTATTTCATAAAACTGGAATACTCTTTCTGGCAATATGCCTATAGGTAAATGTATAAACTGCTTGAGTAAGAAAATAAAAACCATTTTTAAAGTTTAAGATGCAATTTGTATCAAGGTAATATATTTTAAATTTTCAGTGTTTAAATATTCAGAAGTACATAGAGTTAGTTCTAAAGTTAAATTACTAAATCATGGTTGTTAAGAATATGCTTTCATTGTTAAAATTTGTGCAGTGACAAGACTATTTCAGGCAAATGCAAGACATCACATTGTGACCTTTTACCAAACAAGCATTTCTCCTAATTGTAATTGCCTTGGGCTAGTGAATGCTACTATTAAACTCATCTTCACAATAATTGTACATGTATTTGAAAAGACGTGTCATATATCTTGAATGCCCAATTTACAATAGTTTGGTATGATTACAGCTAATTAAATCAGATGAGAAAATGGTACTTAATCATGTTAATCGCTTCAATAAAAAGGTCTAGGAATTTGTGGATAAGGCCTATAAAGTATTTCCCTTATTCTCACTGTGAGTACAAACTGGGAGGTTTTTACATTGTTGTTTTTCTTTTTCTTCAAGTTTTTTCTTCAAGTTTTGTACCCAGTATTGTTCACAGTTTTGGGAAATGGGGATGTCTTGCTGATTTTAATTTGCTACAATGTCATTAGACATTTGTTTTTCATTTTTTATGCAAGGCGTTTTCAAAACATCTAACTTAAGGATGCCAAGAAAAAAAAAAAAAAAGAGACTAATTTCAGGTAATCACTTCTGACATCTCTGAGGGGGTTGTCAGACTTATCTCCTCCTCCATCCACCCCCTCAACTGTTACCTCTGCATTACAGACAGGAAAATAAATTTTGACTGTGCATCTATATCTTTATATCTATGAACGTTACTTTCCCTTTTTGTTTTGTTCTGGGGCTTTAGATATCCACTCCTAGTGAAACTACCAACTTACTTTAGAAGGAACCCCACGCTGATGAGTTGGGTTGCTCAGTGGGCTGACATATACTACAGATAATTCAGAAGAAGATCAGGGTACTGGGTTTGCAGCAGCTGACACATTGTGAGACTGTTCTCAGTTTGGACCAACTTGCCCAGAGGCAGAGCTCACTCTCTGTAAACCAGTAGGGAAGTTGAAGGCACTGCTCATAATTTAATGCAAATCATCTATGTCTGTCTAAAGAGCTGTGGGTCCTGCATAGAGAACCACATTAAAGATCTGTGGAAAATATTTCTGCTGAGAAGTTCAATGGTTGAATGTAAAATACAGACAAAAGTGCTGAGCAGCATGAAAATCTTTAGGAAAAAATAATATATTTAAGAAGTTACCCTATGTCAGAGTAGTTTAATACATCTATATACAAATAGTTCTCAGCAGATGGAAGGACAATGGGGGTTTTATTTACTTTCATGTTAATTTTCACTTCTCAAAACCAGTAATTTTTTCTGCTTAGAAGCTGTTAGACAGTCTGTTTTATTTCCTACTTTGGTTAGAGGTCAGTGTTACTTGTCTACTAATTGTTCCAACTTTTAGGCATCCTAGGATTAGAGAAATGTGACACTGTAGTTGTTCTGATCACCAACAGTTTATTACATATTTTACAAAAAGCATAAAGACAGCTGTCCCTTTTCTGTATTCAACTCCTGTCTTTGTTCATTTGTGTATGTCCAAAACGCACACACAACAAATAACTTTAAAGCAACTTAAATATCTGTGGAGGAGGGGGAATTGAGGAGCTAAAACATATCTGCAGACTGTACAGACAGCAGCTTACACAAAAAAGTACAAAAGCTTATTAATGAGGTAAAAGCATTTTACTAAGTTCATCTTAGGGTGCATTTACAATAATAAAAATGCTAGCATGCATGTAAATGATCTCAGAATATCTGATTTTTCTTAACTTCAAAGTAACTTTTTCTGATGTTGATTCATAAAATGAAGGAAATCTATTCTATGAAATAATTACTGAGATTAAAGACATGATTCTAAGTCTGCTGCCAGTGCTTAGCTATTAATAACTTGGCTATCACTTACAGGCAGTGTTTAGTAAGTCTGTTTTTTCAAATAGTGACAACACTTGGCAGGGAAATTGGTCCTTATTTTCTTTGTAAAAAGTTTAGCAGTCAAAAAGCTATTCCAGAAAAGTCTGAGAGTCTAATTCTCATGTAAGGTCACATGTAAGAACTCCAGCATGAAGTTGTTCTCTCATTTGCAAAGCAAAAGTGGATGGCAGAAAAAGTGCCTCCCTTCTTCACCCAAAACATCTTTATTATAGAAAATACAGCAAGATGATTAGGAAGATGAAAATTTAATAATATAATAAAAATTATTTAAGATTCCTTGAATATGAGTTGGTTGTTTTGCCCTGCTTCGAGCAGTGGACTGGATGACCTCCAGGTTGAGGTGCTTTCCAGCCTCTACCAGCCTGTGATTCTGATAGTTCAAACAATAAGCACACCCTGTGAAACTCTCTTTGAAATATCCACATGTTGATAAGGTATTCTGATTAATATATGAATAAGGCATCTAATATTTGCAAAATTTACAATTTTTCAATGACACTTTCTGTTCCAAAACATTGACTCAGACGGCTTTTAATATCTTTGCAACATTTCTTTGTGAAATACTTTTTTTCTTTTTTTTTTTTTTAACTCTGTCCAACATTGCACTTGACAATTTTATAGCATGGTTCTCTCTAAACTCATATTTTATTTTTTTTTCACTTTTCCTTGAACTGAATTTTTTTGTTCTCTGGTGTGTATGGTTTGTTTTGGTTTGAAGCATGTACCAAAAGTAAATTTTCTTCTTTCCTGCCTTTTCCTTTAATAAACAAGAAGGTAGGAGCAAAAAAGATGTACATACAACAAGGAACACATATTCACTGTGACTCTTTTTGCCTTCCACATTTGCTTCCTAGCATGAGGTTTTGCCTAGGAAAATGACTATATATAGCATGGCTCCAGACCAAGTTCTTCCACCAATGGTTCTTCCACACCAAAAATTCTTTAAATTTCTTGCTTGTTCCTTTATGATAGCCTGAATCCACTTTGTACTTCAAAGCCAGTTGTACTCTCAGAATGAAAATAATGTATCTGGCTTCATGTAGTTTTTATTATTTTCTTCTTTACTTATTTTTCTGTTGCTGTTGTAAATGAAATACATTAATTTCAAATTTATCAGAAGTGAATCTGGCTGAACAATATTTAACCTGTAGCATATTGATGAATATTTTTTGACATATGCATGAAGTATAAATATAAACATATGGAATTGGTTTGGGACACCATCAATACTTGATAAATTCACTTCTGTCAAAATAAGTAGTAAAGTAATAATAGGGGAATAAGCTTCAAGTGCTGCAAGAATTTGAAGAATTGCACTTATACATCAAGCAGTTAACTTCACCAGAAATGTGCGATTTTGTCATATTTTCCTCCACTCTTCCTTATGCAAAGTGAATTTGGGAATGATTTGCTTTCCTTTCTCATTTCTCATTTCTCATTGCTCATTTCTCATTTCTCATTGCTCATTTCTCATTTATTTTCTCATTTCATGTCTGAAGATATATGATGCATAGTCCTAACAGAGAAAGCACCCTCGAGTTTCCTTTTTCTGGAGTGCTTTTTCACTCTCTTTTGAACCTCCATTTTGGTGGACTCTACATTGGTAATTTGTGATTAGTTCACTCAGTGACTAATTTAAGTCAGTGCAATACACCCTATTAATTTTGCCGCCACCCTGGCTGAGGTACCATTCCCTGTTATGTCATCTTTTATTGTGTGTTCCCTGGTGCGCAGCTCTAAACAACCGTAGTGAGACTGTACTCAATTTTTATTAGGCAAATCTTAAAGCTGAACAGAAGGTGATTAAAAAAAAAAAAAAAAAAGTAATAGTAATTAACTTTTTTAGTTTATTTGAAAACCATTGTCATTATTTATTGTTTGGCACTGATCTGCTACTTTCAGTGTTTCTTCCTAAGGTTATATAAATATTATGAATCAGGCATGAGAAGGACCTCTGGTAGCTTTTGAAGTCCAAGTGAAGCCCACTTCTGATAGTAAAAACTATGCCATCTTACCTGGATTGTGTAGGATATGATAGAGGAGACATCTCCCATGTGTTCCATCAACATGTGCTACAGGTAAATTAAACCTCTGAGGGAGGCAGAAATTTCTGGATCATCTGTGGGAGAAGTTATGAGAAAGAAAATGACAAATATTGTAACTATACATACCTGAGATATGAGTCAGAAAGAAAATTTTAGAACTGTATTTTGACTCTTTTTACATGACACAAATCAGCTTAGTTTTCCTAAATGCCAGATATCTGTGGGCTACAGTGGGAATGTGATATCCAGCGACTTTGAAAATCTGTCTAGATGTCTGTCTGCATATTTTTGTAATTAAAATGTTTGTTTCTCAAGCCTCAAACCTTGTGGAAGATACTAATGTAATTATTATGACTATAAAACAACCATAAAACCATGCTTACACTAGTGAATACCTGTTTCTATTTAAAGCACAAGAGAAAGTGGGGAGGCTAGTCTTTTTGGGTTTGTTTGCTGTAGTGTTTCTTCGTGAGTTTATTTTACTTTTTTATGGAACGTGGGCCCTTTCTGGAATGAAACAGAATACCTGGTTGTCTGGGGTATGGAAAAGGCTCAATATTGTTAACAACTTTTTTAATTTCATCTTCACTGGCAAGTTCTCCAGCCATACTGCCAAAGTCACAGAAGACAAAGGCAATGACTGAGAGAATGAAAAACCACCTGCTTCGTGAAAATACCAGGTTAGAGAACATCTAAGAAATCTGAAAGTGCACAAGTCCACAAGACCTGACAGATGAAGTGGCTAAGCCACTACCTATCATATTTGAGAAGATAATGAAGTCCAATGAAGCTGTCATTGATAGGAAAAGGGGAAGCATAACCTAAATTTTTAAAGAGTTAAAAAGGGAAGACCCAGGGAATTACCAACCAGTCAGTCTCATCTTAATCTTACCTCAGTGCCTGGCAAGGTCTTGGAGCAGATCCTCCTGGAAAATATGCTAGGGCATAATGAAAATAAAAAGGTGATTGGTGACAGCCAACGTGGCTTCACTAAAAGCAAATTGTGCCTGAAAAATATAGTTGTCTTCTATTGCTGGGATTATGGCTTTGGTGGATAAAGGAAGAGTGACTAACATCACCTACCTGGACTTCTGAAAAACATTTGATACCATCACGCGTGACATCCTTGTCTCTAAACTGCAGAAACATGGATTTGATGGATGGATCATACAGTGGATAAAAAATTGGTTGTATGGTTGCACTCAGTGAGTTGCAGTCAACAGCTTGATGTCCAAGTGGAGACTGGTGATGAATGGTGTTACTTGGGGGCAGGTTTTGGGATCAGCACTGTTTAACATCTTTGTCAGTGACATGGACAGTGGGATTGAGGGCACCCTCACAAGTGGGTGGTGCTGATGACACCAAGCTGTGCTGGAAGAACCTTGACAAGCTTTATAAATGGGCCTGTGTGAAACTCATGAAGTTCGACAAGGTCAAGTTCAAGGTCCTGCACATGGGTAAAGCACAAACGCAGGCCAGGCAGAGATTGAGAGCAGCCCTGCTGAGAAGGACTTGTCATTTGACAAGAAGCTCAACATGACCCAGCAATGTGTGCTTGTAGCCCAGAAGCCAACCATGTCCTGGGCTGCATCAAGAGTCGTGACCAGCAGGTCAAGGGAGGTGATTCTCACCCTTTTCTCCACTTGTGAAACTTTACCTGGAGTGTTGCATCCAGCTCTGGGGTCCTCATCACAGGAAGGACATCAACCTGTTCGAATGATTCCAGAGGAGGTCACCAAGAGGATTAAAGGGATGGAGCACCTCTGCTATGCGAAAAGGCTAGGAGAGCTGGGGTTGTTCATCCTGGAGAATAGAAAATTCCAAGGAGACCTTAGAGAAGCCTTACAGTACATGAAGGGGGGCTAGGAAGAATCTGGAGAGGGACTTTTTGCAGGGACATGAAATGATAGGACAAGGGGGACTTTAACCTGACTTTAACCTGAAAGAAGAAAGGTTAAAGATAAAAGCAAGAAATTCTCCACTGAGAGGGTGGTGAGGCATTGGAACAGGTTGCCCAGAGAAGCTGTGGATGCCCCAACCTCTGGAGGTGTTCAAGGTCAGGCTGAATGGAGCTCTGAGCAACCTGGTCTAGTGAAAGATGCCCCTGCCTGTTTTGAAGGGGTGTTGGAACTAGGTGATCTTTAGGGTTCCTTCCAACCCAATGTGATTAATATAAATGTAATGTAGTAGCAGAAAGTACCACCTGCTGTTCATTTGACTCAGCAGATCTTTTCCTCTCCCTCTGATATAGCAGCTTCCTGTCCTGCCTGTGTCCCAATGTTTACTGCCTAAATATTAACATAGGGCTTGCTTTTATTACTGAGAATTTAAGAGTATATAAAAGAGATGTCCGTCTTTTGGGCAGACTATTCCTAGCCAGTGCATTACACAGCAAAAATATGGTTATTACTGCTGGATAATAATTTCTATTCACATTTTTTTCTTTGCCTGAAAGATTCAGAGACGTGTAATGTAATAGCTACTACACACCGTTGTTTGTGGAATGAAAATTTGTTCCTTGCTATCAAAATGAAACACAAGGATGAACTATTTACAAGGATTAGTCTCCTAATCACTATAACCATGAGTATTTTCTCATGAAAACAAACTTTTTCTATTCTTGCTATAATTTTTTATTTGTCATCTGTAAACATTTCTGCATTTCTGTTTTGGTCTTTTTCGTCTCTATTTTCCAGTAAAAACAACTTTATTTCTTATGAGTGTTATGGGTCTACATTTTTAGGTTCTATACGGGTGTTTGGTTTTGGTTTTTCCGACAGCCTGGTTGGAAGCTCCTCACCCCTCCCCCCTCCTGGCACGTGGTCACCAGGGTCCCCTAGATGTTGCAGGGAAGACCACACCCCCGGGAGGCAGGTAGCAAAGAGGATTTATTCCCAGGGTCATGGGTATTTATAGGGTTCCCAGGGGAAGTGAGGTCACTTCCTGGACCTTGAGGGACAGGGGGTAGGGAAAGGGTTAACAATAGAGGCAAGGGACAGGGGACAGGGGAAGGGTTAGTCACCAAATCAGGCCGACCACTCCTTGCATACTAATTTTGGTGGTGTCAGCTCTTTGTATACAAACAATAGAGTGGCAGAACAGACAAACTTCATTTTACAAGCGAATAAACCTATGAAAACATTATAGTGAAGTTTTCTTTATCTTCTAAGGGTGACTGCAACAGGTTTTGATTTTTTTTTATCTTGTGATTAAAGTGACAGCTATTTTTCTAATTTCTCCAGCATGTCATGTAATGCACTTTGAACATGCAGAGAAAAGTCAGCCACATAAACAGAATCAGAGTATTTGAATGCAAAATACTTTATTACTTTCCACACAGACTCTGCATTACATGTTTCTTCTCCATTGGGAAAGAGGCTAACTTGCTGGAAAACTGAGTTTTTAGCCTAAGAAAACTTTTCAGGCAAGTCATTTGCTTTCCAGGGATTCAGTTTCCTGTTCCTAGATTTACACAAGGAATATGGTACCAAGTGGAATTTACAAAAGTATAGGGAATAAACAAACAGGATCATATCAAGTCATGAGTTTTTGAGAACTGGCATGGCACTCAGGCTTGCTAAATATCTACCCCACTGTTGAGAAGTGGTTTAAGGCTCCTGAACCACTAATGATATACTGTAGTGAAGCCTTGTGCAGAGGCATATAGCACTGCATGACTTGTTAGCAGTGCACTCTTCCCTCTCTCACCAGCATGCTGTACTGAACTTCTGAAATAGTCCTTTAGCCCAGACACCTCAGAGTTCTAATAAGTCCTTTCTAATGGGGATCGTATACCTCTGTATGACACTGCATAGTGCCTTGTAAAGTCCAAAATAGATTAGAAAATTCTAACATATTCAGCTAGTCCCTTAGTTGAAAGAGTTTGTGGTATTTCTTATCTTTTAGTTTGAGCCTTGATTCAAACCAAAATATTGCAAAAAATAAAGTGCTCGTACCTCAAGAACCAAGAAGCAGAAACCTAGCCAAAGACTAATATTAAGGGCATCTTACTCTAAATGAACAATTTTTTGTCCACAGAAACCCGAAAACAATGCATCATTTTTACTTTAGATATTTCTACCAGTAATTGTATACATTTCTGCTGAAAACTTCAGAATTAGAAATATTCTGAATAATCCTTACTTTTCTGTGTAAACAAGCTGTACATTCCAATAAAAATCCTTCCTTAGATTCAGAACAAATAAAAAGTTTGGGGAAAACTAAAGGAAAGCCTTCTAGTTCCTCTAGCCTAAGATATTTGATTTATGAAGATAACAGAGTAATAGCAATTAAGAGACTTATTGTTACTTAATGATGGTACAGATTCTACAAAGAGAGAAGATGACATAGATTTATAGCCAGAGAAAACATATATGCTTCTAGCCAAAGAAAACTAATGTGCAGATGCTTTAACAGGCATGAATCTTCTTAATTAATAAAATTAACTTTGTCCAGTCACTTTTCTTTCTGTTTCCAAAAAAGAGTAAGAATAGATTTTTTTGGAGGAAAAAAAACCCCAAACTTAATTAAAGACTTAAAATTCTGTCATCATTTCCCAGTTACACTGTCTGGAAAAAAAAATACAATATGCTCCAGATTGTTCACCAGCAACAATATGTCTTATCAATTTGTTTGTTATTAAAAGAGGAGAATTTGTGTTGGTTTTTTGTTTGTTTTATGTAATAGGAACATTATTTTCAATAAGATTTTCTTGGTTTGTAGTTTACTTTACAGACATTTTATATATACACAACCAGAGTGGATTTTTTTATGCATCAAGCATAAAATATGGTTGTGTAACCACCAGCTCTGGTACCATTTCTGCAGACCAAATGTTTATGATGTCTAATCTCTGTTTGTTGCCAAGTAACCGTATGATACGTGCTAATATATCATCTGCCATACTGGGTTTATATAGAGAGCTTTATTTAAAGCTTGGCACATCAAATGGACAATATGTGTTAGATATTATTGTTCTCAGGCATTTTCTCCTCTCTCCACTTACACTGACTGTGTAACTTTTTAATATCCTATGAGAGACCTTGATTTCCTACCTTGTTACAAAATAGTAAAGCCACGGAAACTAAAACTGCACAGCTTAGGCTTCAGACAAGATTTGTATAGAGATAATGCAAACCTGAAGTGCTCTGTGCCAGAATGTCTGCTGTCATAATGGGGGGGTCTGTACACACAGTATTGAACCAGGCAGAACATCTGGATGATAAACATTAGACTTGTATAGTGCAATTAGCATGGCACGTAAACCCCTTCCCATCTGCTGCACAGACACTTAACTACTCAGGACACTCAGGAAATTCTCCAGACTTTCTAAACCTGATTGTAAAGGGCAAATATTTGCTAAAAATTGAATAGCAGGTGGACACCTGCTAGAGATATTTTGGTCCAATCCCCTGCTCAGAACAGGGTTAGTCAGGGCAAGTTGCTGAGGGTCATATCCAAATGGGTTTTGAGCATCTCCAGTGATGGAGGCACTACAGCACCTCTGGGCAACCTGTTCCTCTGTGTGACTGCATGTGTAGTGAATAATATTTCTCTTGTGCTTAAGAGGAAATTCCTGTGTTTTGTGCCATTGACTCTTATCTTGTCACTTAGCACCACTGAGAAGAGTCTGGTTCCATTGTCTTGACTTCCCCCATCCCCATGCGGTTTTTTCACACATGGATGATATCCCTTTGAGTCCCCTCTTTTCCAGGCTGAGCAGTCTCAGTTCTTTCAGTCTTTCCTTGTCTGACACGCTCCAATCCCTTGGTCATCATTGTTGCCCTTCACTGTCCTTAACCTGGTATGTCTATATCTCTCTTGTACTGGACAGTCCAGCACTGGACCAACACTCCAGAAGATCCTGTCAGACCGTTTCTCCAGCCTGTCAAGGTCACGCTGAATGGCAGCACACCTGTCTGGTTTGGTCATCAACCACTCTTCCCAGTCATGTGTTTTGTTATCCAGGTCATTAAAGAAGAGGATAAACAGTGCTGAACTGACACAGGGATACACTGCTGCTACAGGCGTCCAATTAGACTGTGTGCTGCTGGTTGCAGCCCTCTTAGTCCAGCAGTTCATTTCATTCTTAACCCACCTCACTATCCACCTACTTAGGCCATATTTCACCAGTTTGTCAGTGAGACAAAAGCCTAGCTAAAGTCAAGATAAACAGCATCAGCTCCTGTCTGCAGCCCACTGAGTCACTCATCACATCGCTGAAGGTTAAGCACAATTTTCCCTTTGTAAATCCATGCTTACTACTCCCAATCGTCATCTTGTTCTTAAAGTGCCTGGAAACAGTTTCTAGGATTATTTGTTCCATCACCTTCCTAAGGATCAAGATAAGGCTGGCCATTCTATGTTCCCAAGGTCCTCCTTCTAGCCTTTCTTGAAAATTAGGATTGATATATGCTTTCTTATGGTCCAAAGTCTCTCAACTTTAAAACAAAAACATGCCTCAATGAAGCATATATTTTAAAAAAAATCAAACACCCCAGAGGACAAAAAAGCCCAAGTGCACTCAATGAGAAATACAAAAAGAAGAAAAAAAAAAAAAAAAAGGCCTTCTCACTTTTCATGAAAATAGAAATTATGGAATTTTTTTTTTAATTTTTGGGTCACAAGAAATGACAGTATGTCCAAATTTCTAGCAGAACAAAGACAAATTCAGGAGACTAAATCACTGAAATTGCATGGAGAACAAATGAAACTTTACAGGTCTAAGACAGAACTAGAACAGAGAGAATGAGAATGAGAATGGGTCAATTTTAAATGAAATGATTTTTAAACAGAGCAACAGAATAAAAGGTTGACTTCAAATTGTGAAAGTGAAAACTCTATGAAATATGTAAACCTTTAATTGCAAGGCCTTTAAATGTCAGCTCATTGGAAGAGTTGAAGTGGTCAGAGTGCATAGGGTGCTATTCCCTTTACAAGGCTTCCCCAGAGGCTGAGAAATCTTACTCTGAAATGTCAGCAATATCAGCAAAAAGATTTAATTATGAAAGAAAAAAAAAACATAGAGTATCTAGAATTTGTATTCAAAGGTCATGAGCTACTCTATTTTCAAGAACTATCTGCTCTAACTCTCAAAAAAGAGAATAATGAAAACAAGGCAGGGACAGTTTCACAACATTACTATTCAGTTCCTAAAATCAGTGTTCTGCTGATGCTACTTTCAATGAAGTACTTTAAATTGTGGCTGGAAAAGCTTCCTGGAGGAAAAAGACCTGGGAATGTTGGTCAACAGACAGCCAAACATGAACCAGCAGTGTGCCCAAGTGGCCAAGAAGACCGGGGGCACCCTGGCTTGTATCAGGAATAGTGTGGCCAGCAGGACCAGGGCAATGATTCTCACCCTGTACTCAGCACTGATGAGGCCACACCTCAAATCCTGTGTTCAGTTTTGGGCCCCTCACTACAAGGAAAACATTGAGATGCTGGAGCATGTCCAGAGAACGGGCATGGGAACAGGCTGCCCAGGGAAGTGGTGGAGTCACCATCCCTGGAGGTACTTAAAGACCTGTAGATATGGCACTGGGGGACGTGGTTTAGTGGTGGACTGGGCAGTGCTGAGTTAACAGTTGAACTCAGTGATCTTAAAGTTCTTTTCCAACCTGAACAACTCTTTGATTCTAAAACACAATCCATTTACTTGAGTTTGAAATCTAAGTCTTAGAATATACAAATAATAGGGAAAAATTTGAAACTGTTCCTAAAATCCAGGGGAAAATTTTAATGGTTGTGAAAAGATTGAGAAAAAGAAATAATAGTGAATACTTAAATTCAATGTCAAGTGTGAAGGTGAGGCTGAACAAGAAAATGTAGGTAACACTGAACTATTGGATTGTATAAATGAGGTTTTCTTGGGGTCATCTGGTAATAATAACAGAGTAATTGTTAAGAAAATGTATATTTGGTCTAGTCACAGAGAATATAACCTCATGATATCTCCATTCCCATATTTCCTGTATTTTAACCTAGAGATAAAAGGAAAGAGGACGGATTAAGTTAGCAATATGAGAAGGGAATCTACGATGATATGCAGAGAAATTGTAATAGTGTGTTGCAGAATGCTAATGTGTGAGTCTGACATTTTTTACTTGTTTGCCTAAATCTCACGATTTATGTAACACTCTGTTTTGCTGCATGAATATGATACCTATTCAGGTAGCCTGGGTGTTAAGAATATATGTTTCTGTTTGTTTCATGAGCCTTATACAAGACTTAAAAACATACCACTTTACTGAAGACTCTTCTAAACAAAGGCATAACCTAACATGCAGATATAGGAGCAAATTCCCTAATGGGTTTATAACTGCATTCCTGCTGAATGACATGCTGATGAGCTTCATCATTAAGCTGGAACATTAAGGATTCTACTGGTGGAAGTGCTCATTGAAACATCATTTAATTATTTTGTTAACAAGAGCTTTTATTTTCATTAAATGCGCTGATAATTTATCACCTGCTTTTTTTATAGCTAGTACAGCAGCAACCACCTTTTTTTTTCTTTTTTTTTTCTTTTTTTTTTTTTTCTTTCCAGATGATCTGGTATCTGGTATCTGGTATCTCTTAGATACAAGTGCAGGGGCATACAGACAAACCAGGCTTTATAATGGCATGCTTTTCACAGATCTAACTAGAAAGACTTATTTTCTTTATCTTTAGAGATCAGTTTTGTACAGAAACAGTGTTGTAGTGCAGAGAAAGTAGCAAAAAAAAAAAAGAATTTAGATGTTTTAGATTCTTTAGTATTTTTATTCCTTTTTGTATTTTGGGTATCTTTTCTGTTTGTTTGGGGGTTTTGTGGGAGAGAGGGAATCCTGTCTCTATAATTAAGAAACTTTTATTATCAAAGTGTTGCTTTATTCCTTCACTTCTTCTTTGTAAGATCAATATATAAATTCTACATCTGCCACACAGAAAGAGACCAAAACTATCAAGATGTTAGAATAATATTTCACTGGAAAGTTTAACTAAATATATTCTTTAGTTCTTTTGTATTTCAAGATTGCATTAACACCTGCCATGGCAACATTTTGATTATTTGTACTTTTTCCGTGGAGTTGATCACTGGGAAATGTCACTCTGTGTTCAAGAAAACTAACATCTTTTCTGAAGTTTGAGGGGTAGCACAAGTGTCACATCAGATTCAGTTAGTGATGAGCAGATAGTGAAAACCCCAACATCTGGCTGCATTTGCTCTTCTCCAATATTCAGTGTTGTTAATCACAGGGGACTCACAGGCCTAAAGCATCTTAAAAGGCTTCTTGGAAATATTCTTCCCATCTTTTAGATTTCATTTGAGCAATGCCTTTTTGGTATGCAGCATGGAAACTTTTGCATAATAGCAGCCTGCTTATTAGTTATGAGTTTAGCTGTTCTGCATCTTCTTGCAGGAAGGGCTAGTGTTCTATTCAACACATTACATAGTTATAGGATGTAAAAATATTAAGAATTGCAACCGCTTTGGAAAAACATCTGAAAAAAATTATTAGGTATGAGAAATAAAGACCATTTTCATTTGTATGCCCAAGGCAACAGGGGCAAGGGATTGTTGGTTGTTTTTTTTTTAATATGCAGTAAGGAGAAGTCAATGAGAAAGACATAAACTGAAAAAAGAGAGAGACATTTTTGTCTCTCAATGCAAGATTTATGGGAACATTTCAGAAGATAAAAGCTGATCTTCAGTCAGTCACAGTGATAACTAAGTCACATTAGACAGCTCATTTACTGTCGTATGCCTATGGCTTCACACACGTATCTTCAGTATCCTCATCTGTATCTGCCCTCAGTTTGAACTGCTTGTTTCAGCGTTCACACAGTGAGGCAGAATATTCTTACAGGGCTGCTGTGCAATTCATGGCATACATGATTTTAAATGATGCCCTTGTGAATGAAAACTAATCTGAATGTAACTGAGATTTAAGGTTGTTAGAAGTCTCAAACATGTATAAAGAATTTCCCTCTTATGAAAGACCTTGCCATATATTTATTTTTTAAAAGGCATTAATTTCTCTAGGGATCTATATGAATACATATATATCTATGTAAGGAGGAGTAAAGAAAAAACCCAACATCCTTGCATCACTTTTTTTTTTTTTTTTTGCTCTGATCACATTTGCTCTGAGGAACCTCAGAGTTCTCAGTATGAATATTCATCTGGACAGTGACTGTGTAGATTAATGTTTCAAGACTGCAGCTTCAGGCTGCACATAATTAATTTTATTGCAATCTACAGTAGACTTCTGCTACTGCATTATTACTTTTACAGGCATTACTATTAGAAAAAAGAAACCAAACATAGAAGTATACATCAGTGTTTTCCAAGGTGCTGCAATTATCAACTGAAATGCTAGTTTTTCCTCCTGTTCTTATAATTACTTATGATTCCTAAATATAGCCATCATTGTCATCTTCTCATAAATGATGGCTTTCCAATGACAGCACTTTATTTCAAGAGCTCTCTCATGAAGTAGACACTTTAGCATAGCTATCTAAAACCCAAATCCATTGTTTTACTGTAATCTCAAACCTTCTCCACTGCTGTTGTCATAATATTATCAAGCTTAACAATGCTTAAATAAATGTTGAGATGTAGTATTTAGAGGGGTGGACACACCACATGCACTTCTCAGCCAGGCACAGGCCAACACTGAGAGCATGTGGAGCAGGCAGCAGTGCCAGGCACTGTCACAGAATCACAGAATGGTTAGGTTGGAACGGAACACCTGATTTCAACATCCTTGTCATGGGCAGGATCACCTTCCGGTAGAACAATTTGCTCAGGGTCCCGTCCAGCCTGGCCTTGGACCCCGCCAGGGACTGGGCATTCACAGCTCCTCTGGGGACCCTCTTCACCTTTATAGTCAGTCAGACCTCATACCCCTCCTCTGGCAGAAATGCCTTGTTTCCACAATCAAGGTTTTTTTGCCTATGACAAAATTAGCACCATGAAGAGAGGAGAAAAAGAAACACAAGCTTGAAAAATTAGTAGGAAAGTACACTGGAATGAGGAATACTATTGAGTTTCTATAGGCAAGCCAAGAAATGGGGTATCTTTGAACTGTGGGGTGGATTTAAAGAAATAGTTCAGATTTAAAAACAAAAAAACAAAAAAACCCAAAAAAACAACAAAACAAAACAAAACAAAAAACAAAATAAAACAAAAAAAAATAAAGAACTCCATTCTTTCTGATTTCCCTTGATTTCAAAGTGTAGAAATATTTTGCCTTCACATAGTAATGAATTCCTCCTCCTATTTAGTCCCATGCTATAGTTGCAATATCTTCCAAGGATATGTCAATATTTATATAAAAATCAGATTGGCCAAGTAAGGCAGTTATTTTTGTCCTTGAATGAAATGTCCAGAAAATAAACTGGCTTTCTGAGTTGCAGACAATTCCACACAGTCCTGTCTTCCTCTAAGAAATTAATATTTTTTTCAATTATTTTCAAGGGAGGATCTGAGAGCAGTTTGCAAAGCAGACATAAGTACAGGTCTTTGGAATTAGCATTTTTTCTATTATAAAGCTTGTGCGTTTTGAGGCAGTTGCACTGTGATGTCCAGATTAGTGCTATTTTGACTTACAGTTTGACTTAAGATTTCTTCATTATGTGTGTTAAATTCTAACAGGTGATTGATCATTTCAAATAACACTGTTTTACATAGAAAAAATGTGTGGATGTAGCATGTGACCATGCACATCTAAAGCTAAAGCAGCAGCACAGGAAGAGGAGTATGGAAGTAGGTGGCTGATGTGAAAATACTATTTTCTGGCTAATTTCCGGTTGGGTGACTGATTGTGGTGGCTCTCAGTTTCATTACCCAAGACAAATTATTCAATATATTTTTAATGTACACCCAATGTGAATTCACACCCATGGAATGTGAATTTAGGCACTTTTTTCCCTGAGCAGGATCAATATGTCTGCAGCTGAATGGTGTCTCTGAAGTTAAATATTAATTTTTAATAGAGCTTCCGAATTGGTAACTTCACCTTTTTTTTTTTTTTAAAACTTTGTTTCTAATGAAAAACAAGTTTGACACATATTTATTTTCAAATTATTCATCAATGATGGTTCAGAAGTCAAACATAAGATGACCTGTAAACTTGATTTGTGATCAAACAGCTTTTTTTAAAAAGGCACTGACCTGTCAACCACCCCGCCCCCCACCACCTCTTTTTTCTTTTTTTTTTTTTTTGAGAAGAATATACCATTTTTGCTTAACTTTTTCTGGGATAAAGTTCTTGACACTTAAGGTGGAAAAAAGCCCAACAAAACAAAGCAAAAACAAAACAAAAAGACAGTGAGAGTGAAAGTAAGTGAGGGGAGGAAGGAGGAGATAGAAGAGAGGGAGAAGTGAATCCATACATCAGCAGATAATAATATCCAGGAACAAAGATTCTTGCCAAGAGACTTGAGAATTCCCTCATGCAAGAATAGGAATCTGAGCACTCTGTTCCTCCTGTATGACAACCATGTTGATAAGTACTACCTGGTGGGAAGAGGATCTTTATATTTTTAAACATATTCAAAAGAATTCATGTTCTTTGCATTCAGTACAGAACAGGAAGTGCTTTGAAATCTTGGATATTTTTGTAGAACATGAAAATTATTGCCTATCTGCATCTATTTATTAAAGAGAAAAAAAAAAAAAAAAAGGTATTTTAGTTGTTTAAGAGACCAGATGGAGTTGTGAGGTTTATAAATTTTGGTTGATTCTTGATATTTAGTAAAAACTTAGGAAGAATGGATTAAATTATAGTTTTGATATTCAATTTAGTACATGACTGTGCCTCAATATATTCTTCTGAAAATTTGATTTTGAATAGCCTTCTGCATAGCAGGTTTACCCAGTTAAGAAGTCATTCGCCATGGTTTGAGGGCTATGAAAAAACCTACAGGAGATACATAGGTCTAGTCTAGAGTTTTTGAACTAAATGAGGATTGCAGTAACTCTGTGTTGTCCATTAATGTTGCTATCTGTGGTGAGTGTAAACTTGAAAGGTAGAGAGGCAGCTAGAGAAATTCCCACCTCTGCATCAGTCCACAAGGATCAATATGCCAGAAAATACAGATATTTCAGGCTAAGAAATAGGTTAAATAACAGAGACTGAAGGTACTGATTGACGGATGAAAACTTTCAAATCACCTTGGAAAATCTGATATTTTAAGCATATCAAGCTACTAAAATTATTTTCCTTGCTTATATTACTGACATTCACAGTATTTCCCTCCTGTCTAAAACTCTGAAATGCAGAATACCTAGGGATACTTTCAATTTTTCAGATGGGGAAGGAGTTTGCCCTGGGAAATGTGGTTGCTTGTAGTACAGATATACGCACAACAGTGTGAGGTTGGGAGATATCAAAAGGAGTGAAACACTGAAATACAGATGTTTCCCTTTATTTAGAGATCTTAGGGTTGAGCTGTTTTACTAAGTTAACTCTTACTGGCCAGAAATATTGGTAACTGTCCCTTTAAAATAAGTGTATAACGCAGTTAACTTCTGGTATATATTTGTTTTACTATTGATTAGAGGTTGTATTCCTGGATTATAGGACAGAGTGCCCTCTGAGAAGATGGTTGACAAAGTAGAGAGCTGAGATGCTCTTTCAGGATGCCCTGACAAGTGAGAGAAAGTCTCGGAGTCCAACAAAGACAAATGGAATGTCCTGACCTAGAAGTGGCATAACCCTGTGCAACAATGCAGAATCAGGGCCTGACTGAGTAGGAAAAAACTTTGCGGGAATGGTCCTGTTAGCCCAGGTGGACAACAAGTTGAGTATGAGTCAGCAAAAGCCAACTGCACAGCTCTTGGAAGGAATTTAGCTATGCCCAGGAGGAGGATCCTTCACAGCTATTTAGTGTCTGTGAAGCCATGCCTATGATACTGTGACAAATTTTGGTCTCTCTGCTGTATAGAAAGACATGGATATTTTGGATTGAGTCCAGTGCAGGGCCAGAAGGCAAGTGGGGGCTGGAACACCTGAAGTGATGAAATCTGCATCCACAGAGACGTTCAAAACATGGCTGGATGAGGTCCTGACAATCTGCTCTATTGGACCTGCTTCCAGCAGGCGGTTGGATCCCAGAGGATGCTTCCAGCCTACACACTCTTGTGACTCTGATACATCAGTTATGTGTCCAACTTATTATTTTCAGAAACATTTTATTTTTAAAGTTATTTATTGAATATCATAATTTGTGGGGAAATTAAACTGGGCAAAAATTTTGTGATAACCTGCTACTTCTGTATAAAGGATGATTTACCTGCATATATTAACATCCTGGACCTATTCATTTAAAAGCAGAGAGCCCCTTAGAGACCTGAAGTACAGGACCACAAAAGTAATGCTGAATTTGCTTAAACTGATGAAAAGTGCTGTTTTATAATCTACTTATTTGTTGCATTCAGATTAACTCCACCAGTTACTATATCTTCACTTACAATAAGGGAACTTTTCTCAGAGTTTCAAAACAGATTTAGAACAACAGTGACTCAGAAGACATTATCTGATGAATAGTAATTGAGTTGAGAATGACAGAACTGCAAAACGAAATCTAAATTCATAGTGAATGTTTAAAAAATGGCAATTTGCTGATGAATTATGAGCCTTTACAGAGAAGTTAAGAAATGGGAATGATTAATTTTACAGTTTAAGAAAAAAAATACATTTTGAATCCTTTTCCCTTCCACCCACTTTAGCCTCCAAGGGGGATTAAAAAAAAAAAAAAAGAAAGAATACAAAGAGATAAAAGAATTAACATTGATATAAATAAATAAAAGTAACAACCCAGAGATGATGCTGAAAAGTCTTTCACAGCTGTGACTCTCTCCAAAGTCTGCTGTGCAGAATAATTTCCCGTAGAGAGCAGAAGTTGTTGTTAGAAGAATGAACTGAAAGATGGTCTGTGGATCAAATACAGTTCCTTCCCGTTCCTGAATTTTTATTCAGTGATAGATCTGATGGGTCAACATCCCAGACACTGAGCGTCTGGGGATGTCAGGGATGCTCTGGTCATATAAAGGATAATCTCTGTAAAGAAGAAACATGAGTTGATAATGGTTCCACTCTGTAATTGTTGCAAAGTTGAAATCAATGCTGTATATTTTAAAGAAAATTGATAATTTAATAAAAGAGCAGAGGAAACATAGTGAAGAGAATGCAACTGCTGTTCCGCTGAGAGGAGAAGAGTGTGTATAGTATATTAAGCCTGTACACATATGGATACGTGTGTGTGTGTGTCAGTAAGAAAAGGAGCATTGATTTTGACAAGTTGAAGGGAACAGAGTTATATCAAAATGTCAAATGTATTTTATATCTGTGACAGCCCATAATCTGTGTTAAAAACTGAAGTAGGAATTAATGTTGAAAAGCAAAACATCAAAATGTTGCAGGTGACTTCAAAAGTTGGAACTTTCCAATGAGTATTTACTATCAGTTTTTAAAAAAAAAAAAAAAAAAAAAAAAAAAAAAAATTATAAAAATTATAAAAATTATCATCCTTTTCTTCATGTGATATGCACTCATATGTCAGAGATAATAAAGAGTACACTTTCTAACAGCAACACAAGTAGTAATAATGAATGCCACTTCTATGAATTAAGTTTATAGTTGATAAATGTGGTAGAATAGCTGCACTATTTGGATACATGGTTTGAATGCATTTCAACAACCTTCAGAAGGTTTTTGACCACTACAAAAACCTTTCTAATCCACAATTTGCATAAGTCTATTATATTTCAGAGCAGACCAAAAGGGAGGGGGAAGCCATCTTATTAGGCAGGAATCTTGACATTATTTCGTTGTATCCATCCCTTGCATTTTGAAAACTGAGCCTTTTTCTAGTACTCCACTTTATGAAGTTTCAGTATTGGTAATATCTTTTTAAATAAAATTTTCATCAAATATTCAAACTTGTTTTACAGTAACTTGGTTTATATTATTTCTCTGTAAATTACTATACTTTATAGAAAGGTAATTAAATATCACAACAAACTGAAATGCTGGATAATACTTATGAAAGTATAAAATTGCAATGTCAGTGCATGGTGGTTTTGTTTTCCTTGGGTTTTTTTTTGGTTTGTGGGGTTTTGTTTTCTTTTGTTTTCCATGAGGTTTTAAGGAGATTATCTTAGCATGTGAAAGATTTTAAATTTTGGTGCTATATTTACTGTCTATGCAAAAGTATTTACAGCTACTGAAGGCATGAACATTATTGAAACAAAAGAAAAACCAAATCCTTCCTGAACCAATAGGTATAAACCCAAGTCTTATTCTACCCAATAATAATCAGAACACTATATATGTGAATTTCTTTCTTTTCTAGCACCACTAACAGATAAACCACCAAAGCTTTTACATCCCTTGGAGAGTAAGCTAACAATTCAGGAGACCCAGTTAGGTAAGTAGCAAGCATAATATCTGTTCAAATTATATGAAGGTATTTTGTGTGTTAATGTATGATGGTAATCTGATGGCATATTGGCATTAGTAATTTAATTGAAAAGACATCAAACATACTTTGTTTCCATTTATAGATGTATTTTATAACATCTTGAAGATTGTTATTTCCCCCAAAAATCTTAGTAATTACTGTTGAATGCTAATTTCTTGACACTTGTTTTTATGTTGTGGAAAGTCAATAGTTATAAGTGAATCTGAACTTTTCTTTCTAAACTTCCTCTTTTCTGTATATATATATATATATATATTTATATATATATGTATATATACTCTGGGATACAGTGGGATTTTGTGATTTAAGTTCTGCATGCACGACTTCTTTTCTTTTGTGGCTGCTTACAGAATTGCAAAGTTATTCAGTAATTTTAAAGGTTGTGCTGTTCAAATCATCCAGCAAACAGTTATTTTATCATAATAGCATCTGATTATTCTGAATGTAAGAATATTTATGTATAGATGAATGAAGATTAATTGATGCATGAAGAAACCATTTTGTTTCACTTTTTCTAGTCTTATGGATGGTGGGTATGTTTCATCACTTTGGTGTTCTACTGCTGTAGGGGTAATTAAGGCTCCAAAACTAAGTGCATGTGTTATTATAGTTTTCAGGATATAAAAATGTGTCTCCTTTTTGGATTGACACAGAGAGCAACTTGTAAGAAACAAACTGTCCTCAGTAGGTTATCCTGGAATTATGCTTCAGTGTCAGAACAGTAACCTCCCAATAGATGTTCTAGCACAATATCTGCAGAAGAAAATGGAAACAAATCTGGTGGTTATCTAAATCTCATAGAAAAAAAAAAAAAGCAAACAAAACTCAGTACATTCTGCAGCACACCATCAGAAAAAGCAGAAGGCTTGAAAATTATTTCTGACAGTCATTGGCAGAGCATTTTATGGTGATTGTCATCTTATGGCTAACCATGGCCAGAGAATAACTCCTCTTTTCTTTGAAATTAATAAACTGTTTCTTTAAATGATTCATGCTATTCAGGTAATACTCTGAAGTGCTGGTATACAGTTGTTATTTTTTCAGAAACAATTATATAGAAAAGGAGAGATGTAACATGTTTCCTTCTAGAGCTACTTTCTGTTGTTCTGAAGGTATTGTTGCTGATATACTGGCCCAGAAATATTTTCCTGTATGACAGTCCTATATGATTTTACGTTGTCCTTTAAACATGAAACTAAGCAACAGAAAAGAAAGCATTCTACACATTTGTTTCTTAACTAATGTTTCTAACTGAGATATTTTTGTTGGAAAAAAACCCCAAAAGACAGAACTTCTCTGGGCTTTGATGTCTTACTAAATATACTGTATGGTAAGACTATTTCAAGAACAATATAATTACTAATGGTGATCTAGAGGCTTTGTGTCTATGTTTTTTAGTATTAATCTCAGTTTTGATTTTGCATAGTTCTCAGAAATAAATTAAGTAATTTGAAAAGAGGTTTGAAAAATACACTTTCCAGAAACTAAATAACTGTTAATAAATATAAAAGAGTTAACTTGAAAATGTCTCTTGCAGACACAGATGGGAAAGTCTGACCATAAATGTGTGTGAAGCTACAGTACTTAGCCTTATGTCAAGAAGTTAGAAGAATATATTAATTTGTGAAAAAAAAAAAAAAAACTGTGAAAAAGCCTGTGAGAACTGGACCAAGGACAAAACATTGATAGTTTCCTGACACAAAAATAGTTTTCTTCTACTCTCTACATTTAATGCCTTGGTCCTGCTGGATAACCTTAGAAAAGTCTATGTTTCCATGAGGAAAGCCAGTGTTCATTTCCAGGGGTCAGTTCATACCTTGCCAAAAATGTAGAATATTTTAATATCAGAATAATGCTGAGATTAACTTAAGAAACTTAGTTGCATACCTAAGTCTTGGGGTGACCACATGTTGCAGACTGGTCTAGAGACTGCCAGAAACATCTTAGTCCTCCAGAATCTGTTTGGGATGGTGTTTGTCCCTTATTTGGAAAACAAATGTGTTGGTGGAAGCCTGAGAACTGGAGTGGATGGCAATCCCATTCCAAAGGAAAAGAGAGAGCAAGGAACTGGGAGCTTGAGGCAGTCTGGGATTTCATTAGCAGGTCACCAGTCAGTGTGGTGGGGAGCTGGGGCAATCCCTGCTCTTCACTCACCTTTCTGTCCTTCTCACCTTGCAGTCCTCCATCCTGAGTCACCAATAAAGCAGGTAACGTTTGTCAGGACATGTTCTGGGAGGTGCATACCTAATTTGCAGTGATGTGTGTGCAGCTGCAGGTTCACATAGGTGGTGGTTCACCTCCAAATGTTCACCTGCTTGGCAGGCCCCTCTGGAGACCTGCTGGGCACACTTTTGAGGAAGACCTCAGTAACCCCACTGTGTTGTCTGCTGAAAGAGCTACTGGAATTCAGTTCTTAAACAGGGCACCTCTGTGCAGTGTCTAAATGAAGGCGGGAAGACTCCAGACATATCTTGTTCACTTGGCTCTAGCACTGCTGAGTGACAGCGATATCTGACATTTATTGTTGAGATATATTGGCTTCTTCTATACACCAGCAATTGAAATTAATACCATGGAACCACAGATATATTGTATTATCATGTTGTATGGCTTATATAAAACAGCATCAAACTGAAAGGTGACTCCAATGAAGGAAGGAATTTCTCTAAAGGGTGACTGATAGAGTGTTATGGCATAAGCTTGTTGCAGTTTGACTTGCTGAGACAAAAGGAAAGAAACTAGAGCTGGAGAATCTGCACACCTCAATCCTATGAACCCACAAGCTCCCATCACACTCAAGTTATCCATGGCTGGTTGTGGAATGGGTGCCATGCTATTCAAGTGATATCTGCAGGAGTGCTAAGCATGGCTGCACTGAAACAAGCAGCTTTAGAGCCAAAGGTATCTTGAGATCTCATCAGAAATATCTGTTTTTACACTAAATAGTAACCAGATAGAGGCACAGGATAAAAATTGAAGGAGAAGTTAATTTCTCAAAGGGTTTTCACAAAAAAAACACCAGGGGAGAGCCAAAGAATGAACAGAGAAACCTAGATGAGGAAAGAGAGATTAGTTTCCAACTTATCCTGGTCTGCACTTAATGTTTTTTTGTTTGTTGCTTCACTACCTATTTTGTAATCACTTACGTAATCCTGTTGCAAGGGCAGAAATGCTATTTTCTTTTTAAGCTGTTTCACCTGTTAAGAGGGGTTTTAGGCAGTGGTGGTGACCTCAGCATAAACTGAACATAATGACCCAAGACGCTGCATCCCACAATATTCTTCCTCTTACCTTCCACACACTAACAAAATCAAATGAACAAATCCCTGCTAACACAAGCGCCCCTTGTAATAATGATAAACCCAAAAACTTTTCCATTCAAATCTGTTCAGAAAGGAATTATGTTGTTTCTTGCATATGAAAAATCCTAAAACTTCAGGTAACTGTATTTTTAATATTAAGATTCATGCCAGTGATATAAATATATAATATCCATGATATGTAAATTTATATAAAATATATTTTGGGGGTTTTATTGGTAATTTCTGAGTCTTTTCAGTTTCACCTGTCTTTCAGGTTATTTTGGTTTTGCTTCCCAATTTACTGCCCAATATCTGTCCCTCTCAAGGAAACAAATAATATTTCTAGTCTGACTCAAGAAAATCTGGTTTTAGTACCCAGTTAGTTCATCTCATGTTATTAAAGAAGACAGATGTGATTCCACAACAGACAGTAATGGATCTGAACTAAAAAATTACAAAACAAGAAATAGTTACTTTAAACACCTCACAAGCTAGTTAGCCTCTGTCCTTCCCATTTTCTCAATATGTTTTCTGGTTTTGCACAAGGCTGTAATTTGATGTGCCAAAATTCACCTAGAGAAATAAAGCTATTGTTGAATTATTTTTAGCTAGGCTTGAAGTTAGAAAGGAAAAAAAAAAAAAAAAAAAAAAAAGGATTAAAGAATTTCCAACACATTATGAATGGACCTAAAAGGTAAGTTTGTACAGAAACCTAAACACTTTCTCTCTCATCTGAATAAAGTGAATTTTCTGAATATCATCCAACACAAAAAAATACTCTTGTGGCCAAATGTGTGGTGAATGTCTGTCCTATTTTTATCTAGGGCATTATTTTGATAAAATTAAATTGACTGTTACATAGTGAATTAGGGATTTCTTCTTCCTCCACCTTTCCTGCATCTATTCAAGAAAAAAATCATTAAACTATTTTTAATAAACTATTTCTAAAGTAACAATACAAAGAAGCTCTCCATCAGAGACAGGAAAACGCTGCTTCATTTTTATTACTGTGTTATCATAAAAATCTTCCACACAAATTGGCCTTGTTAAAGATAAAAGCCCTCCTTAACTAGCTTAATCAGTATATGTATAAATAAATTAACTAAAATGTTATGAAATAACTAGCAATCAGTGACTCCTTTCAGGATGGAAATGGAATGAAAGAATAGTGAAAATTATAGATTTTATCTCAACGTATTTAATCTAAATGCTACATTCGGTCTGTAACAGGAACATTTTTTTTTTCATTATGGAAGTTTATCCAATTACACCAACATTTTTTAAACCAAACTGAACTTTTTTTCAATCATGTGATGCAACTGGACACTTTTTCTTTGATATATTCTGTTATTAGATTAACATAGTATGGGCAACAGTTTCATGTGGGAATAATCAGAACTGTAATTTCATAATTTAGCTTACATATATCATCTATTTTTTTTACCTGAGAGCTATTTTCCTTTCAGAAAACAATTGGTTGGGGGAGAGAGGGTTGGGAAAAAAAAAAAGTTAAAAAGACCATGCATTTGCTTAAATTTTATCTTACTTTATCAATGCTTTTTCTGGAAGACACGTATCTGATTTATTGGTCGAATATTAAAACTTCATTGTTCATGTTAGGTTATAATCCACTGAGAAATGTCTGCTCTAGAGAACACTATATGCCATATTTATCTGAGGTACTTCCCATGTTAAGCATTAAAGTAGGATTTAATGCAATAAAAAACTCTGTCTGCAACAATGCACCTTTCAGTCTTTATGAACAGATTAGATATATGAGAATTTACCAGTTATTTTGTCAATAAGAGAGAAGACTACGGAACTTAGAAGATATATCAGTTGGATAATAATCAAAAAGTTTGATTTCCTACTTAAGACTTTCTTAAACAATCAAAAACCATATGTCTCTTACTAGCAGAGTAAAATATAATCAGATACAGCAAAACTTTTATAAGAATCCTCTGTGGGAGACAGTAGGATATAACGTATTGTAACCAAGACCATAATAAGTACCGAATACTAAGAAATGCAATTTAAGCACATACTGTACATTATTTCATGTGAAATTAGAGTCCTAAAAAACCTGTAATTTTGTAAATTTGAAACATCAGGATTCACATTGTTTTGTGATCATTTTTTGCCAGTTTTTTTTCCTTCAAACTATACTTTGTGTTTCCAGATTATATGTAGGGACTTCATCGTATCTGATGCTGAAAGATATTCAAGTGTTTCTTTGCATAAAATAAAAGGACAAATCACATAATGGTGCTATGCAAAATATTAAGTAGCAAATGTCAAACTCAAAATGCAATACTGTGACTTATTATAATTATTTATCTTAAATTAAGGAACTCCTCCAGAATATCTTGCCCTAGAGATACAGGTCTCTTGTGAGTAGCAATGATATTCACATATAAAACTGATCTCAAAGATAATATATGGGTGGAATGACAAGTACAATTTACACCTCAGGATTTAGTTATTTGTGAGGCCCATCTTGAGCATCTACCTAGAACTCTGCAGTAAATGTCACCTTCTTGTGTATCAGTCATGTCAACTGCTTAAAGTATACTTTAAATAATTATGTGCTATATTACCAATATACTGGTCTCATTCCCATAACTAATATTTATAAAAAAGGAAAAAATATAAAAATGTTATACTCACCATGAAATAAAACATACCAAGTATATTCACTTCAGAATTAAATGAATCACATACTTCAGTTAACCACATTAGGCTTACTTAGAAAAAAAATATGACAAGCATTGCAAAATTACTTCTCTGTACACTAATGTTTGGAGCTGTGAGGCTGTAGGGTCATATGTTTTGTTTCTTTCACAGATCTCAAGCAATTAATTGAAAGTAATATATGCTTGTAATTTTTAATCATTCATTCACGGTCAGATCTTTCATGAGATATCTGAGAGCATGCAGGGTACATTCCTGCTCATTAAAAACCATAGGAGGACTAGCTTCTTCGTGCTGATTTTATAATAGGTTTAGAGATTGATACTAAAGATACCCACAGGTTTGTTATAGTTGAAGTATTAGTTGAGAATTTTTGTGCATTTCTAGTGTGTGCTTTTAATATCCCACTAGTCATTTTTAAAGAGAGCATTCATCCCCCATAAGTCAAAAATCGAGGATTTCTCTTTGGAAGACTTTTTCAACTTTTAATAAAGAGATTCTATACTCACATAAAGAAAGATGACTTAAAAATACAGCAGTCAATATTTTATTTTTTTCCTTTGTCAAGTGGTAATTAATCTCACAACAGATCTTACATACAGTACCAAAAGTGCCATTTACAGTCTCCCAGTGCTTTGGAAAGGTCAGGCACTTAAAAAAAACCTTAAAAATGCAAATACTATCTGTCATACAAGCACAGTGAGATTATTCTTCTTTGCAAAAATAAACAAACAAACAAAAGTTACATTTGGAAGGGTAAAATCTAAGACAAAATATTTTGGAATTGCTATTGTGGAATAAATGATCTTTAGTTTTTTCCAGGATGATGTTCAGAATAATTTATTTACTATAGTGAACACATATGCTGATGTATTACTAACAATAATAGTTCAACCCAGTTTAAATCAAAAAACTAAAATAAGGGCTAAAATGCTATTGTAGGAGCTACTGGAGAGACACATACAAAGCAAAGCTCAGTGTATTTAAAAGACTTCAAAAAGCATTGATACCTGTACAGTTCACTGCCTGACATTTTAATTTTATGAATATTGGCATCTTTTTTCAGAGTTGTTCTGTTTTGGAAGTTCCTTATATCAGTCTCTCATTGAGGTAAGGAGAAAAGGGCAGGGAGAAAATGGAGTTTGGTTTCCAGAGCAGACTGAGCCAGTAGTTCAAGAGAGAAGTGACTATATAGGCTCCTACTTTTACAGAAGAAAGAGGTCTGGGGAGGAGGAAAATTTTCCTACTGTATTCTGCAGTCTATGGACATGCAAAGCCCTTGGTCTTGTTTTGTGTTTAAGATGCTTCTGAGAAAGTCACCACGAAAGAGGAATTTACCAAAAAAAAAAAAAAACGAAAACAAAAACCACAAACCAAAAATAAACATAAAACCCCATTTAGAGTAAGATACACAAAACACATTAAGATGCCGAACTTCTGTTGCTGTCAATACCTTTGTGTTCCTGCTCTTTATATATTATGAAGAGTGTTCACTTTTTTGAGCTTGGGACCTCTGAGACCCCTGGCTCAAATATGTTCTTGAATTTGTCAGTGGATACTCTCTAGAGGACACACAATTCCACCTGGCAGGTAGGTTAGCCATTAATGGTGAGATGTTTCATGATTGCTTTAAAGAGGTGTAAATCTCTGCTGCTCTGACATCTGCCTCCTGTCACACTCCTCTTACTTCATCCAGCTTCAGCACTCTTGCTTACAGGGCTGAAAAGCAATTCAAAGCCAATTTAAGCTGGATTTCTTGATATGCTGACGGTGACATGAGTGCAACAAGCCTGAGTGCCAAGACATGGTGAGAGTGGGAGTTACAGCCAGGGAGAAAAGTTTTGAGGTGTTTTGGCTCAAACTGTTTCTGAAACATCACTCTAAGTCAAGACTTGGTTGCAGTAGGTTCCCAAAAAGGTCAATATAGATCAAGAGGCACCTGTGTGACATAAATCACACAACATCATAATAGAACCGCTTTGCAACTTCCCATCAGTGTGCCTTTTGTCTGGACTTAGGGAAACTGACAACTTGCTCCTTTCACTCTAAGGGACTTTTTGTTTAGACATCTGGGATGACATACCTGAAGTGGGAGTGTGTGAATATCTTCCTTCATGATACCTATACAGAGCAAGTGAATGAATGCCAGGCTTCCAAAAATATTTAAAATACAGCTTTCAGAAATGTTTTACATTGAACCATTTAACAACAAGTATTTTATAACATAAGTGCTAAAGTTATGGCATATCATAGAAAGATATAGCCCAGGTCTTCTAATGAGTCTGTGTTTTTGACTGTTAAATTCATTGAAATATAGCTCCATTAACTGATCTGTATTAAGGATTTACCATGACCATGACAAGGAATTTTTCCATCATTATTTTGATGTTATTTAAAGCTCTGTATGAATCACACTGCTACTTAATTGGCTGTCTGGTATCCAATTACAGAAACCTGAGAGCAAGGAAGACATTTAACTGTGATAAAAGAAAAGTGTGTATTATCCATATCAATTCTTTAATTAGGTGTTGAGTTAATTTTGTTTATCCATTGTTCTTGCTTTGTCTCCTTTGTACTCTTTAATGTGAGTAAAAAGCATACTGGATGATGGTTCTGTTTTTCAACAGAAACGTACATGATAAATTAGTGATACTGAGAAAAAATAGCAAATATTTTTGACAGTCATACTTACGCAACTCAGCAAAATTCAAAGGCAATTTCAATTTAGGAAGATGATATTTTCTTTGGTAAATTTTCTGTCTTTTAATACTGTCATGTCAGAAGACTTATTTTCATACGTTTTTTTAGTTGTTCCTCCTAGTGACATGAAAAAAATAAACTAAAGATTGTTTCTGCATTTGATTGTTTCTATGTGTACAATACTTTGAAAAGATTATATGACTAATGTTAGGATTGAGGGATACCTTATTTTTACCTTGATCTGACGTTATGCAATCAGCAATGAAAATGGTTCCAAATTAATAATTTCAAAAGCAAATCACTTTTGCTTTGGAATTCTTGTCTTTTCTTCTTTACACTGGAAACTAGAGTTTTCTGTACAGAATAGCAAGCTGCTGTGTCCACATCGCACATGCCAAAGTACCAAAGCCCCACTCTCAAAAAGTGTTTGCACACATCCTATTCCTCAACTCCATTTTTCTTAAGGTTTTTATGTAATTAGAAGTAGAGCTTCAGCCCGAAGTAAATCAGAAGAGAGGACTGTACCATAGGAAGGCAGTATCTCTCACATCTTGAGCATCCCCTATTTTGAACTTTGCTTGTCAATTAGAAGTGTTATCTTTATCGTGGCAAGATGGTGTCACTGATTGCTCTGTCACCCACCACTCTGGATCACCCCTGCCCCTATCTCCTCTTATGCCTTGTGGCAATCCGTTAAAAGTGCGGGTGTGGACCAACTCTGCTGAGCTGTCATAATATCCCAAGGCATGAAATGTAATTCATGAGTTTTCGTGTCCTAAATTCGGTATGATTCGTTCAGAATTAGTCTAATGGATGAGGGGATCCAAAGTGTTGGGCTGCCAGGAGCAATTTACAAGCAACCCACAGATAAAAAGGAGGACTTCCCAAGTTAGAGATGTCTGAAGAGGTGAAGTGGTGCGTGTATAATTGCTGGTTACTTCAAAGTCACTTAATTGGGGTCTCAAGTGTCACTGACTTGGTGATGAGCTGAGCCTCAGTGCTTGACCCTTAGCAGTGTTTCCTGAAACATGATTTTAGTGCATTGTGAATGCAAGGTAAAGCATTACTGAAGTTTGAAACAGCAGGTTTTCTTTGCTTTTCAAAAGGCTAACAGTACATGTTATCATTTACTGTGCCACAGAAGATGTTTTTAAATTCCTTGTAACATATTTGTGATTTAAAGAACAATACTGAATTTTTACTAAATTACCTATCTTATATTTTTTTTTGTCTATTCAGTATATAACAGCTCCTTCACAGTTAGTAATGGTCATTTTATTAATTTCTGATGAGTAATTTACCTACCCCCAAATGCATTATCTATCATACAGGTAAATATGTGTACATAAATTTACCTTGTTTTTGAAACTACAATGCGATATTTTGTTTGAATTAAACTTTTGGTGTTATTTTAAAATTAATTGGAAACCCCAACATAGACAATAATCTAAAAATTATTACCAGCTGTTTTTGCAGCTCCTATTTTGCTGCACTGACACACATGCAGCTAGATTGAAAGATGAAAGTATTAAAATCTGACCAAAAGTAAAATTATTTTTAATATAATTTTACATTTTAAATGTCAGGAAATGTGAGAGTAGACAGTCTAAATAATGAACAGCCAAAATAATATGTATCACCAGTTTTATTCCCTAGTAAATTCTATACATAAAAGAATCATTTTTATTCTATTTTATGAAGGACATAGAAGGATATATTATTTTAAAGCCACCAGTCTACCCTGAAATGTAGCTTTTTGAAAGGAAAATGTTGGATTATGGTCTCCACATGTAGCCTATGTGTATTACAGGCATAAGTAGGACCAGGTTACTGTAGTTGTAGATTTTACAGGCTGTGTGGAATAACAATAAATAAAAAAAAAACAAGCATATTTTCTTAAGCAGAGATGAAAACCCACATCCTTCATCATTGTCCTTCTGGTAGTAAGGCCTAAATGTGTTTTAAGAAACAAGGAGTAGTTGGGTTTTATCTGTTCATTGTTTTCTAGTATGTAAGAAAAATATAAATAACTTATTGCTAAATTTGGTGCTTAATATATGCACTTAAAGTGGGGAAAGACAATAAAAGGACAGGTTTTTTCAATAGGTTTCGTTCTTCTTTATGCACCTGTACTACTCAGTTCTGTCTACTTAAAACGTTGGTCTAAAGAATATTTATTTTGCTCTAAGCAAAGATTGGAGAAAGCAAAACCGAAAAGAATCAGGCAATCATTAGTAAAGGTCAAGACTTGTCTGTGCTGCCTCTCTAAGACAGTAACAGAAATACATGGATTGAGGGCTAATCTCTAAACTGTAGCTAAAGGAAATAGTTTGTGTTGCATTAATGTCAGGGGTTTTTTTAATAATGACTAATGCTGGGAAAAAGTGTCTCTGACGGATACATTAATTTTGATTTAAGTAGAAAGTACTATTAAGAATGTTTAAATTATATATGTTTCTGTTGAAATTTCAATTTTATAGAGAAACTACTTGGAGTAGTAAGTTAAAAATATCATGAGGTAGAAGTCTGGCATATGTAAGTAATGATAAAACTAATTTAAGAAGCATGGAATCTAAAGAAATTATTAGTTTTTCCAGTCCCAAACTTTTTCTGATTCTCTGTGGTCAATCCTCTTCAGTTATCTTTGCAATTCAAACCCTTGCCAGTCACATATGATAGAGCAACAAGATTCTGCATCACTCTGTGGATGTAAATGGTTCAAAAGCCTGAGGACAATTGAAACCATTCTGTATTGGAAAAGCAATATATCTGATTCTTTAAAAAAGACTTATAAAGCACTCTTAATATTTTATTCTAACTCCATGTAAAATGTGCCTTCTCTCCTTACCAGGCTTCACTCTCTAGAGGGCTGTATGCTTTTCTCTTTAGTAAGGTTTTCTGCGTGCTGGTGATAGAGACTTTTGTATGCAGTACTGCTGCCATATGGATCCTTCACATAAAGGCTATAGCCATCAAATTTTGCCTTGATTCCAATTCTGTTTCTTATATTTCCCTTCAAAAATAGATGGCTTTCTCTGTTTAGGCAGTCCCTACCCATTCTTATAATAAATATTTGTCTCCTGTGATGAATAATGATGATTTTCTAGTCTGGGTTCTGCCTTATTTTACTGTTATTATTTCCCAAGAATTATTTTAATGTAACTGCAAAGGATTCTCTGGAATTCAAACACTGTGCCTTTTGCAGAGCTATAATACCTGCCAGCAATGGACTGCTCTCTACTTGTCTATCTGAGAGTCATTTAAAAGAATTCAGTTTCCAATTATTCTTTGGTTATACTGCTAAGCAGAGGTGGGACAGACACTTCTTGTATCAGTAAAGTGAGAAAGATTTGTGCGAAAGAGCATTCTCTTGAACAGCAAAAGCTTCATAAGTGGTAGTTCTCGTAAAGAAAGGGAATTCTTCTCCTGCTGAAGTTTCTCCCAAATATTCTGATAGTAGAAGAGACTTTCTCCTTCCCCAGAAATCTTCCATAAATGTGGCAGTCATTACCTCAGAAACTTCTTTATCTTCCCATGTCTTTACCTGAACTCATCAGAGGAACATCAAGAATCCTCTAACACTCACTTGGATATCTGTGCATTTCACACATGGCAGTTGTAGCTGAGGCAGGTATCATCCTCTTTAGCACTAAAATACATTTTTTGGTGATGGCCAGGCAGGATGAACTGTGACTGAAATGTTTAAAACTTGCACGATTCACTGTGTCCACATGATTTTCTATATGTTTGTTTGTCTGTAGCAAAAATTGTAAGCTTTTGAGGAAAGGCTTCTATTCTACTATGTATGGACTGTCTAGAGCCATGTCCAAGTACTCATATGGAAACAAAATTAGGTTACTAGTATAGCTCCTTAATCCCTCTTCCTTCAGTACACTGAAGTCACCATGAACCCTAGAACTTCTGAACCCTGTAAAGGATATTGCCTTCTTCCTTCTTCCCTTATATCTATCTTCCCAGCCAAAAAAAGAGAAAGAAAAGCAAAGAAAAAGAGCAAAACTTATTCCATACAGTAAAAACATCCCAAAAAATTAAACTGGATAAATAAAACAATTCTACATACTCTATAGTCTATTCAATGTCCTTATTAGAAGGTATTTTGCAGCTGCCAGGCACCTCACAGGACTGCGCAAAGGTGGAAGCCACCAGTAATCCTTTGTAGTGTTCATTTCATTGACATTTCTGGATACTGAAAATTCTCTCAGGTTATGGTGCAATCTCAGAATGAGTACTTGCATTAAGATCCAAAAATATGCTGCTTAGCATAGATTTCATTTTGTATTACAGAAGCTTTTCAAGGAATCCGACCATGTATTTGGATGCATCCACTGCCTACCCACACTGCAAATTTTAATGGGAAATAAAATGCAGAGAAAATCTTTTGCATGCAAATGTGCAGTAAACACTATGTGTAGTGATTACAGATTTCAAGGCTGTAGTTATTAGTAGTCTTCTCTTCACTGATCCCAAATGATAACTATTTGCAGGCAGAAGCCTACTGATGTTTCAGCAACAGAGAGAACACTACCTTATTTCTGGAACAGATTAAATTGATAAGAAATGCTAAAATGAATGCTACTGAGTTGAGTCCACCTGCTTGCCCTTTGTTGGACCAGCAATATAATTTCTGTGGCTTAATGAGCTTTGCATGCACGAGCTTGTGAGGCATCACACACATACTTCCTCATTAGCAGTTTGTGTAGCTATGGAAAGAACCATTGTGGAGAAATGCTTAATGAAATATGAAAGAGCTTTTTACATGTTCCCAGCATCTTCTGCTGTGTTCCATATTCATGGCTGATTTTTCCCCTGGGTGCTTCTTATCTCTTCCTTATCTCTTCCTTATCTCTGTTATCAGATGTTGATTTTTAATGATAGACATGATATTTAGAAATCTTCTAATAAATCCATGTCTGGTGTTTTGGTCAAATTTCAATTAACAACCTAAACTTTAGAAATAACCTCGCAGGTATTTGAATTGTCCTTCAAAGATCTCTAGCCAAACAACTGGCTCTGAGAAAGCAGAAAAAGGTATGTATGGCAATTAGTACAGGAGATAAAAAGTAGATCAGGAAGCTTGATGTAATGTGCATAAACTGAGAGACTCTTGAACAAGCCTGTTCAAAACCAGAAATTCAGACATCAGAGGGTGAGAGTGCAGGAAGCACACAAAATGTCTGCAAGGGTTGAGGAAAAGCAAGAAAATACAGCCAAACAGCAGAACAAGAGGAGGGAATCATGGGGGACAACACAGCCACAGCCCATGATGAAGAACATCGTTAGGACAATATGTGGTCCACCTTGTGTGACAGAGGAAAGGGAAATCCACAGACTCCCTCACTGGGGTACTGGAGTGTGCAACAAGCAGCAGCTAAATGGAGAAAGGAAGGACGATGTGTATTGTGTGACTGGGTCATGACTGTAATGAAAGGGCATAAGAGCATGCAGAAAGAATCTGTCTTGTTCATGCTGCCAGGATTACAATAGATATTAAGTAAGAGATTCTTTAATAACATTAAAGTTTATTAGGTTAATGTCAGCCTGCAAGCCTAATACTGATTCTGTCTGTTTGTAAATGAAAACTGAAAGAAATGTAAATAAGTTTTGTTGCAGGAAATATATTAATTTGTCAATTATATTAGAGAGTGCTTGGTATATAGTTATCCCTTGTGTTTCTGTTGAATACGTATACACAAAAGCAGATTTCAGTAAGTATCAGAAAATAGGAGGCATATATAGGAAAGCTGGATTCTTCTAATTCTTGACTGGGCGTGAAGAAAAAAAAAAAGAGATGAAGAAAAAAGGCGGTCAACAGAAGCTCTGTCTTTGGAGAATGATTGATAGGGTAGTCTTCACTTGGCCTTTGAAACTCTGGCATTTCTTTATCCATTTATCGGAACTATTTTTTTTTCCAGTTTTAAGCTTATTACTGTCACATAAGATTTGTGAGAATGATGCTCATGACTAAAATCAGCTATGGAGGATGATGTAGATCCTGTCAAGAGAACTCTGCACTAGCTTTGACAAGGGTATGCTTGCCTTCTAATTACTCTGTACCTCTCTGGACTGTATTGGCCGTAGCAAACTGCATTTGGTGGTGTATTGATCTGTGACAGCCTGCGCTGCTTTATCTGTTTTGCACACTTTTTCTATGCTTGCTGGCAAAATGTATGCAATCATGAGACCCATGCAGGCCAGGAATACCTTTAAAGGCAAGAAGTAATTTTGAAATTATCATCAGGTAGAGAGTCTGTTCCTGACATTTCAGTACCCACCCCTGCCCCTTTACATATAGATTCATTCCCCCACTGACACAAACAGTTCTTAAATAAAGAGAAATTTTGTCAGGCAATTTGTCATGTTGACATAGCTTTGATAATCTGAGTCCTGGAACTTCCAGGAGCTAATTCTTCATTAAAGTTCTGGTTCAGCTGATTGGAAGAGATGAGAACTGTAGAATGTTTTTTTTCCCTGGAGTCATTTGTATGAATTCAACTCATTAACTCACCAGGCAAGGCGTGGTCACATGTGGTCTAACTATAAACCACCAACATTCATTTTGCACTCACAGAAAAGCAAAGGATTAGGTTATTTAGAGGAAAGGATTTACTGTCACATACTAGATGGGTGTATGTCTGGAACTGTGGTCACTTCCACAGTGGTCCTGGTGATCCACTGCAGACAAGTGACTTTCCCTTCCCTGCCACATTTCCACTTTCACTGTACACTTTCAGGGCTATCCATTGTCAGAAAAGAGCAAAAGAAGCCATTGCAGAGCTACTAATGCCTAATCAATTTCTTGCACAGAGCTGTCTCTTTTAGGTTAGTGGTGTCACTTGTTGGAAGAAGTTTCTTCAGTGTCCCTGTAACAATTTATTTTGAAAAAATGCTGATGAAAAAGTGTCCCACAGCATGAGGTTTGGTTGTAGCTATGCACCTGTGTGACAAAATGGCAGAGATATGTCAGAATGAGAAACACTAAGGCTGCTTGTGTCTAAGTGGTTAAACAGAATAGGACAAGCACTGTAAAATCATACTTTTAAATCCAAAATGCATATTTAAAAGAGGAAGAAAGAAGAAAATCATGGTTAAGTAGTCATTTCCTCTATGACGGCAGGGCTTGATAACCTGGGAAGTCTTTTTCCTTTAAAAGGTATAGGAGATAGTGTTGAGAAATTTACTGGTAACACTCTATCTCCCTGATTTAAACATAAATGAATGCATAATAACATGTTCCTAGCCTTTACTGACATTTTCACAGTATAGAACTACTGCAGTGTCTTTTCCATCTTTAATTTTGAAAATGTTTAGAAGATGATTTTATAAGTGCAATATTTCAAAGGATTTTTGCATATGTGTGACTCTTACAGATCTCTGTCAAGAGAATATAAGACATGAAAGCTAAATATTTAACAACTCACCTCTTTTCTGTTAATTTCTCTGGTGCCAGGAAAGCACCTTTACAGGGATGGAGGACAAATATCAGAGCACTGTAGTGCAGAAACACAAGGGGAATCATCAGTTATTTCAGTGTGGCTGCTTATTGTGAAATGTCCTCTGTCAGTAAAAAGTTATTTTAAAAATGCAGTTAGAAAATAAGCTTTTATTAAATATTTTTAAATCCTTTTCATTTTTAACACCTATCTTTTATGGATTCCTGTGCATATTTGTTGGTAGAACAATTATCAGATATTTTGTCCATAATCTATATTTTCTATAATCTTTCCTGATTTTCAAAGGATGAGGAAGGACTTCATAAAACATGATCTAAGGCCAAAAAAATATAGGTGGGGAAGACAACAACTTCCTCTCTGTTGATTCACACTATGTGAAAGATGTGTTTTTCTTTAGGCAGAGTGAAAATCTAAGTCAAAAGGAGATAGAAAACTCAGTTATCATGTTGGTGCTGGGGAAACATTGGACATGAAGCTCTATTGCACAAGCAGCATGGAAAGACATTAGTGATGCTGTGGACATACTGCCTCCCAATGGAAATATAAATTACTATTCACTTTTGGCCTCAGCATTTGAAATAGGGCTTCCCCAGATGCATTGACAAAATTCCTCCCCTTATAGCAGAAAAATTTAGGGGTTTTCTAATTCCTATGTCCCAAATTATGGGGAAATATTTTTATTTTTTTTTTTTTTTTTTGCTAGTGCAGCAAAGGTACCACTTTTATATGAGATTCTTGGTTTTAATGTTAAATAAAACCTTAGTGTCTTCCAGCTTCCAAGAATTCCTTGTAGACCTGCGTTAATCTGATTGTTTCTCTTGCTTAGCTCAGGTTGCCATCCATATGGAGAAACATGGCTAACCCTGTCTATTGTGTTGTCTCCTCGGTTCAGTCACCACACACAGCATGTTAATGCCGACATCTGTGCATGCTGGAGGAACGGAGGCATTTTGTTAAACCACTTCAGCTCTATCCATGAGAGCCTACCTGCTGGTATTCTCATTGAACCACATGTCAGTGTTTCTCTTATACCAGCAAACAGCCTCCATCTGCTCCATCACATCCACCTGCTTTGTAAAGGACCAGACATTCTGTCTATAGTGTTATCTGTTACTGTCTTGGGGGAGAGAAGTCCAACACATCTATTCATGAATAACAGCTATAGGAACTGCCTGTCACTCCAGAAGGGTCAACAAATCATGATTCAGTAGTTAACACTAAAATAATGTATTTCTATTTTTATAGAGGAGATATGCTTTCAAAGTCTTCAACAGCTTCATATTGTAAATTAGTAGAATCAACAATTGCACTGTGGTCCATTTTTCTCTCAGAAGTATTTAACGTTTCTGCCTGCCCCCCTTCACATATCTTAGTGTTTCTCTCAGGTGAGCAGCTACTGACTTCCTTGAATACTTTGCTATTTGCACCAACTGCTCAATAATAGTGAGGGGATGGAGGCTTCCACCATGTTGTTGTTACTGTCTTTTGTCATCATCCTGAAGAGATTTCTTTTCTTTTCCTGTTTCCTCTCCTATTAGTTTCTTTGACTATATGGCTGTCTCTGAAGCCGTTCTTTTATTGTTTGTTTTATGGTTTATCTGAAAAAACTGTTAAACCAGTGACAAGCAATCTATCACCAGGGTAGTAGTATGATGGTTTTAAATTTGAATTAGCTGAAAGACTCCAGACTTGCTCATTGCTAAAGCAAGTTTGTGACCCAATCAGCTTGCATCTCATGCTCTACCATGCAGGCCAGCCTTGTCCTGTGCCTTTTTACTTTCCCTGTAGCTAGGGAAAGCAAAACCCTTTCATTCCCACCCTACCAGGAGCTGGGATCACAGAAGCTAGATTTGTTCTTTCCCCGTTGCTGCAATAAAGCTGCTCCTCAGCAAAATCCTGGCACTGCTACACAAAGGGGGAGATTCTGTGTCCTTAAATGATTTGGGTAGAGTGCAAAGAAACAAAGGGCAGGGAAAGAGACACCCAGTGCCAGGTTATGACAGAATTTTACCTCTGTGGCATTTTTGGCTCTTAAGGTCACTAAGGATGAGAGACATGGCGCTTGGGAGGGTATGTAAGTCATGAAACTTCCAAGTTGGAGCATCACAACCATGAGCGCACCTAAATTACAGACATGGACTTGTACCTTAGTGACAAGTCCATGATAAGTGTGTATCCTCAGACTGTCCATAGACAAGTAAAAAAGGATTTAAAAATTGTTACGTGGCTGCTGAGGTTTTTGTGGTGTTGCACACACACTGTACTGGCCAGCCTTCACTAAGGCTCAGGTTTGGAGGGTCTTGCACAAGGCACTGGACAACCAAGTCAGGAAGTTGGAACTTTGTGATCTAGAAGCAACTCACTGAAATCCCAACAGGAAGATCTCACATTTCTAGGTTATACTATTTTTTTTTTTATTTTTTTTTTTTTTGGCAGAGTCCTGAATTCCAACTTGGGAAAAGCTGCTTTTAAGGCATCCCTCTTAGGGAATCTGTCTAAAAGCCATCGATTTTTCAGGGCCACGAGGCAAAAAAAAAGTCTTCTTAGCTAGCCCAGGGGAGAGCCATGGTGGTCAGTCTTATCTTGTTGTGTAAGAAGCACAAAGGTGCTCCCAAGGACTGTATCTTCAGCAACCATAGTCTTTGGTCACTGAAAAGACATTGTGATTACTGGCCTGTGCAATTCTGCAGTGAACAGGGAATAGAAGATGTCAAGTGATACTTCTGCGATGTTGTTAAAGGGCAAATGGGACAAGAGTCAGCACCAAGCACAGGTAGGAACGCCTCCATCTACCTGTCAGCAGGGACTGTTATAAGCTTTTCTATAAAAACTATATCAAAAGTATTGGCAGGTTGACTCAGCAGAGAGCTCAGTATTTTTGTACATACTAATGTCCAAATTTTAAAAAAATATGAGTACACACTTGAAAATACATTCCCAAAAGCAGGCAGTCATGTTTCTCAGTTGTTGATCATTTGGAGTCTTTTTCCTATGCATTCTGTTCTGATGCGGTAAAATGCCTGCCCTCCCTGCCCCGCAATTAACAAAATAATTGTAAAGCTCTTAATTTCCAAAGAGTTATTGAATTATTGACCTTAAATTGCCAACAATTATGCTCTGCATTCTTCCATTGCAGTTATATTTTTGGGAATTAACTGTAGAACCAGATCAAGGTTTGAAGATCAATGAAACAGATATCTAATCCATTGTAGCTACATACCATAATCTTTTATAAGGGTTACTCCATGTTTCATTGCATTCTATAAAATATGATTTTTTTAAATTTAAACAAAAACAAACCCCCCACAATTAAACCAATCTGAAATACTGTATACTTCTCAAAATCTATTTGATTTTAAAGTTATTAAAAAGAACAAAAACAAACAATCAAAAAAAAAAGAAACAAAAAACCCAAACCAAACAAAAAACCCCCCAAACCCCCAACCAGAATGGATGAGGTCATAACAATGAGTTTTACTTCAAATGAGAGATGCCATGGAACACATTGTCTAAGGGCATAATAGGAATATACAGATTCTTCTGGTTAACTGATTGTTTCTTATTTCTTTGTGTTGAAGAATCTTTTAAAACATCAGAGAAAACTCTTATCCACACACAGTGCTTATGTATTCACTAGCAACACCAGTGTAACTAAAAGTCAGAGGGCAAAAAAGAGGGATGTGAGAGTTATTCATGGGTCAGTGAGATAATTTTTCAGTGGAACAACAGATTAGACAAACAACAACAAACCCATTAAAAACAGACTCTACCTAAAGCTGACAGAAAGCCACAATTGGCCAAACAGGTTAAATTTTCTACTTTCTCCGTATAATTGCAATTAAAAATTAATTAGACTTTAATTGCTTCCTAAACAGATGTAATAATGCATCAGAAGCATGAATTCAAAGTGTAGTTCTCAGATACATTTGCTAAGAGTGTAAGGTTTATTTTTTTGAGGGGTCTTCTTTTCTTGTAAGTTCTCCCCATGTTCTTAATGTATTAAGATAATTGAAAAATTAGTATAAAATCTATGAAGTTGGAATGTGATAATAATGAATCTTTCCCTACTTAAGATAGTAGATTTGAAAACAAAGGGAGCAATGCCTAATTCTTTTTTACAGACTAATTGAAAGTGGTTTCTTTGTATTATTATAAAGATCATGCGTCTTTGATCTATTGTTATTTACTTAGACATGCAACCATGAGATAGGCATCGTTATATTATCTGATCGACATTAATAGAAAGGATGATTTTCAGTTGTCCAGGGTTTAGGGACAGGCAAAATACTTTTGTGTAACAACTTTTTGTGGCCAGTTGCCTTCATTTACAGTCTTATTTTGCCTTGTTTTTGAGACTGAAATACTACTATCTATTGGGTAATAGAAATGGGATTTTCAAAGTTCGGGTGTCTCTTGTTAAGTGAACTATTATGCAGTTACTTCAGTATTAATATAATACTTTTATATTTGAATCTTCTAGACAATGAGTTATTCAAGTGCAAACAGATGTGTGAAAACCTGAGCAGATTCTGTGATCTATTAATTGCATTTAAGTCATTCGGCACTATCAGTAACAGACAGAACCATCTTTGGAAAACACAAGTGTTTTGTGCATGTTCACACACTGTAGCTAAAGGCTTCATAATATTTGTGGTTGTAAAAGCAAACCTTTTACCATGTACCCAAACAAACATCGCAGGAGCATTTATATATTCCACCATATTAGTGCTGTAGATCATAGGACTCACTCAGCAGATGACAACCCCTAGGTCCTTTTTTGCCAAGCAGCTTTCCAGTCATTCTGCCCCAAATCTGGAACACTGTGTGAGTCTGTTGTGATCCAAGTGCAGGACCCAGCACTTGGCCTTGCTGAACCTCATACAATTGGCCTTGATCCATTCATCCAGCCTGTGCTGATCCTTCTTTGAAGCCTTCCTACCCTCCACAGATCAACACTCTGCCCAACGTGATGTTGTCTGCAAAATGATTGGGTGTGCCCTCAATCCCCTTGTCCAGGTCCTTGATAAAGATATTAAACAGAAGTGGCCCCAACACTGAGCCCTGGGGAACACTGCTGGTGACTGGCCATCATCTGGATATTAACTCCATTCCATGCCACTCTCTGGGCCCAGCCATCTACACAGGTTTTACCCAGAAATAAGTACAACTATCCATACCATGGGAAGCCAGTTTCTCCAGGAGACTGCTGGGGGAGACTGTGTCAAAGGCTTCACTGCAGTCCGGGTAGAGAGCATCCACAGCCTTTTCCACATCCACTAAGTGGGTCACCTTGTCATAGAAGAAGGTCAGGTTGCTCAAACAGGACCTGCCCTTTACAAACCCATGGTAGCTGGGTTTGGTCACCTGGTCCTGCACACACCATGTGATGGCACTCAAGATGAGCTGCTCTGTGACCTTCCCTGGCACTTGAGTGTGTCTTAAGTCACGTTAACCTACATTACAACAGAAAATGACAAAAGAAAAATCCTTACTTGTGGCTCTGATAGCATAGTTTAGCTTTCGTATTTCATTATATTTATTATTTAGGGCCTGAAATCTTCTTTCATGGGATTTTGGTTTATAAATTTCAGTAATCTATAAATGTATTTTTTCTTAACTTACATCTACTAGATTATAACATAGTTTTACTACTGAGGATATGCATAATTTTGACAGCTAATAAATACTGTAATTTAAAGTGTTTTAGGTTTTGGTGTTTTGGTTTTTTGTTTGTTTGGTGATGGGTTTTGGGTGTTTTGTTTGTTTTTAGAGGGTTTTTTCTGGTGGTGGTTTGTTTGGTTTGGTTTGGTTTTTTTAACATTGAGGTCAAACTTCATTGATGTTTAGCATTTAAGCAATTATTCATGGAACATAAGCTTTTTGTAAAGAGTTTTATTGGACATGCTGCCACTGCAAGAGGGAATATCTCTTATTTCACAGTTCAGAAAAAGAGCCAGAAACATCAGCACAACAGGAGAAACAGCCCACAAGTCCTGGCTCCTTTTCTACCTTCTTTTCATAATGTATGGATTCATGTCACAGATTAGTGTCTGGTCCTTAGGGAAGATGACAGAGAATAGTTTATTCTTGGTCAGTAATGTACTGCATTATTATAAGAAAAGCCTCAAGCTCTTTTACCCAATACTTTGTATATGACCTTTCCACCCAACCCTCTCACCCATGGATGTGCTGTGGGATGTTTCTTCAAAGTACAGAAAGATTTTGAATTTCTGTTCTTCCCTCCTCTGTGCAGCTCTTAAGGTGCTTCATCTTCCTTGTGAGCCACAAACTTTCCAAAGGTAGCACAGAGCATTCTGATTGTTCTTACTCTCCATCCATCTGTAACAATACCTGTTTCTCTCCCTACTGCTTATTTAAGTAATGTGGAAGATTAGGCCCTTAAGTTGCAGAACTTTTTATCTATCTCATGTTAATAATCTGAAGACCTACTCCTTTCCAGGCTACCTGTCCACTCTGTACAAGGCACATGGTGATGTGAAACGAAGGAGTGTAACCCAAATTTATCACTCTCTGCAGGGGGCTAGATTCACCAAAAAGGCAGTGCAGACTCCTTGCCCTCTTCTTCAGCAGGCCTCATGAAGGAACAATTAAGCAAAGTGCCAGTGGGAAAGTAAACCTAGGAAATTGTAGACTGAAATGTGGCCCTGGATGTCAGTGGGAAAGTATGTGTGTAAAAAAAGCAGTGTTGCAGTCAGTGTAAAGAGATGAGCACCCCCTAACAGTGTAGCTGCCCATAGGACAGCCTTACAGCAAGGTTTAACAGCCCTTTATAGTAGAAGGGCCTAACTCAAGATAAATTCACTTCTCCTAGAAGCTCTCACACCAGTCTCATACTGTGAAAGGGAGATAAGGAGCATGGGGTGGAAAAGGGTGGAAAATGAGGCACATGTAAGAATCTGGTAGGGCATCTTTTATCAAGAATGATTGATGTCAGCTTTGAAATGCTAGAAAAGGTGGTAGAAGTAGTCTAGTGTGTAGGAATAGAGAATAAAGCTCAAATTGATCCTCTGTTATTAGTAGGAGTCTGTGGAAGTGGTTGACAAACTCAGTTTAGCATCAAGAACAAGCTGTTCACACAAATTGCACCTTTGAACTCATATGATTTCTGGAGCTCCACCTGCAAATTTCAATTTATACATTTCATAAATTTTTTCTATTAGTACTGATGCAAGATGGTGTATGCAATTTGCTTAACCACTCTAAATATAAGAAGAATCTGTTCTCAGTTGAAACATGCACAATCTAAGCTCATGTTTATGGTACCTTCATTTTCACAGCAAGGCAGTAATAGACTCCTTCAGGGTCTTAAGTATTCATATTTGCCATTTTAAAGAATTCAGGTATTCCAGGCTTATTATGCAAAGAAGAGTCACAGTAACAAAGCATGTACTCTTCCTTTCAGAACACAAATTTTCCTAACCAAAATTGTAAAATCTTCAATTCAGCAAAAGTTTTCTGACTAAAATTTTCAATGAAGGAAAAACAAGAAAGTACTTCTTAACATCCATGACTCTCTGGAGTACAACAACAATTCCACTGTTTTAAGATACAAGTGGAGCTAGGTGCAAAAAGCACAGATAATTTTTATGTTTCCTGAATTAGTCAGAGTACCACAGTGTGAGTTAATGGAATATGTTTTTGTTTTCACTAACGTCTAATAGAGTTTCCAAGAAAAGCAAGCAAAATTGGAAGTTAGTTAAACATTTGGGTTGGTGAGAGCTTTCAAATATTAGTCATATCATGAATGCTTAGTGTTAACCACATATAGCTTTTGCTTTATATTAGAATTCGTTTGAGTCAAATATTAAGTGCCAATGTAAATAAGGATTTCAGTGGCAGTGATACATTTCTTTAAACTTTGCTTCATGTTTTCTGCTGTAAGTTGATTCTACCGATATTTCTACCAAATATGTACTTTGTAATTACATTAAATTATCTACTCAATATTTGAAAAAGTATATACATAAACTTTGTGGTGTTGATCAGGCATCTTTATCCTCCCACATACTGATGAGTCAAATAGTCACCTGACAAACATTGTGAAAACTCTGTAACCTCATAAGCTCTGAACTCTCACATTCTGTCTTGGGTTGTGTCTTTCTGTGTGCATACATGTTTAAACCTGAAAGCTGTGTTTCTCAATAGAGTTTGTTTGTTGTTTTTTTTTTTGTTTTGTTTTTTGTTTGTTTGGTTTTGGTTTTGGTTTTTGTGTGTGTGTTTTGTTTTTTGTTTTGGTGTTTTTTGGGTTTTTTTAAGAACAGAACTGTTTAAACATTTTAAGCAGTCGAACTACTTGTGTGTCACCTTTACAGGTTAATGTGGTTGCTTCCTTTACAACTCTGCACTTTTTTGCCTCATCCTCTCTCCATAAACCTCTACAGCTTCATCTAACCTGGTCTTCACTTATTGGTGACTTCATGGCAACATCTGCTGTTGTAGCACAATGCTTAGGAGTCAAAGCACCTTCTGGTCTGCTTCCAACATGGGTGGTCTTTCACTGGGCAATATTCTCATGTTGCCCAATTTCTTCAATTTCCCTTGAAGTGACCTCTGAGAACTCAAAATAACATTTTCCAGTTTGTCAAAGTAAGTAGCTTGAGGAAATAAATGAAAGAGGGTGAAAGAGAGAAAAAGATTTAAAGTGTATTAGTGTTCTGAAAAGGAAAACTAAACTCTTGCAGCTGTCCAGTAGGATATACAGTATATTCTATGGAAACTCCTACTCACTCTTTAGCAGATGGTTCCTCTCCTATGTTTATATCAAACTGGTAAGCCCATACGGAGTTAAGGAAGTACCTTGCTACCTACTAAGAAGTAGTAATGATTCACCTGCAGTGATCCACCTTTCTACCTTTAAGTCAAGCCCTGCACCTCTCTGACAAGTGGTGACAATTACATTGTTATTACATGCCATCGGAGGGGGGGAAATAATATATGTGATTTTGACTGAGTGCTGGTATTAGGTACTAGTCAACTATTTTGCAAGGCACATCAAATACCAAACACAATGCAGCCTGGACAGTAGATGGTTAGGACTTTTCTGACATATCTAGAAGGTCTTTTCAGAAGATGCATAATGCCACCTCCTCCACCCCCTAAATGGATGACAACATTGCTTACTTGAATGTCAGCTTAGCTAGAAATGCAGCCACCCTTGGCAGAGTGAGAGACTAAGCTAATATGTCTTGACTTTGAACTCAGAGTAGGTTTTCATCTGGCTGGTGATGGCTATGAGCAAAGCAAATCTGCATCTGCCTGGATGTATAAAACAGTATGGAAAATGGTGGGACTGATATGAATGGAACTGTCATTTTTAGACTCTGGAGTAGGATGGGATCTGCCAGGCACAAGATTCTCTATTTTCTCACTTGCAATCTGAGCCTTCTGTGCTGTCCTTTAGTGCCATACTATTACCTCTTTCCTTCTGATTTCTTTTGCAAGACTTATTCTCCATGCTTTTCTAAGGCTAGCTGTCCCCATTTAGACTTGTAGGCTAGTCCCCATTTGCCCTTCCTCAGATCTTCTGTCAGCCAAATGCTCCACTTCCATGGTGCAAATTACCAAGGAAAAATTTTCTGCTTTCTTTTGTGCTGTTCTTGCTGATAGATTCCAAGTCTTCCTTAATAGCCTTCTTTACTATGATGCCGTGATGAAATTCGGAAAATAGATTGCTAGTATGTGAAAACTACTGCTTTTAATTCCATCACTCCATTTTCCTTAGCATTTTTCCATCTGCCTACGACAATCTTTTGCCTCTCATCTTAAATGTATAATAGAGACTTAAGATCATCAAACCAAGGATCATCTGTGAGTGTTGTAATCTGCCATGATAATAGTCTGCTACATGGCTGAAATTCTTTGACATTATAGTAATGTCAATTGCCATCATTTGTCAGAGCCCAGCGATAATTTTTCCCCCCTGCGTTTACAGCTAAAAGCTGGAAAATATGAAATGATAATGCTGTTTTATAAAAAGTTTTAAGGTTTCATCATTTAAGGGGGAAAGCTGTTTATAACATTTTTGAAAAGACAGCAATGAAGAATTATCATGTCTGATCACAGTAGTTCCATTCTGAAAAGTCTTGTGCGATGAAGGGGATGGTTTCCTATTTCTGGGGGTTTTTTAGAACAAACAAACAAACAAACAAACAAACAAAAACAAACAACAACAACAAACAAAAAAAAACCCCAACCAACCAAAAAAAAACCAAACAAACAACATGTATTTTTATTCATAGACAGTAAAATGTCTTTAAAAGAGACATGAGGACAGAGACTGAATCAAACCATAAAATAAAATGAACTAAAATAAAATAAATAAAATAATAAAGCTTCTCTTTTGATGAAGAAATATTTAATCACAAAGTTATGCAATGGTTCTAGCATCTGATAAAGTGTTTTCTCTGTTACAAAATGAGGAAAATAATTTACTATCTCTGTTGCAATGTTGTAAAAAAGCATTAATGTCCAAAAAGCACTTTAGGAGCCTCAGCCAGAATATACCAAAATCACATGCACTCAACTTTTTGAAATACATATCTTTAACAATAAATTATTTTTAATAATTTAAAAAGTATTGTTTTCTTTATTATTTTATTATGTTTCTCAGGGCCATATAAATTGAATATAAGTCAAATTTTGAAACCCAGCAGTAAGGAAATGTTTCATTATGTTTTGAAAATTTTTCAATTTAAAATGATTTCCAGAAAAGCCTGCAGCTACATGCTTTTACACAGTGTACAGAAATCTAAGTGATGTATACAAAATCTTGGGAGATATGAATTGTGCAGAGGGATTTGATTTGTTTCTGTTTACATTTCTGGAAGGTTTTCTAAATGACAGCAGAGTTCAATGAATATAGAGTAAAGAAAAAGACATGAAGTCATGTTAAAACATTTTTTAAAACAAATGAACAATGGCATAAATACATGTTAAAGTACATTAAATACTTATATATTTTTTTCTCTTGTTATCTGAAAACTTTACTTCATAAAATTTGTTGGTTTTCTTTCAATTACGATTGCAGAAAAGATACTCTAATGTTTATGCACAGCTAACTAATGTGGATGCTCAGGTTAAAACATTTGTAAAATTTATTTAGTCTTCTATATTTTGCTATCAGTTCATGTTTGTAAAAGGTTGCAATCAAATAAGTAACTCTGCTTTTTCACTATTAATTCTTCAGCAGATAGATACTAGAAGCTGCTAAAAGACCATATCTATAAAAGAAATGATAGTTTAGAAAGTAAGTCCTATCAGTGTTGGCAGCTGTTTTCCCTGTGCAAGGGAGGTGCTTGGCCCTCCAAGGAGCAAGGGCTGGAATCTACAAATGTCCTGAAGGGCACCGGGGAATGTGCTCTCTCCAACTTCAGGGTACTTCTTAGACTCACACTCATTCTCTACATAGGGTTGTTGTCACATTTCTCAAGTGAAGAAGCTGCCGCTTTTAAATAAATATAATGACCAGTTTTATTGACTGCTTAAACAGTTGCTTGTTTATGGAGCTAATAGTTGAAAAATAGCATATCAATTAGCAGCTCTGATCAGGAAGAGGAAGATAAACACATTGACTCAGATAATCACCAAGATCTAAAGCAAGTGAAATAAGCAGTAAGAGAATCAGACATTTGAAAAAACTCACAAACTGAAATTAAGTTTAATCAAAATGTGTGGGTTGGAATAATGGACACATCTGTAAAAGTTAATGCTGTGGAACTGAAAAGCAATAGGAAGTGTTTATAAAATAAAATATCCACAGTTGCTGTAGTTAAATGATAATTGGAATTGTAGAGAACTTGAATTTTAGAAAATAAGATGTCAATCTTATCCCTCTATCATCAAACCATTCATTTAAAAAAACAAACTAAAAAAGATACAAAATAGATATTTGGCAGATGATCTCTCATATAACTAACATATTTAATAGTCTTTCCCTGAAGCAGATTAATGTTTACTAATGAAATGTTGCTTTAGAAAAACAAATGTGCATTTCTGAAACATCAAAAAGAGTAAACAGAACACTTCCAAACTTCTATGCATTCTGAAAGATAGATCAGTCTTGTGGTAACCACAACATCCATGTTTGCATTCCTGTTGTAATCATCCAAAACACATCCTTGTGTTGACCTGCACAAGAAAAAGTATTAGGGGTTTATGACAACACTATAACATCCTCTGAAGAAAAAGAGTTAGTGTCAGGATTAGGCAAGTAAACAAGCTTTATTTCCTCTAAGTCATAAATTCCTTTAATTTGCCTTTTCTTGTCTTCCAGACAAATGAGAAAGTTTCTTTTCACCTTTGTCATGGAGCATCTTCTGATTCTCTAGCAATTAGAAAGTATTTCTTAGTGTTCATTATTATTTTCAAAGCCAAAATCATAAATTTAAGGAAGTCTGAAGCCTATAATACCTCCCGCTCAGAATCTCCAGGCTAACTGCTCAACTCTACAATGTGGTTTTTAGGTTTCTTCCCAGGGTAAAGTAAGGAATATTTGTATACAGTTTGAATGACCGGCACCTAATCTCTCCAGAAGTGACTGTTCCTCTATGTGGAGGAAAATTTTGTTTATTTACTTCTGTTCAGTACTCTTGTCAAATGAAGATAAGTAACTCTGAACAGAAGAACTACTTCTTTCTTTCAATTTATAAACTGTGCTTCTTTAGAGAAAAAAAAAAAAAAAAGAAAAATACTTTAAAATGAAACACCATTACTTAGTCAGACTGGAAGAAAATAGCTTATCAATTATACAAGTTCAAGAGATGTACCAGATCCAAAAGCAACTTTCTTTGAAGTGATTAACAATCGTCTTTCCCTTTCGCCCTCAGCACGCAATCCCTGTGATATTACAGGCTGTAGTCCTACATGTAATACAGTGTTTTGAAATTAATGCCAAGCATATGACTGTTTTCAGACACTGATAACATATTCTCCATCTTGCTTACTACTTACAGGTAAAACTGGTCCTCAGTTCCCCAGACAGGTTGGGAGCCAGGATTGACTCTTTACTAAGGTGTCTTGTTTTTCAAGAAATCACGTGGAACTCCTTTAGCAGCAGTTGCCCACAATGGAGATCCAATTCCATAGGAAGAAAAGGAATCACTGGAAAATTAATGAAGCCTCAGGATAGATATTAAATTTAGGAATGCTTTATGTAGAACAACACGTAGGAAAACCAGAGCAGCATCCAAGCTTTCTTTGCATACCCAATGATAGGAGAGTTGTCCTTATTTCACGATGTTTGGATGTTAAGGATGTGCACTAGGCCTTTTGTCATCTGTGGAACCACAGCCAGTGCCATTGGTGAGCTGGTTTGAGCCACACAAGTCCTGACACAACACGAACAGTTCATGAGACTGATTAACCTATTCACTGCCAGCATGACATGGCAGTTTTATGTTCCTACTAGAGTGTGTGAAGTGGTGGAAAAAGAGATACCCTTTGGAATTGAATGTATGGAAATTATATTTGAAGATGTAACCCCCTTTTTTTTTTCCCCCCCTTTGTCGTTGTTGGGACGGACTTGATAAAACGCAGGTGAATATCCCGAATAGATAAAAGTGAAACTTCCTCCTTTATTTTCTCACACAGCTACTTTTATATATTTGCTAAGTGTACGTGCACTAACATTATTGGTGCTCATTACACACAAACTATCTCCTATTGGCCACAGTTACAAACTACTGTCTCTCTACAAACTCGTTCAAGTTTCTTATCTTCCGCTTCTCCTGAGTTCTCTCAGTCTCTGCAAGTTATTTATCTTCACGGGTACACAGCAGTCTGGCCAAGGTCAAATTCTTCTTGCTCTGTCAAGAAATCCACAGGCCTGGTGCAGTTTCCCACACTTCTTCACTGTGGTATAGTTCCCATGCCAATTTATAAGCAAGAAGTAAATAATATACTCTTATTCTTCAAGGAACATTTAAAATAATGATTAATATAATATTTTCATCCAGGTGCTTTTTATTATGTTTTGTAGTTTGTTTTTTTTTTGTTGTTTTTTTTTTTTTCATCTGGTTTTGTAATATTTTAATTAATAGTGAGGGAAGTAATTTTTAAATTACATTTTCAGATAAACATATGTACAAGTGGTAGAGACAAAGCATTTATTCAAGCCAGTCTTTACTAACATATTTTCATTTTCAGTTAATATCTTTTAATTTCTGAAAGAAATAAAAATTTCACAAATCATATTAAAAGACAACATAAAATGACTCACTTATGTCAGATTAAAAATCTCTCTGCAAATTTTATCTATAATGTGTGGGGGGTTTTCCATAAGGGATTGCATTGCATGTAAGTATTATGATTATTTTGAAAATTATTACTATATTATGGTATTTGGCATTTAGAAAAGAAAATTAAATACTTTATTGTTCAAAATAACTTTCTTCTGTAAAAGCCAGCAAGTTCTTGTAGCTTGGTTCATTTTTTTTGAAATTCCATGCACTTATACTTAAGTACAGTGAACGCACAAAATAAGAAGGCTGGTGTTTTCCTCTCAGAGTCCCAGGAAGCTGTGATTTTTCATGTCACAAGCTGCATGTAATACCAAATTTCCTCGTGCATAGTGTATAATTTAGGCTGCCACAGGAATTATGTGTCTGCTTTTACACCCTTTCTGAGATTAAGAACTTTGAGGGTCCTGCTCTCTGTCTTTATATGGATGGTTATATGTATAGTTGTTTTTCTAGAGGTGTAAGTGCACATATATACACACACATGTACACACGTGCACATACACATCTCTGTATATATATATATATATGTATGCTTATATATACATTTGTGTATAAATACAAATATTAACAAACAAGCATTAGTGGTAGTACAATACATTAATACATTAATAACAATGCCACATTTTTAATTAATAAATATAATTCATTCTACAAATATCCTCCTGTGAAAAATATACAGGATGTTTATCTCATTCAAAAGTCTTTAAAATGATCAGTTTAGGAAAGATTTTTCTTTTTAAGAAGACCCATATTCAAGCCTAAAAGAGACATACTGAAAACTCTAATATTGTCAGCCTGAAAAAGCTGATAGATATTCCCAGCTGGTATAAATCTGTGCAACCACAGTGATTTAAGTATTTTTTATCTGCAGCCTGGTGTCTAGTGGGGAGCAAAATTGTTTGGTTCCATTGTACAAAACTGATTATTGATATCCTGGTTAGATTTTATTGTGGCCCTATGGGCATTAGTTTTGCAGCAGAAGAAACCCAAACCTCCTCTCCAAAATTGCTTCTCTTTCTGCTGTGTACATTCCAAAGCTAATACCGAGCGATGAATAGAGGCAAATACTTTCAATGTGTTCCTTTTTCACAAGGAATAATGTACTGTGTTTAAAGTAGATAAAGCAAATCTACTTGGAAAACTGTTTCAACTGTTGAAAACATCATTTCTGTTTATTTCTAACTAAGGTCTTATGCAGAATGACTTTTGGGTTCACTCTGAGAAGATATTTCTTGTAATTCTTACTCTTTCAATCTGTCGGCACAGAAGACTGACTGCAATGTAACCTCTGTATTAAAGACGGAACAGAAGGAAAGCTAGTCTCATTACTAAACTGAACCAATACATTAAAACAACCCTTAAACAGTGCTATTGACTGTCAGTCTTGTCTTTCCCTATGTCTAAGTTTAGGATGAATGCTTCGTCTGTTGGCTACAGTGGAAGAAGTCTAATTAGGTAATTGTCTCAAACTAACATGATGTCTTAGATGAAATCAGAATGCAGTTCCTGAAATTGGAGTGCACACTTTGTGTTTTTGCCAGTTAGAGCACACAGCCACCAAACCCTTCAACTCTTCTTTGTCCGCTCTTGGGCAATGCATATAGTGTTGAGCAATCATAAACTTACTTTTTGGCAACCATATATATTTTAAGTTTTGATGGTCTTATACTTAGTGGCCCAAAGATCACTGCTGGACCTAACATGGGACTATAAAATCAGTGTAAAGGAGCCAGTAACTAAGCTTTTGAAATTAGTCTTAGAACATTTATTCTTAGAGACATTTTGCGGTTCACTAAAACTCTTCTTTCCTTTCTTCTTCTATGAACAGCCTTCACTGGGAAAAGAGGTGATCAGGAAACTTAGGAAACAGAGATATTTTGACATTTTGAGGTTAAACTGAAAAGAGACTTCCTGGCAGGGAGCACATTTCATGTTTGACAAAGTGTTGCATAAGCACTGACAATTGTCGCCTTTTCCCATCCTTTACAAAGTCTGAGTGAGCAAAGGCGCGATTATATGCACTGAAAGAACTGTGCTCTGTAATTCAGTCAGGTTCTGACTTGTTTATTTTTTTACACCTATTTATGAGTCCATCAATAATATAAAACTCTTGTGCCTAGTTTTCTGGGTCTTTATTATCTCTGTGTGTAAGAGTAGCAGAAATTATCTGTCCTTTTCAAACTCATCCTGGGGTAAATCTATGCTTTTAGAAAATGTAATTGGGTTTTGTTGCTTTAACAATTGGTAGAACATTCTGATTTCTTGAATCAATATGATATGCAGCATTATTAATTCTACATTTTTCTCTCATTTAACATGCTAAATATAGGGTATACTGCATTATAAAATACAGACCCCATTTTCAGTGATAATGGTAGTGCCCTACTAATCCTCTTTGTACTGTTTTTCATTCAAATAAACAGAAAAACCCCAACTATGGGTAAAATACTAAAAGTATAGCACAGTTTAAAGTATCTAATTAGATATGTTTTTGTTTTTTTGGGTTGTTTTTTTTAACTTTAGGCATGAAAATCTCATGGATGCTCACCATTTTTCACTTAAAACCACTTGGAGGTCGTACTAGTTTTCATATTTTAATACCTAATCTTCTGATTTTCCATTAAAGCATGACTAGAAAACTTTAGTGCCAAATTCACTAGGGAAGCAATGAAAGTGAATTCATAGATGCAGGCCATACAGTTTTATAAATGCAATTTTGACAAACATCATAAAATAATAGTGCAATACTTTGTACATCATTGTATCTTATCACATTCATAAGTTGCTGATGGAAAAAGAACACTGGGTAAAAGCATGGAGGAACCTAAAATTTGTCAAATGTGGATGTTGAAATGGTGAATTTTTTTTTTTTTAATTTTATTTTTGAGTGTGAAGCTAAGTGACAGATACCATATATTATGTTTTCCCCCTAACTACAACCTATGAAGAAGTCAGCTCCATGGCAGAGTTTGGCTTCAGGAGATGGGCTGAAATGATTTGACAGGGCAGAGAGGGCAGAGGAAAAACTTTTCAATGTGCACTGTTAAAAAAGTGCAGTGTGTCTGTTCCCCATGATGTCTCATGTAGTACCTTTACATAAGCAAAATCAGGGAAGAACTTGAGTTAATTTGGCCATGCTGTGGTGACAAATTTTGAACTGCACTTAAAGTAAAATAGGGTGCAATATGCTGGAAAACAAGAGTACTGAATACAAATCATCTTACTGCTAACTTCAACAAGGCAAAAAACAGAAGAAGCAGCACAGAACATTCTGTACTTGTCATGATCCCTGATTTGTAAATGTCTCGTAGCAGACTCTTGGCAGATGCTTTGTGTAAGAGTGATTGACTTCAGTGAAGTAGTTAGCCCAAGCCAGCCCTCCCAAGTGATCTGAAACTGCTTCTCCTTTGCTGCAGGCTCAGTTCAAGCTCTTGTAATAAATCATGATGATGTCTATCCCCCAGATATACAGGTTGGACAATGGGGTGTCTCTTCACCTCCTGTTGCAGTTCACTGAAACTGTTGAAATACTCTAAAGAGTAGCTCATTTGTCACATTGTTCTGGCTAGGAAAAATGCTTTACAAAGCTGTCTTACTACTTATCCAAGAAACTCAATGTTTTCTAAGCACTGAAGATTTCTAGGACTTATGTGAAGTAAAAAAGCTTTATTATACATATTCCAGAAATAGGTAATTTGTAGAAAAAAGATGTTAACATCTTTATGTTAAATTTTCAAAGGGAAGTGAAGTCTCATTTTTAACAACTGGATTGATCTTTCACAGAAATTCCTCAGCTAATCAAAATATTACATGTCTCTATTTGTCTAACTTAATGCATTTTTGTATCCTAATCTATGATTTCTGTTTCATATGTCTGAGATGCAGAATCATAGAACCACAGAATGGTTTGGGTTGGAAGGAACCTTAATCATCTTGATCATCTAGTTCAAACTAATTCACCAGGAATGGGTGAACTGATTTGTTAACTGCTTTGTTAATTTTCCATGGAATCTTGCTGGTTTCATTCTAACTGACTTGGAATAAATTTATTTATTCAAGTGTAAACCACTTACTATTTCATTTAGACTGGCTGTGGTTGAACTGCATCTTTCATCCAAAGAGAATTAATATTCACTAAAATACTAGTTGCTGTTCTTTTTTAGGAGTCTAGATGCAATCTTGTCCATTAAATCTCAGGAACAGAGGGGAGAGCCCAACAATTTAAAGATGGTCTTTATCTAGCCATAAACCTTTTTTGTGTACAAACCTGGCAAAAGGAAGAACGTCCATACCATCTTTAGGAAGATGGTAGGAAGTGCACTTTAGGAAGTGCAGTCTTGAAAATAAAGTTAATTGGCGAAAATTATCTATTTTATCAGATATAATTATCAAGCAGCCATTAAACCCTTAAATTCTATTGAGGTTTTCCAGTGAAAAGTGAACAGCATAAAAAAGATTGGACCTTACATGGGATGGATGACTTTTTTAGGAGTTCTCGTATGGTTGATTGTCAGATGAGTGCTGAAATTGTATGGGAATGTGTTGACCACTGGGGATGGAAGGCAGCAGAAGCAGTGGGCCATGAATTTCAGGATGGAGAGGACTCATTTTCATTTCAGTAGTTGCTAAACAGCTTCTCTTAGAGTCTGAGGAGGCTGTGTATTTTCTCAGTCACATAATTTTTAAGTGTTTTGTTATCTTCTACGCATAAAGATGTAATTTGTGTATTTGCATAGAAGAGATTTTTACATATAATACTAACCACTTTATGGAAAATTGTTTCATAAAGCCTGCATCATGGCAAAGGCTTTGAGTTTTTACATGAGTTACCCAAAGCAGAAAAAAAATAAAACTGAGATGGGTAATAATAATAAAAAAAGCTCTGCAATGGAATTTTTGCCGTGTAGAGCTTATATTTCAGCCTAGGTATTTGACAATTGATAGTCTGTGAAATGAAAGGTTTGGGATTTACTAGACCATTTACACTTCTTCTGTAACTTTTGCAGGTTCTCACAGACTATGTAACACTTCGGAACAACTGTGTAAAATATTACAGAAACAATATAGATTGTATTTTTTCTACTTTCCTCATTGTGTCTTACTTTAGAAACTGCAAATTATTTTCCAGTTAGGTATTTCAGCAGTACATATAAATAAAACCATAACTTCTTAATTTCTTCATTGCACCTTTTACTGAATATTACTCCCCTCATGCCCTCCCCCAAAAAAGCCAAAAATGAAATTAAAAATAAAACTGATGAAGTTCTAATTAAAAACATAGTATTATGAATGATTTCTCACTTAAGACAAAAAATCTCTTAGTTCTATGCAGTGATTTATTTTTATGTTTTATAAGCAGTAGAACATCTCTGTGGTGTCACTACTGCCTGAAAAAAAATCAGCTCTAATTTGTAAAAATGTTGTTATCCTCTCTTTGATTCTGTTTTATTAGCTATAGTTGCAGAGATTCAATATTCATGTCTTCAAAACCAAGAAGTTACCAGAAAAGCAATCCAAGATAATTAGCAAGAAATATTTTAATATTGTTGATATAAAAAGCAGAACTGCAAGAAGAAACCTTGCCCATATCTGTTCTTCCTATTGGCACACCCCGTTCAGGTTAGCAAGATAAAGACTAAAAGTTGGAGCAGGGCAGGCTAGAAGGGAGGCCTGCAAGGCTCCTGCCTCACACAGGTAGATGTTCTCCTCTAAGAGTTGTACAGGCTGATGGCTTTGGTGTGACAGCCAGACCCCCCTCAGTGCATATTCATGTGAACATTTCCATACTATTTCAAACTATGAAAGGAGACTGGAACCAGGTTAAAGTTGTCCACAGTTAAGGACTGGCCACTGAATTAGAACAACTTCTAATAGTCATCATCCTCTTTCAATGCCATCCCTATGCTAGATCCTTTAGAATAATTAAGATTATTTTTATAACCATGTGATACAACTATGGTCTTTAATAAGGTTTTGAACACAACCAGGGTTTAATGTAGGGAAAACAAAAAATATCCTCAGCCTGAGGAAAGAACAATATGTCTCAGGTATGTGCTTGAATAGCAGTCTTCACTGGGCTTGTGTGAGTATGCATTATTTAAAGTAAATGAAAATGATATAATTTTGTTTCTCTGCTTACTTTTAATTACTAATGACTCTAGCATATATGATTGTCATAGCCAGTGATTTTATTTACTAGACTTACTTCTATTCTGTGTAAGTTAATTACTATTCTGACAATATTGCAGAATACTAATTAGTGGAAATAGATGCACTGGAGACTATGGAGTGAACCTGATCAGAACTATCAAAGTACTTATTTGTCATCTATTTATTTATTCAACCTAAGTAAAAGGAGTTAATTAAGTTTTAGAAATGTTAAATCAATATTTAGAAAAGTTATGCCTTGTGTAATAAACCTAAAATAATTCTTTTCCCCCTGGCTTTTATAGCAATTCATTTTGTACAGCTTCTGAATTCAACTTGCTTGAAGTAAATCCATTTTATATGAAAGACTAGTCTACATTTTGCTAGTGTTGAAAAACCACCTTCAAGGGACAGAAAATAGTGCCCAAAATTTATTTTGCAGTTGAAAAATTCCAATCATCTTCTGGTTTTGCATTTATATATCTTCTATGACCGTGGTTCTGATTTGTTTTTGTTGGGGTTTTTTGGGTTTTTTTCCTCTTCAGAGAAGAAACATTGAAATCAGCAGATAAAACCCAATCAGTTATGAGCTCATAGTCAGTCATGGACCTCATCACTGTCTACAACTACCTAAAAGGAGGTTATATTGAAGTGGGGGCAGGTCTCTCTGACACGCCTACAGTGAGAGGACAAGAGGAAACGGCCTTAAACTGAGACAGGAGAGATTCAGATTAGATATTAGAAAATAATTTTTTGCTGTTAGGATGATCAGGCTGTTAGAATAGGTTGCCCATGGAGGTGGTGGAGTCACCATTCCTGAATGTGTTTAAGGGGCAGGTGGATCTGGTGCTGGGTGATGGTTTAGGGGTTACAGTGGCAGTGCTGTGTTGGCAGCTGAATTGGATGACCTTGGAGGCCTCTTCCAACTTTGATGGTTCTATTACTTTATGATTGTATGAACTGTGACTACATTGGGTAGATTTGCTAAATGTTATAGTTTCTTGCTTTGATTCAAGATGGTGCTTTAGTTAGTGATGTTCAGTTTTTCTTTCTGATACTGAATTTTGGCACTTAGACAAGTACATCAATACCTGGAGAGCAATAAGTACCTAAAGTGGATGATTCATCCCATCCTGACACCCCTTTAAGGTAATTGCCTGAATTCCCTAAGGGAATATATTATAGCCTTCAGTGACTACTGACAGGTTTTTGATAGGCTAGCTTTAAGATGGCATTTAAAAGGCAGGTGTTAGTACCACATTTCCCATCTAAACAGACTAATGTGATTCTCTCAAATTAAGGGAAGTCCAGAATCCAGCTTCTGTTTCAAGTCAGATATTTATATAGCAGGATGTGAATGAGATATGCTCAACTAATGCTGTGGACATCCAAACACCTCCCATTTGGGGCAGAACTTCCTTCAAATGATCTCCTTCTTTGGGAGTGGTAGAGCCTTCAGGACTTGTCCAAGAAACTGCTAAGACCTTCCCAGGGACTAGATAGGTCTTAGTTTTACCCTCTTTACTTACAAACTCTCTTGCATTAAAGGACATGAGTAACAGTTGCTTTTGTTATATGCTAATCTTTTTTTCTAATATTGCAAAATAAGTGATTAAGTATCTTCTGTAGCAAGTTTTGCTTGCTCTGGCTGGGATGCAGTTACCTTTCTTCATGGCAACCCATATGGTGTTATGTTTTGGATTTGTGTCTAAAACAGTGTTAGTAATTAATGTTTTGGCTTTCACCGAACTGTGTTTGCACAGCACTGAGGTTTTCTCTTTTTCCTCATTCTGTCTCCTTTCCTCCCAAGCAAGTATGCAAACTGGGCATGGGTAAGAAGTTGAGAAGGGACACAGCCTGAACAGCTGATCCAGACAGGTCAAAGGCATATTCAAGCTATATTAACACCATGCTTGGCAACAAAAACTGAGTGTCTTAGTTCGAGGGGAGAACTAATGTATCTATGTTGGCCAAGAAATAATCCCTCTCCTTTAAATTTAGAAAACAGAACTTTAATTAGGGAAAATATATGGATATATATATATATGAAAGGATAACAGTTCTTAACCACAATACACAGATAAATATACATATATATATCTATATCCAACAAGAACCAAACAACAACAATTCATAATAAACCCCTTCACTCCCAAGTGACAAGGCAAACAGTTAAAATGTCTTTTGGCTGTGCCCAAAAAGGGAAAAGATGGAATTATATCTCCTGACTAAACAAGGAAACACACAGAAATGTGGATGAGTTATCTTCTCTGGAGAGAAATACCATTTCTGTTCTAAATAGTTATTAAATATTGGTTTTAGAAGGAATCAGGACATTATAAATGAGTATAAAAATTATAATCCAGAAACATAACAGTCATCAGTAAAATTCGTATGGAATTTGTTTAGACTGTAATTTTCTACATGATTCTTGTTCTAAATATTTTTTAAGAAATTACTCTACTGAACAGTTCAGAACAATGCTGAGCTAGAGAGAAGAGGAACACCTTGCAATGTGTACAAAACTGAAAATAAAACTCTGGCATGACAAATACCATGCTTGACATTGTATGACAACCAGTATATTAGCTCATCTTCCTTTGCCTCCTTTTTCCTATTAACAGAACAAAAATGATAACTGACCTATTTTTGAAAGTTTAAAGGCACGTGGTTAAAGAATAAAAATAAAATCAAAAATGAAATAAAATATGGGTGTTATTCTGAATAGCATGATGAGCACAATGATAAACTGAGGAGAACATCAAAGATGCTGAAATAGTATAAGGATTATTTTGGGGTTCTTGTCTTCCTCATTCCAGAGATTTCTGTATATTCACACATGTGCGTGCACTTAGGAGGCAATTCGCTGTGTAGTTTTATTTAATTCAAAGTAATATTTCATAACAATAAGAAAATAAAGGCAGCAAAACTACAAAAATAACAACAAAATGCTATAAATATTTATTTTTTCATCTGTACATTTACATAATGAAAAAAAAAAAAAAAACAAAAAACACAGATTTTCCATGGCTGTTTGTATTGTATAAATACTAGTTTTGTTTATAAAGTATGTATAGGAACATATATATTTGTATAATACAAATAGAGTATGGGTTTACTATGAACTAGCACTTTGCTAAAGCCAGGTATTTGTAGAGGACATGATTTTCTGACAGCTCTAGCTTGTCAGAAGCTACATTTTCAGTAAGTAATGCAGTGAAGAAGTTGGCAGTAGTAAGATCAGCAAGTGTTCTTACACAATAAGAAGTGGCAGTTGCTCACACTGATCCTTTGAAAAAGAAATGTGCTGAAAGGATGCTGTCAAAATCGGTAGACTTGAAGTGTGACCTACCTTGATAGTATTTCCCTATGGCAAATCTTACTGTAAAGATTGTAAACACTTAAGGCAATGGGGTTTGAGAGAAGTAATACAAGGTTGTAATTCAGGAAATTCTGACTTCTGGTCACTGTGCTCCTGACAGTATATGCCCTGACATAAGGAAAATCACTTGGGGTAAGATGTACCTCTGTGACATCTCCTTATGCTGGTGGACGTCCACTTTCCTAAGGGTAAGCATATGCCAGGTTTCCATAGCACATACTCCCATGGCAGCAAGGCGGGTACCACTTCCAGGGAATGGTGTCTTTTTCAGCTCCAGAAGTCACCAAAGACATCCAGACACTTTTTACCCAGACTCCATGAGAAGTTAGGCTTTTCCCTGCTTTCCTCTTGAGCCTGGATTGTACAAGTGCAATGATTAGATTTAATATTAGAACAGATGTAGAAGTTTACACAGTGCAACGCTTGAATTCCCAAGTTCTCTGATGAACTTGCTTTCTTATAGGTTAATATAGGCTTTTCTTTTTAAGTGGAGAAGAATTTTCTCTTTTACTCATCCTTAAACCTGATATTTCTGAGATTCAAGGCCAAGAATATCTTACTGTCCTCAAATCTGTATAAATTACAGGTATGTTTTGAATAGATAAATTATATTACCCCTACTTAGATCAAAGTTTCTAACTAAACTTTTGATAATCTTTGAATAAAATATGATAATTCTGGGTGCAAGAGAGATTTTATAGCTTTAGGTGCTTAGATAGACATATCTTTATACCCAACTCAGAACATCTTTCCCAGAATATTATGTGTCTGCAACTTTACAACAAAGATAAATCACAAATATGAGCCATGACACAAGAATTTCTCACCAATTATCATCTTCAAAAATGAATAGCTAAAAAAGAAAGTGTAGTATTTTTGAATATGGTCTTAAATTATATGTCCACAGATACCTGTTTTTACAGTGAAAGCAATTGCACTATTTTTTTTTTCTCCAGCACCCTTCCAAATTAATTGTATATATAATTACCAGGGTAGGATATCATCAAGTTTCATAACAAAATCTGTCAATTAAAAGGTATTTTGAAAAATATCTTTACATAAAATTGTCAGAGCAGTTATTAGGGAGTTGCAGATTTCAGCTTCCCTTGCTGAAATCTTTCTGCTTTAACATTTCTGAATAATTTCAATGATTTAGTATGACTATAAGATTACAGACTTCTTATGGGAAGAGTGTATCCCAGAGAACTGGTAGTCTCACCCCAGAAACAGTTAATCATGGGTAATTTGCACATACTGTTATTATTTACATTTATTGCAGTGATGATGCATGTAAACAAACAAGAATAGTGCCTGATTGTACCACGCAAAAACAAAGTGAAAAAAACTAAACAAATACCAAGAAGGGTCTGTGCTTTGCATCTCGTAAATTTCAGTCTGGATGAAATACATGCATGGGAAACGAATGTTTCACAGAATGTTGTGTAAGCAGAGCTGGAAGCAAATAAATTCCATGGCTGTAAGTGTTAGGAGGAAGAGATGAGGGAGAAGGTAAGAACAGGGTGGGGAGGAGAGGAGTCAGAGAGGTGAGAATGGAACTGGGACTGTGGGGAACACCCTGGTACCTGACTGACACTGTCAAGCAGGTTCTGTCCCCCAGGGTCCCTGCCAGCATGTGAGAATAACAGAGGTGCTTCCTGGGTGCCAGGAATCATCCCAGCAAAGCTGCCTTCGAAGCTCATGCTGCTGTCAGCACTGCACTCATCATCCTTTCCTGCAGGAGATGGACACAGGGTAGGAAAGGATGCAAAAATAAAATACAGTGTGTAGCTTTCTCAGTAATCACCTGAACAAATGTGGATTTCTCAAGCTGATCCTCAGCTTAGTCATTACATGGTGTTCTGCTCCCTCGCCTTACTTATGGGATTCACGTCAAATGAATCCGTTTCTTCCATTGTATTTACTGTTTCCTGGCAACCACCCACCTTGGAAAAACAAAATCCTGTGCAATGAGAAAGAATGGAGGGCCCTTTTCTTCCCCCCAGTACTGGTCTCTGGCAGGGCTTCCTATGCTTAATTCCACATGCAGTCAGACAGTGTATCTCAGTTGCTTTCCTAAGATAATGGTTATGCAAGTTGATTAGGGGCATGTTAAATCAGCTTGTTATTTAAACTCAACAAAACTTAATTATATGAATAATTCTGATTTATAAAATTAAAGATGTGAAGTTTTCCTTTCATTTTCTCAGCGTGTTCATGCAGATGGTCTATTTCAGATAGGAAAATTAAATGAATTTTGAAAAGATGACTTTGTACAAATATTTTTTCTCATATAACATGCAGAAATATGGTAGAAGATTAATTGAAGCAGAAAATTAGTGATGACATAATATTAAACAATAAATTGTTTCTGTGCACTATAATTATTATTTTTATTATACTTGAACTGAGTGCATAGGGAAAATAGAGACATTTATCCAGGAAGCTGTTCTGGGGAGTCCACGGGGAGTTCACTGGTAAGGGGAAAACAAGTTTTTCAGTGCAGTTTGTGTGTGTCTGTGCTCAGGTGTGTGAAGGGATGTATTGCTTATTTATGTTCCTTTTATTGGTAGTTGAATGTTGTGCATTTGTTGTCTATTATTATACAATTCACTTATTCTTGGGAGGTAGATCAAACCAAAGATATTTAGTCCTTTATTCTCATTTCAAGACAGACTGTAACAAATGCATAGAGAGAAAACATATTACTTCCCCAGTATATTCTCCTAAACTTCATTAATTTATACATCAGAGATTGGAATCCTCAAGCTTAACTACTTTTTAGAGGGAAAAAAAAAAAAAGATACTAATGCAGGTACGCACAACTAATATAAATTACAGTGAGTTGTGAAGAGTAAGACTCAAATAACTACTTGGAGTTAAGCAAGGTCTACTGAAAGTTTAATGGCCCATATAGAAGAAGACCATGATACAATAAAAATAATTTTATGTTGGAAAAGGCCTCTAAGATCATAAAGTCCTACCATTAACCCAGCACCACCAAGTCCACCACAAAACCATATCCTGAAGTGCCATATCTACATGCTTTTTGAGCACTTCCTGGGATGGTGAATCCACCACTTCCCTGGGCAACATGCTGAAATGCTTGACCACCTTTTCAGTGAGGAAACTTTTCCCAGTATCTCATCTAAAAGTCCCCTGTGCAACTTGAGGCCATTTCTTCTCATCCTATTGCTTTGTCCCTTGGTAAAGAGACCTATGCCTCCACCTGTCTACAACCTCCTTTCAGGTAGTTGTAGAGGACAATAAGGTTTCCCCTCAGCTTCCTTTTCTGAAGACTAAGCAACTTCAGCTCTGTCAGCTGCTTTCTTAAGCTGGCCTCAGTGGTGGGTCTCTTTTGCAGAGATAGAATCAGTGAGGTTGAAAAAGGCCATTTAAGATCACTGAGTAGAACCATAAACACCATGGTACACCATGGAAACAGCACATACATGTGTGGGTTTGGATATGCATGTGTGTCTTGCAGATCCTCAGTGGCGAGCAGTCCTGTATGGCACAGCACAGCGAGACCTGAGCATGCAGCTGAGAATTCAGAGGCCTGGTCTTCTAGAAGGACAGACAGAAAGCTTAGGGAAAAAGAAGGGACAGATTCTTCTTCCCAGTTAAAGAGGGAGATACACTTCTTTAAATATCTTAAATTTCCTTTCCTACCAAAAGAGAGGTTAATAGTAAGAAAACAGCTTAAATTAGCATGCTACTGGTGCAATTAAGTTTATAGTCTATGGCAAAAGGTGCTAGATTATATTCACCTTGCAAGGAGAGAAACATCTGAGGCAGCAGTTTCAATAATACCTGGTATCAGTGATTTGCAATGAGATTTAGAGTTTAAAGTCTATTTTAGCTAATGTCGCAAATAAATAGAACCCAAAAGTTCAGGAAAGTACTGCAAAGATATGTCTGGAGGCAGGGACAGCAGAAATTTTTATTTTAAGTGATTATGTAGACTAATCCTATTTACTCTTGGAAGGAAAGCAAAACTACATGATGTGATGCATAAGATCATGAATCATTTAGACTAAAATCTACTACCCTTTTCAATACCAGAAGGAGAAGAGGCCATTCAAAATTAAAATGAAAATATTCAAAATGAGATGTTTTGCTGTATATGACATGTAAATAGCCTGTGGAATTCTGCACTATCCAGAATAGTGTTCAAGTATATAATATTCTAGATTTAAAGTGGAATTTCTGTAAAGAATAATAATAGTCCTTGAGATTAAAATGAAATAGACTGTTAAACAAAGTATTTCAGTGTACTGAGTGAAGAAGAAATTTTCTCCACAAAAAATACTTCTTTTAATTTCCATTTCTAATACAAAAACTTCAGGTTTCCATGTAAAGTTTACTTAAAATCTTTTTATATTCTAGTTAATTACTGATATGTGTGTGTGTGTGTGTGTGTGTGCACGCATGCCAAAAAGAACCCTACTACATGTAACACTGAATTCTCAGTTTATTAGTACAGCCAAAAAAGATGTGTGTTTATGGTAAAATGGAAATCATATGGAGGGAGGAATCTTACAGATGAAGATTATATTTCCCAGTGATTAAAGAAATACATGATTTGGTAGTAAGAGGGAACTTGACATACTCAGACAGCTGCCAGATGAAGAATGCAGCAAAGCACAGTGTCTGACAGTGCTTGAAGTTGTTTTCTTATTGCAAAAGGAAGGGAAAAAAGACCTTTTCAGTTTGACTCTGATCACTGAAATTAATTACTTGACTGACTCTTGAGGCCCTCCCTGATTCTCAAGGAAAAAAGGAGAAAGGACATCACAACAGAGACAAGAGGCCTAAAGAAAGCAAATTTAAAACTCCATGGACTGCTACGTTAGATTATAAGAGGAAAATCTAAATTTTGAAAAAAGGGAAGCTCAGGAGAGTTCAGAATTCCTTAATGACATTATATTGAGGGCACATTAATATTTTTCAATGCAGAAAGTTGGATCAGAAGTTTAAAAAGAAATTCTCATGACTGAATCACAAGTTCTTCAACTACATGAAGCTCAACTATAAAGTAGAAACAAGTTTAGTTTATTAGAGATGAGTACAGAGGGATGCTTACATATGTGAACAGAAAATCAGAAAAACACAAAGCTTTCCATTGCTACCAAGGGACACAAATTATATTATAAAAACATTATTTAATTCTAAGAGGACCAAAGCTCTGTTTCTAGTACAAATGCGTTTTATTGTTGCAATAGACCACTTTGTGTTGCCTGTGAAATGATACTGTGCACAACAGCATTTTTCCCTTAAGCTTTAGATGATCTTGGCTTTACTTCTTTAAGTGGGGCTAGTACTAAAACTGATGCATTTTTTTGTTGAAAGAAAATTCAAATTATGCTTCTAGTAGTTTTCTTTGTTGCAACTTGAATTGCAAAGTATCCCCCTCGCTTTTCATTTTAAGTCCAGGTAGTGTGTGTTTGGAATAATCTGAAAAGCTTGAAATCTCTCTCTTATGCTGCATAGGAAAATGTATTCCTCTGGAACAAAGATATCAAGGTCTGGATTAAGGAGATCAAATTTTAATGTAGTCAAAATGAATTCTTTTTCCCACACACAGCAGTAGTGTAATTGACAGATGATTATATATAAGCCTTTGCCAAGAATGTTGCTAAGCACTTTAAGTCTGGCAAACTCTGTGTTACTTTGTGATTGGTAGAAAAATCTATCATTTTCTCTTGGGGAAAGGCCAATCTTATATCAACTCAAATGTTACACCATACTCTTTCCATCACAAAATTCCAGCTGCACACACTGGATGTGCTCCTAAAAAGATGGATCTTATTTATTTTTAATAGATTTGAAAATTTATTTAAGGAAAGGAGCTTACCAAACTTGACTTTCCAAATGTTAACATCTTTGAAGTTAGAAGATGCTCTTGGATTCACCTCTGGATTTCAACTCACAAGCAAGTTATTAAATTAATTAATGAAGCAATTCATTACCAAGGATTGTAGCAAACCATTGAGCCTCTGGAGCCCTTTCCGCTCACTGTCTCTGACATAAGTTTCCACTCTGCAGTCCAAATGTGTATACTCAGAAAAGTTTTTGGTCCAACACTGTTGTGATTATCTTGTTTGATCTAATGGGATATTTGGGATTATGAAAGCTTTTTAAGACGTGTGCTTTTTAAGTGTGAACCATTGTAGATGGTTATTATTTGAACACAATGCCATATCAGATTTGTAATGTAAGATTATATATACACATATAAGCACAAAAGAATCTGCTGAAATCAATTTTATGAGAAGTTAGTATTTTTAAGTAGTCAATTTTACAGTGTTATTAAAAAAAAAGTTAGCATCCTGCCTTCCAGAAGGTGGCATTAACTGTCTCAGCCCATAAGACAGTAACTTCCCTCACTGAACAAATAATTTTGCAGCAATTATATTTCAGAAAGAATCAGTATCAAAGCTCATGAATTTGTTATTTAATGCAGATTTTAACAAGTGCTCATACTTTACAAAATACTCATAGCTTATTTGTCAGTGATCTTTTTACATTTCCCTCTCATTAACTTGGGTATGGTTTGAGGGTTTCATAAGAGGTAAACATTATTCACCCTCATGTATACAGGCAGGCTGATGAACCTTTGATATTTTTAGTTCAAATTATAGAAAGGCCTCATTTAAGTGAAGTAATAATTGTGGGCCTCAATCGATTTGACACTGCAAGCCTAGTGGGAGTTGCATCCAATCTGCTATTGAATAGCTGTGTGCTATTTCACTTTCTGACATCTGAGCTGAAAATTCACTGCTGTTAGATGAACCAATTTCTTCTACTTGAATGACGAACTTGATAACTGATGCTAACTACAAAGATATTTTTGGGCTGTAGAAGCAAGAAGGGAGAACTGTGTGAGGGTACAGTTAATTACAAACACAAATTAACTGGCCATTTCTGGCATACATTTCTTGTAGACCCAAGTTAGTTATTTTTTACTGATCAAAATAATTGCATAGCCATTATGCATATATTCAAATGCAAGCCATTTGCTGTCTCTATAAAAAGAGAGAGCAGACAAGATCCCTTGATACTTTGAATCCTAATCCTTTTATTTAAAGTAAATGAAACAGTCTCTTCACTGTCACTTGCAGTCCTTTAGGACAAATAATCCATGTAGTTCATGCAGAAAAATAATCAAAAATGCCTGTGTGATGAAATGTGCTTCTTTGAAAAAGTACTTCTGGAATACTAGTGCAAAAAGTCTTCTGAGACAAAATTGGTAAAGGAGTTCATTTTTAACCAAAGGATACCTTTTCCCAAAGTGCATCCACATTCTGATTATGATCAGAAGATGTATCTGACTGCATGGAGTATTGATCCATATGTTATTAAAAGAATAAGCATAAGTAAGTGGGTTGTTTTTTGTTGTTTTTGTGTTTTTTTTTTTTTCCTAGAAATACTGCAAATGCTTATTTAGGATTGAAGCTATCTCTAGAGTGACAGTACCTTTATATATATCCTAAATGACATTTATTACCATAAATATTTATTACCAAACCTCATGCATTTGAATGCAAGAATAGCTGGGGAGCAACTTTAGCTGTGAGTGCTGCAAAGGAAGCTCAGTAATGAATCTTGGCAATGAGGCTCTAATCATTACTTTCATGGCAATTATGCAGTGCACTGAGCAGGCCTTCAACTCTTGGAAAAAGATGGACAATGAATACGGAATTTTGACCTGCCTTTTAAGACATTCTAAACTAATTTAATTGGGATCACATAATTACTCAAAAGGCAATCTCAAGTGCATTATCATCCTCCTATGTCAGCCTTGCATACCTTGTTATCCTGTTAGAGTGTGTAAAAAAATTGTCACAGAAGACTGAATCTTACAGAGGATAATAACCCTACTGCTGCTTCTTCAAGCCTTAAACCTGAGATTTGAAATAATGAGAGGACTCTGCTGCTGGGAAGAACATTTTTCATGTTTTTGGGAATTTTTTTGTTAAGCTAGACCACCCAGTTACATCTGTCATAGGGATTTAAAAACAGTATTTTGAACAGTGGAATCTTCATGGGTTTTGTTCACTGATTTATTATGCTCTATTTGCAGAGGTGTCTAACAGTCACTTGCTTGCTGGGTTATATATATTCCTAATGATCCGTTTCCATTTCTGTAGAAAAGAAATAACATGGAAATCATACTTCTTAGGTTGACATCTCATCTGTTTTTTACAGAAAGTTTACAAATAGAATTTATTCTGATTTTCTTTTCCATTGCATTTGAATCCACAATGAAGTTTGATAGCATACTGCTGCAATATATATCTTAGTGTTACTGTTTGTACTATTTGTTGACAGAGAGAAAAGGGCAAATGAGCACTACCAGCAAAATTCCTTATTTACTTGTTATTCAGACACTCTCCCAAAGGCTTTGAATTATACCAAAATGAAGGAATTTGAAGGAAAAGCTAAGATAAATATTTTTCAAAGTCATCCATCAAACTTGGCTTTTATTTGTCAAAAAGCAAGATAGAGCTAATGAAATCGATGTATAGATTGGGAGCTTAATGATCCACTAGTACATTGTCATTGCCACTCTGTCCTCAGAAGCAAATATTAGGCTGTTTTTCCTGCATTTGTTTTTGCTTGGTCATCATTCGCTTCCCCAGGGACCTACAGGCAAGTATGTTTTGTCTCTACAGACACTGTAAATTCTAGCACTACTCCCCAGCTGGAAGTCATTGTGGACTCTTATATTTTACCTGCAAATACATTGCTTTGCCTTCTTTTGCCAGACTGTGCAGAATTTTGTATCATGCATGGTGTGGGATTCAGAAAAGAGAAGCACCACTTTTTACTTTACTAATTTTCTGTGTGATGCTTTTGAAATCAGCTGAGAAAGAGACAAGCTATTGCTGACAGCAGGCTTGGCTTGCACAAAAGAGATCAATCTATAACCAGATCAGTCTGCTGCAAGTGCTCCCAGCAACATTCATATCTTTCTACTTGAAGTACTTCCATTTGGAACTGCTATGCACAGGTTTTCTTCCTCTACACTTTTATCAGCAATGGAGATTTGATGTCAGATTTTAAGGACAACTAAATCAGCATAGGGCAATTTCAAAATGATTGAATTACTGTGCTTCTAAAAATATTTCAGACAGAACACCGTAAGTATTCAGGAATAGTTACAGATCAGGTTTAATGTGGTGACTGGACTTAGCTTTATGACCCATAGCTGATAGTGCACACAAAACGAGTTCAGCATATTAAATGTTCAGAGTTGAGTGAAGCACATTAGTGGCACATAGTGGTCCATGTACAACACAGCTGAATGTATTCTTGCGACACACTGAGAAATGCATCTAGTATATTTCTGTGCCTTGATGTGATGGGGGAAATTGACAGAAATAAAGGGCAGAAATGTTGGAGTATAAATGATGTGGTGTTGCTGGTATGGTGAGAATTAGGACCTCCCCCAGTGCAGATGGGCTTAGTGCGCTTTGGAAAGAACTTTGGCTTCATCCTGTTTTGACCTTTTAGGGGAGGGAGGGGAGAGGAAATTTAGTAGATAACGTATGTGTCTCATATGGACACACTAAAGGAATAATCAGGAAAGGCCGCTGTAAACAGAACATGATGTCATTTTATATTTTTGTTTGTTTGTTTTTGACTCTTCTGAATGCACAGGCTTAATTCATCCCCTGATCTAGTAAAAAATAGTATGTGAATTATGTGTTCAATGGAAATTAAAAAACTTACATTACAACTAAGAAAAAAAAAAAACGTGGATTACATCAATACTGGTAATTTTTTTATTTTTTTTTCTGGTCAATACATGAGGAAAATAATTATTTAATATTTTGTAGCATTTGTCAATATATCACTAACACATGTGATGATTTTGTAATAAATACCTCTGATACCAGTGATGCAGGCAATCCCATATCTTTACCTAAGCATCAGGAAAGGTTTGGGATTGTTAATATATAAATCGGAATGTAAAAAATCCTTGAATTTTCTGACAACTAAAAACTATTTCTTTTGGAACAAATGAACCATAAAGTAAGATAGTTGCATGACAATTGTACCATTTTAATAAATTCTGTTTACATTTCTTAAATTAAGATTTGAAGAAACTGCAAACCAAACTAAATTAAGATCTATTTAAATGGGTTTTTTTGTTTGTTTTTTGTTTGTTTGTTTGTTTTTTTACTTTTTTAAGCACACACATTTTTAAATCTAAGAAGCTTTTCACTGCAAAATTAATTAAAAAGTAATTTCATAGCTACAGAAGTTTGGTCCATATCTCTTCACAAGCTTCCACAATTACCAAATCAAATATGTCAGCAGAAAAACAAAACTTAAATAAAAAGCTGTTGCCTCTCATCCTCATCTTGCATCAAACATACACTAATTAAAATCTATATTACAGTAAGCTAGAATTCATTCCATGTAATCATCAGAAACGTGAACATATTTTTCTTTTTTTCTTATTGCTTTGTCTTCCATACTGGTTTGTATTGTGCATTCATTAAACATATAATAAACTGGATTGAAATGAGCATGTGAAAAGAATATTTTGGGGTTTCTCTTCAAAGGAGCTTTCTATTTTAGCAGCTATAACCCAGTCCTCAATTGTTTTTTAAGTTGTAATGTTAATAACAGTCATTATATATTCTTTTATCAACATATTCGTGCCACCCACGGTTATTTACATGAGAATTCAGAAAGGACATTTTACTTACTGCTAGGCAGCTGAGCAGTGCCACTTGTATAATTTATAACAGAACTAATTAAAATGAATGAGTTTGCTATAATTTTCTTTGCAGTGTTTACTGCATGAAACTTATTAAAATATTCAATGCAATAACAATATTCAAAGGAACAATAGACATATTTATTTAATTTAATGTTAACTTGCTTTCTGTCAAATTGAATGTAGATTGAGAACTCTTTAATGGCAGCATGGTGCTTTTGTCTATCTTCTTTAATGTTTTCAAATACTTCTTTGGAGGTAAACAACATGGAGAGGAGTCTCTTCATAGAATCAGAGACTCATAGAATGGTTTGAGTTGGAAGGGACCTTGAAGATTATTTAGTTCCATGGGCAGGAACACCTTCTACTACAGCAGGTTGTTCAGACCCCCAGCCAACCTGGCCTTGAATACAGCAACTCAGTTTCACCCTCCTGCTTATTTGTTCCCTAGACTCAAAGGTTTAAAAGGAATTTTTGTGTAATCCAACTAACTGTGTTTCTTTTTTTTTTTTTTGGTTGTTTTTTGTTTGGGGTTTTTTTGTTAGTTGTTGGGGGAATACAAGGATATTATTGATATGAAGTTCAACATCCTGTAGCTGTCATTGTTTTCAATATTTGTTAAATGTAATTTTCAAAAAGTGCTGTGGGTTATTTTCTCCTAAATGGCTCGTCACCTCTTTGCATCAGTCATTATGGAGAATGCACTGCTCTCCTTTTTCATAGTCAAGAAAGGGCAGTGACAGAATTCAGTGTTCAACAAACTTACCAACTCTACCACCATAACATAGAAAATGATACTTGAATGAATTACTTGTTAAAATACTCTAAATATACACTTCCAGTGTGTGACCACTCTGCTAGCACAAAGGATCAAATTAATTAGCAATAGCATGCATGCAAATGAAGTTGTTCATTTTAAAGAACTTTGCATAATGCCCCCATGCTTAGTAAAGCAATTACAATGGTAGCTTCAATCTTTTTAGTAACTTCTGTATACTAGATTTAGTTCATTTTTTAAGCCCTAAATCAAAATATTTCTTTGCATTATATTCATAAAGACTTTGGTTTGTTTCTTGGCATTATTAATATAATATTTGCATATTATTCTAATATTTTATATCATTATAATATTTAATAAGTGCAGCCACTTAATTCCCATACTTTAAAACAAACATTTACAAGAATACTGTTTTACTAGTGGCTGAGGAATTACTGTAACTTTTTGACTCACATATTCTACCTGTAGATATTTCCATTATGAATTTATATCCAGCATCTTTTTATGAGAGACAAAGATAGACAGTTCTGAGCTTAAACAATGAAGGAATGATGTGTTAGTTTCAAACCTCAGTTGGAATTCCTTCCAAAAAGCTTGGAGCCAATGCCTTAGTGTCAGTAAAGATGGTTAACAAAGAATACAATGGATATGCAT
>JAWWTY010000001.1:107698392-107728407 GCA_035222235.1 Margarornis squamiger
GAAAGAAGGGAAAGTATCCCCAGTTTTGTGGCACTGAAGCAATTTTTAGCAATTTCTTTTGAAGGAGAATAGAAAAAATACAGCTCACCTACCAAATGTCACTAGTCCCTAGATGTATAGCAGTTTCTCTTACCTGTGTGAAAATTAGAGGTTATCTCAGATTATCAAAATATCAGCAGTTACATTGAAGAAATACCAGCTGCTGAACAACAATAATGTTGCTTTCTAAGGACCAGTCTGAACATGTGGAGAATTGATCTGTACAAGCCTGGATTTTCTAACCTGTAGATTCTCCTTGAATGTCTACAATAAGACAGAAAGCAGGAATAGGAAAGTAATAATGTTCATTCCTAGTGGCTCTTTTGTGTGGGTATGTGTTCATAAGGACTCTGAAGAAAGGGAGATGTCTCTCTTTCTAAAGTCTTGAACAAGCTTAAAGTCCCATAGAAGGAGAATTTGTAGACTGCAAACCTGTAGCAAGAACTAACTGCTGTCCTTTGTCCATTCCTCAAAAGACATAGTGCTGCAGAGTGAGAAGGAACTAGGAAGAAGTATGATACAAAGGAAAATATGTTCACTGGGTTCTCATTCACAAGAAGGAAACACTTATTATGTTGAGAAGAGGACTGGTCTAGCTCTCAGGAAAATGGACAGTCATTATGGCAGAAGCCAAGAACAAAGTTTCTTTGTCACCAGACTTTGAACTGTAAAATCATGTTTAAAATTGTTTGCATTGGAAGAAAACCAATTCAGCCACTGATTCAAACTTTAATTCATATTTAAGAAGTTGTCTTGTAGCATAAATCGTCAAAATTCTGTGAAGACAGAAACTGCTCTAAAAAAGGCACTGCCGTGAATAACCACCATAAGAAGTATCTTTCTACTGCTTGGGGACCAAAGCATGGGTGTAAAAATGTTATAAGAGAAAAGCTGAAAATAGCTACATTCCTTTTAGTTTTCTTACTCACTTGGAGAAGTAATGCTTTCCCTTCAGCTTGAGTGTAAACAGAAAGGTTCTAGTTACAGAGAAGATACTTAATGCCACATTTCTTGGGCTGGCATCACTAGTTTTAAACCTCTTTTCATCAGACCTATTCAGCATATCCTTTAATGTCTCCCTTAGTAAACATGGAGTTCTTTATGCTTTTAATGGCTAAGACCTAAACCCCTTGATTTTAGTTTTCACATTACACAAATGGAAACTCTTTCTATTAAGCAATGATTTATAACCATTTGATTTTTTTTCTAGCTAATTAAGCAATCATATTGTAATCAATAAAAATATTGCTATATACCACTAAATTGTTGCCTATTTAGCTAATGAATGGTTTTATTCCTGGGATAATAAATGCAGAAGAGCAGATGGGTTTTTTCCATGTGTGACAGTTTATATTATATATACATACATTTATATATATATACATTTCTTAACATGGTTCTGTCTGGAAGTTATTTAGAAGTATAGCTTAAAGAAATCTCTAGCTAAAATTAAAATTTCAAAAGAATTTTTAACAGTTCCCATAGAGCAGTTGGAGGTCGCAGGGCATAAGTATCTGAACTTGAGGTTACAAAGTGATTTTGTGGCTTTGAAGCTATACATGAACTTTGTTTTAATAAAGGTGAGACTAACAAGCAGTTATAAGGTGGCTAGTCCTATCCATGATATTAACAAGAACTTATTAAAATTCTTTGTACAGTTCTCATTTAAAGAGTATAAAAGGAATGTCAGCAGTTTGGAAATGATTTAGAAAAGAACTCAAAGAATAACGTAAGGTTGAAAAACCTGTCTCAACTGTAAAAGACTAAAAAAAAAAGTTAATCTATTTAACTAAACAAAAAGAAGGTTAAGAGGTGAATGGTTTGTAGTCTGCAGCTGCCCACATGAGGAAAGTTTTTTAGGAGTAGAAGGCTCTTTAATCTTACAGATGAATGGAAAATGAGACCCAGTGGCTGGAATTAGAAGTTTAATAAATTCAAAGTCAAAATGAGGTAGATTTCTTCAGCAAAAAAAGTCATTAAATGGTGTCATTTGCTGGGGATTGTGGTGCATCTTCCTCCATTTAAAGTCTTTAAATTAAGATTAGCTGTCATTTTAAAAAATATGCTCAGACTCCACCAGAGTTGTGGGCACAGTGAAGGAATTAGTGGTCAAAGTTTTTGGGACTACATTGCTGCAAATCAAATTTGGATGATCGTGATAGTTCCCTCTAGGTAAAAATCTGGAAAAACTTCTGAGGTTTATATTCTGTCATCCTTTCTCATACTGAACATTCTTTTCCTTTGCAATTAACCTCTTTTGAAGCCATTGACACTGCATGTCCAATACGCGTAACTGAATCCTGCTCCCAGGAATACTACTTTGCAACCTCATTCTGTTTTAACACTATGAGCGAAATAACATCTGAATTTGTAAGACACATAGTTGTCACAAGAAGTATGATTGTGACTGAAGTCATTGTACAGTCTCTAGTGTTAGTTCATTATTTGACCACCTGCATCCCACTCTGGCACGTCTTTGTGAAGGGCAATATTTGATCTCTGATCACTGAGAAGAAAGCCCTGGGAGAATTTTTAACACTGGTTAACCAGGATTACTCAAGCCGTTGTAGCATCCTGAGTACCACTCAGTGAAGCCACTGAAACATCCCTTTTACAGGGTAACCTTCCTTGCACTCTGGCCTCTAGTGCTACAAGAGCTGGATTAGTGGCAATTTTTGTGGTCCACTTACAGTGGATCCGAACATGACTGCACAGAGTAATGATTCACCTCTTCTAGACAGGAATGCCATGTTTCTGCCTTGATCTTATGTACATAAATAGAATAGCAGGTATATAATGAGCTTGTTTTGCTGGGACATAAAAGACCTAGTTTTTTTATGTACAAAGCATGCATAAAATAAAGAGAGCTCCATGGTGAAGAAGGCTTTGACATATCCGGGGAGACTTGTAACTGTTGTTTACACTCAAAGAAAGTGATCTTACCATGCTTGTTAAGTTTGCCTTGGCAAATATACTGGATTAACTGCAAATGAAATATTATTCCTAATAATTGATCAGTGTCATACAAGTTCAGTAGGTCCAACATATCTTAGGCACATCTTAGAGAAGTAAATACTCAAATGTACACCAACTGAAGCAATGGACTGAAAGATCACTACTTCCCCCACCCACACGAAACAGCCCAAACTAGATGAAAGTTGTGTTGGGTCTGAGGATACTATTTACCCTTTATGGAAGCCTATTTTTTATGCTTTGGAATGTTCTCTTCTAACTGGCTAAAATAAATCCAGTAGTCAAGGTTGATATTACAGTGTACAAAGATTCTCATGCAGTATGTGCAATAATGATAATTCTGCAGACAGGTCATTTTAATCAATTAAACTGCAGCATATTCTGTAGGACAGTATTTGAAACAGACTTCTTACAAAGGTTAAATTGAATCCACAAACTTCACTTAACCAATTAAAATTTTCCATTGAGCAAATGTGGTGCTCCCTATTTGCGATAAACAAGATGGTATTCCAAGTGCTTACCTTCTACTAAAATAAGGAAATTACATTGTAATTTAGAGGGCAGCTTGCAGTCATTTTATGGGACTGTTTCCAGAAGGCATAACAAGCAAACTGCCAACATGCTTTTGAAAAAGCTCATATGCTTTCTTCTAAAAGAATATACTGCATAAATGTTATTAACTTGCTTCTCTGTTATATACTTGAATTGTAATCCTGCTCTCTCTAAAGAACGTAATGCGAAAAACAGCACATAAGCCAAGTCATATACATACAATATATTCAGATATGCAGATTATATCTTTTATCCTTCAGTTAAATTATTATTATTTTAATTTTTATGTTTACTTAAAGTTTCCTTATTATATTTTCTAGCAGCAAAAAGACTAATTATTGCATAAATATCTGATCCCATTAAACATTTGTTATGCAATTCAACAATAATGCCCCTAGGTTTGGATATTATTACATAATTATGTGAAATTATAAGAACTCATGTTTGAATATTCTGCACACAGTGACTGCAAAATTCTACCCATCAAAATCTTGGACACATTCACACTAGAAATTTCCCTCCATGTTTGGATGTAAAACTTCTTCCTCTGTAAAGGTGGTAATGGGATGACACATACTGTTGTGGTTAAACTCTTTTGGGCAGACAAGCACCACACAGCACCTCACTCACTCCTTCTGCAGTGGGTGGGGGGAGGGGGGGGTGTGGATAAAAGTGAGAAAACTCAAAAACTAAGGTAAAGAAAAAAAAAAAAAAACAAAGCAAAAGCTGTGCACACAAGCAAAGCAAAACAAGGAATTAAATCACCTCTTCCCATGGGCAGGCAGGTGTTCAGCCATCTCCAGGAAAGCTGGGCCCCATAACATACAACATTAACTTGGAAAGATACTGCTGTAACTCTGAATGCTTCCCTTCCTTCTTGTCTCCCCAGATTTTATTGCTGAGCATGAGCTCCATATGGTCTGTGATACTCTGGTCGATTGGGGTCAGCTGTCCCAGATGTGTCCACTCCCAAGTTCTTGTGCACCCGCAGCCTGCTCACTGGTGGGGTGGTACAAGAGTCAGAGGAGGTCTTGGCACTGTTAGCACTGCTCAGCAATAACTGAAACAACCCTGTGTTAGTAACACTGATTTTGGCACAAATCCAAATGACAGCAACTTATGGGTTGCTAAAAAGAAAGCCAGCTCTGTCCCAAACTGAACAATGGGAAAACATAGTTTTGCCTAACTATACACTAATGGGATAATTAAGTTCAGTAACTCAATTTCTGCAAACACAGTGTCAAATTAAACTTTTGTAAACACTGAACCTTTGATGACCAAAAAAACTCAAAAAACCAATGAAACATCAAACAATGAAAGCTATATCCTTCTCTTCCATCAACGAAGACTAACACATCAGGTATTCTTTGCCTTTTTCACCTACTTTGAAAGCAGTTTAGATTCAATTTTATATGTGCTAGGAAGTCAAGTTGATCTGCTTTGCATATAAATAAATTTCCAGTCCATATCCCGGTATGGCAACCAAACTCTTGGTGTGCTTCCTCAGTGGAGAGGTGAGGAGGTATACTGAATGCTTTGGATTTACTCAGAAACCTCATCTGCATTATTCATATACACTCCCTTTTCCATTTTGTCACCTCATAGTAAAAAAGTTGGAATAGTACTAGATTTTGAAAGTTATTTTTACTTTCAGTCAATAGACTCTCAAGTGAAGTGGCTTCCAGGTTTTTCAGTCATGCAGTTTCTTCATCATCACCTTGATATATTAAGGTTTCTCAATATGCTTGCAAGGTTGTTTTAAATATGAGACTATTTATTTCATGTGCTGCATGCACTACTAATAGGAGTGAATATTAATTTTTACTTGTCAAGTATTAGATACTAGAGGAAAAGAACATAAACATTCATGAGAAACCTCCTTCTCTCTTCCATCCTGTCTTCTGCTTCCCTGCTCCACCTCCTCAAACTTGACAGTATTCCCTTTCCTAGTTTTGTCCATCTAGAAGTTTAGCACCTAGAAGTACTATATATTTAGGGACAAGAGAGTCACATGTCCCAAGACATATTTACCCCATCTTAGACAGGAACCTGGAAAGGCTAAATTTCCCCCAAGAAGCAGATGTTTACTGACAATAACGGGAGGAACGTAGATTTTTTTTGAACCAGACATACAATTTTTAAATGTCTCATGTCAGGCACTATAAATAGCACATTCAGAAAATCCTGCCCTCATGTACTCTCTGTACTTTGCCCTCGTGCCCCATGGTGACATAAGCTGAAGAGGAAGATCACCACAACTGCAATACTGGAGTATCATGTGCTTGAGCTGAACAAAATTCCTCTCAATTAAATAGGACTCTTACCAGAGTTGGCATTATTTCTTGCTTAGCCAGCTATTTCAGATTAGAACCTGTCACTGTGTACATCCATGTCATCTTTTCATGGCCTGTTGCTGGAATGCGGTGCTGCTTGTTGCCACACCTCAGTACACACTCCACATCTTATCTCTCCAGCTTTTTCAGTGGGTTGTTATACATTCATGGTCACTTTTGTGTCCCCAGCGTAGCAAGAGTCTGTGTGCTGTTACTCAGATGCCAGTGTAGGTAGCAGTGCTTTGTAAGGATCTGCAACAAAACAATGTCTTAAAATTTGAACAGAATTTTTTTTCAATCTGAATTTCAAGTAAGGAGAGCTGTACTGTTTTATAAGATTGTATATTGTTCTGGTACCGAAATGATTAAAGGTAGTGCTTTCTCAGCTTAGAGGCTTTCTCATTATCTTAGATTTCAAGTATGATAGTGGGATTTCCAGCAGAGAGAAGCAGTAGAGAAAAACATTCTGCTACAGTTAGTTAATTCTTCCCTACATGTGCTATATTTAATGTGTCCATTTTAAAACCAAACGAGGCAGCTCTGTCTTCTTTAGAATCTACAGCAAACCCTAGCTATTCTAATTTTAGACTGCGATAATATGATTTTCTAATCTTTATTACATATAAAAATTAAAATAATAAAAAATAGAATTTTGCCTAATAGTAGGAAATACAAGTGTTGCTGAAGTATTTTCTTCTTCCGCTTGGGCCTTAAAGCTTAGAAATATAGTTTTTCAGAAGCATATTAAGTAACAAAACCGATGCTTGTTGAATAGTCTCAGAAGACAATGAGATGGAGAAAGGGCCAAATCATTGACTTCTGAGTATTTTGACTGCAATGTATTGACACAGGACACAAATGTAATTTTCTCCAGTAGTGGCCACTCCTGACATCAGATTGAAAAGAAGGTGTAATAAGCAACAAAGGAAACCCCAAAAAAACAAACAAAAAATCCCTCATAAAACCTAGTTCTGCCTCCTGTAATAGAGTCTGGTACAAGAATTTAGGCACTGAAAGGTTTAAGGGATCTTCAGGCCTTCTATAGAAAGAATTATAATCGTCGAGGTAGCACTTCATTGCTACCTCTTGCAGGACTGCTTCAGCTTTATTTGAGAGCAGCTATTTGGTTTTGTTAGCAGCCTCATCTGTGACTACACATCTGTGCGCAGAATTGTCTCTGCCATACAGTGATGTCAAGTTCTATAGGATCCAAAAAAGGGGTGAAAGTCATCTGAGCAAATTAAGGAATCTGCTATGTAGGTAGTTTCTTCTGATTGATATGGGTAAGCTTAGGAGGAAACACAAGTGGTGTCCAAAGCACATCCGTTTAATTGCATCTTACAAGTGCTAATTTAATTCCATTGACCAAGGGTCAGTTAGCTTCAAGGTAAACTGTGTAAATGTAGACTTTGCAAATGTTAAAAAAGTGAGGTCCAGTCTTAATTATTCTGTTGCTGTGAAAGGAATTGAAATTCCCTGGCTCTGCACAGTGTTTTTCATTATGAGATCACAAGCATGATTAACTTAAACTCAGGACCCTCTCTCTTCTCCTGTCATGAATGAGTGTTTTAGGCCACTTAAAGAATCGTTGTCAAAGGTGTTGGTCAAAGCAGGTTTTACTATAAATTCATGAAAATGCAACTTTAACAGTCAAAGGCAAGGTTCACGTTATTACTTACTACATGATGAAACAGACAAAGGAAAATCAAGTTACAAGCAATTTAGAATGATTTACCTGGAGACCGGTGTTGCAAATGGCTAAGGGTGGAAAAGGGTTTAAGAGAAGGTAATCATTGACTAATTTAACACTTACAAAGTGATTTGATAGAGTTTACTACAACTGCAACAGTGACTTAAGTGTAGATCAGAGCAGCAACATTTCTACCCCTTGCTAGAGGGTATTTAAATCAACACACACACACACACACACACACACGCACTCATGGACACAGAGATGTGTACAACTAAATGCATAAGAAAATACCTGTAGAAAGTTCGCCTTGAGCTCAGTGAAATACTCATGTTGAATGCCTTGGCACTTCTCAACAGGTGGGGACTGAGCCTTGAGAAGTGGGTTTATCAGCCCAGGTCCCATTGTCAGCTTTTACTGATGGTCCCCTGATTATCACAAACTTGAGAGTTCGTGAGCTCTGAGAGGGACACCCCTCAGAGGGAGATGTTGGCACAGTGGGCTGTGATTCAGGACAGCTCAAAGAGCTTCCCTTAGGACCACTTTTTATAGGGTCATGAAATTATTTGCTTTAGTCATCAATAATTTCCATCCTAGCCATAACTAGATTTGGTAACTACTGAAGTTGTTTTTTTTTCAGAAATCCAATAACAGTTGTTCCATTCCATGTGTGCTACAATTCAGCCAAGCAACGTTCCAAGGATAACTGGTTCCCCACCTTGGTCAGGCAATAGTTGTCCCTGATACAAATGTACAGTCAAGAGATGCTTCACAGCCCAACTGCTTTGGTCAAGACTTAACAGGAACTCATTGGATCATAAACCAGGCTCTAGGACTGGGAAGGGAATGCACTGTCATAGTCCAATCCATCTGGCTCCATGGAGTGGCAGGGTGGTTGCCTCTTGCTTCTGTGCCTATAAACAGATTAATACCTTATTCCACTTGTAATTTGAGGAATTTTCTTTTTTTTAGATTACCTAGTTATTAAGGTTTTGTTAAACATGACAGAGTAGCATTATATATGCGAGGAGGTCTTTGCAACAATGCCCCCCATCTAGCTATTCTCCACTTTTTCACATACAGAATAATACACAATAACAAGCATAATACAACAGAAATGATTATGTGGTACAGTACCTGGTTCACGGTTTCTTTTGCTGTCGGTGACCACACCAATAAGGTGTCCAACCATCAGTGACCTCCATCCTTCTTCATTCTTTTTAGGGCATAGCATGGTTTTGTGTTCTTTGTTTGGACACATTCTAGCAGCTGACATGGGTCATCTGTTGCAGAAGTTGCTTTACCAGTGCAAGATTCATTCCAATGGGGATGGGCAGTAAGTCTTTATATGATGTGTAGCTGAATTGTAACAATTGGTAGGTTGTGACAGGACCTGAATTGTTAAAGTCACATCCCACAATTTTGGTAAAATTACAGATATTTGAGTGATTGTTCATCTCTACAGTGGTGTTGTCTATAAGGATAGCATCACAAATAGTTCTCATACAAACATATCTATTTCTGACATATACAAGTACAGTTTCAGGACTTTCATCATGTTGTATTTCAAAATGACAAACATTTTGTTCAGTGTCAAAGACAAATGTCTTGGGTCTTGATGCTATTGCTTTCACAAAGAAATCCTTGTTGTTCCCATACAACACATGCATCAATATTGACAATTTAACATTTGTTCCCATTTTGTTGCTCTTGTACTCTGTGTTCTGTTGGCTATAGTTCCATTGTGATTTAATTCCAGTGCAATGATTTGGTATATGGTGTTTGCATTGCATATTCTCACCTTTGCCTTTACTCTCAGTAGGGTCATTGGTGAAATTAGCGAGATGCCACCAACATTGGAATTCACTTTCAAATTTATTTGCATTATACCAGATTACAGTTTGAATTTCAGTGGTCAAGGTGCCCTCATTGTCTTCCCTTGTAATTGCTTTTACAGCATATTGTGTCTACAACTAAAAGTGTTTATGGTGCAGAATATGCTATAGTTACTATATTGATTAGCACAAATAAAAAAAGTGAGTATTTTTACCCAGTGGGTCAAGCTTGTTGATGTATGAAACAAATTTGGTTCGTGCTGGCAGTGATTGTTCCTGAAAGAAGAATAAGCAATTCCCCAGTGAATTAACCCAATCTCTTGTGGAGTTGTGCTGGCATCATTCCCATTACCATTTCTGGAAAGGGAAAACAATGCAAGACTCAGCGGGTTTTGTCCAGACAGATTACCTATCAGTGTCTAAACTTGTTTTACTGTTCAAACTAAAGTCTCTTTTCCCACTAGTAGTATCTCTGTACTGTCTTTAAATGCAGTCAAGCTGAACAGTAAAGATCTCTGTGGTCCATCAGGGCCAGTTTGGAATAGATCACTCTAAGTACCATGTTCAGCAAACCTCATTTTGCCATAATAAGGTCACAGGGATGTACTGGCTGCGGTGACTGATAGTTTTTCAATTCCTCTTTTAGGCCTTTACTGCCTTTTTGTGTTCTGGGTTCCTTCTCAATGCTTTTCCCTTTTGTAAAAGTGAACACAGTGGGTTAGCAATGGTAGAAAATCTGGGCACCTGTTTCCTGCAGTATCCTAAAATTCCCATTAACTGTTGTAATTCTTTCCTGCATTGGGGCATTTGCAGTAGTTCAATTTTTTCTGAAGGTCCCTGGAAAAATCACTGTGCTGTCTGCACTATCCACCAAGTACCCAAAACTTTACTTCTCTACCCTGACACTTCTCAGGTGGAATCTTGACTGCTACTTTATGTAGTGCTTGCCATGTTGATGTTGCTTCTTTCCCTACCTTCTCAGTGGAATCTCCTCCATTTAAAATATCATCTATATATTGATATAATTTCACATCCTGAGGGAGTGAAACCCTCTGTAAAAGTTCAGCAAGAACAGCAAGAGCAAGATGAATTTTTATACCCCTGAGGGAGTGTGTTAAAGGTAAATTGTATAGTTTCCCAAGTAAAAGCAAAGTTCTTTTTGTCTTCCTATTGTAAGAGGACCATAAAGAACATATCTTTAACATTTAGTGCTGCTGTCCTTGTGTGCATAGCTACATGTCATGTGGCTGTTTGCTTTGCAATATTGGGTACTGCAGCAGTTAGTGGGGGTGTGCTAGTGTGGCATTTCAGCACCAGTAATCAATTGTTGGTCACCATCTCCCATCCAGTTTTCAAACTAGAAAAAATGTGAACTATATGGGGAATGGGTTCTGGAGATGATTTTTCACTTTTCCAAATCAGTTGTAACTTCAGAAATTCCATTTGATGCTGCAGCAGAAATTAGGTATTGTGGTAAATTAGCAATCTTTGTATCAGAGAGTGTTGGTGCTGCACAGAGTAAACACACTGTCACCTTCTGATTTCTTATAGGGCTAGGGCCAATATTTGAATTATATTGGGGTTTTTTTTGCATCTAGAGATTTTTTCAAGACAGCAAACAAGTTGTGGTTTATCCTATATATCAAAGAGATAAAAAGAGAAGCAAAAAAGTGATTTGGAGATGAGTGGATTTGAGCCATTTAATCTCTAAAAGCTTTATTGTGTCATTGTTTTAAGAAGAAAGGAATTTGGAGGCATGGGGTGTGGAAGTGTTTCTCTGTTTGGTTTTAAGTTATTGGTTTGGGTTTTTTAAACCAAGCAACTGATTTTTGGGTACTGAGAGGGAGCAAATCACAGCACATAATTAATATCTGAATGTTGCTGGATACTATAATCTGCTTCTGTACCCAGAATTTCCCATTGACCACCTGTCAATACCTGTAAGATTCATGTATTGGGATGTGAGCAAATACACAAACTATTTCAAGGAAGGAGAACAGCTCCTCACTGGATGCAAGGGCTGTTTCATTAAGTTTCAGAACTGGTGAGACATAGAAACTGGAATTGCAGGTAGGGAGTAATCCTCTACACATTACTTATTTTTACTCAAGGTAGGATCTGATCCAGAGCAGTAGTTCTCATCTACAACAGAATTTTAGACTGTTTTTTAAATATCCTTTGAGTATCTTTGATCAAAAAGTGATGGTGACAGGACTCCGCTGCAGGGCTTGTCTCAAGTTTCATCTGTGGGGGTATGAAGGGGAGATTTGCCCACAGAGATACAAAAGAGCAAGAAATGACAGAGGTGCAAGAAGTTATGAGCTCAGTACTGTTATATGCAATTAGGGAAGATACAGAAGGTTTACACTGCAATCATAGAATCATAGAATGTTAAGGGGTTGGAATAGATCTTAAAGATCCCAACCCCCACTGCCATGGGCAGGGACATCTCCCGCTAGACCAGGTTGCTCAGGGCCTTATCCAACCTGGCTCTGAACACTGCCAGGGCTGGGGCATCCACAGCCTCCCTGGGCAACCTGTGCCAGTGTCTAAGCACCCTCAGAGTGAAAAATTTCTTCTGAATATTTAATCTGAATTTCCCCTCTTTCAATTTTCCTATCCCTATGGTTCCTGACAAAGAGTCACTCTCCACCTTCCCTGTAGGCCCCCTTCAGATACTGGAAAGCTGCTATGGGGTCTCTGCACAACTTTCTGCAGGCTGAACAGCCCCAATTTTCTCAGCTTGTCTTTGTAGAAGAGGTGATTGAGTCCTCTGATCCACTTGGTGGCCCTTCTCTGGATTTGCTCCAGAAGTTCCGTGTCCTCCTTATGTTGGAGACACCAGCACTGTATCCAGCACTCCAGATGGGTCTCACAAGAGCAGACCAGAGAGGGAGAATCACTTCTTCGACCTGCTGGCCATGTTGTTTTTGATGCAGCCCAGGATTCAGTTGGCTTTCTGGGCTGTGAGTGCTCTGAGATAGAAATTGTTGTTGCATATGGTTTATTTTGATGTAGCATCAGCCAACACTTGGACACAAGCCTGGAAGACCTCCTGTCACTAGCATTTTTGCAGGCCATTTGCTACTGTCACTTTTCCAAATTCATCTGCTTTGGAGTCTGATGCTCCTGGGAAATCTGCTGCAAATAATAATGATTATTTCTGTTGTCTGAGCTGTTGATTGTTACATACAGTGTTTTTTGCTCTAGGACTTGTATAAGTCTTTATCCCTATCCTCATATTTTCTTGCTCCTTTGTGGTGACTTCTCCCAGTGGCAGTTTTACTGACACTGAAAGCAATCAGAAGCAATGAGAAGCCACTACAAATTTAATATTTTCTCTTTCATTCTTTTTTTGTTGTTGTTTTATGACATGAAATTTTGCATATGCCCATCCCTATTCACTAGAATGAAAAGTGGCCTATTATTTTTCCATTCTCTCCCCTGCTGGGAGACTGGGAGTGTTTGAGAAAAGTAAAGAGAAGAACACTTGCTTTCATAGTATTAGTTCAGTAAGTTTAGAGCTATCATCCCTATTCACTCTCATGCTTTATTGTTCATATAGATTATGGCCTGGATGTTCAAAAGCAACTACTTCTGTGCTCTTTGTCTACACTGAGGAGTTCCTAAGGTGACTTAAGGGAATGGTAGGGCTGCTTACAGAAAGTCTTGACAAGGTGCACTTTAGAAAAAGTGATAGCACATTGAGTATGCAAATGTGTAGGCACTCAAACTATCTGGTGCTTTTAAATACCAATTTTTCTGATAATAGATCTGCCTCATCCCATATACATTCAGTACTTCCCTTTGTGTCAAAGAGAAGAAGCCTAAAAATATCTAGGAAGACAATGCACAGGGTTTCCTAACTAAAAGTGACTTAATTTTCTGAGAGGAATTGTTAAACCCACTCTCATCCCATGCATCAGACCATCACAGACAAATCAGCAATACCGTCTAATTTAAATCTTTGGAATGCTAAACTGTTCTTTGCCCATGTTTAGTTCATACTAATTATAAAAGAAAATGAGATACCTTTTGTCTCTAGTATTTTCCCCCAGAACCATAGGTTTTATTATGTCATCTTTAACACCACAATCCAAAAGAAAGCATAATTAAATCTTTGCAGAAGAAAACACTTATATCAGTGTCGTAGATCAATTATTTTATATAATTGAAAAGTAGCTGTTATTTCTCTCGAGCAATATATAAATTCAGAAGTATAATATGACATCTTTTTCCTCCGGATTAGCTGGAGAAGACCCAACACATTTGAAATATGAGATCTTTATGTGATTCATTCATTTTAGTTTTCTTTTTTTGCATACATATAAACTTTATTAGGCCTATCGCGAATCAAATATACTCCTTAAATATACTTTTCCTTCAGAAAATTTCCATCAGTAATTTCCTTCAGAAAGGAGAAATTTCTTAGCTGAGAATAGTTGCCAGTTCACGTTTGAACCCTTTAGACATTGCAGTACTGCCTCTCAGACTCATCTGTGCAGAAGTATGCTGTATATTATCTGTGGAAATTTGGTGTGCTGTAGGAATATCTGGGAAATACATCTGACAAGGAAATATTACTCATATATTTTAAAATCTTTCTAAACAAAAGATATGCAATGAGAACAACCAAGTAATTTAGAAAACTAGAAAAAAGAGCAGCCAAAGTTACAAATGTAGCCAACGTTACAAAGACAGAAGTGACTGGAAAAAAAAAAAGAATTTGGGTTATTTCAGAATCAAATCTCTGTAAATCTAAATGAAGATCTCCCTTGGGCTAGTACCAAACTGCAGACACATACTTACCCTGCATGGTCAGGAACTTGTACCTCCTGCCAACTATATACCTTCAGACCACATTTGTAAGGCAGATCTTTTGGACCTCAACAGAATGCTAACTTGCATGCTTATGCCACTGCTTACATTTTTATTTAACTTTAAAATCTCCTATTGTCCTTGAAAATAATCACAGACATTTTACCACACAGTTTCTTTCCTGGACTGCCAATTGCTCTTACTTCTCTTTAAGTCTAAATGACCTTTGGGCAGGATTGGTGCAGATATCTCCTCTCTCTTCCTTAAACAGTTAGCAAGCCATTTACCTATGAGTAAAATGTTCTTTTTACATCAAAATGTTCTTTCTAGTACAGCAATACAGGTAGTTCAATAGGAGTTTATTTTCATTTGTCATACTTTACCAAAAGATATAAAACAACAGTTATGATTTTTGCATACTTCATTTATATAAATAAAGGAGATTAATACTTCTTTTCATTATGGGCTCATAACTGTGACCAGGTGTGATTGCGTATTAATGTCTCTGAAGTGACGGCCACATTTATGACAATGGATTCCCACTTTTGCTTTTTAAGAATCATAATACTCTTTTTTTTCCAAGTGCAAAATAAGAATTGGTCTAAAACATAAAGTGAAAGGAAAGGGAGAGAGAAAAAAAAAAAAAAAAAAGAGAGATCTAAGAAAAAAAAAGTCTGAAAAATGTCTCTAAGCTGTAACATGTTCAGGTTATAGATAAACTAACTTATCACTGGCTACATTTCACAATTAATCTTAAATTGAAAATCTTTACCAGGAGGATGAATTGCTTCTGAACGTTTTCTCCACAGCACAAACAAAATAATCAAATTGCTTTGCATTGATACCATTTTAGTCAACTTGAATGGTGCCAAGAAAAGTGCTGTTCATTTTTAGTTTTACTAACATTCTCTGTTTCTCCATTACTAGTGGAATTTGAGACTGAAGACTGAAACAGCCTGTATTTTAATCCTTCATGCCATTATTTTAAATTCAAAAGCTACTGCATAACTGCAACCACTTGGTGACTTTTTGCACTGTCACCTTTATGTAGATAATTTTTTTCCTCCTGGCATGTGAAGGTTCTCTTGCAATGTCTCTTGCTTTATTGCCCTGTGAAGTAACAGCAGCCAAAACAATGGGAATGCAAATGTCTTCATGTTTCAGATTGTATCTACCGGATATTGATATTCTATTTTAAACTTCATATAATTGTTCACAATTGCATTTCCTCTGACATCTGTGTGGATTCCTTTCACAAGATACCATATGCCTTTTCCTGAAATAAATTACTTTAGGTTTAAGAAAGCTTAATTAATTTTGTAAAGAAGAATGCACTATAGCTATTACTGGATTTCACCATGCCACTCAGAAAGCTTGTCAATGATGTATCTATAACTTCCTAGTAAAAAAATAATTGTAAGAATTAGAGAATTAAAAAAAAAAAAAAAAAAAAGAAAAAACAACACCCAAAAAACCCAACCTCCTGTAATCCACCATTCTTGCCAATGTTTTTGGATCTTCTCTAAAGATCTGAAGTCTGGTATACCTTTATATTACTACATTTTCCATCCTTTTCCCATGGAAGGATATTTCACATTCCAGAAGAAATGCTAATTCCTTTTTTCTCTCCAAACTTTGTGGATGTTCATATGTAACCTTTAAAATGTCTGGCTTTCTTGCTTTTCTCAAGTGTCCTTGTGTCTCCTATGTAATAATTTTACATAAGATATTTTATATCTGTAGTTAATGTTCTGTTCAAGTATAGTTTTACTAGCCTCCATACAATTATACTGTGTTTTGCTCAAATCAAAGCTGAATAATGGAGAGTGAATTCAATAATCTGAAAGGGGATTGGGAAGGACTTGAACTCATAAACATCTTTTGGTTTCCTATTAGTATACAACTTGTCATCAAGAGTCCCATTTATCTGCTTTGACATTTGGTCTCAAATAAAAAGATGTATTTATGCCCCTGAATGGTTTAATAATACTGACAGTTGAAAGATAGATGCAACATACACAATCCTAATGTTTTCCTTCCAGTGTGGGGAATTCTGAGATTTAAGAAGCCGAAAATCACTTTCATACTGGAGCTTATAAACTGAAATCAGAAGCTTGGAGGCAGTGAGTATCTCTACCTTAACAAACAATTTGGTGCAATATCAGCAGTCAAATAGACTGAGCTGGTTTGCTTTGAGGCCTGAATTTTATGTGTTTACATTTTGGAGTTTTACTTCAGAATAGATTTAGACTCATCCCTGTGACTGCATGTCCCCTCCTTGTATGTGGCTCAAAGCTGCCCAGAGGGAGCAGATTTGGTGCACACATGGGGTTCTCTGTAAAAAGAATTTAATTCACATTGAGACTTCTCTGCAAACTTTGTCTATATATGGTAAATAGAGCAGACAAGCCTGTGGAACTGCACTGCAGCTCTGGACAGCTTGGTGAAAACCATAGGAAGAACTTTTTTAATGGGATATAGATTCATGGTTTATTAATGCAGTCCTGCTTGTATTTATTTGCCCTATAGAAAAAGCAGAAGATGGGCCGATTTAAATGCTAAGAAAAGGGGAGACTTTCACAAACTTTAACAAAGAGCAGGGTTAATCAAGCGCCTGTTTGCCCTACCAAGCACTGCAGTATCTTCTTAATCCTAGAATAAACAGTTTTGCTTCATTTTTGACCTCGGTACCCCACTATTTGCCTCTCATGAAGCCTTGGTACTGGGGTTGAGGGAATTTTGAACTCACCTAGTATGAGCAGTCTCAACCCTAGTCAATCATGGTAACCTTTAAAACAGATGTTTTAAAAATGTTTGTGGAGAGTGCCAGTTGCCGCTGAAAGACTCACTAGTATTGCCTTTTTCATCAATCTGGAACTTCATCAGAAGTGCCAAAGTTTGCCAGAGTGTGTGTGTATATATATACACATATATAATCTGTGTCCTGAGCTCTGTACTAACTGTGTAGTCCTTTACTATGAAGCCAGTGGTGCTGTTTGCATAGTTCTTACATTGTGACTAAAGTTCCAAAAAGGACTGATGTCTTTTTGATCTCTTTTCCAGCATATTGTAGTCCACGTACCTCAGAAAAACAACACGAAAAACAACACAAAAAACAAACAAAAAAAAACCCAAAACAAACAAACAAAATCAATTAAAAAAAATTTTAAAAAAATCACCGCTCTGGTTTATTGTTCAGAGCCTTCTTGAATAGATAAGTGGTGGTGAGTTTCGAAGTCTCACCTAAAAAGGGTTTAAATAACAGTCATATTTTGGTAAGTAGGAGAGTAGTTCTACAATATAAATAGAAGAATCAACTTAAAATATAGACTCTTGACTAAGGGAAAACTGTAGATGGTGAATGGCCCTTTCAAATGGGTTGGGAAGGAGTCACTGACCTTTATGACTGTTCCTTCTGCAATTCCAAGGACATAAGTCTCCCAAATTCATCCAACAAAGCATCTTGTATAAGTGCAACTGAAATGGCTCTTGTTGCATATGGGTTCTTATCTGAACTGAGCCACAAACACCATCTCCTGCCATGATGAAATGATCAAATGCTGAAAAGAGCTAAGTACTAATTCTTGTGTACAAACAATTTCATCCACGTGTTACCCAGATCCTTCTATGTGCTCTGCAGTCAGGCAGAAAATGAACTAAGATCAAGTGCTGATCATGCAGTAGAAATATGAGTAAAACATGAATGTGAAAAAGAGCAAACTGTCACTTAAGTCACAGAAGTGGTTTAGCTGGTGATTCAAGAAAGATCACTTCATTTAACCATGCATAAGGTGAAGCCTAGTGTTCTCAATTCTTTCTAAGCCTGAACAATAGGAAGAGAACAAAAAGAGTATTGCAATAATACTTTATATTAAGATATATTTTAACTTAAATATTTTATCCTAATAATTTTGCATGTAATAGTTAAAGTGAATAAAATGCACCAAAACAAAAAACAAAACAAAACAAATCAAACATTTCTGGTTTAGAAACTTTATTTCTACTCACTTAAAGTCATCATCACTTGGCTAATGTTGTTCTATGTTAGTGTGGTGCCATTCAGTAAAGCATACAGCTGTATATAAAGAAAAGTGCCTTCTTTCATCAAACAGTCTTCATAAGGATGACACAGTTATAAAAGTTTTGGGGTAATCCATGTGCAAAAAACTGGAAGGCATAATATGAACATGACTCTGTTATGTCATGCAAAGTCAAACTTAAAAGTCACCTGCAGAAAGAATTCACCAATGCCAATGTTCACATAGCTGTAAACAGGATGTAGGAAATACATGATTTACAAGACATTTTTTGTTTAATCCCCATTTATTGGTTGCATTTCAGATTTTAGACCCATGGTTCTGTTGTTCCAATCCAAGGCCAGTCACAATGATTTTTATCTCAATGTAATATCACCCTGGTCTTTGCTGATATAGCCACAGAAATCTGATAAGGAAAGCTAGGTTCTGAAAATATCAAATGGAAAACAAAAGCCACTTTGACCTAGAACGATATTACTTCAATTCCTTTTTAATTTATACCTGTTAGAAACAGGATTTGCATTTTAAGATTTGTTTGTCTGGACATCTTTGTGACTGGCCTTGGATTGGAACAACAGAACCATGGGTCTAAAATCTGAAATGCAACCAATAAAATGGATCATCCAAAGATCTAGTAAGACTGGGGAAGAGAAAACTGAAGCAAATAGAAAATCTCAACTAAATCCAGAAGAAACACTCCCTTTTGTGGTGCTGGGGGACACTAGTAAAGCTGCCCTTGGAGGAGTAGGAGATAAAAAGAAGAAAAATATCACATAAATGCTACCAAAATATTCATTTATCTAGACCATCACAATGAAATCTGAAAAAGAGAAACATCAGAACTATGATTAGAAGAACTATGATTACTATGATTTCAGATGTAACAGAAGGAGTTCAAATAAAAAGTGGTTTGAGAAAAATTGGTAATTGCAATTGACATAATAATCAACTTCCCTGCATTTTTCATTTTCTCTGGATATTGAAGAACTGAGGCAAAGGGGGAGCAAAAAAAACCACTTTGCTTTTTTTTTTATGTTACCTTGTTTTGGAAACACATCTTGAAACTACCTGTTTTTAAAATCTGGATGTTTCCAGGTACCTTTATAAAGAAAGTGTCCAAATGCTTCCTCTGAAAAGCAGTTTAGTTTTACGAGGGCACAGGATACATGCAATTATTATATTAAACATGAGTTAGTTATTACTATTATTTTTTTCTGTCATTGCTTAAGTTGTGATAGACATGCAGTGCTTTTAAATAATTTTTTTTTCAAATGCTACACACTGTGATTTCTTCCATAAGTTTCTTGAGACTACCCTGGACATAAGCCTAGTTTGTATTCCTGGACAACTTATTCCCCATAGAGTTTGTTTAGTTAATAGCTGGTAAAACAGGAGGATGTATGTGTATTGTATTTCCCTGCTTTTTGTGACAAAATATCTGATATATAAGAGGTTCAGAAGTGAATATTCTGCTCAAGTCTGGTGCTGTGCCCACTACCTTGTTTTCTAAACACGCAGCTTGCCAATTTTTGCTCAGCATCTCTTCATAAATTTTAAAATCCCTCATAATAATTCTTCAGATGTTGCAATTTCATTATTGATATTGAATTTACAGATTAAGATATCTAACTATGCATGTCTAGATATGAGCCAGGCTCTTTCCTGTTGTAGTCAACACAGGTGCAGTCAACATAAATGAACTCCAGAATTCTCAGTCTGAATTAGACATTGATAAGAACTAGTCACATCTATTGCCTATTTCCTGACTCAGAAAAACAATTTTAGAAGATCAATTCCTTTGTCTATGAAAGATAAATGTGTCATGGGAGGACACTTATTCTGCACTGCCATTTTGGGGGCTCATTAGAAGATTACCCAGAGTGACACATTTCATCCATTTTTCCATCAATACAATCTTCTGGGACATTCATTGAGATCTTTGGTATTTATGGCCAGTTGTAAAGAAGACTAAATAATATTGTGTGTGGCTGAACTGTTTGAGAAAATCTTTAAAATTTATTTAGATACAGGATCACTCCTAGTAGGTATGCTAATAAGTCTAAAATTCATATGTGGATATCTATGTGCATATACTTCAACGTTCCTTTTCAGTTCAAAATACACACAAATGCCTGAGGGCTGGTGACCTGTATGGTTTCTTTATGCTCCAAAACGTTTTTTTTCCACCTAAAGGCATCTTTGGAAAATACACAGAAACTTACAGATTAAAGTACGTCAAGACATTCCCTGTTAGCAGCAAAATAGTACCCAGGGAGGAGAGGTTGTGCACTATCTCCTCTTTCTCGAGGACAGATGAAGATACAGCTTTCCTTCTCTTGTATGTATTGATCTTTGTGAAAGAGGGCACAGATATAAGGGATCTTATGTTCCAATTATTTGAGCATGTCTGTGTTGGTTTAGCTGTTCTTCATCTAAGGCTTATTTGAGAGAGAGGTTACCAAGGAAATGATCTATCTGAGCACCACTATGACGGTCTATTAGTGAAAGAAACTGCATTTCATTAGTGCTTATCATGATATTAGTAATGTTCTGAGTTAACAAAATACAAAAATCAACCAGTTAACAGGAATCTAATCCACAGAAAAATAATTTAACAGCACTGACAAAGTATGCCTAATATGAAATATAAAAGGTGACCTTTCCTTTGCTTCTTCATTGGTGGAATTGTGCCAGTAACTCATGCAGAGATTTCAGTAATGTGTTTCTTGGAGAAACTAGAAAACTAGTTTGAATGGTTAAAGAACATCATTCTAATAAGGTTATTTTCTTCTTAATTAAAAAGGAAAACCTATTCAAGAGAATTTCTGTAAACTCCTAGATTCTCTTTTCTCTTGCATTATACCATTCTTCACAGATTTAAATATAAGGTGATGTGTCCCCTTTTGTCACTAGTACTTCACATGTAATTTGCTTTCAACAGTGATATTCTTTTTTTTTTTTCTGATAATAACAAACACCTTAGTTACAACATTAAAATATGTTGAGTTTACATAGAGACCTCAAAATATGTTTCCAAATAAGTGTATTAACTTACAATTCAGCTTCATAAAGCGGTGGGTTGTCTGCAGCTAGCTCTCCTTTACAGGTAGTGTCATCTGAAAGTGTTAGGTGCAACATCTCATTTGTCTTTAATACATAGTTCTTTGTTATGGAAATAAATCATAGGTGTCCCCAAATTATACTTATGATAATATCTATTGCTCATTTGACCCTCCATTTATGGCAAAATATCATCTATAAAAAAGATAATGAATATTTTATTGAGATATTCTTCTCTGACATAATCAGGTTCATACATTTTATAAAGGGAATTTACAGATTTTTGTGTGTCTTTCTATACAATTTCTTCTGTATGAACTTTCACATGATTAAAAATCTATTTTTAATGAGATACCTCATTGACAAACATTAGATTTAAATCCACTGTGCATGGAAGACATCACAGAATCACAGAATACTTTGTATTATAAGGGACCTTTAAAAGCCATCTGGTCCAATCCCTCCTGCAATAAACAAGGACATCTCCACCTAGATCAGGTTGCTCACAGCTCTGTTCAGCCTGACCTTCAGTGTTTCCAGGGATGGAGCATCTACCGCCTCTCCGGGCAATCTGTTCCAGTGTTTCATCACCCTCATTGTAAGAAATTTCTTCTTTATATCTTGGGAACCTGTTCTTTGCTGTCCTAATAGCTGGTTTGATTGAACTATTGATTTTCCCTCTGTGAAGGAACAATAACTTGCTACAGGATCATGATAGTTATTCCTTTACACTGCATTCAGCTACTGACAGAGAAACACAGGCAGAACAACATATTTTATTTTCCTGTCATTTTGGGAACAGATATTTTTTGTTCTTTTCTATTTAGCAAACTGGGGAAGAAGGGTACAGAGGTGTACCAGCCCTGAACTTTGACCAAGTGCATTATAACAGCTCTTCAGCTGTGATTTGGTTATAATGAAATGTATAGAAATATGCACATAATGGGGAAAGAAATAGCCCAGATGGACCTCTTTTTAGATTCACATACACTTATGTAAATTAAAATGGATTTAAAAGAAGTAAACAGCATATAACCCTATGAAGACAATGCGAATGAGAGCAGGAACAACCCGAATTTTCTACTGTTGAGTGTCAGCAGTTCACCATAATACATGGCAACATTTAGGGAGTTTTCGAGACATACAAGTTCAAACTTAAATTTCCCCAGATACGTGCCTTTTTTCTTCTACAAAATCTTTCCAAATTGAGATCTTTCAGCTTCAATTTTAGGAGAAGAACTTTTTTCCTGACTAGATCAGTACTTCAATAAAATAGAAATAAAAGCAAAATTATTATTTAATAAATGCTGAATACCACCAAAGTATCAAGTAGGTACAATGAAATTTTTCATTTCCTTTTTTTTTTAAACAAATGAGACATTCTCCATACTCATTTTTTAAAACTCACTAAAAGAAAATGTCTTTTTCTTAGGAGAATTCACAAAATTCAGCGGAGTCCTAACACTAAATGAAGATGTCCAAAGTTGTTTCAATTTTTGAACTCTAAAAAAAGGAAGAACTAAAATGACGGTTCATTATGAAAAATGTGTAAGGGAACAGTTAAATGATATTTGAACAATCATTTTGAAAAGAAGTTCCAGGGCCTGACAGAGCTTGGTTACCATTGAGTACTTTGGAGGTTCTGCCTCATTATTGTGCACTATAGAGGTACGCTCATTGGTTTCATTACTTGGACAATTAATGGAACTGACTATAAATTACTCTACAAACACTGATAAAATGGAAAAATTTTGAGTCAGTGTGCACTGCAGCTAATATGCAGACCTAAAAAACAGTAACAGGACTTTAAATTCCCTTCTTCATATTCCATTGTGTCATCTTCATTATCTTGAGGTGATAAAGAATGAGGTTTTGAGAATAATATAAGTAATTTTATATGCAAGCTGAAGTGAAATTTTCAGTTCTCTTAGGCACTCTTTCATTGCATAATACATTGATATGAGGGGGAAAAAAGCTAACAAATTGATTGAATTAATTTTTTCCCATCTTTCTTTTATCCTAAAAAGAAAAAAAAAAAAAAAGACTCCATCTTGTTGCATTACAAAGACATCAAAAATACCATTTTTAACTGCTCAGCCTCATGCAGAATGTGACAAGGTTAAAGTCTAACTTTCAACATGTTCACTATTAACATTTTGACATTCACTTAGCCTGTCTGTTCAGAGAAAGATGAATTCATTAAAGATAGGTAAATAAAATAATAATAAAAAACTTATTTTCTCTCTAAATTTGTATAATGACACACTTTCAGGATAACTTTTCTCAATAATTTTCAGCTTATACTTTCCTCTCTATGGGTCCAATTATCTGTCATAAAAAGAGCTTTTTCACAGACAAGCTTTAGCCATTTTTCATGGCCTAATTTAACTACAAAGCTGTTAACATCACATTTTAGTGATGATAGATTGCCTTTTAACCGATTAGAAATTTTCAGATTAGATATTATAATATTCATAGATATAACCTTACAGATTAGGAAGAAAAACCGTGAAAACATAAATATGGCTTTAACCTTGAAACCTGACTGGATTTCAGATACAGCAGAAGCTGTCCTGTCATACCAGTGCATTGTCACAGCAAGTTCTGTGATTTCCTGAATTGACTGAGGAAACATGTGAAGGCCAAATTCTTCTGAGACTTCAGTTTTATGCTTTTGTTGTAGCTGATTTTACAGCCAGCTACTTCAGACGTTTCAGATCTATTTTTACACTGAAGTGCTTCCTTTCACATGAAAAGGAGGTGGAATTTGCTTGCTTTATTACCTTGCTGTTGTCCTTTGCTAATTTTGCTCTGAAAAATTAGAGTCTGTTTTAACAAAATCTATAACATACTTGCATGGTTTGCTGAATTTTTTTGAGTACTTGAATAATAACGTTCATCATAGGGGTAACTGAGATATTTCTGTGCTAGAAAAGGTTTAAACCTGAATTTAAACTTTATTGCTAAGTTACATGTTAGAATTTCACACAGAAGTCCTCCATAGACACCAAAAGATTTAAAAGAGCCAACTCACCTGAGCAAAATTGTTTCAATTAGCTTCTTTCCCAAACCTCTTGGCTGGAGTATAACTATCCCCACCTCCACCAGAAAGGTCTATACTCCAGCATTAACAGCCAAGTCTTTTTCCAGGTGACTGGGGTTCATGACCCAATGATAATCTTCCTTTCACCTGTGAACCAAACCCTGAGAGCAAAGGGAAGAATGTTTTTAAAAGTGAAAAAAAGCAAAAAAGAAGCAATTTTTTATCTATCCTTGTAAAGATTTCCATCAAGCTATGACCTCTATTATTTAAAAATATATTTTATGATTTATCGGGGAAAGCAGGCTAATTTTACTGACCCAACATGATCACTATGTCCAAGTCCATCCTACTTGCCTCATTACATTGGCTTTCATTATAGCACTTGCCTCACTGTTTGGAGACAGAAGTCTTTACCTCGTTAACCTCTTTCCCCTGATGCCTGTTACCTTTGTGGAAAATCTCACTGTAGTATCAATACAAGGCTGCAGGTGGCCGGGGTGTAAGGACTAGTGGCAGCTACCTGGAACTCGCTCAGTTGGCAAAAAGGAGCATAAAGCAGCAGCAGCATCACCACCCCCTGCAGATAAGAGCTACAATTCTCCCAGAACTTCCCTAATACAGTCTTAATTAACAGTTAGAAAAATGAGGTACTGGACCACCAAACCGTGTGTAGCTCCCCTGCTGAATAGCAGGACTTGTTAGGGGTTTGGCCATGTTCCTCTGACCTCATGGCAAAGAAACTCAGCACCAGCCAAAACAGCCTGTTGTGGCCAATGGTACTCTCAGCAGGCTGCCAACTACCTGTCTTCCTTCTGTGACTGAGAAATATCATTACAGCAATGGACACTATTATATGTGACTAAAGGTCTAAGTTAAATCCATTAAGGTAATGAGGGTTAGAGTTCAAGATGAGAAACTGAAGTATGTCCTTGATTCAGGATTCTTGGAAGAAATTTAATTTTACACTGTAAATGTGTCTTCCAGTGAAGTACAGAACCACTTGTGGTATATTTTTACTGTGTTTTTAAAGCACAAATATACTCAGACATTTATAATATGCAATTTTTTTCCCATCTAACATCTCTGGGAGTCACTGGTTCCACAATACTACGTTGCTGAAATCCATGCATGTTTATCATTTGAGCATAGTTGGCTTTGATTCCCTGGAATTATGTACCCCCATTGCCTGCTACTCATTTTAATTTGAGTGCCCTTAGCAAAGGAATCTCCCTCTCCTATCTCTTGCTCTGCTCATGTCACTCTTATTTCAGAATCACTTTATTGACTGTTTTTCTCCTTTCTATCATGGTAAAGCTGTTAATTCTTGATGGCAAAACTCTTTGCAATCTCAATGATATCTCTACTTCTAGTTTCTTTTCATCTGCACATTCCCTTCTGCTTCTTCTCCCTTTGTTTCTTCTTCTCTTAACTTCCTATCACGCTCTCATGCCTCAGCTAAATCAGTCCCATTCTTCCAGCTGTTGTTTTTCATCATTCAGTGACCAGTCCCAAGCTTCCTTCAACCAGTCATTCCTTGTTGTCATGAAAAACCACCCCATCTAGTATTGCCTGTCTGGAGTTGACTGTCACTGCAAGCTCTTCAATAAAATACTTTGCAATATATTCGTACAATGTTGTGTAAACACCAAGCACAGTATACAGTTATTGCAACTTACTCAGGATAAGTGCATGTAACAGCTTGGTCCCCTGTGAATACCAGCACGCTCAGGGCTCATCAGGTGAACAAGAGAAACAAATTGCAGTCATTCTCCATTATGCTTCTATTGCATGTTTTCATCTTGATTACGCTCCCAGAATTCACAATTCAAAATTTTAACAGGGTTTTTTAGTAGACCACACCATCTGACACCTTGGAAACAGAGAAAGCCAATCTTTAGCCTACAACCAGAATAACTGTAGCAAAAATTGCGTAAAGCCTATTTAAGCACTTATACAGGTAGCCTAAACACCAAAAACACCCATATATACGAACACCTAAAGCTGGACACACAGACATGACTAGGCATTTACCTTGTCCTGAACAGCACAGTGCTCAGCACTTCAGAAAAATCAATGCTCTAAGTGGTTCATAGTTAGGTTTTAGGAATGATCTTTAAGGTACCATTTTTATGTTCTTACCTACCAGGCTTAAAGCAGACCTTTAATGGAAAGTTGCACCTATTTTTCTCAGCTCAACAGTCTGAAAACCGACAAGGTGAGACGTGCTTGTATCCCTGAATAAATTGCAACAGTTTATTTTAGGGAAGCTTTAATTGCAACTTGTCAATTCCATCCTCTCCTGAAGTGCGGTGTCATTTGTTAAGAGTGTCATATGAGGGTGAAGAATAAGGATTTTTGTGGCCTGCCTAAATATGGTTTTAAGAAACAAACAAAAAAAAAAATTAAAACCTAATTCTTTAAAAATGGCCTTTTATGCCTGTTTCAGCAATTACTGAAATAGAACTGAAATGTGTTTACAGATTCCTGCATTGAACTCTCACACCACCACTGTCACAAATCACATTGCTTTTCAACAATGGGTCATTTCTAGCACTCAAGAATGGAAAGTTGTTTGAAATGAAATATTGCTGTGAATTCACAACAATGTATTTGTTGCCTTTAATATGCTCTTAGGTGACATCTCTCTTTTTGGCATTTTACCGTGTCTTGCTTATTTTTCTTTGTAGTATTACAGGAAAAGGGAAGCAGAATTTTTTCCAAAGATTTATTTTAAAAATATAGAGAGCTTGCACTGAAAATTCAGCTGATGTGCGGGTTTTTTTGACAACCTTTGGAATACATTTGGAATCTGCAGAACTTATTTATCTATTTTATGCAAAATGTGTGATGATATCGATACTATTTCAAGTGGAGACTTATAAAGATGGAGGAAGGGTAGGGGTATGGACCACAGCTGAGCTCTTTGCATAGAACATAGAATATTCTTTGTCCCTGATTCAGCCAGCTCAGGACAGTGCCTATCTGATTTGACTGTCATGCACTTAAATATCAATATATTGCTAAAATGAAGAATTTATTTTTAAAAATGTGGATATTTTCCTCTCTTTGCTATGAAAGTTGTGCCATGGAAACGTGAGGACAGAAGATTTGGCGTGGGACATAGGGGAATAATATGGATATAATATGCCATACATTGTAGGGCCAATGTCCTGTGGAGCAAGTTTTAATTAGAGACCTACACTCACAGAAGTAATGCTTGAGTATCTACTTTAACATCATGCTGCTGCAAAATTTTAAAGGCCAATGGAAAATTAATCTATCATCTTCATCTTTGTACAGAGAAAAACATAAATGAACTGTAATTTAGCTAAAAATTTGTTGGTTGTTATCTGCCTGTTAGCTCTTCATCTTTCATTCATCTTTTTAGAATATATGGTTCTATATATGAGATCTCTATGGATATTTCTTTTGGCTAATTAGTTGCATTAATTAATATGATTACAGTGGGATATATGTTGATTTGAAATATAAGATGCAGCTTGACAGGTTGAAGGATTTTTTCAGTCCAGAATGGCATCTATCAGTGAAAACATTAAGACTGTAATATGAAGGTGAAGGAGTATAAAAAGTTACATTGGGTCTGGCTGAGATGTATTGGTAGCTAGAAAAGTGTTGACAACAGGCCGGTGTTTTGGCTACCACTGAGCAGTGCTACATGTGCTGAAGCCCTGCTTCCCAGGAAGTCGCTGGGCAGCACCTACTCATGGGAAGTAGAGAAAAAAATCTGGTTTGGTTTGCTTTTTTAAACTGCTTTTATCTTGACACACAACCTTTTTCTGTTTTATTTTCCTCCCCCACTGTCTGGCTGAGGAGAGGACTGGTAGAGCGTCTGGGTGGGCACCTGATGTTTAGCCAAGGTCAGCCCACCACAGTCCCTTTTTGTGATAGATAAACATTTTGCAGAAAACAAATATATTCCAAGTGACAGAAGTCTCAGATGGACAGAGAAAGAAGAAACAATATTTCATAGAAGGGTGGCCTCAACACAACCATATTTTTATCAGGGAACAAGTTAAAAGAATCCAAGTATCTCAAAGGGGTGCAGCAGCTTTGTTTGAAGCATAAACGGCATTTCTGACCCTCTATAATTTAATTAAAGTTCAAGAAAAATGAGCCATAAATAAAATAAATTACTTTTTTGTTTTTGTTGTTCTTACTTGATAGGCATATCTGCTCAGAAAAATGGTGTTAGGAGACTGGGACAATTTTGTCAGGGCTTTTGATCTTCAAAAGGAGGTTGTGCCCTCATCTGCGTGCTCTGTGCAGCTCCAGTTCTGCAGCAGAGAGAGGCTGATGGTCATTTCATAAAAGGAAATTTCCATTTCTCTGATAAGCAGATTTTTAACAGAATCAAGGAGCAAGCATTTCATAAATAAGAACATATGACTTAATTCACTTACTTATCTATCTGTTTCCCTTCTAAAATATTAATTGCCTGAATGAGGTGTCTGGGAGAGCTGCATGTCAAAGTTATGGGGCATTACAGGTCTCGTAACATCTTCCTGCCTTTGATAGCTCAATAGCTGCCTCTGCAGGGCAAGATCTGAGCTGAAAAATAATACAGAAAAGACGCTGACTCACTGCACCTCAATTAATATTTAATGATGATGGTATATTATCATGCCAACAGCACATTCAAATGAGGTAGGCTGGAACAAGGAAATTGCATCCCTCTGTGAGCCATGCGAGAAACAAGTTAGGTCTGAAATACATTGCAGCAGGTGAGAGTTTTCCTTTCTAAAAACAGGAGGCAAAGGAAAGCTTAATAGGTTTAAGCTTTGCCAAAGAATCTCTTACCTAAGATTTGAAATTCCTGTGAAAGGAGAAGCTGTTGGATCTGATTCCCACTTAGTGACTTGTGACTTTTGATGTTGAAGGGTAGGGAATACGCTGTCCCAGTGCTTATGCACTGCCAACAGAAATATGGCTGTCATCCTGCCTAGCTACCACAGTCAAAATAATAATGATAAAATTAGTGCTTTCCTGGTTTCCCTTGTTATGGTGAAAAAAACAAGAAAAATATCTTTTTTTTTTTTTTTTTTTTTTTTTTTTTTAATATATAAAGGGCTGCATTCCTGTCTGGCATATTTGATGACTAAGAAAAATAACAGATTTGGGGTTTTAAGCAAACTCTGTAAAATGCCTGGAGCAGATCAAAATCCTCACTGTTAAGATATTCTTCGTTTGGTTAATGTGAACTATTTCTAGTTTGCCTATCAGGTGACATTATTGTATCTTCATATAAAAATGGATGACAGAATTCTTCAGCTTGCTCTGTCTGCAATGACTAGAACAGTTGTTTTGTTGGTTTTTTTTTTTAAATTTGTTAATTTAAGATTAGCTCTCACCCACTCTAATTGTAATGGAAATGGGAAAAGCTGCTTTGGAAATTTGGTTTTCCAAATGTCTTATGGAAATCTTTCTTTCTAAAGGAGGGATATGCCATTTTGCAAGGGTCAGTAAAGATCTATTAAGACAAAATATGTAGTGGAAACACATAGCAAGCACTTTTCCAGTTTTTTCACTTCTGTCTCTTATGTTGCGGGAAAGCGCAGGAAACGGAGCTCCCAGAGTCAAAGACACAGTCTTCATAGAAGTATGGTCAATGCTCTCT
>JAWWTY010000001.1:107728682-107767130 GCA_035222235.1 Margarornis squamiger
TGTTGCGGGAAAGCGCAGGAAACGGAGCTCCCAGAGTCAAAGACACAGTCTTCATAGAAGTATGGTCAATGCTCTCTCCTCATTTATTAATTACACAGTTTATATAGGTTTTACAAAGTTTACGTATAACAATTTTCTACAACTTATTGGATAAAAGTTACTTGCTTATTACATTTCTATAGCTTATTGGCTAAAACTTGTTTGCTTATTGTATCTACTGTCTATCTTTAAGCTAACCTTGCAATAAGCAGTTCTACTGCTTTTCCACATGCTTTTCCATACGCTTTCTTGGTTTCTCATCCGTCTTCTTGTTTTACTTGTTACCATCTTTTACATATCCATTGCTCATGGATACATCACCTCTGCTTCCCAGCTCATAGGCTAAGTCACTGCCTTTGTTTCCCAGCACGTAGGCTAAGTCAATGTCCTTGTTTCCCAGCACGTAGGCTGGATTGTGCAGACAGGCCTGTATTAGGATCTCAGACCCTATATCTGAGAGCATATTCTCAACACTCTTAGATAAAAGTTACTGTGATTTCTTGAGTCTCTATTGTTTAGCAAAACTTTTAGTCTAAACCTGAAGGTATGGGTGTTGCACATCCTAAGGAAGGAGTGTTGCATTTAGGATATTGACTCTATTTTCTGACAAGATGAGAGAACGAAATTTGTTATCCTAAGAATTTCTTCTGTTTATGAATTACTCCTAATCAAAGTCTTAAACAGAGTTTTCTCTCAAGCGCTTTCACTGCTGAAGTCCTCACTATTGTATCTAGAATCTAAAAAGATATTGAAGAATAGACATGTAATCCATCCTTTCTACAAAATATTTTATAAGATCTATCATATGCCGTGACCTTATGTTTCAGAGAATTCTATTTAATTCAATACATTCACATGTAATGTACTTCTTCTTGTCATCTTAATTTGGATCCTTGTATTTAAAGATTTCATTATCCTTCTCAATGACTAGGATAAGGTTATCTCCCCTGTCTCTTTGAAAGTAAAATTACGTAAATGTTAATGAAAAAGTTACTTTCGCCTTCAAAAATATTAGGAGTCAGGTCACATAAAACCTTCAGAAACTTGAAAACATAATCTAAGACCAAAGAGGAGACCAGGGAGGTAGGAGGGGATGACATACAAAACTATCTACAACATCGGTTTTTCATCCTGAGAAGTTCCCTGCTCTGAGTATTTGCTCACCTCAAATCTAGAAAAGCAACAATTACATACACACACACAAAAAAAAAAAAAAAAAAAAACAACAACAAAAAAAACCAACAAACAAACAAAAAAAAGATCCAAACCAAAACAAACTGAAAAACAAAACAAAATGAAAAAAACAACAAAACAACCCAACCTGGAAATCATACAATCAAAATAAAAGGAATAACCACCCCAGAATCAAGAAGAGAGGCGATGTGTATGTGTGCATGTGTTACTTTTCCCTTGGCTCATCTCTACATCTGATTTCAGCAAATATTTTTTTTTTTCCTACATTGGCCCAAACCCAAAAAAAGTAAAACTGAAGAGATAATTGAGACAGTTTTTATCTATGGCCATGTGTATAATGTGGAGAATAAAAAATGTGCTGCAATTTATAGGCAGTACATTGGAAAGACATTGATGGCTTTGATGGATTTATAATGGTGGTTTTTTCAGTGGAAGAGACAGAGAATTCCAAAGAAATCAAAGCACATTTAATTTTCATGTTGGAGACAAGAATAAAGTGATATGTAGTCAGTGATATGTAAGCAAACAACTGACCATCATATATTTTTCTTATTTGTGGAAGGATTACAATGATTTTAAATCAGTATTGTTTGTTGTTTGTAGTTAGATGAACAGTAATGGTGCTGAAGATTCCAGTTCTGATTTATGCATGTATTTGTTAAAACTCAGAAAACTGCACATAATCAAATGCTTTGTCAACATCCTAAGAATTGACCTTAGATTTGTATGATCTTACATCTTCCTCTTAGATGCCACTCTCTCTAGGCAGCACATAACACAAATGGAAACAGGATGTGGTTTCAAATCATAATATTTCTCTCTTTGTTTCACATGTTCCATTAATAAAAATAAATTTTATTCCTGCCTGAAAAATAAAGTATTTATCATCTTTAATGCAGATATGCAGTTATTAGCTTTATGGCAACTCCATCTCATTAGCAGCTTGCTTAGCTCCAACATTTCTAATTCATAACTGCAAAAAATAAAATTGCTGGCTAAGACTCCTGAAGTATGTTTAGATACATACAAGAATTAATGAAGATTTATAAGGTAAAGATCATAGCAATAAACATTTTCGTACTTGGAGTAGACCAAATGCTGCATTTTGAGCTGGGCTTTTGGTGCGGTCAATTCCTAAATCTGATTTTCACCATTTCATCACCACTGAATTCCTCTCTCCCATCTCCTAGGAGAAAGACTAATGCAGCAATAACCTATCAGAGAATATGAGAGTGGCAACATAGAAGATGGAGGTCAAATACTGAAGAATTACTGGTTCAGCTAATTAATCAGATGCAACTCCATTTAATTATCCAGCATAAGCAATGTAAAGAATAACATGTCTGTAAATACCTAAACAAACTAATGAGGAAGAAGAAAGCTATTCTTTTGTAGGAAGAGAATCTGATTTTATAAAAATGCTGGTGATTAAAATATTACTTATTGAGATTTTCAGTCATTTTGTGGCTGTGTTGATAGTTGTTTTAAGTGATGCTACCTTGCAGATGCTCACACTGCAGAGCAGAGCTTGGGTCCTGAGGGTGTGGTCTCGCCACTGGGAATCTGCCTTCAAGTGCTACATTCAGTGGTCATGATAGTGCATCACTGAAATTATTAATCCAGTTTATATCCATTGTCTCATTTGCATGAGATTTTATAAACTTGTGTTTGAAAATGCCTTAAAGTTTTAATGTCAATGGGTTATTTCTGGTAATTTGCATGTTCATTTCCTTTCTTCATTTCTTCACTGGTCTTGGGAAAATAAGTAAGCATCTGTGAGAGATTAAACTGTGCTGTTTAGGGCACTTTAAAGCCACACTTGTCATCTCACAATCATTTTATATTCTTTTTGCTTTGAAAGTGGTACTAAGACATTGTTAACAATGTGAAAGGCAGCAGATATATCTGTATATTATATCATAAGAAGAGACAATTATAAAAAGGGTATGAGATGAAGTACCTGCTTAAAAAGCTGTAATTTTAACTGGTAATTAAACTCAAGTGTTTCATTTTCCCAGTCAGCTCATCAGTGACTCTAGAAAATAAATGATCTGAAAGTGAAATCCTTTGGGAGAAACAATAGTAATTAATTATATTTCTCAAGAGACAATATATTCCCAAAGCCTGTTTCTGGGCAACCTCATGAGCAACAGATATTACAATGTACAGGTGGCAAAGTAGGGACAATAAGGGAAAAACATAATTTAATTTCAATATTCATGAAGTTTCCAGCCTGGTTTATAGTCTACTGTCATTTTCTTAAAAATCACAGAATCAGTATACATTTCCTATACTTTGTCACCGTTAATAGTTACCACCTTTGTCCATATGAAAATAAGGAGGCAGTATACGACAGGATTTACTGCAGCATTTTCACTGGCACTCTTCCAAAAGTTAATTACATGTAGAGAAAAATTGGTGATAAAAAGGAGTCAGAGTCTAGTCTAGCAGTCTAGTAGGTCAGAAAGTAATATCCTTTGCAATGAGGGAATTGTCCCAAGAGAACATCCTATTATGTTTTTCCTCTATATTGGGTTTAAAGCTTGAAGTGTTGGGAATTCCCCTTTTGTTCTGGGAAATTAATCGATTCTACTTTTCCTAATTTTTTCTGCCTAATTTTTCTTCTGATTAATTTCCTTCAGTTGCCTCAAGTTATTGTGTTTACTCCCTGCATGACTATCAATCCCTTCTTAGTTTTTGTTTAGCTACTCTACACATATTAAAATTTTAATTTATTCTTGTATGTCAATCCCTTCAGACCTCCTACATGTTACACTATTTTTCTCTATAATCCTTCTGTTCTGCATGCTCATTCTAGTTATCAATCATCCATGGTAAGAGTAGAATTTAAAAGTGATACTACCAAACTCTCAGATTTTATAGAGCAAGGTAAAAACATCTTTCAAAAGAGAACTTGTAGTTCCAAAATTGTTGAGCTGAAATACCAATCTGTTCTTTCAACCTTGCAGAAAAGATACAAAAATGCACCTTTAATGACCACCTCAGGTTGTTTGTGTGTTATTAAAAGGACTCAAGATGAAGCTTTTTATAATGAGACAGTAGAAAAGCAGAGGAAAGATGTTTCACAGCCCATATGGAAGATAAACGAGGATGCTGTCAACAACACCTCCCAGGACAGGCAGCAGAAGCAGCCATGATGAGAATTGCAGATCTGTAGCTTCAAGAAAGCTCCACAATAACTTTAATTTATTTGTTCTGGGATATGGATGTGATTCTTACCTGCAGGACAGTTAGCTCTACCTACCTGTATCAAGTGGGTTACCACAGCTGCACAGCTGTGCAAGGAAAGGCAGGCCGAAGTCTTCTGCTTAGGCAAGAGGAATACAATATCATCCTTCTTCACAAGCCCCAAAGTAGCTTTTTTGCTGCTTTCAGGTAGAATACTGGACCCCATATAACAGTATCCACAGTGCCCTGAGCAAGCACCAAACAAGGTCGGGGGTAAGAAGCAATATCTCTTATTAAATTATCAAAACTAGCAATGATACAAAAACTCCATGATAAAAGTTTGGAGCACTGGGAATTATTCAGAAAAAATAAGCATTTTCTTTCTTATTAATATATTTTCTACCCTAGCCATTGAAGGATATATTTCCAGATACTCGATCTTGTCCTATCTTCACCATGTGATCCCTTCCATAAAGGGCAGACAGCTTGGTGCATCAATACAGGAATCCATCAACAGCTTCATGTAGGAAAATAATAAACATTTATCAAAGAAAGATCTGCATTACCAGTCTTTACCTGTCTAAAACTTGGCTTGTTACAGACACACGCTTACCCAGCACTCCCACATCAAGTATACCATGGTTTCAAATTTTCAAATCCCTGAAACTAGACATTTTAACAGCATAATCCTAGAATAATAGGTTCATTTAGATTGGAAAATGAAAAATTAAAGAAACCAAGGTGATGTCAAGGGTCTTCCTAAGCATCTGAGAATATCCTTTTACCTCAAATTACCTCCTAAAAGCTTGACAATTCAGAGAAAAATTTTGTTTAATTTGTCTAGTTTTATAGCTAAAAACCAGGGCTGTTTATTATAATTCATACTTAGAGTACCCAAAGTTATGAAAAATCTTGTAAAAAGTCCCTAGTGTTTCATGCAGATAAGTGTCATAAAATGATGAAGAAGCATAGAGTTTATCTGAAACCTGCTTGAAATCAGTGGCCTGTGCATAGAATCCAGCTGTTACAAGACAGATTTTTCAACACAGGGGTCCTAAAAATTTGGTGACTCCAACACACCAAGGTGACACAGTTTATGTGGAACTCAGTGACTGGAAATAATCATACTGACACATGGAGACAAAGTTTTCCCATCCTCGTAAGCTGTTTGAAAAGCAAAGACAGGATGACGGAAGTAACAAGAATCAAACCCAAGAATAATAAATCATATTTATAAATAATTCAATCACAAGAATATTTGTCTGAATATCTGAGGCAAAACTTTAGCAACAGATTATTAATCCTAATTGCCTACAAGATTTCAAAAAAATGAGTCATATCAAAACATCTGAACAGACTTGCAATATTGGCTTTCTTGTTTATTTATTTACGTATTTCTTTGTATTGTGTTAGTGCCCTGGGACAATTGTTGCAAACATGCAAGTACATTATAGAGATATTACCATTCCCCAGGAAATCTTAGATTGTAGTATAAGACGACAAACAGCTACAGGGAACTTTGTGACTGAACTGCCTCTTTCCAACTGTAGTTCTCAGAATACATCACAGATCTGTGAGTAAAAGCAGAAAAAAAGGCACAAAAGAAGCACAGAAAGCATAAGGGTGTGTGACCGCAGAAATACATGAAGCGCTTGGATGAAGGAAACACTTAAATATGTACCTAACCTTTAACACACAAGTGGATTTCACTGGCTTTTGACACTAATATTATTTTATGGAACTGGATATAACAATCACAAGAGCATAAGATTTCTAAATAAAAGTAAAAAAAAAAAAAAAATTACCTTAAGCCTTTATTATTCTGGTAAACTCGTCGATCTTTTAGTTTTGCCAACTGCTGTCTAATCAAAATCTATATTTACATGAAAATATTACTTAAAATATTCTGATAAGGATCTGAACTGTCACTGTGCAAATTCAGTGTTTCATTCTACCTTCGTTCTTGAAAGTTGGAAACTGTTTAAAAGACAAAATATTTGCCCTTTATGTATGTTAATACTATGTTGCTACATCCATAGGAATTTCAGATGCCATCTAACAGAGCACCTCAGTATGCATTTAAAGCTTATGTTTAAGAATTCACATGACCTATAGTGTACTTCTTTCACACCTCACACAATCCAAAATGCTACATCCCTCATAAGCAAGGCTCTCCTTCCTTAAAGGAACCTCTCTTGACAAAGACGAAGAAATCAATTACATTAAGCATATAATTATTTTGAAAAACTATGGACTAAAAGCACTCAAATGACAGAAAATGAACCAACTATGTATATGACTATGTAACTACGTAGTCATAACTATGTATTGAAATTTCCTCTTAATCAAATATTAATAATTTGGACATCAAACCTGACAGCTTTCCTCACAATCTTCACTCGAAATCATTTATAAACTTATTATCAGAAGTAAATTGGTAAAGTCATATAAATTCGTGTTTTAAAATTGCCAAATAATTAAAATCCAGATCAACAGAAAACTGTCAAAAGTACATATTAGTAGCAAAGCCCAATTATTTACTATGGTGATTTGAAAAATTTTTAACTGTATGTTATTTGCAGACTTTGTTAGCCTCTGCTGAAATATAGAAGAAAAATCGTCACCTGACTTTGATGGTTTTGATGAATAATCTATTTTCCACTTTTAGTCTCTTCAAACTATTTAGGTAACCAGTAATATCAGATTAAAAAATCAAATGGGATTGGAGGATATTCTTTTGGCAAACATTGCTGTTGAGGGAGTTTGAGTTGTGATGAGAGGAAATAAAGTTATCTTTCTTTTCATGCCTGATGAAGAGAAGATCTCTTCTTAGCTTCTCCTGTGATTTCTTTTTGGGCATATAGGCAGTGCATTAGAATAAATTCCCTTAGAATCTGGAACAGCTTTAAGTATGGGTAACTGAAGTAAAGGATTTTTTGTTTGTGTTTTCTGAGCCTAACAAGTATCACTGAAACTAAAATAAAATTAAATGGAAACTAAAATTTAGCCTCTATTTTCATAATTTAGGATTTTTTTTTTTTTTTTTAATAGATTGTCCCTGTGTTTGTTGAAGAGGAAAAATCCTTAGACTAGCACTGTAGCTGCACAAAGGGGTTGAGAGGAAAGTGTGCTTGAATCTTGGTTGTTTATAGACTGCTTACCAAGCAGTACAGGAATAAAATCCTGCCAAGATGAAACAGAATCATTAAGCTCATTTTGTACAGACTTAAATGGGCACAGATAACACAGAATGAAGACCAGAGTAAGATCACATGTACATAACTCGGGGGTTTTTTTTGCTAAAATACCTATTTGTTCATGTATGTAACAGTCATTGACAGAGAAGAGAAAAAAATGTCATTTCTGATATATGGTTAAAGAAACAGATTGAAATTCATCTGAACAGATAAAACCATCCAAAATTTGCTGCAATTCATTTAGAGCTGCCTGGCCACTTCCGAAGTCAAATAGCAACAAATAAAAACAGGGGTTCACTTTGAATATTGGTTTAGCCTAAATTAACTTGCAAAATTTGCAAGGCTTTTTTTTTTTTTGTGTTTGCAAGATAATGAGAATGGATGGGGAAAACTGAAATCACATCCACCTCCACATGCTGTAGAATCTAAAAGAATGCAAAGGAAGACATAGGTCTTGCCCTAAAAATTTATAAAGTAGGTGGACAATGAATGGACAGGCACGTTAGCCACAAAAATTATGACAAATCTTCTCTTCTAATGCTCTTAAAGTGGTTCATATCCAGAGGACTATGCTAGTCTAGTATTTTTAACATTCCTGCCAGTTTCTCAGTAATTCCATTAAACCACCTGGCTAGAGTTTGTGGATGATCTCTAAGGAAGGTTGTTAAGGAGGATTTTGAGGGAAAGGGGAGACACAGGGCACCTGTTGCATTAGCAACTGTGTGGAAAGAAAATGAGCTGAAAGAGAAAGCTGGATAGGCACAATGAAAGATTGAATTTGAGATGTAATTGGAAAAAGGCCAAACATATAACATACCCTCAATGGAATAGTAGGGTGGCATGAGGAATGGTGGCTTTCCCTCTTTCCTGCAGTATATTTCTGCAAAACTTTCATGATGGTACCACAGAAGAGGCTAGAGAAAGTCAGCTGCTCTTGGGATGCAGATATGAGTCTCTAGTGATATTCCTAGACAGGAAAAGGAGTCTTGATTTAGCACCTAAATAACGCAGCTAATGGCAGCATGTAAGGAGAATACCAATCTGACCTTTGCAATTGCCATGACTTTTCAGACCGGGAAGAACAGAGAAGGGACTGTCACAACTGCTGCTCATCCTAGGCTGTTGATTCAGTCAAAAGGCTCAAAGTGACTATTAAGATTAAATGGGCAGGAAAAAGTGCATTAATACAGTGGTGATATATTGCTGGGGTTTGTATCTCTTTTTCTTAGTTTTGAACTTTACATATACTGAAAATTTTAATAAATCTTTAAAGGCAGAGATGTACAAACGGCATGCTAAAAGAAACTTGTTTTAGATTACTTTTTCCCTTGCTTTACAAAAAAGACTGAAAAAGCTCTTTATGTAATTTTCCCTTTTTTTTTTTTTCTTTTTTCCACTATTACCACACAGTAAATAAGATACTTTTTCTGAATCTTTTAAAATGTGGTTCTGGCTCTCTTTTTTGTTATTTGTTGATTTATAGCATATGCTTCACACTCAGACAAATACCCTTTTTTAGTACACCAGAACACAAAACCCAACATGACATAAAACATAACTGATAAATTGCAAAAATAAAATGACTGCAAAAAAGCAGCACTGTGGGTTGAACCTTTGAGGGACTGAGACATCTGACAAATGTTAGATTCCACACTCCAAAGAGTATTACCACAGTGTTTTCCAAGTTCATATTTTTCAACATAGAAATTCAAATAGTCCAGCCTACATACTGAAGGCATATTGTGAAATCAATAGAATTTAGCTTCAGCAGCAGCTGTAAGATTTGGCCTCTGGATAGTGTAAAAGAACAAGAAAAAATTATTCAGGAAGAACATATATTTTATGAGTAGAAACAGCAATGCTAATTGAATTCTACAAAGAGAATATCATTGAAATGTGAAGAGCCTTTGAGGAAATTTATGGCCACATTATGCCTTCTTTTTGCATCCCATTGTGCTCATCTGGCTCATAACTTGGCTCCAAGAGCCAGATCCTCAGCTGCTATAAATTGGTGTCATTCCGCAGAAGACAGAGAAGCTTCATTGATTTATACCAGCTGTTATACCATGTTTATTCCTTCTCTTTTCCTGTTATTTGAATGAAGGTGTAGCCAGAAAAGCTACTATGGTCTAAACAGCAGATGAATAAACGTAGTTTGAAGCATATCCAGCAAGGCTATAGCATTTCTATTATTTGAATAAAAAGATAAGACCCAAACTACAACTGGAAGTCAGTTATTTGGAGATTCAGAGATCTCCCTCACATTATGTGTCATTAATCATCTACCATATAAACAGGCACATTCGGCTCAGAATGATTTAAAACTTCATTTTACTTGTAGAAAACCAACTAAAAATGGGGATTTGTTGTGAGCAAATTTATTTCTTGTGTGTTTGGTTTTGTGTTTTTGGAGTTTTATGTGGGTTTTTTTCATCTGAATCAATGAGTCATCACATGGGTCTCTGAATTTCCATGTTGGTTTTTTTTGAAAATTAAGGTCTTTCAATAGAAATAAATTGTATTAGTCATATTAAAATGTGAATTGCATGCATTTATGAACACGGTCAAATCTTAGATAATACATATTGGCTTCCAAGTTTTATTACATTCACCCTCATTTTGTTTTTATCCTGTTTTGTATGAATTTAGTGAGCAGGAGTAGCTAGAACTAAAAAATGGAAATGAATATCAATATTGTTTTTCCTTAACAAAAACTCAGGATTATTTTTACTTAACAAAGTCTTCATGATGAAGGTGCCTGGAATTACGTACGCATTTTACAGCCTGAATGTTCAGTGTGACTCACTCCAATTTAATATTTTTTCTATAATGCCCAGAGAAAATAAGATCATATTCCTGACAGACCCTCTGGACTCTGAAATATACTCAGAAATATACTTAGAAAAAACATCAACTCCATTCTTCACTTCTCACATACTAATTTGTGAGATCTGCTAAGTATCAGATTGCCTCTGCCTGGATAGACCTCAGCATGCTGAAAAGGGGTTCCTAATTTCTGGGTGCCACAACGCTTTAGCCCACTGTAGGCGTTTCTTTCATACTCAAAATTAGGAAAGCTAAAGGTGTACATCAGAACACTGAAAAAGGAAGACTTCTGAAGGGCCTTGATTGAAGACATCTTGAAATTTCCTGAAGTGACACTCAGTTATTTGGAGTATGCCAAAAGCTAGATTCAAATAATGAAGTACCAACTCAGCGACTGACTTTGGGAGTTTTAACCCTTTTAAATCACTTTTTTTAAAATGCATCTTTGTCCATTGAAGTGAGTTAATTAACCAGGAAAAAAATAATTATATAGGTCTATTTGTGACAGGCTGGTACTGACCCAAACAAAAAGAATCCAAGGACATATCACAGGAGCAGGGGTTCCCCCTTTAAAAGTATGAGGAAGAAAATAAATACGAAAAAAGTTTTGAAAAATATGAAAAACATCCCTTTGTGAAGTTTATCGCTTTAGGTAATTAGTAATAATAGATTATAAACTATTAGTTAATACTGATCAGTTAATTAATTCTTAGGTGGATGTGATTAGTTGCCAAATAATTATTAGCTACTGACTAATGATTAATAGCGATTATTATTACTGATTATAAATTTCACTTATAGTGTATCTGCAGCAAAACTATTTATCCTTTTCCACTAAGTATTCATCTCCACAGCAGCTCAATCAATCAAATTACAGGGTAACAAGCCACTTGTTCTCTTTAAGAAAGTGTCTAACTGACTTTACAGTTGTTGGGTAAAAGGATGGAGCCTTTGCTTTGTAATATCCATTTGGATACAGTCTCTGTAAACCCTGTTGGAATTTTTTACCAACTCTAAGCAAATAGGACATGATTTTGCTGTTGAGATAATGTGCTTATAACAATGTAAAATACTACTTTATAATAGAAGTGTGGAAAGGTCCCTTACGTTATGCATTCATTTTCCCATTCAAGGAAAAAAAGGCAGCTCGACACAGTATAAGCTGACAGCTACTAAGAGGATAACAGATGAGACATTAAAATGAAGTTTGTAGCAAAATTTTCTGAAAAATTCTACAGCCTGAATTGTTCATTGAAAAACTCAGAGCTGGAATAATAAGGTGTAACCACAGAGTTTTGAACTCAACTGCTGTTATGCAAGGACAATGTGCAACTTGAGAAGGGAAAAAAAAATCCATTTTAGGAATTTGGATCACACCCTTTTGAAATAAGCCCATAAACTAGATGGTTTAGAGTCAATATGGCTGGATCCCAAGAAAATATATATATGGCAAGAGAGCCTTCAACAGCAAGTGATGAAGCTAAATTAGGCCTATGAACACTACATAGTAGCATCAAATTTGGACCCGGTAAAACAGTGGCTACACTGAAACTTTGAGTTTTTGCTGCTTACCACTCTATAAGGCTCCAGAAACCCAGAGCCCCTGAACCTCTCAACTCCTGGCCTCTTGCACAGAACTGAATTTTCCCTCTCTCTATATTGGGTCGCTGTTCTCAAAGGTATTACCTCCTTAGGGACTTTGACAGCAGACATTTTGCTGCCTCCAGCTACAAGACACTTTACAACTAGTGAGAGAGACACTTTGGTTCATACTGGAGTTCTGCCAAGAGAATAGGAGGTTTAAACATGGTAAAATCCTGGCTTATCCTGCAAACCAGGTCTGAGTGTATTTGCTCAGCGTTCTTTTGGTCATCAGTGTCTCTGGTACAGCTGAGTGATGTTTCATCTTATTTCTTGTGTGGGGCAATGAGGGACAGAAACAGTCATGTACGTGTAAGCAGCATGATGGCAGCAAGCACTGGAGGTCTGTACTCCAGCCTGTGGGGGAGGCTCTGCATCGGATCCTGGTCCTCTCAGGTCAGGAGGGGCCACAGAGGCTGATGGCTGAAACTCCTGGGTATTTCTCCCTGTGCTAATAAAAACACTGCATCAAGCTGCCAATACAGAACTATTCAGTGTGTAGGGAGTGTGTTCACCCATTCCCATTCTGAGGATGTGCCAGTTCCTTGGTGTATGAAATGGAAAGCGACTGTAGGTTATAAAATTGTGATGGATGATTTAGGTGGCTGTATTCAGCTGTAAGCAATAAATGCTGAGCTCGGCAGAAACTACTAAAGGCAAAACTGCAAGTGATTTACTAGCAATTTAAAGCACATGAGATTTGTAATGCATGAGGCCCTCAGGCCCATCACTTCTCTTCAGTAATGGGAAACAATATTTTGGTGAAAAATGGCACGTTTAATTTCAACCTTGTGCTGTAAAGTATACAGGGAGCATAGTTCTCTTCATTTCTCAGGGTGTAGCTACTTACATCTTATTCAAACTGGAAGTTGATGTTCAGAAAAAAGTTGGCAATCTTAATATTCCTTGAGTGACTTTTGTTATGAAGGAAAAACAATATTTCAGGATAACTAAAACAGTGCAGTTTTAAAACTACTCATCTAAATGGTTCAAATTATATCTTATGTATGATAAACTTGTGTGCGATTAACTCCACAGTGAGCTAATACAGCTGCCCTTTGAAGAAAAAAGTGAAAATGTCATTTATTTCTACACAAGTACCAATACAGCTAAATAGTTCAAGTACTAATTTTCATTTAAGGGGGCAATGGTGGGTGAAGGAATGCTGGCATGATGCTGAATACTGAGTTATCACACACTTGGTCTGACAGAGATAAACACCATCCAGCTGGGGGATTATGCTGAGGTTTTCCTAATAAGCCCAGTTTTCTGTTCACAAGAGAACCTTTAAAAAGTTGTTCCACTTTGAACAGTGAGCATGCAAAAAATGGTGCAGTGAATCCCACGAGTTTGGAGGACAAGGAATTTAGGTAAAAAACATCTCTTTATTTTCCAAGTATGAGTGACCGAAACAATGGAAGGCACAATAAGCCTGCAAGCTTACAACACCACATTCTGAAAAAAAAAAAAAAAAGGCATTTCCACTCAGCAAAGCTAGTCAGGTTATGCCACTTTTCCGTGGGTTATTTCCAACATGGTTATGATAGCTTAATTGCTGAGTTACCACCTCTTCCCTAAAGTCAAAGGCTCAGATGGTGGGTGAGTTCTGCAAACAACCAGATGGTGATCTAATGACTACAAATCCTCCATTCCCTAGTAGCAAAGATCTGGTGTCTGGCTTCTTCTGTGGTATCAATAGCCGAGCAGCAACATACTGACAGTCCAAGATGGAGATGGACAATTTGTTTTGGCTGATTTTCTGTGTGCTGCACTAAATATCCCACCTGTTTCACATCTCTGGTCTGTGCAATACAGTGCCCTTCCATCTCCTCCCATGCCTCCATGGTGCCAGCTCTGCCCACTGTTCATCTTGTTTGTGTGCACCTTTGCAGAAAGGATTATTTTAGTTATCAAAGCTGTTGTAAACATGCCAAATTCCAAAGGTAGTAAAAATGTCCTGAAATACTTCTTCCAGATAGATAAATTAATAGATGAAAATTGTATCCATCCATCCATCCATTTGCTAATGAAGATTAAAGCCCAGTAGTAGATAATAAAGAAATAATGTTTCTAATTTATTTTTCCTTTCAAGTCTCCACTTAAGACTTTCCTTTAATGAAAAGTTGGAACTTTTTAAACTTTATTTATCACAGCTAAGCTCTCAAAATTTTTTCAACCAGAAACAGAAGTTACTTGATCCTACAAATCCTGAGACTAGCAGAATGATACAGGAGTGAGGAGATTAAAGCTATGAACTAGGTATTTGGGCTTTTATCCTGAATCTATTGAAACCATGCTAATACATTAATCATTTCTGTTCTGCCAGTGAAACCCTTCCTAACTTGGTCAATAGAAAGGATTAAGATGAAAGGAAAGTAGTAAAAGCACTTTCTGTCAAGTGGCAGTGTACATATCCACTTAAAATCAAGTATCTATACAAGGAGCCATAACTACTAAGAGGGAGTTTTCATGTCCTACAATGACTTTCCCCCAAAAATTATTCAATTGGAATTAAAAAATCAAAATCATAAAAGCTTTTAAGAACTAGAACCTCAAGGTAAATCAAATCAGTCAAAACTTTTCACCATAATTTTTGAGTGGATCTTTTTTAAGTATTTTTCCATTTCTTAAGCTAAACTTCCAATTATTTCTCCAGCAAAAGATTTACTTTTTAAAAAGTTGGTTTTGATTTTATTATTTGAAGTAATTTAGGAGCAGGAAGCTGTTTAGATAATTGAAAAAATAATAAGGAGAGAATAGAAGTGATTTTGGATAGCCTTGCAAGTCAGGACATGAAGGATTTCTGATGGTCAAAACTGCTTTCAAAGAAGCCAATTTTAGTAAGCAGGTTTTATGGTAATGGGTGATAATGTTTTACAGGACTGCTGGAGACAAGGCTGCTGTAGAAATTAGATGAGGTGTTCTGGATCTTCAGAGGTCAGAGATGTTGGTAACAGGTAGATATCACAAATGCCACAGATGAAAATAACCAGAGTTTGGCACATATATGTTCATGGCATGAGAAAGAACAAGAGCTGGATATGTTCACAGCTTCCTTCTTTCTGTCACACGTGAGCAACTGCCATCAAAGGGCATATTATGTTTTCTTTCCCCATGGGTGGGTACAGAAAGCAAGTGGTATTTTCACCCAATTCTTCTACTTCTGATTTCCCCATTATTAGAAATGTCTAAACATCCAAATCTTTGAAGGTCTTAACAATTTCATTTTGACTTTTTTAATGCAATTCCTCCTTTTGCTCTCACCCTTATCTACACTCTGTGGAGTTTGTTGTTATTTTGGGGCTTTGAGGTTCTCTAGGGGCTTTTTTTTTTTTTTCTTTTCATTTTTTATGAGCAGTATGTTTACAACATTTTAATCAAAGAGATCAGATCCTGGGATACTACAGATCACTGTTCTTCCTAAATCCCACTTCAAAGGAAGTCTAGAAATAAGAAAGGATTTTCAATTTATGTTTAATAATTGGAGTGGAGCACCTGCTAAGGCAGAATATTATATTGCCTCATATAGTGACAAATGATGAGACAGTGATGTCCAATGACTCTTGTAATGTAAATTGATTTCAGATTACTATGGATTGTCTCTTTAGCTGACTGTGATTTTGCAGACATCTAGGAAAAGAGTGACTGTGCTCTAAATCCATGGTTTTTTAATTTATGAGTTTCAGGTTTGAAGATTGTGGCAGTATTTACCATACTATGTCAATCTATTTCAGATTTCCTATTATAACAATTTAAAATCAACATATCGAGATAGTGATTATAAAGAATTTTTTATATATATATTTTTTAAGGTAACAACAATGAAGATAATAACTTCCAAGTAATTGAGAATTTCCAGAACTATTTTCCTGAAATCCCCTTTATATAGGATATATATCACTTTCTGCTTTGAATTTTATTAATGACAGTAGGTCTCAAGACTAATGTTGTCTGTTTGCAGGAAGGGTGTCATATATGAATAGTATTTTAATGGACTCTTACCTTTCAGGATTTGATGGAAAGATGGAGGAGGATTAAATAGCTTTTTATAACATTTTTGTCACTCATTTGAAATGCTTCACAGTTTAATAAAGGGCACATTAAATGCAGACATACTAATAACCTGAAGATTTAGCCTTTAGTCATTGAAAGCCAGAACTGTACAAATTAAATATTTCAGAGTAAGCTGCATGTGAGCAGATTGTGTCTTTCTCTTTGCACCTAAAATTTCCATTTGAAAACAAGGGGTAGCATGTGGGCACAGCTAAGCCTGATATTTTTAAGTTTCTGCCTTTGGGATCTTTAAAATAGGAGTCTTACTGTATTACATGATTTATTCTTTTGATGATAATTATTCTCCAATCAAGAAAAAAGAATATTAATAGTTTATAGATTTGGTGAGACTCTGATTAGCAACGACAGTCTCCTGTTTTTATGAAAATCTGTATTAAATAAGCCAATGCTTAGAACATTAAACTGTACTTCTCTTTATTTTCTTGACATGTACTACTTAAATATGCTTAATGAAAGAAAAGTGTAGTCTACTGTAGATCACATATTTAATTCTATATATTTTGGTTATCTGAAATTAATTTAGTTAATCTGAGCATCATTAAAAATTTAACTTTTACCAAGTATTTATCATTCACCTTTTGGAAAGATTGTATAGCTACTTTGCTATACTCAGATATGTGGTATGTCTAACCTGGTAAATTATGCTTAAAAATTGTTTTTCATGGTTGTGCTTCCACTATATGAATTCAAACTACAATAAAAAATGTTGACATGCAGATGAATAAAAACTTTTGAGTTGGATTTAAAAATAGTACCTTTTCTCATGGTGCTGGAAATAGCCTATAATTACTTTTTCCAAGTATAATATTCTACTGGATTAACTTTTTTGTCTTCATAAAGTTAATTTATTCTTAATTAGGTAATGATAATGGTCATGAGTGAGACTGAGACCACTCTTGTAAGGTTTTAGAAACAAATGAAAGGAATTTTCCAGAAATTAAGAACAAATGAAATTGAAAATTTTTATGAAGTTTTAATTACAGATAATCTCCATTGCAAAAAATCAATTCTGTGAGATATTGGTCCAAAAAGACAAAATTTTATTCCACCTTAGTTCTACAATTACACTGATAATTTCTTTGTAAACATGTTTTGTGGTTAAGACTTTTCTGATGAACCATAGGGTAGAAATCCCAGCATTCCCCTCCAAGTACCGGGCACATTTCTTCAACCCAGCTTCTGCAATATGACCCCAAAGTACTCTGAACACTAAAAAAAAAAAAATCACTAAGCAGAACTTAATGTAAAATATCATCCTAACTAGCTCATATATATGAGGTATATAGGGTGTAAACAGAGGGAGTGATCCGCATTGGTCAGTCATGAAAACAGATATCCTGTTTGAGAGGATTACAACTGAATGACAAACGTGTATGGACTATGGCAGAAAATAGCTTTTTTATTTAAAATTCAGGTTAAACTTTAGACACCAGCTATTGTCACAATGGTTCGGGAAATTTTAACACCTCTTGTCTATTCTTGTGACATAAACAAGCAATTCTCCTGGCTTTACATATAATAGAAGTGCTAGAACAAAGGTCAAAATGTCCTCAACTCAAGATGTTGAAAGCACAGTAACCTGTACAGAAAACGTTCTGAGATAGCTTATTTTGTTCCAGGACTAAGGATTCATAGTCCATTTCAATTTTGATACACCATCAAAAAGCTTTTTTGTCAAGTAGTTGTGTTATAGATAGAAACAAAGAAGCTTCTATTTGCTAAAATACTGTAAAATTTGTTTTGTTTCTGGAGATATTACACCCAGAAAAAAAAATGAGAAGGGCTCTACAAAACATTTCTTGACATATGGTCTTTGGGCTTTCCAAGTTCTTGGGTTCAGTGTGTTGACTTTAGAATACTGAGAAGTCAAGTAAAATCCATGCAGGCTCCTCCATGATTTCCTAGGCTCACTGTAATTTAATGTCCATATGCTGCTTTTCATCCCCACAAGATGACAGTGATCATAGAACCCTGCAATCTGTTACGGGTCACTCATGTGGCTTTTTTTAAAGGAACTTTGAACACCAGAGGGGGTATTTCAACCTAAGTCTAAAGGGCTTGAAGGAATGCAGAGTGTTTGGTTGTGCATCTCACCCCTTGATAGAGCTCAAATATCTAGAGATGCAAAATCTTTCTTTTTTCCTTGCTCAAAAAAATACTGTTTGTCTGATAGGGTCAGATATGGTGAACAGACAATTTAGATATGGGAACTTAATGCATTAAAGAAATCTGGTCTCACAATAATGAGCTCAGTTCAACCCTCAATATTTGAATCTGCCAAGGATCAATACTTGGCTAAGAAATTAGTGCAATTTTTAGGGTTGAAATTAAATAACCGTTTTAGGCATATTTGGTGAAACAATGATGTCATGCAGTGTCTCACTTTGGAATAGCCAACAGCTTCATTTAGCACGAAATGATAAGTTGCATTTCCTTTCCAGCTTTTAAACCCGTTTGAAAAGTCTTTAGGTTGTCAGGGTGGCTCATTTCTCAAAATAAAATAAATTAGAATAAGAAATATTGACTTAGTTTATCTAAAAATTTTAAAAAAAAACCCTCTCTATATTGTCTGCCTTTTTTTAGTCTGTCAGCCAAAATTCGTCTGAATTTACAAATAATTTTGCCTCTTTCTTCCTCTGTTTTCAAAAATAAGATATTCACTGCAAAAGGATTGCCTTTGTCGAGGCAAAGTGAATTGTATAAAAGCTTTGTGTACATCTGAGGAAGCAGCCATAGTCATTGTCTACATGATATTTCACTGGGAATTCTCTCTTTGACATCGTCTGAGTAACTGGAACTGCCACAATTCTAAACAAAATGTAATGTATCCTGCTTAGACTGTTTCTCTTTGCTAATGAGCCTGTAGTAGGTATTTCTGTCTTCTCCCCACTCTAGCTTCTTCCATCCATAAACTTCCCCTCTCTACCAAAAACATTACAAATGTCACCTTATTTGTATCATCATCCTTGAATAGCTCCAAGCAAATTTATATACATGAACCTTTTCATTGACTTAAGATGCCTTTCTTAGGAGGATAAGAATTAGTTAGAAGCATTACTAAATAGGTCAATTCCCATGATGTTACAGTCTCTGGATAGTCCTCCATTTTATGCATAAAAAAGCAAAGGATTTTCTTACCATATCTTTAATGTGTAGAAACCTTATGTTCTCTGTGAATTTAGAAGAGGAAGAAATTATTATTTAAACTGAATTACTACCCATACCCCCCACAAGAAGACGTAGATTGAATCCAAGCAAACCACAGAGATTACTGGCAAAGCTGGCAAAGGAGCCAACACCACTACTGTTTTATCAGGCATCCAGGGAAGAGAATGAGCATAAGTATTTACTTCATGAGGACAAATATTTCCTCCAATACTCTCCCACAGGGAATATATTTCAATCTACCAATAAAGGAGGTACATTCTAGATAATTTTAAAGCATTAGAGTGAAGAAAAACTGATTATATAGTGTTTAATCTAAAAGCATTTGTCCTGGCTTCTGTCCAAATCTCTTGTATAATTATAGAACATTCTTGCTGTTCTTTTGGCCAAGCTCCAGTAAAACATCAGTTTAATATCTGCTAAGTATGTCAGAAGTATGAAAACTATATCCTACACATAGGATGTGGATTTAGTGGTCTGGAAGGTATCTGCTGCAGCCACCGTGTTTCCATGACTACCTTCTGTATTAACAGTAAGTGCTCATTCCCTAACACCAGAAATAAAATCCTCTCTTGCAACACATGGGCTGATTTTTTTGGTTTTTTTTCCTCACAATTAGCCACTTTCTCCACTAAGATTCAACCATTCATCTTGGCTCTCAAAGAAGCTGCTCTCATATTTATTTTCCCAGTTCACCACACTTTTTTATTTTTCATGTGGTCATCACAATGGCATTTGGTGGTGGAAGACAGCAGCATTGAACAGGGCTCTGCTTGGTAATCGGAGTCAGAAACACAAGAAGCACATCAGTTATTGTTGTGAGCAGTGAAAATTGTTCACTGACCCACGGAGAAATGACTGACTATTTTTAGTCCACAAAAAGACCCATATTCCATTTACCCTACTGTTCACCTATAAGAAAAGACTCCAAGTGATGCACCTTTGCATAGAAGGAGTAATAGGGACTGTCCTCATGCATTTATCTCACAGCAATAGGAACCTTAAATGGTTTTATATTTCATTACACTACTACAGCTGTTGAGCTGGGCTGTGGTAGCATTGAGGGTTATTTTGCCAGCCATAAACAGATGGTGTATTACAGGCAAAACACAGTGGTGCTGTGAAGACAGTGGGTGAAATCCCAGACTAGGATGGGACTTCTGCTGTCAGCCTGGGTAGTTCTTCAGCACTGCTTTCCGATAAGGCTAGCAATCATAAAAATGTGTATTAGTTGTGTTCTACTGGATGGAAAACATCAAGTCAGCCATTTATATAAGAAAAGTTTTTGTGCTGTTTATGAGCACTGTAGAATGCCCTAGATGGTCTATACAAAGGCAGTATAGAAATGTAAAATGTTATCCATAAAAGAAGATGTGAAACTTATCATTTTGCAAAAATAAACAGGTCAAAGTTTATGTAATTTGGAGACCCAGGTTTTCCTAGTGCATTGCAGAAAGAGGAAAAAAACAGTGAAACCAGGAAAAAAATAAGAAATCCCTCTCCTCGTTGCAGAAAGGTTGGACTAGATGGTCTTGGGAGGTCTCTTCCAACACAAACTATTCTATGATTCTATGGATTAATATATGGGGAACACACTGGTTATATAGAATGCAAGTGAGAATGGTTTTAATTAAAGGTGGACAGGAAAAATGCTTGTTCTAACCTTGCAATGAACATTTCAATTTCTTCATATCTTTACAATCTAGCAAATACTGTAACTAGTATAGCTCCATCAGATTATACTGTTAGGGTCCAAATTCATCCCTATTACAATACCACTCAGAGCAGTATTTATGCTTACAGGATGTATTTTAAGACTTGTTGAAATAATAGTACCTGAGCTATTAAACAGCACATGGACACCCATGTAAGAATATATGCTTATTTCTATATCATATGCAGCTGGATATTTCATCTTGATTGTAGGCTGATGATATGGAGTATCAATTTAAGATTGACAGAGCAGTAACTGCATATATTCTTCCATATATATTTCCTTCCCTAAAACGATGAATTAAATTACAAAGTGTTATTCCTGATTTGCATCTTTACTACTTAGCCTTTTTTCATGTTACCTGTGCCTTTCTGGTACAAAAGCATCCTAAAAGCACTATGCTTACTACAAATCAGTAGTGAGAAGAAAAATAAGTAAAAGGATATCTGGTATGTTATAACAGATATTGCAAAGATTCCTATTAAAAGCAGGAAGATTTCTAGAAAAAGAGTGAAGATTTAGGTGTGTAATGAGCATCAGAAAAATTATTCTCTTCCCCCATTAAGCTTATGATACAACACCCCCAGCCTATAAACAGTTATGTAAATGCTTAATTTGAAGCATATGAGTCATCTCATAGCTTACAGAGTGTTAAGCAGTTGCCTCATTGCAGAAATGTACCTTAGACCAGAGTGTTAACAAGGGTGCTTTTTGCTAAGGTTTCACTAGCGATTTGTTCAGAGCCCTCTCCAGTGTCTGGACATTCAGATTTTATTTATTCTTTTCCTAATAAATTGAAAGTAATATTGCCCTACAGATTATACTGAATTACACTTGACACCCTTTATATGAATACATTGATAAATATTCCCTTTTCTTCACACTTCTGCTAGTAGCCTGCCAAAACAAGTGACCTCTTTGAGGAACAGATGAAGAAATAGTGAATGAAGAAATGAGCAATCACAAATGTAACTAGCAGTGCTTGTTATCACAGCGACATTTACTGGTCTCCACCAGAAGGAGGATCCATTGCAATTTTAATCTGATTTCTTCAGAAGAGGCAGTATTGATAGATCTACAGTACACAGCACATCCTACAGTGATAACGCTGTTGGGGTTCAAAATGAATAAACAGTAAAGATGATCTAATACAGCATTTTACAGCTTTATAGCTTTCAGGATCATATCTATTATATCTGCATATTGGTTTACTGTGTGACATACCCAGGCCTACTCATTCATTACTCTGATGCTGGGGAGTCTCTATTGTGGAATCTTTTTGCCTTGCTGCCCCTGTATTAATTAAACAAAACAGAGGACAAATTTCTCGGAGTTCTGGTGGCAGGTAGATTAGAAAGTGTCAATACGTATCCCAACGTCCTATAGAACACATGTAGCAGAGCTGGAACTACACCTGAATGTTGAGGACAGTAATTCTTAGGAAATTTTCTTAGGAAAAGGTAGTTTCACCCAGAACAAATGGGCTTCACAGCATTTTGGTAAATCAAACATCTCTAGATTTGTGGCAAGTCAGTGGAGTTCCCCAAATTTACAGTGCCCTGGTCTTGAATATTGACAGTCATGCAAGATGTTTTGTATCTGATCAGTAGAGCTGGAAGTCTGAATTTCCTGTGGGCTACAGTTGTCTTGGCAGTAGCTTTACAGTCCAACATGACAGGTACATTGATCTTGCTGCATCCTAGGTCTTGAGATGGTCAACAGGGAGGCAGTCTACAGGCTACAGCTTTGAGAAGCCCAAGCTGTACTTTCAAGGTCCATGTTTCCAGACAGAAAGAGGGAAAGTCTTGGGATCCCCAGCCCCAACTACGTTACTCCCCTTCAGAGAATTTTAAAACTCTGAGAACATAAGTGGGTCAAGATCCAACAAGGTTGCCAAACTTTTGCCTACATCACTTGACTTCATATTCTGCAAGTCCTGGGAGGGGCCCTGGGAGAGATCCCAGCATCTTATCTAACAGGCCAGCCTTGCTTTTATGACTGTCCTGGGCTAACAGATCTGAGGTGCTAGTCTATTCAATTTAAATACGCTAGAAGATAGAAAAAAAAAATCAATAAAACAAAATAACATTATAACAAATTCTTTTTTATAAGAAATCCTGTGTCCTGGAAGTCTCTGCTTTTCACCCCACCGTCGCAGCCATATAAAATTCTGTTGAACCCAATGTGTCCAGTCTATGAATTATTCATTTACAGTAAGTTGATAAACAGAACTGTAAAAATTCTAGGTGAGATTTATTTTTATTCCTGTCTATCCAATCTAACAATTTGCCTTTGTAGTTTTAAACCATCTATTGAAGCTCCTCATGTTCCCACTTAGTGAAAGGGTAAGTTAGTAGCTTTGCATTTATCGTCTTTCTTAGTGAAAATCTTGAGGTTTACAGATCTTTACACAAACAAGAGCTCATCTGCAATATCTCCCATGTCACCAAGATTTTATTCATAAAAGTGACATTTAAGTACTAATAGCTTTTTAATAGAAATATCTCTAAAATGAATATAAAAAAAAGCAGATTTCTTTTCCTTCAGAGTCTTCATTTATGCAGAAAATGTCATGTCAACCTTTTTCTTCTGCCTTTTCAACAAATGCTCTTTTCAAACTTAAATTTCAGTTTCATTCTAGTATGTAACATGTGCTAATCATATTAGGAATGATTCATTTTATTCAGAATGGCAAACTGCTGCTCTTAGCTAGTTCTTATTCATAATGCCACTCTTAAATGTACAGCAGAAGAATCTCGACGATGTAGTGGCTGTTCTCAGCCTGTTCTCCCACATCTCTTTTGCAGTGTTTTGCTGTATTTTGTGGACTTTTTTATTTTTCCTGATCATTCCCCATACTAATTAATCTCATAATATTTGATGATCTCTAATGTTAGGGGCTTGGCAGATTTCAGCATTCCTAACTTTAGCTGTGAAGACAGAGGTGTAAGATGCATCTTCTTGTTAGCAGGGTTCAGGCTGTCTCTCACCTGTCCTGGGTGCTGGAGATCTAGGCCTGGAGTCATCTCCAGGCAGGAAGGAACTGGCAAGTGCAGGAGACCTTTAGGATGGGGAGGAGAGTGATGGGATGAGAGGCAGTGACTTTGGAAACATGGGCAACAAGAGTGTTGTGGGATTTTGAGGAGAAACATCAATATCCTCGTCTCTCAGCCTTTTTCTGGAACATGCTTTTAGGCTATTACAGTGTCACTGGGTAGTGCCAGTAGCCCATCTTTAAGAGGATATTTTCTCATTATCATCATCCAGCTTTCCATGTGCATACCCCTGAGGAGCTCAACAGCAATCTTTTTCTGCTTCCCAACTACTCCTTCCACACAACAGTGACCAGAACATTCAGAATCGAAATAGCTTTTTCAAGAATTCTTTATTACAGCATAAGGACAAAAAAATGAGCAGGACATTGACAAGTTACTACTGTTGCCATTCAGTTAGCTTTTCTTTCACATTCATCAGAACAGGTATGAGTTTTACGGACTGACTCAGAGGAAACAGAAAAGGTATAGGACCAACCACCCCTTGTCATCCTTTTACCTGCATTTCACATCAAGGGAGTGCTGCCTGCCATCAGAGTCTTGAAAAAAATTCTTACTTCATCTTTAAATGACCACTTGGAATAGGAACAATTTTGCCTTTTTTGCCTTGCTTTTTATAATTTTCCTCTGTTTTTCATGCTTCTTAAATTACCTCATTATTTAACAGTTGAACTTTGTTTTCCCACGCTACAAAGTGTTTTAGGACAATAATTTATGCGAAGGATAGTTTAATATACTTTCTATCCAAAATCTAATGCATTTAAAAAAAAAAAAAAAACAAAAAACTAAACAGCTCTTTCCAAACTTGAATTATAGCTATCTCTGCTTATCCTGAAAAATGAAGAAAATAAACAATAACAAGTTGGAGATGAAGCACTCAGTTGGATAAGATCACATAGCTGCTTATCATATCAATAAATTTATGTCTTTTAACTTCTCATACAAATGCACATTTTCTTTAAAAAGCTCATTGTTGAACTTCTATCAGAAGGCTTTTTTTCCTTTTTGTTTTTGTGTCCCAGTGCTAATGAAGCTGATTCCTTGCCCTGTTTTATATGCACATCCTGTTAGAACAGACAAACAGCCTACAGAGGACAGCAATATGACCTTGCTTTTTATTATTGGCACTGTTTGAGTATAAATGCTGTCAGAATTTTCATCAGAAAATTAAGGTTGGACTCAATGAACCTCATGGGTCCCTTCCAACACAGCATATTATGTGATTCTGTGATTCAGTGACTATGACTCTCTTATCTAGACGTTTGCCCTCATGCTATTGAATGGTACAGGTTGCTGGGATAGTACAGCTTTGCTCTAATTCAGTATGTATAACTGTTTTCTTTCCCACTTTTTCCTTTTGAAGATCAATCATCCTAAATTGACATTAAAGTGTTTTAAAGTGGTTTCTTTCTCTTCACTATTCTCACCTCAGATAACTCTTATGACTTGAATTAAGATACATATGGATTTAAACTCCTTTGAGAGTGTACGTTATGCATATAGGAAATTGGATGGCTATGTAATCATGCACTACTTAATGCCTAAGGCCATTCATTTTGACCTCTTTTATAAATAATATTCATTTTCATATGTCTGCGATTGTGACCCATTTTTAAAAGGGGGGGGAGGGGGGGGAAATTGCCATTTAGATGCCAAAGGACTGAAAGTAAACACCATACTAAGCACTTTCTGAAAATCCATCATCGTTTTACTATCCAGTAGTTTGTAGCAGCACTTACAAATTATTACCTTGCTAAAAATATTAAAGCCTATAGCTGCAATGGTATTCTTTAGACCAGGAGAGGGACTATGTGCTGCAAGGGTTAACACACCCTCTTCTTCCTCAGACCTGGGTTAAAATTCTAGCTCCAAGTCACAAGTGCAAATAGGTTTTGAAAACTTACCCTGGTCCCTCGTGGACAGATGTCCACATTATAAAGCCATCATGAAGCTTGGGATGACTGGCAGCCTCAGCTCTTGGAGGGGGGCAGAGAACTCTTGAGCAGTGGCACCTGCACCTCTGAAGAGACCTGTGCTGTTAAAGACACCAGCCTGCCACCTCTCTCCTTGCACAGTTTGTATCAAAAATATTGCATAATGAATATTTGTCTCTGTTCCTGTAACCAGCAGCTGTCGTACCTTATATTTCTATTGTCACTCAAACCCTGCTTTTAGTCCTTGCTTTGAGACCTGCAAAACCTGTTAAAAGCACAAACAACATTGTAGACAATGCTCTGATTTCCCGGGGTTTGGATGACACACGGTGAAATTTTCCTTCACTTTCTTCTACTTTTTAGAAATGCCACAAATTCTATGCCTCTCGAAACACTTAGAAAATTTTAAAAAAACCCAACCAAACAAACAAAAACCACAACAACAAAAAACTACAATATTGGTGGGCATGCAGCAGGAGGGTGGGTTGCATAAATTCTTCAGGAAATTCACAATTAAGTTAGTAACAAGGGTTGTTATCCTGCTTGCTGACATCAGGCTTTTGGCTTCAGATAGAGGAGCCCTAAATGTCCCAGAAGTTTTGCTGGCAGGACCCTGTGCTGTGCAACCCTGGAAATTACAACTAAAGGAGAATGAAGATGGACTAGGCAAATGAGGCCCACATGGCTGCTCCAAGAAGATAATCACTTCAGCCTTGCTGCTGTTCAGACTTTCCAGTACTCACAAGCACCTCTTTTTGGCAAAAATTTGCAAGAAATCAAAACAATTTAATGATTAATTGTTTTTGAGAAGGAAGTTATTTTGGGAGAATCACATTTTACGGTGTCCAGGACTGCACCTACTTCAAACACAGATGGGGAATCGGCTCTGCTGCTTCCTACAGCACCTCCAGTCCGGCCAGGACATTTTCCTGTTACAGAGTGACAGTCAACATGAAGCCAGTCCTTGAGCAAGTGTTATTGAGGAGTACAAGAATAACTCTCCCCCTCTCACCTATGTGGCACAAGAACAGCTCTCTGTAGAGAGGAATGAAGGCCACAGGTCTTCACCCATCTCAAAAACAGAATGAGGGAAGGCAAGCTTCTGGGGTTGGGAGCAATGGGCAAGCCCTTCTGTAGAAGAGAAGCTTTCATCCAGAGCGAGGACCTGGAGGGAAGAGCCGTGTGGCCCAGGAGTGTGTGTCAGGAATCCTACCTTTGGCCAGACACATTTTTCCCTGTGGGAATTCTGCTTATAACACAGATCCTTTACTCCATTCGTATACCCACAGGAGAGAAAGCAGGGTATGGCATCAAGATCTCAAGTTTATTCCCTTTTCTAAACTTACTTCCTTTAAAGTCAGGTAGCACAAATGCAGTGGTAGCTGGATTCTTTTCATTCTGTTGGTGGTATTTGTACAGCTGCCTTCACTAAAGTGTTGTCTATCAATGTGCAATTTTATTGAGGTATAATCTAAAAGTGCCTGTCTACCTTTCATGTGGAAAGAATCAATAGCAGTGTATTCCAGCATGTGTATGATCCAAGAGTACAGCATATTTGTCATGGAGAAGCAACTGGGTTTCTCCATTTGCATCTTTGTGAACTAGAGGGTTTTGTTTTAATGGATTTTGTTTCAGTGTTTTCTTAAGAAAACAGAGGACTAATTCACTTATGCAAGAGAAATAGAAAGACTACATGATGTAATGACTACTGTATAAAAGCAGAAAACCCAGTGCTGTTAGAAACAGCATGCATTTCCATTTTTATGCAATAAAAATATTTGATGTGGTAGGATTATTAGATTATATAAATTATATTAGACCATGTGATACCTAATTAAACGGCCAAGTATTTCTAAGGATATGCTAAGCATTAGTATTTCCTCTGTCTGTTGTAATATCTTCATGATGTAAAGTGGGAACACCACAATTTAAAGCAGAAGCACATTTAAACTCTATATATATCACTCTTTTTCACTCTTTTGCTCACATAGAAAAACCCAGTATGAATAAATGTGATGTACTTTCCAACCATCAGAGGCTTTACTGTAGTAAAAGGGAAAGTTGGTGCTGATTTTATTTGTCTGTTTTATTAGTAATCAACAGGTTCAGTTCATCAGGGCTCCAATTTTCAGTGGTTCTTAATGGCTTTCCTGGTGAAAATCAGAACTGACAAGTGGCTTCATATATTTTTCAAACAAATTGAAATATCTTGTTTCACGTAATAGATGCACTTTATTTAAATTGTATTTATCCTGTTGTGCCACATGGCTTCATGGGAACAGTAGTTTTTCCTATTCAAATGCTTCCCAAACTAGTCTGGGTTTTTTCCAAATGTTATTTTCCATCATATGATCTGATCTAACGGAACAGATTAAATCATGAAAATCTTAGAACTGCTAATGTTTCCAATGTGTGCTGAAGAGAAAGATCAGAGATAGGTAGAGTGCTAATTATTTGTTGTTCGTTATTTGGAGTCTCAGTTTCTTTAATACTCACTTAGCAGGTGTAGGTGACACTGTGCATGCTACTTCTAAAAGCTCTTCTTTTAAAAAAAGTATTCCATATGCAGCCCATCTCCACAGTATTTTCCAGAATACCTCCCTGCTTCCTTGCAGCCTAGTTAATCAGTGGTAGACTTCTTATGAAAAAAAAAAAAAAACAAAAACAAAAAAAAGGCAAAGCAAAGAATAGTCAGGCTATAAGGAAAAGTAAAACCATGGCTTATTATTTAATATATATATGTGACTTCAAAGCTGAGAAATTGCTGTATGCACCCAAATTACCTCCCTCTTTCCAAAACAGTTAAAGAGCAGCTGGTATGAGACATTCTAGCAAGACACATTTTCTAATTCAGTTCATTAAATTCTATGTCAAAAGAAACCAACTGGATGAACAGTTAGGGGCTGAAAAAGCCACAAGTTGAATTTGTATGTAAACTGAATTGTCAAGTCTGTTCCTTAAGATTACATATATTTACATTTAAGTGTGATCTGACATAGTAAATTGTTTGCTACAGCTGCCCAGAGTTAATATCTTTTGGAAAAAAAGTATGTTGTTTATCATTATCTCGAATCCAGAACATCATCTGCTATTCTCTGTGAGGAAAGTGTTGTGCACTGCACCTGGGAGAGAGGCTGGGAGAAGGTATTGGGACTGCAGCTGACTGCTGTGATTTATAGCATGGGTTTTTGACATGGACACTCACAAGACACCAAAGCAAACCCACTATATTCTGTTCAGAAAAAAACAGGAAAATCTGTACAGTGAAAAATCCGAATGCTTCTATCTGCTGGAACAACACTCTTCAGGTTAAAAAAAAATAAAAAAAAAATAAAAAAAAAAAGTCAACTATACATTTCAAAGGTAAAGGAAAGTAAAGTGGAAAGGGAGCTGTGCTATTGCAAGTGTGTTTTTCCAGCAACTCCTCAGCAAAGCAAGTCTAGCAACAGCTGTGTTCTAACAGAGAGCCACCAAACTCCTGCTTTGAGTCTGCTGCTGCTTTGCCTCTGGATTCTGTTTGGGAAGGAAGAATGCATAGTGAGTGCTGTAATGGCTTGAAACCAGCAGAGAAAGTATTCCGGCTTTGTAGTTTCTTGAGGCCCAGAGTCACCTGCAGAACTCTAGGAGCTTATAGGTCTTATCGCATTTCTTATCAATAAGTATTCTTTACCAGAGGGACACATATCAAATAATTTTCTTTTTTTTTTCTTTTGCCTAATGCAAACTCCCTGAAATGTGAAAAGATAAACAGGAAATCCCTCTGTTTTCCCAAAATATAACCCAGAGCAGGACTTCACAAAGCTAAAGACACACAAGGCCTTTCTGGGAGGCAGTGGCATCCCCAAGGGCACTGACTCTCTTTTGAGGCACAGGAAGAGACCATACAGTTCCTTATGGGAGCCTTTATGGGACTCATTTATGCAAGGGGAACCTTGGGCTGCTAGCTAAGGTTGTTTTCTTACTATGTAGCATCATTAAAATGCAAAAACCACAGCACCATAATCAAAGGCAGTATGGTTGAAAGAGAATCCAGAAAAAAACATTGAACAATACTAAGCTGTGTATGGAGTGAACAGATTTAAAGCTCTCAAGTCATAAGCCTGTAAGAGCTAAAAAGCTTCTGAAGTATGACATTTAGAGCCACCTCTATTTTTTGGGTTTTTTTCCAATTGGAAATATTTTGTTACCCAGGATATTTTCTTGGAACTCATATCTAAAAACAGCTAAGCTTTAAAATAGAAATTATTTTTTGATCTTGCAGGGAGGGCACAGTAAAAAAATGTTTGTAAATGGATTTGTTAAAAAAAAAAAACAAAAGAATCAGCTTCTAGAGTAAAAGTTAAGTCAAGCTTGTAAAACAGTTGCAGTGGCTTTCCTTTTCTTTAGCAATACCTGCTTTATACTTGTAATAGTGGTCTCCCACTCCAGCCTCTACTTCTGAAAAGGAAGGAGTGAAAAATACTTGCTGAACAGCTAATTTATCAGCCTGACATTACCATCCATCAAGAGGAGAGGCCTGCTGTTAGGAAAATCAAGATTATTGGTTCACAGGTTTTGTTACCTCTTGTGAAATGAGGGCAAGTTTAACAATCTACGTACCTGAGAGATGTTCTGAGCATTTCGATGCCCCAGTCCCATACATCTCTTCTTTTCCTGCAGTCTGCTGTGGTGGTTTCTGTCTTCATTGACTCTCGCCGACAGTCCTACTGCTAAAGAGCCCACTCAAAGCATAAAGGATTTGGGTTTCTTTTCCTTCACAAACTATGAAGCAGTCCACTGCAAATTTTAAATATCCTTAACTTAATCTTAGATTTTGTCATGTATGTTTCAGTATAGCACCTTATAGAGTGTTACAGACTCCAATATCTCAGGGCTGATGGCAGGGAACATGTCAGCAGCAACATATAGACACCTTCACCGAGTGTCCTGCTGTTGAACTGTAAATCAGCAGATGGAAGCTGTGGAAGGCAAAGGGCTTTTCACATGGCAGCAGATAATTATGAGTGGGTGACTGAGTTTGGCCCTATGGTGAACAAGCAGTGTTTTCTTAGTAAAAAGAACAACAAAAAAAACCCCTAATGAAGCCTTTTTTTCTTTTCTTTCCAACTGAAAAGAAAAAAAAAAATCAGAGATTGAAGGAAGTTGTTTTAATAAATCAAATAAATAGTGAGATCTACAAATTCAATAAAAGTTCAAATGGTACAACCTCTCTCTGATCTTGTTGAAAACTTCCACTGATTTTTTTTTTTTTTTTTTCTGTGAAGAAAGGGTTGTGTGTACTCTCAGTTTACACAATTATGGCCTGATGGACTTATTCAAAATGTAATTCAGATTCCCATGCAATCAACATTCCACTCTGCAGTATAGCAAAAAATGGACAGGCCTATTAATGAAGAAATATAGCTGTGTAATCACATCCAGCCCTTTGTATGATGCTTGCATGATAATACTTAGTGGAATGATTATACCCAGCCCTTTCAAACCTACACGTATTGAATTCAAAGTAGAATGAATTTGCAGATTGTATCTTCAGAACTGTATGGATACCAGACCTGATTGCTTGCCAAAGACTTCAAAACCTTCCACTCAGTGATGAGACCAGAATTTTCCCAGAGATTAGTTCCCATGTTGCAGTTATATTTCAGAAAACAGTCTTTCGTTTTGCTTTGTTTTGGTTTGGTTTTCAGTTTGTCCTGATCTGCTATATGAAACATGCAGCAAGACAGTTACATTATGGGAAGAGAGTACAAGATATCAAGATGCAAAAATATTATGTAAACTGAAGAGAGGCGTAGCAGGAGGTGATGCTTTGTGTAGGCAAGGAAGGAATCAAGAGGGATCTCTGCAGTTCATTCTGCTCTGAGAAATTAGTCAGAGATCTTGAGTATATGATCATATGATCAAGACCTGTGGCTGAAAACTATGTGGTACCTCATTTTCCTTTGTTATTTGTTTTTGTTTTTTTCTTAATCACATTTGCGTGAAGGCTTTCAACAACTGTTGAACTGTTTTAGGACAGGAGACTTCTCTGAAAATCAGAACAGCATCTGCTTGCCTGCCCTCTGGGCTTGGCAGACAACATTGGCAAAACAAGTGGGTCATTGACTTTTTAGAAATTGCTGTGGATCTGTCACACCTAAGAATTTAACAGCTTTCACATCTCTCCACTTGGAAGACTGATATTTTGTCAGTATTTTTTCTTAAATGCGAGAGGAAAGAACAGTATTTAATTCCTGGGTGAAAGATTTGATTGCATCTGTCTTGGCCTTTTATAATTTTGAGATGTTAACATTCCAAATAAATGGCATACTTGTAAGTGTGTAGGTATTGCCTAGGTATTTCCTGTACGTAAGTTTTATAAATGGTTTACGTTCCACGGTAAAAGAAAGTCCCACAATTCAGTGCACTTCAGATTTCCACTCCTTTGGCCCTCAATATTACTAGAAGTTGAGCATGGCTCTAGAACACTTCCAATCTTTGTGGATTCTTTTAAAAAGAGGTTTCAGAAGATGTCTGATTGTTATCACTTCTTCCAAGGAAAATGGTTGTCCTTCACTGAAGAATCTGTCAAATCAAAGGCTAGAAGGGGTGCTACCATGGTATATGCTACCTTGTATGACTAATGGTGCAAGTGTAACTTAGATGACATTTCACTAACCACAAAACATTGCTAATTGCAAGTAGCAGGCTGATGTTTTTAATTAGAACTTATACACTAGGAATTTACTTAGTTTTTTTTTTTTTTAAATAATGTTTGAAAGTTAGACAGTGCCCTCTGCTGGGCTCAGGCTCCCATAGCAGTAGTTTGCGAAGTGCCCCAAACGTTGACAATTGACACAAAATCCGTTTTGCTCTGCAGAAGGGATTTGCAGGTTTCAAGGAAGTACACTTTGTTGTGGTCCCTTCTTGCATTCTGCTCTACTTGGAAGCATACTGTGCAACAAAAATTGGTCTCATTTTAGATGGCAAAGAGCTTTTGACTAATTTAGTTTGAACCCAGTTGGCTAGAGCTGACTGAGACTTTATCACAGTGAGCAGCAGGAACATGTAGTGCTATATATTCCAATTTTTACAAAAATAAACTCAATACAGTAAGAACAGATTCAACTTCAGAAATAGGGGTGATGGAGAAATATGCAGTTGAACTTACTTTTTATGTGTTCTCTTGTATGTCTTTATTGCATTATTTCACAGTTTAAAAAGTTATAATTATATTGAGAAGCCGAAAGTGTCATTTTTCTCTTTATCCTTTCTTTAAATTGTTTGGAATTTTTGTTTGTTTTTCGATGGGGCTGCTAATAACACTATCAGTTAATACTAATAGCAACACTATCAGTTTCGCTTAATAATTCTACTCTCAAGCCTTTGAATTTTCCAGGGTCCATTAAAAACAAAACAAAACAAAACAAAACAAACAAACAAAACCCCACACAACAAATTAAAAACCCACAAACAAACAAAAACAATATAATATCTCACATCAAAGGGGACAGAGAGATGAATTTCCCCAGTAATTTAATTGAAAACGTTTAGTGAATTTCAAGCGAATTTAAAATCCTTCAAAGATAGACTATAAAACTGTAATAATCCAGCATTTCCAGGAAAATTGAAATTAGTGGCATAGAAAGAATTACATATCCATTCATGAAACTTTTATGGGTTTTAAATCATTTGTCTGTTTTTTCTCAGCACAGAAAACACATGGAGGGAAATAGTTGCATAGAGTTAGCTGTGAGTGATTTCTATTAACTGACTGGCAGGTTGTTTGTAGCTTAAAGAAGAAGAAAAGCAGCTGCTGTATTTATTATATGTTACATGTTTTCTAAAAATCTGCAGACTTCTTAAAAGGAGATTGCCCATGCAGAGCAGCTGCTCTGTGCCAAAATATGCATCCTCTGTCTACTCACTTCAAAGGTGCACTTCTAGGGAAAATGCAGCCCATGCTCCACTCATTCACTCACTCTTATGGATGGCAGCTCTGGAGCAGAGATGGATGTGGTCCCAAAATACTCTGTCCACTCATACTGTTGCCCTTCAGTCAGCCTTTACTTACATTTGTCTGCAGCTGTGAACCTCTTCGCTTCACCAAGTGAGCTCCACGCCCTCTGTTACTCCGAGCTCTGGAGTAACAGACCTCCTCATTAATGGTCACAGTTAGTCATTAGCTGGTCACTGAATCTTGCTTGATGACCTGCTAATGAACTCCCCACTGGCTTATTGTGGAGATTGGTCAAGGTAGACAGGACAGGTAATTTATATCTGAAGCCCCGGCAGGCTAACGGCCTTCACTGAGTAACTGCAATCAACACAGTACTACAAAGTGGCATTAAAGTCTTCCTAATTGATTTCTCAGTTGTAACTATTTCATGTTGAATGGAAGCTTTGGATGTTATGTTTAGAAATATGTTTGCATATTTTATTTGGTGGGATCAGGGCGGAATTTGTTTAAGAATTTAATAAGGAAAACAGCCTTAATCTTACAAACTCTTTTTACTTTTGACATTTTTTGCCCTTAACAGAAGATGTTTATTTTTGAAAAGCAAATCTGTGCACATGAATATTCACCTGCAAAAGGCCACTCAGTGCAAAAATCAGCTCTCAGGGGGTACCTGTTAACTACAGGAGCCTGGAGAGCTTTGATGGTTCAGCACCTGTGGTGTCTCATCTCTGTGAATCATGGATAAATTGGCCAGAAGCTACAGTTCCTCTAGCTGTGATCTTTTCAGTTCTTAAAAGCTATAAAGTTTCAACCAGACCTTGGCTTGGTAGGAAAGCTCTGGAAAAAGCCCAAGAAGTGGCAGTGATGCATTAGGTAGCACTCTTCCCTCTAAAACTGGTAGATAATGTCACAGGGGTTATCCAATTATCACAGGAGCCTGCTTTGGCTTTAGATGTGCAGGTATCTTTTCCCTTTTAGAGAGTGAACAGATTTCACTGTGGCCAAGACATTCATAATCTTTTAAGGTTTTGTATTTTCATTTTCACTGGTTCAAGTATCATAATTTTGATGCAAAAAGAAAACAAAGCAAAAAACCCAACAATAACAACAAAACCCACAAAGGATAAAAAAACCCCAAACCCAACAACAACAAAAAAAACAGTTGTTATATATCTGCAATGAAACTGCTATAAGAAACTCGGTTTGCATGTCCTGTGCAAGGATATTTATCAAGTTCCATCACAGGTTTTCATGCACTCGACCCACATTAAGTGGTGTCCTGATGCTCATCTTATTCCTGCAAATGGCTAAAAGATTGTAAAAATGTTTCCCCCAGTGCTTCCAAATGGCACGTCTTGAGCTGTGTAGAGATTAAGGACTTGAGCTTCCAGGGAGGTGTCCTGACAATTGCTCCCTGGAGTGCGGAAACAGGAGTTATGGTTGTCTTTAGAAAGGGAGTTTTTGCCCTCTCACTGAAGATTCTCATCTTACATTTGGTAACTTTGCTCTAAATTATATGAGATTATAAAAATTTCTCATTATTCAGAGATTCTATTTCATGCTCTTCGATTAGATATGAGACCCTTCTCTCCATCCTAGTTTCAAGTACTGAGGTACTCCTGTCTCCTTAGCAGGTGCTGCTGGCAAAGCATGTGGCTCCACCCAAAACTTCATGAAATGACTAAAAGCAACTGAGTTCCTAAACAGCTTGTGAAAGCAGCACAGATGGTATTACTTGATGTTGCCCATTTTGAAGACAAACATTTGATTTTGCACCTTTTGTGGTGCGGATGTGAGAGTTCAAGCCAGAGAGAGGAGTCAGATGCTTTTACAGAAAACCATAAATTATTTCAGATAAATAAGACATTTATTACATAATTACTCATGTTCTTTTTATACAGTGTCCTGCATTTATTTCCATGCTAAAAAGTAAATAAGATGCTCAAATATTAATGTCATATGTTTGAGAAGGACGAGGTCCTGACCCAAAGCAGTGTATTTTTAAGAATATTTATTGAATCCAGGTGGACTTATGGCATCTCAATACCGAATGAAGTAGTGCTAACAATGCTTTATTCTTATTTTTTGTCCAGGAGTTGTGGTCAGTCAGCTTTAAAATCCTAAAATCAAAAACTGAATGTGTAAATAAAATATGAATTTGGTCTCAGCAGTAAACAATACAACACCTCCTTAAATCACTGAGTAATTGTCCACTAAAAGAATGCACATAACAGTTTAGAAGAGTTGGTGCACGTTGAGACAAATATCTTTACAGCACTAAATGGGAAATCTTTAACTACGTGTCTGCCCTCTCGTTTTATCCAATCTTACTGACACACAAAATGTGTGCAAAGTACTGTTTCCATCCCTGTATGTGCTCTGGATGAAATCCCAAAGCCAAGCTGTGCAAACATAATACAAGATTATACAATGAAAATAAACCAAAGTGAAGGCATATTACATTTTTTAATTTTCACTATAATGATTAAATAAGCAATGCTGTACATATATAGAATTTCTGCCCCTTTTTGCATGTACCTAATGGTTGTCCCCATTAGGTTATCTGTTAGGGTGAGACGTGTCCCACAATCTACAGAACGAGTTCACATGTGATTTTTTCAAGTGTGGGTGTTTAATACTTCCCTACTAAGACAGTTTAGCAATGAACACACATCTTTCTACTGGATGTTCCTTGGGAATGGTATTCTACAGGAATATACTAGTCTCTGCAGAAACCTTTGCAAAGCTGAACTAACACAATGTGATTTCAGGTCTGTTTGACCTAACCTTTATCTTTTTCAGAGAAAACACAGAAATGTTTTGTTAAGTTAAAACTTAACAAACTTAAATTTTGTTAAGTTAAACGTGGTTAAGCTATCTCCTTTTGAAAAACCATAATATTTGTTTTCCTTACCAAAAAGAAAACCTAAATTAATCCTGTTCTTATTTATCATTTAATTTTTATTGTATTTATTTTCAGAAAACGTATTGAACCCAGTGTCAGACAAATAGATACTTTTGGAAATTGTCTACCGATATATTTTTTCTGATCAATAAAAGCAACTGATTCAAAAATGAAACTTTTTTTTTTTACAGATTTTGAAATAACATATTTTCTTACATTCTTTGTAACAGGTGGTTCTGCTAATCTAACCTGCCGGGCTTTCTTTGGGTATAGTGGAGATGTCAGTCCTTTGATCTACTGGATGAAAGGGGAGAAGTTTATTGAAGATTTGGATGATAGTCGAGTCTGGGAAAGTGACATTAGGTAAAATATAAAGCTTTCTTTTTTATTACTCTATTTTTTTTTTTATAGTTAATATAATACTTTTTATCATAGACTAACTCAGGAGCACTGTGGGTCTGATACCTATTTTTGTAACAGTCATTCTCTATCTTTTTGACTCTACCAGTAGAGAATAGAAAAATGTACTCCCCAGCCAGATCTGATGTTAAAGAGCTGCAAAAGCAGAATAGCTGCCCAAAAAGTGCTGTAGTGTTGACCAACTGGAATTTACATAGTCACTTTTTTGAACTGTGACAATCTACAGCAATAACCATTGAGACACTTAGAATGATAAAGAAAAATAAATCCATCAAGAAAAACAGCTCAAAAAGCTATTTTCAAACACTGAACCTTAAATAAAAAATTCTCTTTTGGAATGTTTTGATTTCTTTTCTTCATGAAAAAAACCTGAGTTTCCCAGGAAGTTATCTGGCCTGTGAGAGCCAGGCATTCTGTTATGTGGGCTGCTTATATATGCTGAAATATACTATCTGGCATTTGTGCACTGCTCCTAGAAGTGCTTCTTCATTTGGAAACTAAGGAAAAAAGTGGGTTTGTATTGAGAATTACATGCTTGACGTAGCATACCAACACCTATCCAATATGAAGTATCTGCTTGGATCTGAAGGGATTCCTTTTTCATTTATAATTCTGTATGTGTTATATCACTGAGTCTATGTTTCTTGGATAAACCCAGAAATGAAGGCAAATCTAAATGTGCATGTCACGGTTTAACCTAACTAAGCACGACACAGCCACTCACTCCCTCCTCTGGGGCAGGAGAAGAACCAGAATAAAAGTAAAACTTGTGGGTTGAGATAAGAACAGTTTAATAATTGAGACAAAATAAAAGATTATAATAATAGCAATAATAGTAATTATAATAATAAACATATATTGATAATAATAATTGTAATGAAATTGAGAAATAGAGGAATAAAACCCAAGAAAGACAACACAGTTTCCCACTATTCAGTGACTGATGCCCAGCCCATCCCTGAGCAGCAATCAGCTCCTGGTCAACTCTCCCCAGTTCATATACTGATCATGGTGTTCTGTTGTATGAAATAGCCCATTGGCCAGTTCAGGTCACCTGTCCTGGCTTTGTTCCCTCTCAGCTTTTTGTGCACCTGCTCACTGGCAGGGCATGAGACACTGAGAAGTCCTTGACTTAGGGTAAGCACTGCCCAGCAACAA
>JAWWTY010000001.1:107781751-107855010 GCA_035222235.1 Margarornis squamiger
AGAAGCTTATATGCTCCTCTCCTCTCCTCTCCTCTCCTCTCCTCTCCTCTCCTCTCCTCTCTTCTCCTCTCTTCTCTCCTCCCCACTTCTCCCCACTTCTCCACAAAGCAGCCTAACCCTAAATGGGCATGCTTACTGCATAAATTGTGTGAATTTAATAATAGTCATATGCAGAAATAGACACCTAAATTAATAACGTATATGTAATTTTATGTTTTCTCTCTCAGTATCAGCAATTCTTACTTTTATAGTTGTCATTAATTGTTATCTTAAATCATTCCAATTCATTTGCAGACTTACTCTGCCAGGTCTTACACTTTTGCCTCTCTCTTGTCCCATCCCAAGCATGGGTCATGTGGGAACAACAATACTTGAATCACATATTTTAAACATCCAAAAAAAGTGGCCTCTAAAGAATACTGTTTTGTGATTCAAAAGAAGGAAAACCAATATCCATTCAGTTTATCGTTCTGAGCAAAAGTCACTGTTATAGAAGGTCAAGCATGGATTCTCCTTAGAAGATCAATGAAAACACTGATATCTTCAGTGTTTAACCACAGCAATATAAGAAGAAAAATAGTACTTACAGATTCCTAAGGAAAGCATGTAGCTTCTACTGTGTTCAATATACTACCAACATGGAAAAAAACTCATTGTGCCAATGAAGTGACTGCAGCAGCACATTTTACTTTGTCTCTCACTTACAGTTGTGCAAAAGAAAGAAGACAGAGAGAAAATGTCCCACAGAAGACCAAGCCATGGCTTGTGCAGAAATAAATTGCAGACATACATTGAGATATTTTCCTTTGCCTTAGTTTGTTATTGACAGACACAAAATGCTGAACTCAAAAATCTTATTCTAACCACATCTCCTGCGGTGCAGCAGCAGAGCGCCCACGTGCTATTCATAATTTACACCATGTTCTGTCATACTCCAGGACAGCACGTAGATAAGAAAACATCAAAAAATCACAGTTGTTTTTTACGTGCACTCTATTGTACCCAGAGAGGATTTGAAACACTTTAAAAGTGAGGTCCAATTAAAATTTTTGGTTGAAAATCTCTTTTAAAATTCAATGCTTCATTTCTTCCCTGATCAGAGAACAACCCCTTCAGGATGTCAAATCTCATCACAATTCCTTTTTCCTTTCCAAGCCTTAGACACCTCAGTTTTTTCTCAGGCTAACTAACATATGCATTTCTGTGGGAGGCATGGGTAAATTGGGAGAACTATTTGAAAACAAAGTATTTAACCCTTGCAGTCAGTGCAACTCAATTTCTTACTTTCTGTAGGGACAGATTAAGCAATTGATCACACTTGTCGATTCCTCAATTCTCTAACTTAGAGCTTTGAATTTCCTTTTTTTTGTTGTTTTTTTTTCCTCATCCTAGTGACTAGACTCTCCTGCTTTTTTCCTCTCTCTGCAAACACTGCAGCTCAGTCCTGGGAATGGGAATTGGAGAATTGGAGCCCCCTTCTATGTTTTTCATGGTTAATTTCCTGCCTTTCCTACTAATTTGGAATATAATAATTTCGGAACTTCCCCTTCCACTCCATGTCTGCGCTTTCCAACAACATGGGAGCTTACTCCACACCAGGGGATTCTGTGTCCTTTAGTGAGGGAACAGCACGGTGTGCTGCTGTTTAGTCAGGGTGCCTCACCAGGAATCTTTGACAGTTCCCCCTGGGAGCTGCAGCACAGGAACAAGAGAAACATTCTGATCCTTGGCAAAGCAGTAGCTTTTTCACCTGCAGGTGTTTGGCATGACCTTCCATCTCAGAGCTGTAACTCACCACCACCAGTTCAATGATCGCAAACTGCAAAATCCGCATACCCAATAAAGATGATGCCTTGAAGTGCTATGGAAACAAAGAATTGTCCAGTACTGTTCTGAAAACAACAAAATTTTCACAAATAGATACTTCACTGGGAGCGTCAGAGCATCATCTTTGTCAAATGTCAGGCAACTATTTTAGTTTTGTAGCTTTAAACTTAAAAGCTTGTTTTAAAAAGCCTTGTCCATAAAGTACACTTTAGGGACTAACACATTATTAGTGAAAGCTGCTTTTAGAAGTGATGATTTCTTCTATTTTGCTGTACATTGAGATTCAACAAAAGGGATTTTTATACCACGTTCATTCTCTGTGGAGCATTTTTGCAGTTGCTTTTTATGTATTTTTATCTTTCAAGGACCTTCTCTTGCTGTCATTCCCAGTTTTTAAATGACTTTATGAAAAAAGTATTGTACTTTTACTGAGTTAAAATGCAAATAACTATTTACAAGTACCTGTGATCAACACATGCCCTGATTTCTTTCCTCCTTGCACTCTGTGACCTTAAAAGGCTATTTGTATCAGAAGATGTGTTACCACTGTGTAGAAATCTGCTCCTTGTCTACATATGAGCCTACTTCCAAGCACCCTAAAATCAATGGAAATTTTCCCATGATTTCACCTGGGACAGCTTTCTCCTTTGTTATACTGTTTCTGCTCATCAAATCATGCAAGAATCAGTCCTCAAGCATGACAGACACAGCGAGAGTGGAGAGGGGATCCAGACCACTTCTCTAAGTAGGCCCGGTTTTGATGCTGCCTTAGGGTGGACTGGAGGCTAAGAGTGACCAAAACAGCTGTTTTCAACTTTTTCTTGCAATTTCAAGACCTGAGAGGTCCCAGTGGATAATGCCTATGGTACCAATGGATATTAATGTTTGTATGCCAGTTTTAAGGTATATTAAGGATAAATCCAGAAGTCTACAGATGACAGGCTGAAAACCATGGTCAGATAGGCAAAATTACTCAAAATCATGAACTTCTATATGTGTGTAAAGTCCAAATTCCAATTTCAGAGAAAAGAGAATATGGTACAGTTAACAGAAGAAACAGTTTAGAAGCATCTACCCCTGCTATTATCTGGGTTCATTAGTCACCATTTAAATTGATGAAAGTTTTTGTATGAAGGGTGAACACTATCATAAGAGAAAAAAATGATCATTAGGAGGCTGACAAAAAAGTAGCAATTAAAGACAAAGTCTGACCAAATGTGTTGTAGTTTTCTAATGAAATTCACATAAATATCCTTTTTCACAGCTATGTTGACTAGAAGTCAAGCTTTAGGCTCAAGAAAAAGTAAAGACTGTAGGCAGATGATAACTACAAAGTGAGAGCTTTGCTTAACAGCTAGCATGGTGACCTTCACAAAGACCCTTGGCGCCTTTAGGTCCCACCAGCTGTTTCTACAGTGTTGGGCAGGAGCTCACCATGGTGTTCTCAGTCTTATTCTCAGCTTTCTTTGTCATGGAAACCTTGGTGAGTTTAAGGAATCCACAGCTTCTGTGAGCTGGGGTGCTGGCAGGGAAGGCAACTGGGCGCAGGCCTGTGGACTTTCTTTGTGTGTCAGCTCTGAAAGTGGCTGGTTTTCTTGTTTCTTTTGGTTTTTTTTTGGTTTTTTTTTTTGTTTTTTTTTAATTTCCACCACAATGCTGAAATAAAACTAAGTGCTCCTCATGAGATTAAAATGTGCCACTGTTGAGCATCCTCAGTTCAGGAAACCTTGTGTGACTTTGGTACATGACATCTATACTGACTGTTTCTTGGCTGAGATGACTGCCCTTTCCTGAGAGATGAATTTCTACTTCTTGCTGAGGGGAGGCAAATCAATGCTCAGATTAAGAGATTGATGAAACTGTTTCTTCCTTGAAATCTCTGTTGCACCTGGGAGTCCTTAAGTAATCATGATTTTTGTCCTTGCTATCATTTAGCTGCAAAAGACTATCAGGGTTCATGGATAAACCTATGGGATTGCCCAGATAATATCTTATTAACTGCCCAGGACAAGAGCAGGTAAGATATACTTCTTAGTGGTTTCCTGGGTTTCAACACAGTGAAGCTCTTAAGCAGCAGGAATGGTAATGCTTTGAGATTCTTAAGGTTTCTGTGTTTTGAGAGTTGTTAACTTTCAAATATAACTTTTACCACTGGTTTAAGCACCACCAAAGCACTCATGTTAATAATTATGCAATGCAGGTAGAGCTAGGCTGAAATTACTGCTGAAGTTAGTGATTTTGCAATTACAGGATCTTCCCTGGGGACCCACAAAATAAGTTTGCAATAGCAGCCTCACCACTCGTTTATGTATTCTTATTGGCTATTGGCAAATTGTGGCGATAAGAAATCCTGCTCTATGAATATCAATTTCAGATTCTATTAAAATCGCCTTAGAAAAATGGAGCTTTCTTCTTTCTAAATATTACTGGTTAAAAAAAAGGGATTTTCCTCTTATTTAATTACAATTTTATTACTGTAAAACTGCTCCTCTTCTTGTTTATGCCATTTATTTATATCTGAAATGCAATTCAAACAATAAAAACTTAATTTATGTCTCCACTGAATATGGTATTTTCTAGATTCTGTGCAGGAAACATGCTAATTCAAAGGAAAATTCCTGGGGTTTTTCTCTCTTCCTGTTTCATAGCATCCGAAGTACACGTGTAGTGCATGTATATCTTAAAAAATACAATAAAACATCACCAAGAACATCTTTAGATTCTAAACTAAGAGATTGTTAGAAAGTTCAGATGTAAAGTAGAAAAAAAAAAAAAAAAAGCTACCATATATAAATTGATGAAGACTGAGATATCTCCTGTTGTTCAACCAGCTTTCTAAGTTCTGAAGATTTTTTTTGTCAAAGAATTGCAGATTTCTGAGGTAGGTGAGAGGAGCACAGCATTGGCATCCAATTTCAAGAATCGTAGATTGAAAGTCTGTTCCCAAGCTATTTCTCCCTGGCGTTCTGTTTTATTTATAGTGATTTACTTAACTTTTTGCTGCTTTTGTCTAGATCAAGGCTGCCTTAGATACCGTTTTCAAAATACTTAACACAATCCTAAGGAACACTCTTGCTAAGATAACAGATCTAAGAAATATATCTAAAATTTAGTACATATTTTATACAGGTTGTTGTTTCATACAGTTTTGTTGAATTAGGACAATAATAAGAGTATTGTCTCTTGGCAGCTTTTATTTAAGAAATTTCTTTAATAAAAAAAACTTATATCTTTTCATTTTCAGAGTTTACATGACACTCTTTTTAGTGTTTCTGCTTTTCTTTTTTTTTTTAATATAGTAGCTAATTTTTCCCAGTCTTCCATAGATAATTACAATGCTGTGCTAAATTTCCAGCTGTGTAGTTGTCATACAGTCTTTCAATACCTACTAATAAACTATTTTTTCTTAGTTTGGTGTTTTACCTGCAAATAAATCATGGCAACCAAGAATATAATTTCATTTCATTGTTTCTTAATATTCTGAAAGTCTTATAAGGACTTCTGAGTTTTTATATCTGTCAGGAGCAACTTCTAATATTAGTTTTTCATCAGATTTTTGTATTGAATCTACAGTGTCTTCAGTTGTAGTGATATATTTAAACTCCCATGTTAATGAGAATAATAAGAAACATTTGAAATGCACTTTTTATTTACTTAGGAACAAACAATCAGAGTGAATATAAGATAAAAAACCCCTTTAATAATAAGTTATTCAGTTCAAATATGTAATATTCTATCTGATGTATCTGTCAATGACATAATTCAGCTATAATTATAGAAAACCAGGGAAAATATAATTTAAACAGAGAATTTATTTTACACTTGAAATCATGTCAATTATTTTTGGTTTTGGTGGAATTTTTGTCTGTCAGGAATCACTCCTAATTTTCAAGACACATCAAATGCAGCATTGATATCTTGGGATATTCATAAATGTTAATATAGAATCAACTTTTAAATTGGCGTTTCTTTTATTTTTTCAAATTCTTTAGACTTCCAAAAGTCAATATGGCTTAATGGAGGTAGTTGTTTTTTGGTTTTGTTTTTTTTTAAAAACAAGCAAACAAACAAACAAACAAAAAAAAAACACACATTGATTTAATAGTTTTATAAATCTGTTAATTAGGACAAAGTATTTTCTTTTTTCTCTGGTCTATGACATCATGACAAGACTCCAGACTCTCTTCAGAACTGATTAAATTTCTTTAACCTCTTTCCCAGCGTTACATTTACAAAACTTCTCTCCATCATTGCTCACTCCGCACAGTGACATGAACTATCATGAGGAATGCTGCACTTACCAGATACTTTGCCACAGCAAAAAAACTGTGTAGGTAGTTCTTAATTTTTATTAACATTAAAGGGCTTGATATTTAAAAATAATGGAAAATGTTACAGTGAGCTTTATAAGCAACAATAAATAGTGTGAGGAAAAGTGTGTTTTGAAAGACCTAGATTTGGACATTTTACTCAACTAAGCATTTGAAGTACAATTTTTCATCATATTAAGGATGAACACTATCGCAACGTGTATATTAAATGTGGCCCCACAAATAACAAATGCAGATTAAGAAATGCCACAGTTTTGAAGCAACTACAGTCTCTGGGAAATTTTGAAAGGTACTTTGCAACCTTTCCTGAACACAGCACAGTTTTTCAAAGGTGCAAGCTTCCTGCATCAGCTTGACTCCAGATCCCTGCAGCACTTGGAAGGATCCAGTCTGTAATTTCCAAGAACTTGCCTTGAAATCCTGAAACTCTGAGTTAAATCAGCACATTGGTCCTAAAGTTTTGTACTGAGTATCCAAGTATTTACAAGGTTAGGATGTGCTCTCTTGAAGGAGAGGATTCAGCTGTCCAGTTCTCTCTTGATCTGGAAAAGGAGGATCTGCCTAACATGTTGCTGGCTACATTGAGCAGTCCATGCAGGGTCATCTGCCTTCAGTGCACTGAATATTCCTGAAGGCACTGCTGACGGCTCTGGAGGATTTCAGGATGCACAGAGACATGAGCTGACCCCTCCATCTAGGTCTTGGATCTTCACTGAAAAAAAGACTCACTATGAAATAAAATATTGTGTGATTTCTCTTTGGTTTGATCTATTAATCTCTCTTGTGCTAAAGTGTATCATGGCAACTAAAAGTCAGAATTTGTCGTCATCTTGAACATGGTTGATAAGAAAAAAATTACTCCAGGAAGGTTTTTTTTATTATTTTTAATTTTTCATGCATATATATAATTTTTCTGTGCCACATTAGCAGAAATATCTGCAATGTTTTAGGTTTAATAAATCCTCAAAGGCCCAAACTGCTGGCTTCTTGCAGTGCAACATGGAAATCATTAGAAAACATATACATTTATAATGCAAATTCAAAGTTGAATCTGTTTGGCGGTCCCTGTAGAAGTTGTTTTATCTATCTTTCTGTAGGCACCAGCTTATCCTATCTTCATGTGTAGCTGTTAAGAGAGCATGCATACAGATGAGTTCTTAGATGTCTGATAGCAATTTACTTACCCAAAGATTCCATTTGCATGTGGCAAAGTAGATGCATATAGAGTCTAGGGGTTATTTTATGCTTACATTGAGCCTTTAAGTGACTGCTGCTGGACTGCTGCTGAGCACATCCATGGAATAACGAGCAGCATTTGCAACTTCATCCCCTAAAAAGATATATCATTTCTGCTGGATTAACACTGTAGAAAGTTACAGGGAGTATGATAACGTACTCTGCATTTGGATGAGTACCACAAGGAATGGACAGCATTAAGGAATGCATATTGCAATGATGAAACAGGTGCTTTGGTTAAAATCCTGGTCCACTAAATGAAATAATGGTTCCATTTGTTATTAATGAAGCTGAAATTTGACCTGCAGTGTTTAATGCTAAGACCTATCCAGGCAATTTTGTCAGACCTGTGGCTGAGCAAAGCTCCGTGACCATTACTCAGAGTCAGTTCCATAGAATGGTTAAAATGATATGGCAAAGTTTGTACCTCACAGTCTGTTTTGCCCCAAGTCTTGCAGTACCAGTGGTTTTGGGCTGACTTAAACATTTGTGGACTGAATACATCATACCTTGAGCACAGGCTGTATTTTATCCCACTGTGATGAACTAACCCAGAGCTTCTACATGCTGTGATTGTCTACAGTACAATAACACAGAATTTTTTTGCATCAAGTCTGTTTGAGTTTTGCCATGCAAGTTTTTTTGAAATAAAAAGGTTTTTTTGAAATAAAACTTTGGGGTTTATTTCAATAGTTTTAATTAATGGATAAAACAAAACTTCACAGAAATTACAGCTGTTGAGTTGAAGAGCTCTGTCCTAGTTTTTTTACTATCTGTAGGCATCAGAAAGCAGTTACAAACCACATAACTGAAGAGGGTTACTTCTCCGGTGACAAAGAATGGGAAGAGAAAACTTATTACACCAAAATGTTTCCAAGTATTCCTGTTGCATGACATTGTAAATGACAATGAGCTGTGTTCACTGACTTAAAGAATAGCCATTGCATAAAAGAGCTCTGCAACATACCTGGAAGCAAGGCTGTTATTCTGCTGTTTCTCAAAAAATAATCCTGAAATGGTTAAGCCAAAAAAAGTGCTTTCAGATACAAAAATGTATTTAGATAAATAATTTCTTTCAATCTTCATGGGAAAGAAAGCAAGTTTCAGATTACATGGTCGACATCCCTTTCCTCGGTTATTAAATGTATTTTTCTTACTAAGAAAAGGAGGAAAAAGTGAATGACTATATTTCAGTTTATTGCTAATCCACAGAAGCCTAACAAAAACAGGTCTTTGAAATAGCATATTCTATATCTAAAGCAAAAGTACAAGAAACAATCAATCACATTTTCATTCTGAGGATTCCTGGATAGAAGACTCAATTGTTTGCTGATGAAGAGAAATAAAGATTATTTCACTTTAAAGAAAATCTGAGTTTGCCCCCAGCCTTGTTTTGAATTGGATTTCTGCCCTGTTATTCTGACACTGAATGTTATTTCCAGCCAGTATCTGAACATATTCCACAGCCAAATCTGTAATTATCATACTTCATAATAATATAAGTAGCAATATCAAGACCTTTATACCTTGATATGTGATTTGGACCAGATCAGAAATTTCCTGGTGACATGTTTTTTCTCTTGGAAAAGGCAGATATGCCGACTTATTTTCATGGGTAAAATACTCATTTGAGTGAATGTTCAAGAAGGAGAACTTGAGAAGGAAAGCTTACATGAAACGGTTGAAGAGCAAAGAGTTTGATACCAAAGCCAAGAGCCTCCTGCTTTCATGTGACGTGGCCAGGAAGATTTGCAAAATGCAAGCCCCAGCTCTCAGATTATGACCAGCAGTAAGATCTGGATGTCTGCAAGCTCCCATTTCTCCTTCTCATTCCCTTAGGACAACATGTTGAAAAACATAAATTAAGATCATAAATGTTCTTTAGAATGTAAGCATCAGTCCCACTCATTGCAAAGAGGAGTGGGTGGGACGGTTTAACTAAGAAGACCCTGCTATAGTCTTTAAAATGTTTCACAGGGTTGGCAATGTATGACAAGTAATTTTAATGAGCCAAAATCAGACTAATATATAACTATCATAGAAGTAAAATAAAGACATCCCTGTGTATCCCAGACATTTTGCATTTTGCAAATTGTCTACTTCTGCCAGTATGTCAGCCTATCAGATAACAAAATCACCACACAGGGTAGTTCTGCTGTAAACTGAATGTTTTACTTTACATCAAAGAAATTTAAGAAAGCAACCTGGCAGATGGAGATTATAAGACTTCATGGAAACCACTGCGATAATACATCTAAGAGTTTCCTGAACCAGACTATACATCCTGCTGGATTGGAGTTTGAATAAATTCATGACTGCCTGAATCCATCTATGTAGACATACCCTAAATCCTGAGCATTCTTTGCCTCCCAAATGCTAATAAAACTAGGGAGGAAAGATATGTTCCCTGCAATACAGGATAATGCAGTTGTAGTTACTGGAAATGCTAGAACCTCCGTGATATGAAAAATGTGTATTTCAAATAAATGCATTCGTGCATAGCACAAATAATTTTCCCTCTAAGTCATAATGTGGAAGCCATCTAAACAGAAAATACTCTGAGCCTTTAAAACAGTCTGAATTCTAAATTATTTTTATTATTTATCCCTTTGAGAACTAATATGTTCTCCTCTTTATTCAAAGACTTTCAGCAGAGCAACACTGCTCTCAAGCATGTACTATGGTCACGACCATTACTGAGGTGACAATAGAAAATGGCATTGCAGCATCATCTTTTGTTGGTCATTTTAATTTCTCCATGTATTTATTGACCTCACTGCTTGCTAATTCAGTTGCTGGGTTAACACTATCATACTGTAGAAACAGAAACCTGCTATGTAATCTTCCCCTATCTGATGCTTCATTCGGTTAGTGTTAGCTTAAGGCATTGTCAAAGGCACAAGGTGCTTTTCTGTCATTAAAGAATATGTTTTCACAAATACTCCAGGGGAAAATAATGGAAAATGTGAACCACAGAGGGAAGTGCTTCTCTTTTTCTTTTTGTGCTGTTGTTGTTGTGGTTGTAATTTTTATTTCTTTGGCGGTTTTCTTCTGGGGATATAAAAACCCAGTAGATGTCACACAAAAGATGTCCAGGAGGTTTGAAGGTAATACCAGTACGACCAAGTTAGTTTTGTCATCTGCAGATGTTAATGAGCATAGTACACACGGTTCCTTAGAAGGGGCCTGATCAAGATTAGCACCTTTTAATTAATTTCATTTATACTTTTTGCACCCACCTGCAGTTGGTAGGCTTTTCTAAATAATGCTACCAGAGTGCAAAAAGGTGTAAAATGAAGAAAGGAGTGGCTCAATAAATAACTGAAGTCAATATTGACTGAATATAACATTATTTATGACACACACAATATTTAGAGTATTCAATCAGGTCTCTTTTACAAGCAATTGATATTCTTGGTAGTCTGTGCATAATGTTGTCAAGAGAGTTAGAAGGATGTTAACATTTCATTACTCTTGTCATTGATTTTTCTCTGCTTTCTTCACAACAAAAGTCAACACGTGACCTCTTATTCCACTGAATTAGTTCCAGAGCACTTGGCATTATTGACCTCCTAATGAAAATTAATGACAACTCTTTTGATTCAGGCGTTCAAGTAGGCACACTAAGCACATTTAAAAAACAGACACAGTTATTTCTCATATTGAAATGAAGTAACTCACTGTTAAGTAACGAAATGTACATTAATGCAACATTAAATTTGCAAATTTAAGGGAGCAGAATTCAAGAGACTTAAACTGCACTATCAGGAGCTGATGCTGCAAAGATTTAAGCTTGGCAATAATTTCAGACCTGGAGAGCCAAAGAGTTTTACAAGGAAAGCTACACATACACTTAGAACATTTGAACCCCAGGTCCTAAACTTATAGTAAAAATCTGGTAAGATTGGACTGGTTTTACTATGCAGCAGGGACAATTGCACATTAGCTTAGGTATTTCCATGCTTTCCTTTCCCCTAGAGAAGAATGCAAATTCTTTTCAGTGACTTTTGTGCTCATGAGCTGTCACTCTGCAGCTGAGTGGATTTCCTTCATCCTGATTCTTACACAAATGTTTCTGCACAAACTGACTTCTCTCTATGGATATGGACCGCTCCTTCCTTGCATCTGTGTAAATAAGGATTACCTCTACCAGGTGAAACAGGAAAGATTAATAGTTTCACACCTGGAGATGGGGTGAAAGCTTGCCATTTTATCTAAACAATTTCCTATTCCTGGAAAGTTTTCCAAGAAATAATACCTGGAGGGATATGTGGGAAAGTTGCAAGAATAATGAGTAAAATAACTAAATTTGTCTCTTTCCTTAGACAACAAAGACTATGATGCATATCTATCTTATACCAAAGTGGATCCTGACCAATGGAATCAAGAAACTGGAGAAGAAGAAAGATTTGCTCTTGAGATCCTACCAGATATGCTTGAAAAGCATTATGGATACAAGTTGTTCATACCAGACAGAGATTTGATTCCCACAGGAAGTAAGTCATGTCTTTATTCTTGTGTGTTTTCTAAACAGCAAATGCAGTGATTGCAGTGACTGTTTTAGTCTCTTTTCTTTGCCTGCTCCTTCAGAATGTCATCTTTCCTCCCTTGTCTTAGCGACTAGTGAAGATAAGCCACGAAACATACTTAAGGTATATTTCCAAGATAAGAGGATTATTATTTAGTAATTGCATTATTCTGATTGAAGGTGAGATAGTGCAGAAACAGCATGCATAAATAAAGGAAATGAAAGACTAACATTTTTCACAGTTTTTTGTGAGCCTGCATCTCTAGGAATGAATACAGAGTTCTTTCTTTTCCATCCCTTATAGTTTGTTCAGAAAGATACATATAATTCTAAGTGCTACATAAAGACACAAAGGAACAAGTTGTGTTTGGACTAAGGCAATGGTTGAGCAACAAAATTTACATCAGAAAATTTGTGAATTCTGTCAGTGGCCACTGCAGATAAACGTGTAGTGGATGTACCTGATCATTCTTAAAGACTGAGAATTAGAACTGTTTGGTACAAGTAGACCTTTGTCTTGTTTCTCTCACATATTCCAACAGAAGTATGGTAATGTTTCTTAAGTTGTTATAGTATTCTTCATAAGGTCACTGTGACACAACATAGACAGCTGCTAAGTTCAGTATCTTTTACTAAAGATAAGAAAGGATGGTTGGTGTAGGCAAAGCACAATCAGTCTCATGGATATTTTTTAAATCTACAGCAAACTAGACACTTGTTTACAGGAGGCAACACTGTTTTTGTGAATGTGTGTGATTGGGTCGTGAAAGGGAAACTAAAATATAAGCGTAGCATACCCTGTAGAGGATTACTTGTGTTTGAGACTCAGCTCCTGAAGCACATAGCTGCTACTCTGTTGTCTACCTGGGTAACTTTGCCTTTTTAAAGGAAAAAAATCAAGATGGACACACTTATTTCAATAACAATACAGATAATTATACAAAACTACAGCTCATGAATAAATACAATCCACAGTGCATGTAGGAATAGATGTTTCTCAGAATCACAGGCTGAGGTTGGAAAGGGCCTCTGGAAGGTCACCTTGCCCAACCTCCCTGTTCAAGCAGGGCCACACAGAGCAGGTTGCCCAGGACCGTGTTCTGCCAAGCCAAACTGGCACATTTGCAAGTGATGTTTTCACATATTTCAGTGAGATCTTCTGAGCTGGCTCTCTTGTTTCTCACCAGTCTATGAGAGCAGACTGTTTTCTGAGATTGGTTTTTGAGCAGTTGTTTTGTTTTTTAGCCTACATTGAAGATGTGGCAAGATGTGTAGACCAAAGCAAGAGACTGATCATCGTCATGACTCCAAGTTATGTGGTAAGAAGAGGTTGGAGCATCTTTGAACTGGAAACGAGGCTTCGAAATATGTTAGTCACGGGAGAAATCAAAGTGATACTGATTGAATGCAGTGAACTACGAGGAGTTATGAACTACCAGGAGGTCGAGGCCCTAAAACATACCATCAAGCTCCTCACTGTCATTAAATGGCACGGACCAAAATGCAACAAGTTGAATTCCAAGTTTTGGAAACGTTTACAGTACGAAATGCCTTTTAAGAGGATTGAACCCATCACAAATGAGCAGGTTTTAGATGTCAGTGAGCAGGGGCCCTTTGGGGAACTGCAGACAGTCTCCGCAATTTCCATGGCTGCTGCCACCTCCACTGCTCTTGCCACTGCCCATCCAGACCTGCGCTCCACCTTTCATAACACATATCATTCACAGATGCGCCAGAAACACTATTATCGAAGCTACGAATACGATGTACCTCCTGCCGGCACCCTGCCGCTTACCTCAATAGGTAACCAGCACACCTACTGCAACATCCCTATGACACTTATAAACGGGCAGCGGCCGCAGACAAAAACTAACAGGGAGCAGAACCCAGAAGAGGCTCACACAAACAGTGCCATACTGCCCCTCTTGCCACGGGAGACCAGTATATCCAGTGTCATCTGGTGACCGAGATGCAAGGGGCTGTCAACCCCCTTGAGTAGGAGCAGAGTCTGCAGTCTGGTGCCTGGAACTACATCCTCGACTGCTGCTGTTAAACATGCATTACAATCGATAACATACGAGGAAAAACAGGGTCTTGTACATATGTTTTTGCAATTTCTTTGTAGCATCAGTCTTCCTGTTTTACCCATGTCTCTTCCCATTCACATTTTCGACTTTGTTTTATATGTCATTGGAATTTGTATATTTACATTTTTTTAAATGAAGAGACTGCTGTATAGATAGGAAACTTTTTTGCTTCATTAGTATAGTTTTAGATTTTTTTGGTTTGTTTGTTTGTTTGTTTTTAACCTCTCTTGGGAATGCTTGGACAAAGCTATGTTGATATCAGAAGCACCATCCATTTTGTTGGCCTGCCTAGCCTGATTCCTGAAGGCCATGCCTGCTGCAGCTCACCTCTTTTGAAGAGTATTTGTTCTTAGAAGGACCCCATCCCTCCCTGAGAGCTCCAGTTTCATTTCTACTCCCGTAATGTGCACTGCTCCTTCCCTGCCCTTACAAAGAACCCCATGTGGGGTAACACCACAGTCTGACCATCTAACATGTAACTTGGTAGATACCTGTCCAACAACAGAACATACCAATCTGTATCGGTTGCTTCACAGTAGTCACTACAGAGTGTATAGAAACTAGAGCCGGTTTGGTTTTTGCTTTCTTGGGTTTGTTTTTTTGTTTTTTTTTTTTTTTTTTAATTATTATTTTAAGAATGAGTTGATTGTATTCCGTTTATAAATATAAAAGCAAACCCTATTTTTAACACGTCCTGGAAAAGGATTAATGTGGTTGTGGATTTTATTTTTTAAGCATTTAATTTTTTCCCCCTTTCAAAATCCTGCAAATGACATCATTTGCAAATGTCAGGCGAGTAAGACAAGTGAGGCAATAGGCACTGAAGTGCTGATAATGTACAGTGATGACTTCCAAACCAAAGGGGAATAAAAAGACAGTATTGTAGATGGTTTGTCACTTTGTATTATAGAAAGTGTTATTTTCAGAAAAAGTAAGAGCAAAACATTATTTTGCTGTGGATTACAGAGTCCCCTTGTATTTTATTGTTCCAAAAACTGTATTTGCTTTAAAATGATATATTCAGGATTAAGAAATCTTCTTTCATTTGGTTTTAGCTTGTAACAATAAATAAAACTTTATTAATTTCAACATGATTTCAGTAAGAACTCAGGCAGAAAAAAAATACATGAATACCAGAAATATAATTGTTTTCAGAATAAACTTTATTTATACAAAATTAATATTTAAATCAGACCTGGAAGTATTAAAAACAATTTATTCACTTTAATGAATAAATAAATTAGTTTTATTTTTATGTATGATTCTCTCTTTGAGAAGTTGCAAATAATGCATGTACCATGGCTGACAGGGAAGAAAAAAAACACCGCTGTGTTTACATCCAGACATCTTTAAGATGAATTAAATAAGCACCTTGCTCATACTTAATGTTTTTAATAATGGAAAAGTCCTTTCTGGTTTTAAGAAGAGAGAGCAATGGTGCAGCTCTACAACATATTCAGGCCAAGCTCTCTGCTGGTCCCCACCAGCAGAAGCAGAAGTAGAGTTATGGCTGCAGCACGCTGTCATATAGTCCTGGGTTTGATTTACCCTGGCAGAAACGTTACTGGTGTCCTGGCAAACAGGCCTCATGGCCTAGTTATGTAATTAGTTAGCTTTAGGTATTTTTATGGCAGCTGAATGATATTGGCCAATATAATGAATGTCTGGAGTTTGTTCATCCTGATTGTCACAACAAGAAAAGTATAGCTTATAATATTTTGGTCTTCTTAATGAGAAGTGAGTGGGGAAACTGCAGTTTGGGGGATGTTTGTGGGAGTAAACCAGAACTGACAGTGTGGGAGGAAATGACTGTGCTCCTGTTGTGAGAGTCAAGAAATCTCAGTATCTGCATAAGAAGCTAATAGACCTTTGAGATGTGCACTGATTTTTATTTGCTTGAAATGTTTATTTCTCTGAGATTTTGCTCAAGCCCTTTTCTACAGTCTGTTCTTTATTACAGTGTCTCTCTCTATGGATTTGAGCCAAACATCCACAGAATGGAATTGAAGCTGCCAAGTCAGATAAAATTTTAAGAGACTTTTGCACATTTGGTTACTTTCATAGTGTAAGAAAGCTATTATTTATTTGCTCTTACAGACACCTGTCAGGCACTGATGGCATTTTCCTTCATTCATCTGGATGCCAAATACCCCAGTATCCTCTGAAAGCAATGCATTATTTTTCCCCCTTTCCCTCCCCTTTCTACGCCCAGGGGTAAAGACTGGGATGTGGAATAAATGTAGGATGTAATTATCTGACCACAGTCACATTTAGACATTGGTAGGTGTTTTCTTAGCCACACAGGAAAGTACTTTTCTGTTGTTCTATTTTTAGTGTAGATTTAAGCACTTTGAATAGCATGATTCAGGGATTGACAGATACTATTTGATATTCACACTACATTAAAAAAAAGTTTTTCTTATAATGCTTTGTCATAATATTAAATATAAGAAAAATAAACAAAAACAAAACAAACAAAAAAAAAAAAAAGAAACAAACCACAAAACAAAACCTGAAATAGAGAAAATGTCTATGGCTTTAGAAAAATTCCTCCTTAATCTTCCTCTTCTGTGAACATCTTGGTGTGGGGAACAGTGAAGGAAACTGTTGTGTGTTCACGTGCTCTGTGTTTGACAAAAGTTCTTTTAGAACACAAAATGAAATGGGGAAAAATAAAACCAAAACCAGAACCAGCAAAAACTGTCATTGCCCTAGTGCTTAGGCTCCATCATTGTTGGTAAAGGTGTTCCAGTTTTTGACAATGCAGCCTGAACTGTGCATGCAATAGCCACATATAAGGTTTAGCCATAAGCAAATAGCACTTTATTTTAAAAACTGCACAGTGTGGTGATCAGAAAAACTTACTCTGCCTGGTCAATAACTTTGGGTCTGTATGTGGATTCTATGCACGTGAATTATCCAAGTGTGGTGCTCAGTCTTCATAAGGCTCTCTCTAATCAGGGTGGTTCATGTTACAAAACTAAAGGATTCTTGCACAACTTGTGTAAATTCAGTATATAGGTTCTCTAGACAGCATATATAGCTGGACAGAAATGGAAGATTTTATGAAGCTAATTATTTTGAAGGCAAAGTGCATTGCTGGGTCTGATTCTGTTCTCAGTTGCAGCAGTATGATTTGAGAGTAAATCTAATAAAGCTGAATGAGTGTAAGATTGATTTGTGTGGGAGAAGAAAATTGGAAAAGCAAAGAGAAAAGGAATTCATATTTGCAGTCTGTGCCAAGCTGAAATCTTGGCTGCAAGGAAAGCAGCAGCAAATGTCTTCTGAATTTTAGTAGGCACCCAGTTCTCACCTGGAAGCCAACATCAAACAATTTCAATATGACCTGGTTCAGAGCTAAATACTCTTAGGCTTAAATGCAAAATAAGATTTTTCTATTACTGCACAGCTGTGAAAACCATGTCTATGTTATATAATGAGTGATAATCAGCTTCAAAATAATTGGAAAGCTTGTTATACCTGCCTGATCAAAATTCACAAAGTTTTATTTGGATATTGTGCATTAGTGACACATTTAAATTATAGATAAAGCAGTGAGGTTTGGGGGAAACTGGCCTGTTAAACAGGGCTCCTTCGTTTTTAAATTGAAGAAAAAAAATAATAAAAAAAGAACAAAATGTCAAGCTAGCAAGCCTAAGGAAAGTTTAATTAAAATCCAAGGAAGAAAAAAAAATCACAGCAGGAAAGTAAGTTCAAAAATAGAACAAAGGCCAATGGAGAATAAAGTGCAAAATACCCACCTGCTTTTTGACTGTATTGTGGTTTCTTTTGTCATGCAAAGCTCTGTACTCTGGCTGACCTACATCAAGCAACTGGCTTTTTTGGAGGCCATCCAGGCAGACCAGCAACACAAATATATCCCTGTATGTCTAGTACACTTCCAAATGATTTTTTCACTTGTTGATAGTCTAGCACAGAGAGATTTTTGTTTGTCTTCTATTGTTATAGAGAATGGCAGAAATCTGTCAGCACTAAAAAAATCTCTGTAACAGACTTAATTTATTATCTAGAGTAACTATATTCCTTCACACCCACCCCTTTTCTGATTTGCTGTTATTAGAACATTTTTTTTAACCCAGTTCTCAGTTGAGAAATAGATTAATGTGGCTGACTACAGAAAAAATGCAAGCAATGTCATAACAGTGAGTTTCCTTGTATAATGAATACTGCAAGCTCACTTGCATTTTTTTTCCTATAAACACATCTCTTCACACCCTAAATAGCCCACAGAGTGGAGGTTAAAAAACACCATTTTGTCTTTAATTTCAGATTCTGAATTTAGTACGGATACTGAGCTGTTGTTTTTGATGTAATTTTGCTGGCTATTTCCCATGGACTGGTTATATCCTCCAAGAAGACATGTTGTCAGCATCACACTTCTCCAAGTAGCCTTGACTTAGTGTTCGAAAAACTCAGAGTTGTTGCCCTGGGCAGTGAAATTGATGGAAATGATTCAGCTATTAAGAGTTTTCCTATGCCGTTTGCTTGTTTAAATTCTGTTTAAGACAAAGTTTGTCCTCTGCTCTGGACCAATAAACTCTGCAGATAAAAGATCCAAAGTCCACAGAGTCTTGAAGCAGTCAAAGAAAAAATTACAAAGACAGCTCTGACACCTTATTTGGAAAACATAGAAATTCTGAAGCTGTTCAGATTACTAAAAAATTAGTACATTTTGATTGAGGGTTGCTGAAGGGAAGTATACATCTGGCAATTACAACCAGCCTCATTCCGAAAGCTTACCAGCATTCTTACATTAAGTATACAATACCTTAGATAACATAATTTCAGAAACATTCAATAGTCAATTAAAATACTTTTATCTGGGAGGACTAAGAGCAACACGGTTCCCTAGGACCTAAATGTTAAATAAAATAGATAATCTTCATCTGGTACTGAGATTACAGAAACTGTGAACATTTCATTGTTGGGTCACTAAAGTAAAACTATTTGGAGTAAAAGTTGAGAGCTAAAACTATAAGAATGTTAGTGGTATTTTTTAATAAATACATCTCTCTTAACCATGAAGACATGACAAAAGGAACACGCAAAATAAAAAATAATAAATAAATAAAATGGATGTGCTTTTTAACATTTTCTTTCTCTGTTTATCAAATATTACCTTTTTCTCTGTCCTCCTCAAAAGTACAAAATTATTCAGGAAGAATTAGAACCTACCAAGCCCAGACTCCCAAACAAACTTTGTGACAGATAAAGAAGTTCAAGACAAAGGGAGGGACAGCCCTGTGTTGCTGCAACTGAGAACATGTGTGCCTGTGGACAGAGGAGAGCAGAGGCCCCTTTGGCCTCATGTTTAGTTACTCCTACGTCAGGTGGGTGCAGAAGCAGCCATAGCCTCAATATATCACCCCTGTCCTACCTGCTATAGGCAACACACAGGGAAGGTGGGCAGTAAATCTTGATGTCGATGACAGTAAACGTGATAAACATCAAATGTTAAGGGACAGAGACTCTATTGCAAGGCAGCCAGAAGAGCAGAAACTCCTCTGAAATGGTATTTTCCATTTGTTCCACATGCAGAGTAAAACCCAGCACTGAGCAGAGAAAGAGGTCAGCTTGCTGGGTTAGTATGCAATCCACTAATAGGGAATTGCCATTTCAATCAGCTAACACCACAATTGAGCACCCTCAGAAATTTTCATCCTATCCTATCCTATCCTATCCTATCCTATCCTATCCTATCCTATCCTACCATACCCTACCCTACCCTACCCTACCCTACCCTATCCTACCCTATCCTGTCCCACCCCTTGCTCTCATTGCCTGTTTACCTGGCAAAATGTGTTAGAAATAAAAGCATTCAAAGATTGCTGTGAGTCCTCAGGTTGGGGTGCCCATCAAAGTTCTTACAGAAATGCTTAGGATGATGTCTTCTGTCCTAAGAAGGAACTTAAAAGAGCAAAGCTGGATTTGTAAAAAGGTTGGGTTTGTTTTTTTTTTATTCTCAGCATACCATTTTTCACATGCACTGAGAGTGCTCATATGGAGCAGCATCCTGATACTATTCTAACCTCTGAGGCAAAGAGAAAGTCTTGAAAATGTCAGTTATAGGCTCAAAATACACCATTAAGCTGCAGAGTCTGCACACACACTTGAAAACCAAAAGTAAATAAAGAAAAGCAAATTAACAATGCAATTACTAGACCTATTTAAACGTGTTTTTCAATATTTCTTGTTTTCAGGGAATATTGTTTTCTCCTGCTGTTTTGTAGGATGTAAGAGACTTTTTAAAATTTTATCTTCATTCTTTGCATGACAGATAAATCACAGAGAAGTTTGTTTAGGAAATTCCATTCTTTACTGCAAGTTAAACCACAAGTGGCAATGAATTTACAGGCATAGAAGAAGTTGTTTTGCAGAGTTAATACTCTGTTGAACAGCTCACTGCAGTCCTATTAAGTTCTTAGGAACATTACAGTAGAAAATTTAAACAATTAGTATTATATGTTTACCTTCAGCATCACATTAGAGCATTGTACATTTGTATTTTAAGACCCAGACAGCTTCAAATGGAAGAATTATGTAAATACAAAGTAATGAGGAGAACAGCGACACAACTACCTTTCCATATAGTTTAGCAAAATGGTTCAATGACACCAGTCTCTGTCTTTGAGATCACTAAACTATGCCTACCTCAGCAAAATACATGAATTTTGCAAAATGTGCAGATATCTGGGAATAAATTGTTGCAATAAACACTCTCAAATCTTAGTTACACCACAAAAAGCACTTTATACAATTTTATGCCTATACATAAGTATTTGAACTTGCAATCATTTATAGAACTGTACAACAAAATAAAATAAGTAGCACTCTCATAAAAATCAAGAAGGTCCCAAAAATCTGGGTTTATTCATAGAATGGCATTTGCCATGTGCCTCAAGAAGATGACAAACTTGCAACCAGGCCTTTGCTATGCTAGAGGTACTAGGACACAAATATGTAGCTAGGTATGACATGGGGTGGGAGAAGTATAGGCAAAATGTTTGCTGCTCGTGTCATGACCAGGTAGGTGTACCTGACTGGCACTCATCTAGTCCTGCTGCCACAGGAGATTGCAAATATCTTTTACCTGTAGGTCACTAGATAGCCAAATTTACCTGGTACTTCCTTCTCCACCTGTTTGCTATCTGAAGCCATTTATATAACCTTGTTGGAGGCAGGGAATGTGTTTTTCTAGGTCATGGGATCTACCTGAATATACCTGAATATCTGCCAGAGTTCCTATTGTTGTAAATACCAATTAGTGTCAGCACAGTTCATCTTGTATTTTCTCTGATTACCTTTTCACTCTCCTAAACAAAAGAGATGGCGAATAGCTGTCAGTGCCATATAGCAAATAGCACTCCTACACTTTTTTTTTTAATTATTATTATTATTGTCATGTATTTGAGAAGTTAGAAGCAGCAGCAATGACTCTGCTTGAAATGACACTTCCCAAGTTGTTCTTTAGGGATTGATGAGGAAAATTCCCTGTCTAGTCATCTTGGGCTCCTTACCTGTTATACTTCTTTGCAGATCCCCTTAAACAGCAATCTACAGCATAAGGGGTGGGAGACAGACTGAGGTGCATATGCATATAATTTTCAAGAATGTTTCCATTACTTGTAGCTCCTTGAATTTTGTTTTAATTTTTTGTGCTTTGCTTTGCTTTGTTTCAATTTGCTTTGTTTTTGTAAGGAAACATCAGGACTGAGATATCATTGCACTGCATTAGCGGTGGCATGGCCACATTAGAAAGAATGGAGTGGAAGTCCAGAGAACAGGAGTAAAGCTGAAAGTCTCCTACCTGTGCACATGACAGTTGTTCAAAGAGCTGCTGGATTTCCTGAGCTCCCACTTCAGTCAGCTCTTCACTTCATAGGCAATCCAACAAAGAGGTTTTGTAAGGAAAAATGGTACTTTCAGGTGCCATTATACACAGAGCCACAGGCACAGTGAGTCTGACACCACATGCTCTCTGAGAAATGAGTTTTCTTTGAGAAACCTGAGGTTTCCTCCCCATTTCAGCCTTCTGAATGCTATCTCTTGGCTTTCTAAGGTTCTTAAAGAATAAAACAAAATCAAATACTGTAAATGTAGATAATCATCACTGCTTGTTTCAAATAGCTGACTAGAACCCAGATATCTGCGCCTTTTTCCTGTAACTCTTCCTGTTCTGCCCTAGATAGTCATTGGTTATAACTTATTTTATATGTCCTGTAAAAGTATGATCTAAAGTTTCTTATATTAATCAGGAAAATCATAAATACTTTAATATAATATCTTTTTTGCAAAGGTTTTCAGTTTTGTTAATGGTCTTTATCTCTCTTCAGCAGCTAATAAAGTAGGCAGCTTCCCACTGCAGGGCAGTGGTGAAGCAGGCAACACTGTTAGTGAGTTGAGGATGCTAAAAGACAAAATATTAATCTTAGCTCTTAGAGTAAAATGGAGTCAAATTATCTTCCCAACATTGCATCTAAATATACACTGCTATAATTCATAGCAATTTTGAGTCACACATGAATTTTGCAAGAAAAGCACACTACTAAGTCTGTGTAGTTACTAAAGTCATATTACTATTCATAGTATATAAACTTAAGCACATGTACCATTTCATAAGTAAATGTTTTGATTAGCATATTTTACATAACTGCACTTTCTTCAGATGACAAGAAAACAAAATAATCAAAAAGACCCTTAAAAGAAAGAACATGTGTCTAGTTGCAATTCTAAAAAGCTGCAAAAGTAATAGAAATAAAGAAACAAAAGTCTGTGGAGAATCATTTGTTTCTAATGTCAGATGCAACATCTATTTATGAGCCACAATTTGTCTAGGGGGTTTAGTTTTTTTAATTTTATTCTGTTACTTTACTCATCTCTGGAGGAGCTGACTATTGAGAAGCAGAGTGCACAACACAACTCAAGCAGTAAGAGTCCCTTCTTGAGAGCACACTGTTTAAAGTTACTAGCTGGATAAACATCTTGACAAAGGACTTTGTTAACAAAGCGCTCAGCTGGCCTTCTGTAATCCTGGGAACCACCACAGTAGAAATGCTCTGTAGCTCCTACACAATACATGCATACACACTGAAGATGCAGATGTGTGCTTTACCATCTTTAAAATATTTTGCATTGATGGAATGAAATAAGGAAGTGCCATGTTAGGCTTTGGGAACTTTCATCTTAATTTGCTTAACAGTTGGTAAAAGTAAAAAATATTTCTACTGAAGTCAAGGCTGTGTAGAACTGGTGCAAAAAGAAAAACAAAAAAGAGCAGAATCAGGCCCAGAATTTCTGAACATGAATTTTTGGCTATTTTACAATTTAATTGAAGATTCAGCATCATTACCTCTTCCAAATGTTCATTACTATTGCCGTATAAACCATAGATTAACATAAGCATTCTTGTCAAGGTTTTCTATAAGGCTACAGATACAACTATAAACTGGAAAATAGGTCTCTTCCTTTGTACACTTTGTTCAAAATCACTGAAATTAAAATAGAAGGACTAAAATTAAGTAGAAATACATCAACCTATATTTATGCCTACTGTATATTAAATATTTTACCTAAAGAGATTAACTTATATTTATTTTTTAAAAAAATTAGATGGGTCATAACTAAAAGGAATTGCATTTTTGTAGTAATACTATCCTTATTGTTGAGAAGCAAGAGAGTGGTGATCAAAATGTTACCTAGTTTCAGTGTATGCTACTTTAAAAAGAACATGTTTTATGTTATCCTAACTTTTGGGAAACTCACCAAGCCTGATACAAAAACAAATGACAAGCTTATTGTAATAACTATAACATATTAAAAAATTTTGTATTTTCATCAATTTTTATTCTTACAGGAGAAAATACATCACTCATTAAATATGAATGCTGCACATGTTAGCAATAGAAATGTTGATTTTTGTAACTTTGATTGCACTTGCCTTAACTTTTCCACACATATAAACAAACACAAATAACACATAGAGGGGGAAAAAAGAGGATTAAGGGAAATAAAACCCACAAAAGTAGGCAAGTTTTAGATTATTTGATGAATAATGACACATGAGTATATTCAATAGAATCCTTGTAAAGAGCACATGATGCTGTACATTTGTTAAAGCACAAGGTGTACTTTGTCTAGATTAAAAAATGAAACAAAACACAAAACCAAACAAAAAAAAACAAACAACCTTTTGGTGTGACTTTGCTTTAGGTTTAAAAAGTTGGATGTTTAAAAAAAAATCTTTAGTACTTGCATATCAATATTTTTGTATAATACATGAAGAAGGTTTTAAAACAAAACAAAAAATCCTATTTGCTTTATAGCGTGCAAATTTTAGAGAAAAATAAACAGGGTATATGTCCAGTTTGTAAAACAATGTTCTCCTTTCAAGATTACTCTTTCACTGGCTAAATGCAAGGTTATGACAACTTGAAATACTTTTTTGTGAACAGACAAAATAATAAAGCAATGTGAATAATTTGCGTATGCAAACTTTTTTTAGAAGAAATTGTTGCTAGTAGCAATACAAATTTAACAGCTTGATAGGGAAGGCTTTGAAGATTCCAGTTCAGTGATTTGAGTAGAAGGACGTACTGGGGCAGAGCATACGCATTGGGTAAGCTGGCACAGCTCCGCTGGAGGCAATGGAGCTGCTCCAGCTTACACCAGCTGAGAATCTGACCTTTTGCTTAAGAATACTTTCAACAGTAAATATCCCTGCATTATTGTTTTCTTTCTTGTTGTTTCCTCTTGTTCTGCTGTTTTATTTTTTAAGGATATTTACTTTGGTATGTATGTATTTTATGTGTATTCTTTTTTTCTTAAAAACACAGCAGATTATGGATATATTCATAGCAAAGCAAGTAGTGCAGCCTCATAATTCACCGAGGGAAAGACTCTGTGTGTGTGGATGTGGGTGTGGGTGTGTGTGGATGTGGGTGGCGCATACATGTTTGATTTATTGCAGCATTGCTCAAGTTTTATGACAGTTTAGCTCCACTGGAACCACAGGGTGACAGGGGAATAGAGTAACACAGTAGGGAATAATTTTTGCCAGTGTGAGTGTGTGGTGTGTGTGAGCAGTGTGAAAGACCCTGACCAATACAGGAATTGTAGCGGAATAGAAGGAGCTTGTATCACAACAATGTTGCCATTGCACAAACAAAATCTATCAAGAAAATGTCAAAGAAAGCATTACTGAAAACCTGGGTGAATGAATGTTTTTATTTTTTTAAGTTTGTTGAATATGACATCATGCCTGGGTCAGGACAAATTCCATCCTTTGTTTTCTGAGCAGACTATAAACTCTCTGGTTCTCTTCTAAACTGCAGTGGCATAAATCAGGAGCAACACTATCCAAAGCAATGGGTTTATATCTGTGTTATACCAGTCACATGAACTGAAGTCATCTTCTTTTTGGCTTCCTTATCAAGACCCTCACCTGCTCAAGTCTTGAAGAACACAAGAAACACTTAACTTGTTTGCACTCTTTCATTATTTTTTAAAGTTGTGTATCCCCTCAGATGCCAGGGGAATTGCTCCAAATTTGAACCTCTGTGATACAAAAATTTGGGGCCTTGCAATAAGAGACAGGCACCAATGCACAGCAGCTCTTACAAAGATTGATTTTATGCCATAGACAGAGCTAAAGTTGTCAAAAGAGCTGGTGATTTTCTAGCTCCAGAAGCCCACACCACAGACCACCATGTGTCTCTGTAACTCATGAGTATCACATTTAAGACGTGACAACTGAATCTGTTTACCTGCAGCAACTCATATTTAAATGTATTTTTAATATAACCACTGTATTTTGCACTTGCAGTCTGGAGCCTGGAGTCAAAGTGAACTATATTACAAAATATTGTTTCTACGGGCAGTCACCTTTTTGAACTTGGAAGCTGTCTGCTTCATCTACTTCTCATGAGATTTTTATCTTTGCTATACAATATCAATAAGATCATATGAATAAATGATCATGGTTTCACCAATATCAACACAATTCATTGGCCTGGTATGGTGGCAGGAAATGCATTTAGCATTCGGTTAGACATCATAAGAGTTATGATTACTCAACTACCAGCATGTGACGTGCACAGAAATATGGTATCCACTGTAAATTCAAAAAAATATTTATGTATATTTAGTTACATTTTTTTAAATATTGCTATTTAACAGACCTTAATAAAAAAAAAATAAAATTGAAGAACACAATTCTCTATTCTTTGCTACATTGCTCTGCATTCCTTGCAATTCTTAGACATGTGACCGAGACAAGTACAACTGCGGAAATATTATTCGCTGGTATTCCTTCCCAAAATCATGCATGTGTAAACAGACTGGGAAGTCACATAGGGCTGCATGCTTGAAGAGAGACAATTAAAGCAAAAAGTAAGTAAACAAGAAGATTGCTTGAAGAGTACTGGAGTCTTGGTTAAAAAAAAAAAATAGAGACAAAGACAGAGACAAACAGAAACACAGAGAAAAAAGTACCAACAAATGCCAATATTGATCAAAATATTTAGAATATAGCTGGACAGCTTTCTTGGATTCTCCTGACCTGTTTCATATACAGTTATTCTTTTAATCAATTGTTTTCATTGATCAAATTTAATTTTTCCTCTCTTTATGAGTAGTTATTTCCCCTTTTTTTGTCTTGGGAGGTGTTTGTTTTTTTTCCTTCAGATTTACTTTATTTTGCATAGATAACTGAATCTGGTAATTAATGTTAGTATCTTTAAGTACTATGTTTGCCCTCTTAGTATTTCAGTGTGGTATCTGTAATTGAAACATAGGTCCATGACCAGAGCTGTGAAATGCAACTATTCTCACTCTGTGAGCCTACATGTCAACTACTGCATTATGGAGACCAGAATGTCATTTGAAGTAATATGTACACAACTAAAAATTAAATGCTCAGTTATTTACAGTATCCACTGAAGTGCAAATAAAACCATTGTTTGTAAGTAAAGACCTATTTTGTTACAGCTGGACAACTTTCAGAAGGTCTTCTGTTTCAGAAGGTCTTCTGAAAAGAAACATAAAAGACATATACTGATAGTCATATATTACAAAAGGGGATGTTGAGAATAAGAAAAAGAGACATTACAATGCAAGATAGGTCTTTAATTGCAGTTTAAGTTTTCAAAATCTCCCCAAAAGGTCTGGGAAACCCATCCTTACTTGAAATAGGCTCATGTATTGCACACAGTTTAGTTTCAAAGCTCAGTGAAAACAAATGCCAAGAGTGAAATGAACAGCAAGCATATTTTTCTGCAGAACAGGAACAACTATGTTGAGAATAATTTGTACAGAGGAAATAAAACAGTAACAAAGAAGTGATGTCCAAAGGCATTGTCTAGAGACTGAAAAACAGGCTCCAGAAAATTAGTCAGAGATCTTTAAAGTGTTTTACTTTCCAGTTGCATTCAGAATGGGTTCATTCTTTTGAATCAATATGTATGCCACAAAATTAAATTGCTATTCTTATAGGAACACTGACGAATCTTACCCAATTTAGTATGTTCTCCATACTCATATTTCAGGGGAATATGCACTGAGCAATGTAAAGCTAGGACAAAGCCTGTGCCCCTTATGATTACTTTATATAGCACTCTCATTTCTGTCTTGAGAAATTAGGTGTTGGCTGTCAGCAGAATTAGTATTGGCTGTGGTGGAGACAGCTGTCAGAAGCAACACAGCCCAAATATTTGATGTGGGAATATACAGTGCCTTTTCTGTCAGCAGGACTGGGTACACTGCCAACAACAACCACAAGATTTTTGTTCTCCAGTGAGCATTGTCTTGCACTCCGTAGTAGCACCACATGTACTGGAGAGAATGGAAAGAATACAAAAGCATTAGAGGAGGAATATACTATGAAAGAGGATGCAAGAAAAAAAACTATTCATCCTATGCTGGTTGACATCTCATCCTATATGATAAATTCCTCTTGTCTTCTCCAGGCCTTGCTCAGTTTCCGGCCCCAGACAGGTGAGATGAATAGCAATGCTGAGCCACATTTGAACACCTCTAGGCAGGACTAGCTCAGGCATCTTTACACCTCCTACTGCAACTGGTGACTTCTTTAGGTTAACTTGAAAAACTAAACTAACTAAATATTCTTCCTGACCATGGAATTTTGTGTGCTATCAACACATTACATTGCTGTCATCTGGCAAGACAGTTTTTGATTTTGATATCCTGATTGTTTTAATACATCTAAGGGACATTTTTTGTTATGGAAAATGGTTGTAAAGTTAGAGTGTAAGTTCATTTGAGTGTACAACAGTGAGGATCTGGTGGTGTGGTGATTTGACCTTGACTGGACAACAAGTGCGCACCAAAGCCACTCTGTCACTCCCCTCCTCAAGTGGACAGGGGACAGAAAATCCTAACAAAAGGCCTAACAAAAGCCTAACAAAAGGCTCATGCATTGAGGAAAAGGACAGGGAGAGAACACTCACCAGTTACAGTCATGGGCAAAACAGACTCAGCCTGAAGAAATTAATTTTTTCTTACTGCCAATCAAAACCAGAGTAGGATAATGAGAAATAAATCCAAATCTTAAAACACTTTCCCTTCACCGTTCTTTCCTTCCTGGCCTCAACTTTACTCCTGATTTTCCTTCCTCCTCTTCCACTGCAGTGGTGCAGGGGGACAGGGAATGGAGACTGTGGTCAGTTCATCACATATTGTCTCTGCTGCTCTTTCCTCCTTAGGGGGAGGACTTCTCACGCTGATCCCATGTTCCTGTGTAGATTCCTTCTCACAGGAGACAGTCCTCCATGAACTTCTCCATGAATCCTTCCCTCAGGATACAGCCCTTCACAAACTTCTTCAGCATGGATCCCTTCCATGGGGTGCATTTCTTCAGGAACAGTTTTCTCCGGTGTGGGTCCATGCATCCTGCCAGAAAACTCCTCCAGCACAAGATTCCCGTGGGGTCACAGCCTCCTCTGCGCATCCACCTGCTCTGGCATGGGGGTCCTCCATGGGCTGCAAGTGGATAGCTGCTCCATGATGGAACACCATGGGCTGCAGGTGGATAGCTGCTCCATGATGGAACACCATAGGCTGCAGGGGCACAGCTGCCTCACCATGGACTGCAGGGGAATCTTTGCCCCGGCAGCTGGAGCACCTCCTCCTGCTTCTGCTTCATGGACACTGGTGCCTGGAGGTCTATTATTCACATATTCACTCCTCCCTTTTCTGGCTGCTGTTGTTTGTTGCACATTTGGGAATATTTTCCTTCTTAGCTATGCTATCCCTGTGGCACAGTCACCGTCACTGAAGAGCTCAGCCTTGGCTGATGGCAGGTCTGTCTTGTTGCTGGCTGGCACAGGCTCTGTCAGACACAGGGGAAGCTTCTGGCAGCTTCTCAGAGAAGTTACTACTGTAGCCGCCCTGTTACCAAAACCTTGCCTTGCAGACCCAATACAAGTGCTATGAGAGAGAGTTTAAATAGTAGTAATGTAAGAGCAGCATTTATTCTAGTGATGGTAATAACAGAACATATCCTTCTAAGCAAATAGTTAATTAGCAATGTAATCAATAGATGCCTCGAAAAAATCTCTTTAGATTACAGGTAAATGAAATACAATAAAAAGATAGCAAGATAAATATGCATTTTTTCAAAAAGATTTGAGTATATTCTAAAGGAAATGTTTCAAGCTATTAAGCACATGATACTGTCAAAACCCCTCAAAAACTATGTTTTCATCCAGACTAACTTTGTAGAAGTTGCCTCAGTCTCTCTGGTAAATAATTTGCATTTTTAAACTGTTTCAATAAATATTTATATAAGAGATTAGAAGGGGTTTCAAGGACGTATTACAGGCTCTCTTTGTTGTAAATAGGATGGAATGGCTCTGATCTAATCTCCTGGGTGAATAGCATATTTTATAACTTTTAATTAAAAATGGAGAAGTATAAATTCTTTTAAACAAATACTTAGATACCATCAAGGATTAGATTCAAAAGTGACAAAAGACATCAGACATCAAACAAAAGAGGGATATTCCATCCTTGTTTTATCTTTTCTCCTGCCAGATGCTGGAGGTTCCCTTCAGAGCTTGTACTGTGTGACTGAGAAATGAGGTCTGGCCTTCAAACTCGTATGGACCACTTTGCAAAAACTATTGGGATCTGACACAGGATTAACTTTTAGCAGACGATTTTTAACATTTGATGTCTAAATATGCTTTGTACATCATCAGAATCTGGGGCACAAGTCATAGTGTTACAAAGCTTTTATTTCAATGTGAAAAGAGATAGCCCTGTTCCTGAAGAAATTATGCTCACAGATCAGGAATTTATGTAACTATTCATCCTTAAATTATTCTTGATGAAAAAAAAAAAAAAAGATAACTCAGAAACAACAGGAAAGAATTTTATTTTCCTCCTCACTCCTCTTTGTAGGTGACTTAGCCATATGAGGGGGAGACTTTCACCCTTTTTTCAGAATTATGAATTAATTTACAGTAGTTGTGAAGTTATTTCCCCAGCCTTTCTTCAATTGGGAAATTATTTCTGGGGAAATATTTTCTCTCCTGAGAAATATTTTGTCATAAAATACTGTGTAGAACATGGCCACTGTAAAAAACATGTGGAGTAGGAGTGTAAATCTCCTCTATTAGTCATAAAAAAGACATGACACAAAAGAAGCCCAGAGAAGTCCAAAAGAGGCTTGTTACCTGCTTCAGACAGGTCATAGAAGGTGCCATGGAATAGAAATAAAGGGCAGTTCTATAAACATTGCACTAGGACAAACACTACTGGCTGTCAGGTCCAGTCCTTACTATAAGTCCCCTAAGTACCCAATATGGCACTTTTCTTAAGCATAAATCCAAGTAATTTTTTACTATTCCTCTCTTAGATATAGTGTTCCAGACCATCACTTTCTACTGTTCAGAATGCATTAAACATTTATCCTAAATATATAGTTTCTGGGCCGATTTTGTCTCTATGCACAACTAATTCTCATTGCTCACAAAATAATAGGCATTATGTAGCATTCATGCTCTTGTTGGGCTTTTTTCTTACTAAGATAAACAAGACAAGTTAGCCTAGTCTTCCCATAACACTCTTCCCCCTCAGCATCTGCAATGTTTCTCCATGATGGTTCTGCTGCAGTATCCTGTTGAGGATCTACAAGAAATCTTCCACCAAAGCTTTGTAAAATGTCACTGATACTTCTATCTTTATTTCAGATGTATTTTTCCTGACTAAAATAATCCTTTTTTACCAATTTTTAGAAAAATGGCTCAGAATTGCTGATGATGAACTACCAGCTCTGTGCATAAGGGTTTGGGGTTAGTTTTGGTGGTTGATTTTTAGATGCAATTGTTATAATCCTGTATCAACTTCCAGCCTTTACTTAAGGCTTAAGGTCCTCTCTTGTGTATGTGTATTATTCTTAGATTTACTTATTGACAGTGCATCCCAAAGTTGTGAATCAGAACTCTTCCTTAGCACAGCCAAGAGGAAAGGCAGGATGCTAAGGTTGTCCTCAGTACTGATCTAAGAGCTCCATCACCAGCCTCTCCTGACTAAATGATTTGCTTTTCAATATAGTCCAACATAATCTTCTTTATCTATTATATTATCAATTTATCTGTATTAATTAATAATTTCCCATGCAGCACTACATTAAATGTTTTGCTGAAATCTGGATAAATCTATTAACAATTCTCCAAATTGAGATATCTCCAAACTCAAACTGAGTTTTACTTCAGCCTTGGAATTAGTAATTCTGTTTGCTGACTGTCTTTCCTCTTATTTTTTTGCATAGTTGCCTAGTTGCTTTCATCAATCACACCAGAGGAGAAAAAAAAAAAAAAAAAAAAAAAAAAAAGCTTTAATTTAGGTTTGGGTTAATGAAAACACTGCTTTTAATATTTACTCTATCTTTATTATGTAGGAGGGGTTTGGGTGGAGATAGAAAATCTCTTGTTCTTGATTATTTGTATGTCTATCTTATGGTATAAGATAATTTGTAAAGTTGTAAATCAGCTTGACTTCTGCCATTGTTGATATTATCTAACCATAGATTTCTAGGTTCACTTTGGAAATATACATCTTTTTCTTCCATTTCTTGGTGAGGTTTTTGTTTATTCTTTATGAGAGAGGGATTCTCCCAATGGTTGTGCTGCTTTTCGCTATACATTTTCCAAAATTGTTTTTACAAATCTTCCTCACTTTGGTCACCTTGAAATTAGCAAATGAAATGGTGACTGGGCCCATTCTTTGGCCCTGGGGTCAACGGCTGCATCGATAGAATTAAACATTTTGGCATCCAAAAGAGGTGCTTTATCCAAACTGCCTATTAGGAATAGTCATGCAGACTTGCTTAGGCACTGACTATGAGAGCCCTTGGTGGCCCAGAGTAAAATCATGCCAGAGACCCTTTTAACAGCATGAAAGTGAGATAAAAGAGTACCACAGGCAGTGTTTAATTAACTCATGTAGATGAGTCACTGCTCTCCAGCTCTTCCTGCACGTTCACTGCAAATGAGGGCAGAAGGTTGTTCATTCTCACAATCTTATCCTTAAGTTTCACTTATTGTGGAGTAAATCTTAAAGCTTAAACTCTCTGAAAGAAATATTTTTACTTAATTTTGTCATCTGTTCTAGGGGGAAAAAGGTTCAATATTCTTTTTTGGTTGGTTGGTTTGATTTTTTGGTTGGTTTTGGTATTTTTTGTTGCTTTTGTTCTATTTATTTGTTTAATTTAGTAGTGGAGAAAGAAAAAATATCACTTACTACTTGCACACAAAACTTTCAATGGAAGGTATCCTGAAGTCTGATTGTTATTTTCTTGTCATTTCTATACCAATAGATTTAAGACTGAATAAATGAAAAGTGTTTTAAGAAGTTTCTTCTGCATTTTCAATCCAACTACTGACCTAATTTAACTGTAATATTCAGGGTTTTTTTTCTGGACATCAGCACATACGTTTCTCAAAGGCTGCAGCATCTTCTGCATCTTCTGATACTTCTGATGTGAAGTATCAGACCGTGACAAGTTATGGATTAACTGAAAACAAAAACCAATACAAGTAATATTTGAAAAGTGCCTTTCATGGATTTGAGAGAACAGCCAACTATAAGCAAAAAAAACAAAAACAAAAACAAAAAAGAAGAAAAGGAAAATAGAAGGCAAAGCATGAGATTTATTTTGTGCCATCTAAAAATGAGACACAACTAATTCGCAGGTTGAAACAAAAATGCATTCTTAGTACAATAATATGAGAAAAAAAAAAGAGAGAAAGCTGACACATGTTAATATCTTTCACTTTGCATTTGAAACAACAGTCAGTGGTTTGGGTTTTTTTTGTTTGGGTTTTATTTTGGGGGTTTTGGATGGGTTTTATTGGTTTGGTTAGGGTTTTTTTGTTCTATTGAACAAGCTTTTCCAATACATGATTTAGGCCTCCCTGCTTCCTGTTACATAAAAGTACCATGTTTATCTGGTAATAATATTTGATTCTGTTGCAAAGAATTTTGAGTTAAAAAGTTCCTGATTGGATTAATACACTGATAATTTTAAAAAAAAAGTATTAGAAAAATATCACTTTGGTTTGTTTTCCCCTGAGGCATTTCTCTGTAGTGGAACTATTGAGTTGCTATCTCATGTAAGTATTACTAATAAGTTTTAAGGACAGACAAATGAAGATATTTTCCTTTTATTTTAACTGAATTTTCTGGATTGATGAATAATTCTCTATTTCACGTATCTCACTCCATGCTGCTCTGGTGATTTTATTTACTTGTTTATTTATTTATTATGGAACTATTGCAGTAGAATCTTGGATTCTGTCCCTCTCATGTGGTGAATGGACCTTGCCTGATTGTCAGGTGCCCACCAAACTGATATTTCACTCCCCCTCCTGAACAGGACAAGAAGAGAAAATATAATGAAAGGCTTGTGGGTTGAGAAAGGGCAAGGAGAAACCACTCACCAGTTACTGCCACAGGCAAAATAGAGTGAAGCTGTGGACACCAGTTTAATTTATTAACAATAGTAGTAGAATAATGAGAGCAGAATACTGAGAAATAAGAACAAATCTAAAAACACCCCTCCCTTCTCCACAGGCTCAGCTTCATTCCCAACTTCTCTGCCTCCTCTCTTGTGAGTAGCCCACAGGGACAGAGAATGGGGATTTCAGTCTGTCTATAATGCTTCATCTCTGCTGTTTCTTTCTCCTCACACTTTTCCTCTGCTCCAGTGTAGGGTCTCTCCCATGGGAGACAGTCCTCCGAAACCTTCTTCAACATGAATCCCTCAGTTTTTCAGGAGCTGCTCCAGTGTGGACCCTCTGTGGGGTCACAGGTGCTGCCAGCAGACCTGTTCCAGCGTGGGGTCTCACAGGGTCAAAACTTCCTTCAGGACATATCCACTTTCTCCGTCATGGGGTGCTCTACAGGCTGCAAGTGGATATCTGATCCACCATGCACCTCCTTGGGCTGCAGGGCCACAGCTGCCTTGCCATGGTCTTCAACACAGGCTGCAGGACACTCTCAGTTCCAGTGCCTGGAGCTTCTCCTCCCACTCCTGCTTCACTGACGGTGGTGTCTGCAGTGCTGTTCCTCTCAGATATTCTCACTGCTCTCTCCCAGCTGCTGTTGCACAGAAGTTTTCACCCTTCTTAAATATGTGATCCCAAAGGTGCTACCCCCACTGATGATGGGCTTGGCCTTGGCCAGCTCCTTGTCCATCTCAGACCCGGCTGGTGTTGGTTCTCTCAGACATGGGAGCAGCTTCTACATCTTCTGATATAGTCACCCCTGCAGCCCCCCCGCTACCAAAACCTTGCCAAGTACACCCACTACATTCATTTAGTGTGATCTGCAATGAGTTCATGGGAAGCTTTCCTGTTTCCCTTCTAAGTTGTCATTGCATGTATTTGCCAAGGAAAATAGTGCCAATTTGCAGAGGTTCAGTGGTTATACAGTCAGCATTATGTTGAAAGATGATTGCTGTTCTCTAGAAAGCACAACAAATGCCTACTCTGGTTATCTAGGTTTTATATCAAGCAAATAATCACAGCCAAAGAAATACCAACTAGGGGATTTTTTAACTGAATTTTAACTCTTCAATACTTCCCTCTTAAAATCTGTGCACAGATCATTCAGCTTTATCTTGGTTTGCTTCACCAGGGTGAATCATCTTTCAGTGATCTAATTTCCTACTTAGCTGAACCCACACCACAGTTTAGAATTTTTTATTATTTTTTTTTTGTTGTTCTTTGTGCCTGTGCTTATTGTATTTCTAAACAGGAGGAAGTACTTTTCTAGTTATGAAATGTTCCAGTGATATGCAAATGACCACAACAGTCTTACTGAATCTGGAAATCTAAGGTGAAGGCACCTAACATGTCCTTGCCACCTGCCACTGTATTGAACTAAATTAAAAGAAGGAAAGAGGATGGCACCAGAATGAGGATTATGCATGAAGTGCCAGGCATTATTTTAAATCTTCATATCTTCTGTCAACTTAAATCAAATTCTTGAAATGTAGTGGGGCAGGGAACAGCGAAATAGCTCTGTGAAGTACCTAAATTAATTTTTTTCTTTTTTTCCTATGAAACAGGATCATTTCTGTTACTTATTCAGATTTATATCTGTTAATTGTTGAAAAAAATGTAAGATTTTATTATTTCTGTTGTTATCAGACCTGCATAGCCAGCCACAGCTGTGTTCAAGTACAGGTTTCTCCCCAGAAATAACCAAAGTATCACTGAATGCAGTCTGAGGCAATGATCCAATTTACTGATGCCCTCAGGTCACCTAGGTGCCACAAATGACATTAAATGAAGGTAATGTGACTATACAGCTGTCACCAAGGGAATGAGGAAATAAACAGGGTTGCAAAAATATACACAGGGGTATGATTCAACCTGGAGAACAAAAAATGGAGAAGGAGGTTGGAAAAGACTGATTTTGGTACCTCAAGTTGGATGGAGAAGGAAAAACAAAAGTATCATTTTGTTAGCGTGCTCTGCCCATCGCTGGATATTTTAGTGCCAGCGTCACTGACACCTGTCAAAACACAGGTGTACACTCTGTACTGGGGAATTTGAGACAAATCAAGAGAAGTTAATCTCAGAGTGCAGACTGACAGGACAATGCCCAACTTTATGGTGACAGTTACCTGGCAACATTCACAGCCCTTCCTAAGGGTTTATGTTCTTTGTGCTGTACAGGAATAAAACCTCATGTTTAAGCAGGCAAATCACAGAAAACAGCACACAAAGTAATGAACATTTATGCCAGGGGATACAAAACGATGGGAACAAACATATATAATAAAGTGTGCCTTTCTCAGGCATTTCCCTTTGGTCAACACAGGTTGTCTGTTCCCCAGCAGAAATTCAGCCCTTGAGCTGACCATCAAAGAAAACTACTTCTCTAACTCAGACTGGTGCAAGGATTGTGACAGCTTCGCTCTCTTCCTCCTCTGTTCCTGCCTAGGGCAATGGGACTGATTTAAACATTATCAGGTAAGGACTTTTGAGGCAGGATAAATTCCTTCCATTGAAACTGTTCTACTTCATATACAGTAATTAAATATTCAGTAGACCAAAGAAAGCATAGGAGAAATGACTTTGTAGCCTGTGGGTAAGGAGCTTGTTTATGAAGAAGATGTCCAAATTCATATACCTTCTCCCTTTGTTCCATTCCCATTTTGCTTAAAGTTTACAGCTGCACAATCTACAGCAAATTTACTATTAGTTTTTTTCCCAAGTAATGTGAGGCAGCCAAAGGCATTGGCTCTTGGAATATATTGGGGTTTTTTCAGTGAATGTAGACTGCCTTTTGGTATGTAGATGGATTTTTGGGGTTTTTTTAATATTCTTTGTTTCAGTCACATATTGTTTCATAGAAAAGCATGAATTTTTCCAAGGCAATTAAGTAGTAACATCAAATTTTATTTCTGTAAGACAAAGTAATAAATTCTGCTGATGAGTTTTTTCACCCAACTTGTTTCTTATTTGGAGATGAAGAAAGAAACCGAGACACAATTTCTTTAATGATTTGACACCACATTATTGTTGAGTTTTCAGGAGTCTCTCATGACTTCATTGTAAATCCATAAAACATATGCCTGAATGAGGCATAATATGAGATTAATATTGGAGAAGAGATACTTAAACATCCAAAGTTTTCAGTGGGAGGTGAGCATCCAGAAAATCCCATAGGTAGGATTTTTTGACTATCAAGAAGCATGTCTGAGAACCTGTTTCAAACAGAAGGGATTTCTTACAGTCTTGATTAAAGGTTAGAAAGTCCCCAGAGTTCTTCTCTTTTCCTTATACTAGCTTATTGTGCTTTCTTCAATTTAATTTATTTGTTGTGAAAAGGTAGGAGGTTTTCATAAAAACTCAGCAAATGTACTTATTCATTAATTCACTGACCTTAAAATTGAGAAAAATTCTGTAGTTGTTCATGTATTAAAAAGAAAACTGTATTGAGACTACCTACCTTTAAGAATCTATTAAAAAACTTTTTCCTGTTTTGTCCTTGTCTGGCATGCCTGCCTTTTGCCTTTAATGCCTCAGAATCTCTTGCCAGCCTTTTTTCTTTGGATAGAATTAAAAGGATTAGTTTTAATGTTGTTATCTTTTTTTCCTTTCTGAACTTTCTGAAAGATTAAAGGACAAAAAGAATGCCCAAAAGGAACAGATAATTTATAACCACTTGACAGAAATAAAAATACAAACAAACAAAAGAACTGATATATTGTATGTGAAGAAGACTGCATAATAATTTGTAATTTATTGTGAGTCAGATGCATATTTTAATAGGCTTTTATTTTTCTTGGGTTCAGATACATGGAGAAAACACAGCAATTATAACTTATTAAAGCTTACCATGACACAGATGGTAGAAACACTGAAAAAGACAGTAGTATGGACTGTGAGAACAGGACAAAAATTCTTCCTTCTGACTTAATGTCTTCAGAAAACTCCTTATTTATCCGATCCTCATCCTCTTGTTTTCTTGGATAGTACTGTACTGATACTAATGGTGACTACTGTTCTAGTCCCACAAACAGAGAACTGAAAATTGAGTAAAGTCTGTGTTTAGACTCGAGTGCTAATGTTAGGTCTTGCATATCTTTTGCATACAATCTTGTAAACACACTGTGCTATCATGCCAGCTCAGATTTGACATATACCCAGCTTGAGAAAGGCACAGTGGTTTCAGCAATGTTTATACCAGGCATACAGCATCCTTCAGATGGAGCTCTCTGGCATTTTCTGGGTGCAGAATGCATGACATACCTTGCAAACAAGTGGCTTAGTGTAGCACTGTCGTGGTTTAACCCCAGTGGCAAATAAGCCCCACCACTCATTTACTTGCCCCTGGGAAATGGGGGAGAGAACCAAAAGAATAAAAGTGAGAAAACTCAGGTTAACATAGAGACAGTTTAAAGGGTAAAACAAAAGCCACACACACAAGCAAAGCAAGGAATTAATTCGCTGCTTCCCATACGCAGGCAGGTGCTCAACCATCCCAGGAAAACTGGGCTCCATCACACATGACGTGATCAGACAAATGCCATCACCCTGAATATCCTCCCCTTCTTCTTCCCCCAGCTCTGTATGCTGAGCCATATATATCATATGGCCCTTTGGGTTAGCTGGGGTCACCTGTCCCTGCTGTGTCCCCTCACGACTCCTGGTGCCCACCCAGTCCCCTGACTGGGAGGGTGGGGTGAGAAATGGGAGGCCTTGGTGGTGTGCAAACACTGCACAGGTATAACTAAAACAGCCCTGTGTTATCAACACCATGTCCAGCACAAATCCAAAGCCAAGCCCCACACTAACTACTATGGAGGAAATTAACTCTCCACCAGCCAAAACCAGCACAAATATGGATATGAAAAGTTCACAAAAAAAAAAAAAAAATCCAAGGGAATAAAAAAGAAGAGAATAAACCCCAATTTGAGCAAATGCAGCATCAACCTAAATCATTTAAAGCATGAAACGGTAGTTTTGTAAATGTTTCAATACTACAAAGATCTCTAAAGTGGCTCTAAGTAACATTATATATGGACACATAATTTCCTGTTAGATTCAGTCAGCAGCAAAATTAAATCAAAAAATCTATGCATACATATATTTAAATTATTTTTTTTCTCTAGTCTTCATGGTACACATTCAGTCTCAGCATCCACATTTCCTCTTCTGTCTGATGGTTCTTGCTCCAGCTATAAGGAATATCAACACACCTCCTGGGAGCAGACTTGGCATTGGAGTCTGCCAATTAGGATAGTCAGAGCAAAATTTCACAGCAGACTAAATACTTTGAAGGTAATTCACAGGACACTATTGTTGAGAATTGTGTTCATTCATTTTTCAGATGGATGATTTTTCATTTAACACTGATCTGTCCCTTGTTTCCCTCTTCATGTTCCATATCTTCCAATATCTGCTGCTGCTAAGAAAAAATCCATTTTGGTAATAGAGGGAGAGTGATTCTCAAGCTACCATAAAGCACAACCTAAATCATCACCTTCATAAGCAGTATAAACAAAGTCATAAGTTCTTTCTGTGATCATTCTTGTGATCACATGAATGAGCAGTACATAGCGTTTCTGGAGCATCTTTAATAGAATGTCTCAAGCTGATTTTCCAGCAATTACCAAATTATAACACATATGTGAGTTAAGATTTTCAGAAGTCCCATTTATCTCAACAGCAAACTTCATGTTCTTAGAGTTTAGAAGATTATTAGAATTCCAAAAATACCTTAGTCATTTACCATCAGTGCTTATATCTGTTTTCAATAGCAATAAAGAATCCAAACTTCAGTTGAGCAATGTAGAAAATTCAACTAAAGCCAGAATGAATTTAGATATGAATAGCATAGCATATCTCTAAAAATCATTACCTTAAGTGAGATGGGATATTAGATATGACCTATCCATGCGCATGTATTGCTTTAAAAATCAGCAACACGCTACAGTCTTTGCAATTGTCATTTAGTCTGCATCCAGAGAGAGGCAACAGAGTAGGCATTCACATCGCTTTTAGTCACTGCAGTACTCTAGACATGATCCTTGCTAGGAAGGTGATGTACATTCACTAAAACATTATGGCAGAACTTTGAGAGCCTAAATTCAGGAGAGCAATGAGCACTACAACAGACTATTACCACAAACCATGTCACTATGCAGATTAAAACACTATAGTCACAGTTTGGGAGAAATAGAACAACGGCTGTGAGCAGGCGCATTATGGATCATGACAGAAGCACTCAAAGAATCTAGAATGGAAACTCACCTTCAGTATGGCTGTACCCACTTCCAAGTTTTGGAAACTGATATTTTTCTATTGGCTTAATTGCTCACAATTTGTAAAAGTGCTGTATAGAAATTGCAGACACTATTAACAGAGTAGGTCTTTGTTTGTCAAGAATCAGATGCACATGTTGTGCTATATATAACAACAAAAATGATCCTAAGGATAACATGCAGTGGGTCTGATTCTTAACCACCTCACTGCTTATTCAGCCATTCAAGGCCTCACCTAACAGGCAGGTTAACAGGGAACATGGTTCAAGTGAAATATGTACATACCACGGACTAAATCTTTATCATGTCTTGCCTATGGTTTCCACCTGTGGTATTGCTAGTGGATTAAATGAAATGGAGTACCAGGGACTCTAAAACAGAGCTCTCTCTCGTGTGCGTGTGTGCGTCTGTGTGTGTGTGTGTGTGTGTGTGTGTGAAACTGACTGCCTTGCAGGCAGGATACCCGTTGGGTTTAATGCATTTCAATACTCTTCAAATACGTTTTTGGGCCATATTCTGGAATAATCCATGCTAGTAGTTCCTTAAGAAAACCTCCAGCATATTGTGTCCTTTGGAATATTTTCCAGCATATGCTTATCAAATGGATTTTCTTGGCACTCTGCGAAATTTCAGAATGCCCTTGCAGTGATGGCACCTGACACAGAAAGCTGTCACAGCCTTTCCTAGAAACCCCAATACTGGCTGTAGCAACATCAGGCCTGTCAGCAGCCGGAACTCAGCTGAGCTCAAGCTGCATGGCATGAACAAATGATCTAACGTGACAGGTCTATTTGGGAACATCCCCAACTGCAGTGGGCATACAGCAGTATTTTCTTTAATCTCCTTGTAAGCCAGCCTGTATATATATAGGTGGTTGATATGGGTGTCCTAGTATATCATGGATATAATTGGATTAAATCTAGGTAACTTTTTAAAAACAATTCTTTTTATTTTTTATTTTTTTTGTAACAGAATATAATTCATCGTCAGTGACAGCAGCCTGTCTCATGTGCATCTCAGCAAGGCTGGCAGTCACGGCCTGAGCTGTGCCACCTGTCCTCCTCTGGAGCCTCACCCACCTTGGAAGAAATTTCCAGTGGAATTTGTTATTTATGACCATTCTCATTACAAAGGATATGCACAGCATCTAGATGAAACACATGATACTGAGAACATACCCCAGTACCAAGGCATTGATCACTTTTTCCTTAGCAGGAACATGACTTGAAAGGTTCCAGTGGTGCAATTGTTATAAAGAGATGTTAATGTGTCTGCTGAGGTGAAAGTAAATTTGAATCCTCCTAGTTTCAATGTTTGATTATGTTCATTCAGATTTTATTCTTCCAAACTTTAAATCTAAAATAACAGAAAGGCTCACATCTCTTAGTACCTGAAAAGCACAGGTAGTGTCTATCAGAAGCTCACTAACCACAGTGGTACCTTATATTTTTCTTCTGCATTAGAGACAAAACCTGTTGGTTTACCTGTTTTTCTGGACACTCTGTAACATATGAAATTGGGTTTTATTGAAGTGCACTTTTAAAAATAAAAATAGCACTTCTAACTTCTATTTACAGTATTTACAATCCAGTACCAGCAAGTTATCACATTCAATTTATTTTGATAGCTAACCAAGTTCATAAGGAGTCACAAGTGGATGCAGTATGTTGTGAAAGAGAAAAAGGAAATTTACATGGAAGGAGAAGGAATTATGATTCAGTAGCTAAAAAATAATAATACTATTTGTTTCTTCATTTAAGGTTATGATCTGTTCAGCTTGTGTTCCCAAAGAAGGGTAAAAAAAACCACCCAAAGAAACCCCAGGGTGTTGATGATAAACCCCACAATTCTGTCTCCAGTATTAACTGGTAAAGATCCTAATGCTTCAAATTTTATGATGAACTATGTCTGGCTAAATGACTTATAAGTCAGAAGAAATCCTTTAAAATAAATGCCCTTGAGAGCTGTAAATTTTGTTAACCAAAACCTCCCAGTGGCTTTTATGAGACTTTAGTACACCTCATTAAAAACCTGGTCTGTGCTTTGACAAACATTTTTTTTTGTCTGTTTATTCAGTGCAGTATCTTAAAAATGCCTTCCAAGTTGAAATTATATACTTGTATTGATTGAAGTGGCATTTTCTTATCTTTCACTGTCTTAGCAGTTTGCAGTTTTGTAAAACTGAAAATCGCTTTACTCACAAATTGGATTTCTGCTTTTATTCATCATTTTATCCAAGTCATTAGTTCTCAGAATTAAACATTAACAATCACAAATAGTAAACCTTTGCTTCTGTGTATTGATTACATCATAATATGTAACTATGAACTAAACAAGAGCATATAAACTCATATCCCCAGTGTAATTATGGGCTAGTCTGCTGAATGCTAACGTTTCAAAATCTATTTGAGTGTTCAGACCCAAGTGATAGGTCACAAACATCTTACCTATTAAGAAAGTGCAACAGCACTGTATTAAAAACAAGCCTCTTGCTAAACAAACTTGCAGTTTTCATGCTGAGAAAATACTTCCTTTTCTTTTCATATATAACTATCTTTAGCGACAAAATGATAACACGCTTGTCATCAATCGGTTCTAGGACATCCAGGTAATTGTGAATACACAACAGAGCTTCCTCAGCATTTGGCTGAAGAGAAGGATTTTGAAATTCAATTAGATTTTTAATCAGTAAAAGACCTTTTCACACTGATATCTTCCATGGTTTCTGTTTATTCTTATAATTTTTTTATTTTTATTTTTATTTTTATTTTTTATTTTTTATTTTTTTATTCTTGTTATTTTTAATTCATTTTCCATTTTTTTCTGAGACAAGATACTATACATCCAACTCTAATGACTTTCTGTTCTTTATATTACGTTTCTTCTGTTGCTAGCAGTTTTATGATTTCATAAAAATTTGTGAGAACAGATATAATACGTAGTGTTAATTTTTCAATTGTTCACAAAGGAAAAACCTTTCCTTGGATGCCTGGTAATTTTGTCCTAGAGTACCTTGCTACCTCTAGCCCTTCTGCTGGTAATGAAAGAAGAAGATAACTTGACTCTCTGCATCAACAATTTGTTCAATAAGAGAGACTATTTCTACAGCTGTTCACTTAATAAGGACTTTATTTCCACATCTGGATATATTTTTGTATTATGCCTGCAATTAGCAGTGTTAGTCTAAGTCTCAAAATTGCCTGTGATAATCCCAGCAACCAGAATTTAAGATTAAAATAATTCAGTGTTTATAAGCAAACAGGGAAGGAATCTGTTTGCTTCATCTCAGTTGCCAGCTGGTGATGGTGAGAAGTAAACTGACTCTTGCGTCTTCAAAACTCAAAGCAGGTGAGAAGAACATTTGTTATGTTCTCATTAGTGCTTTCCTGAGGTCTGTTCTTGTTGAGCATTACATTACTGTTTTACTTGGGTTAGGAGTACTCTTTCAAAATGTTCCACCAGTGCTCCCTGCTTATCATGCTTTGGTGCTCACCATAGGGTTGACTCAGCACACTTGATCTGAATTCCCTCTGGATGTAACTGAATTTCAGTGAAGTCTCCAGGTGGAGACTTACTGTGCCCCCCATGTGAGTGGCATGTCAGGCTGTGGAACAAGACAAGAACTTGGATGAAACCTCCTCCTTCTGCCCCTGCTCTGAATGTGTGTGCCAGGGACACAGGGTGCTCAGCACTACCTGGCTGGCTCTCCAGGTCTGCTCACGTTGCTACACCTGACTGGAGAACAGTGCTTACAAAATAAAGTTGTTATGGAATGTAAATGCCTGAAAACATGAACCCTGGAAAACATCAGTGTCAATCATTCTATGCCAATATATATGTAATGAAATGCAAATGTCTGTTTATAAAATTGGTTTCACAGGGCATTACTTAATGTCTGTTGGGCTGATATTTTTCAAAAATAGGGATTAAAGCAGATATATGCACATGTTACTTTTCACTTAAGTGAACAAGATTACACAAATTTGTTTGGAGAACAGCCATCCTTACCACAGGCTGCATTACCCCAGCTAAAATTGCTTTACAATTGACATATTTTAGACAACCCTTTCATACTCAGAAAGATGAGTAGGTTTACCAGACAGGAACAGGAACATACTGACCTCATCTAAATGGGTACAGGCTCATGGGAGCACTTTTGATGCAGGTTTTACAAAAATATCAGACAAAATGATTTTACAGACAGCAGACCCTGTGAACCCTCACGCAGTATTTTCAAAAGTACTTGCATGCACTTGTAAGATGTTGAATTCATTAACAGCATGAGAGAGGAATGAAGTATGCTGCAGAAGATCTAGCTGGCTCTCTACATGAAAGATCAAAAAAATATATCCCGTTGCTCAGAATTTTTTTTAATTTTTTTTAATTTTAAAACTGTCCAAGTGTCTGAGACAGGATTATGACCTCTTTGAACTTGTTATCATGCTAATATAGGAGTGTTTGCAGCTGAAACATTTCAACAAGCAAACAAGCAATTCCAGATAAAAAACATACATACTGTCTTCTCTATTCTGTTATTACTTTAAACAAACTCAGCAGTCTAAGGTGTCTCCAGAGAGTAGTCCATCCAAAGGTAATTCAGTACCTAAAACAGGAAGAATTAATCCCAATCTCAGGGTGTCTCTCTCTCTAGCTGGAAAGGAAGTATAACTTGTTCTGTGTGTTGACTAGTTAAGTAACCATAGCTCAGTATGAAAATTCCCACTCTCAGTGTCTACTTAAAATTTTTGTGGCAGATGAGAAAAATCCCTTTAAAGTCTTTCTATCAGTTCTAGCTTCTGTTTCCAAGTCCTAATTCCTTCTTTTTCACTTGGGAGGGTTGCACATATATGATATCACTCCATGGATGCAAATGGGTACTTGACCATATTTCTTCCTTCCCAGCCTCATCCCTGTCTAGAATGAGCCCAAACTTCATTAAGTGGACACCACTATCAGTCTGACTGAGCTGCTTGGAAATGGTCACATCAGGTGCTCTCTGATGCTCAAATGAGACCGGAATCAGTGAACAAGGTCTTCTGGGCTGCTTGTGGGCCATCAGGTAGCAGTGTCTTGTACAATATCATAAACCTCAGGGCATTTCTTGACCTTCGTTGCTCTACTAAGTTCCTTGCAACGCTGTAGGTACCAGTGAGAAAGTGAAAAGGTAAAATCAGTGTAGCCACTGCTGCCTTGGGCACCATACTAAATTTTATTGCTCCACCTGGATTGCCTGGATTGTTAAACATGTGATTACTCAGTTTCTACAGGTAGGAATGAAGGTTTTCTGTGCTGCTTTGGTACAAATGTACATTCTCATTCATCACAAAATTAAAGGCAAAGAATCCAGCCAGTTAATTTTTTCTGATTTTGAAATAGGATTTCAGATAGTAAGTCTATGTAAAAGGCAGAACATCCTTCCCAAAATTACATCACATTACTTCTGAATATAAATTCCTTTTCTTATGGACAAAATTGGAAAAGTAGTTAATTTTAATTCTTTTTACCTCCCTTTAAAGCAAGTGTTTAAAACCATTTTGCAAAGCGTTAATTTTTCCTTTTATATAAGTTCACCATTCAGATCCTTTTAACTGCTATATGACTACATAATGAATATTTATATGAAAGTAAAACTTAAAATCTCTAAGATTTTAACAGATATTTCTTCTATTTTTTTAAACTTAAGGTTTTATTTGAAACAAAGGTAAATGGTTATATTTTATTAAGGTTTCCAGAAATTGAATTATGAATATACTTTATTCTTGTTGTTATTTACTTGCAGGGGAAAAAAAAAAAAAAAAAGAAAGAAAGAAAGAAAGAAAATTAGGAAATAAATCCCCTTCCAAATCCATATACGTAGAAGGGAACTCTGAATACCACACACCTAGTACTTTAGTTAGAATAGTCACACTATGGTTGCAAAGTAGGAAATTCTTAACTTACTTGCAAATATGTTCTCGACTTTTATATCATATGTCGTTTGGTTCAGTTTCTTTAATTTACTTCTTTTGGAAGGTGGAGTTGTTGGTTTGTGTTGTTTTGTTTTTCCCCGAGATCTGCCCCAGAAGTTTTAAGTTTACAACAGCAAAGTATTTCAGGGCAATCTCAGCTATAGCTGAAATAATAAGTCTTGATGTGCCTCAGGTGCAGAATGAGCCTGTGCCAGCCAGAGCTGTCCAATGCTCTAAATTTCAGAAGGCTTATTAGCTAGAATCCACTGCTGTACCTGAGCAGGATAAATCTGTTCTTGCTACATTTCTTTGAGCTATGCAACATTTCCAGCTTCGAAGTGAAGGGAATTCATGGTAGTCTGAGCTCTATAAATTGAATTTAAAAAAGTAAGGTTATGCAATGAATTTCAAGGTATTATGAGACTTTTTCATTACCTGGACTATCCCACCCATTTTTTTTTTTTTTCTCCCTTTTAAATGGAAACCCATCTACATAGTTTTCCTATCTCACAGTTCAGCCATAATTACATTCAATAAAAAACAACAAGCCTTCCTTCTCAGATTGACTCCTCTCCAGCCTGCTGGCCTCAGCTCTTTAGTCCTTGACACAGCAAATTCTTATCACAAACTTAACACAGAAGAACAGCAATTCTTGTTAGTCCCTGCACTAAGTATGACCTATTTAAGATATCATCCCAGTCCTGGTAATCTTGCAAATTCAATCAATAAACCTGGCTCTGCTCTTTCAGGTGCCTGCCCTAACACAACCATTAACACACAAGTGCAGTGACCTTCCTGAGTCCTGATATCGATCAAAAGCCAAATGCCACTGCTGGTACTGCCCTTCATCTTAGCCCTGCAGGTTTTGTAGGATCTGTCAGTGAACCACAATGGTCAGACTCGATGCCAATCCTAAACCAAATTCTGGCAAAAGTATAAAAACATTATGCTGTAATGACCCTAATTAACCCAAGCAATAATCACAAATATATAGCCCACTTTATTTGTTACTTTCCAGTCACACCTTTCTTCCAGTGATAGTTATATGGATCTAAACATGAAATCATGCTTTTCACCTGTTGCTAGCTTATTCTCATACAGTCAAGAAAAAAGCTAACCCTTAGTTAAATTCAGCCTGTTTTCCTAAAGACTGACATGAAGTCTGACTCAAATGTAACATTGCCTTTAACAAAGTCAGCCAGCAACCCACTGTCATCATTCACTCCTATTCAGCCCAATAAAACAGAATACTTTTTCTTCCTAAAGTCTCATGCCAATCCTACATTTAATATAGTAGTTTATTAACTTCATCTAACCAGGACCAGGGCAAAATATATCTAAAAGACCAACTCTGTGTGCCATGCAGAATTCATACTTGACATTAATTCTCCTGCATCAGCTGCCACAAACTCCACTATGAGCCTAAACATAGTCCTTACACAATGAAGCACTCACCCCTCACAGTCTCAGAATCAATTATACACCGAACCTGGCAGAATTTGCCCAGGAGTTAGTTCTTCATCCTCTGCTGTCCTCAGTTCTAACACTGGGTTAAAATAATCCCTCTCCTGCATCTTGCAGGATCCAAGCCAGGCTTTCTTCCCCTTCCAGGGATGATCTGGAATTTCTCAAACACCCCCTGATTAACCTTCCCTGCTCTGGGATTGCTCATCGTAGTTAGGCATGCAGCATTTGTAGGCAGAAGCATGGATTGTTCCACAGCTAACCTCAGCCATAATGAAAACCACTCTAATTCATTCTCCTCCTGAATTCCACAGAAGGTATGTGCCCATGTCAGCAGCAACCTTTATTGATCTTAGCAGGACCAAAATATACAGCTGGCTCCACTGTTCTAAATTTTACTGCTGCTCTAACAGCAGAAGCAAGGCTCTCCTGCCAGCTCCTGGTCTGACAAAAAGTAGTTGGGCATTTTCAGAGATGTCAGTCACAGTACTAACATGTGCAGCTTAATGTTAATTCTGGAGCTACTGACAGATTCTGCTGTAGACTGTCAAGGATAGATTAAGACTAGAGTTAGAGGACAGGAGAGCAAGAAGGCACAGGGAGATTTATTGCTTACTCCTGTGAGGCTAGGGTAGGAGTTTTTCACAGGTGAATGTTTTAAGACACTGTTAGCAATTGAAGAGTGGTGGCACTGTAATTTCATTAGAGCTCAGACTACAAGTAATTTTAAAAAGCATGTGTTTCTATATCATGATGGATCCACAGAGTAACTTTTATATGCTTATAACACCAGTCCCTTCCCATTGTTCTTACAGACTCCAGGGGCAAAACCAGCTTCTGCCCTCTTTAGGGGCACCAGACATGAGCACCAGTCCTAACCATAGATTCTAACACAAATTCTACCTGATGAAATCTTAGTGTAGTCATCAATATCTCCAGTTCTCTATCAGTTCTCAGATTTTGTGTTGACCACAGGTCATAGATAGCCTGGACGCCATCGTACTGACATTATAGAATCAAGCAGGTTACCAGATCAGAAATATGTGCTTCCAGTTTTTCTGTTTCAGAAGAGACTCAGATAGCACTCATAGAGGCAGGAGCCAAGCATATTTAGTAGTCAGGTTTATTTAATGAATCAACAGTAGTGTTTGGATTGTCAAATTACTGCCTCACAAGTAATCCCAGAGCTCAATGAACCATTCCTCCAGTCAAACAGCTAGATCCAGCTTGGTTCCTGCAAAAGTCAAACAAATGTCAGACTCTGTTGATGTTTTATATATAGAAGTATGATTCTTACTCTTTAGCAAGCCACAGGTACTGCTACTTAGATAAAATTTTACCCATTAGTTTTCCACTTAAATTATTTTGTCTTGTAACTTATATAAATAGCTATAAGAACAGCAGTCCAACCATAATGCCTCCACACACACACACAAACAAGAAGAAGAAAACTCAAGAGTTGCTTTTTTTACACACAATCAAAGTCAAGCATCTACATAACTTTCCAAATTACATGATTACATGCTCATACTTGTTCATCTTCTGAGCCATCACTGGTTAAGGTAGCCTCTGATGCTAGATAGCTTGATGTTTAGGGTCTTCACATACTATACTTCCTTCCCTCCCAATCCTTGCTGTCATAAATAGTAAAGCAAAATAAAGTTTTAACTCAAATTTTGCCAGTCTCAACTATAAGATCTTGTTTATTTTCGCCTCATGCTCATCTGCTTGCCAAAGCAGGAAAGAAGAACATTCATAGATGTGAAAAACAGTTATTGGTTTAAGATGTACAATTCTTTCTGGGTGAGGACTAGGCTAGGTTATATTTGAGGAGGTGTTAGGTTATGGGGCTGCTTTAAACATTGCAGCTAGATTGGTGTCTTGAATACAAGCCAGGTGAAAGAAGAATATGGTGGAAAGAAATAAGTATCATATTGTCTGGATCAGGATGGGTTCACTTGTCAGCAAAGCATATTACATTTAGAGTTTGAGCTATTAATGTCTAAATAAATAGTTTTAGTGCTTAAATCATCTTGTATCTTTGTGTCTAAGTGATGAAAACTCACAGAAAAATCTTAATACATCTCTAATAATTACTGAATGAGGAAGATGTGGCTCAACTTTAGTTCAGGATTCAGGGCAGGAAAGACTAATTAGCTAAGATTATTGCTAAACTCAGACAAAGGTTTACATTTAATAACTGTGTCTAAGGGCAGAGGAAGAAGGTTTTGATTTTTGGTAGAAGCAAGGTACAAGGCTTGTAGGGTTGGGCTGAGCTGTAATGGTGTAGTTGTAACTTGAAGGGTAGTCTTGAACAAGAAAAGGCCACCATAGTTCAGAAAAGCAAATGATGGTACTTGGCATTCAGAGATAGATTAAATGTTCATGAATTAGGTTTGTATCTGTGGCCTTCTAAATTTGTGAAGTTAACATGCTGGGTATCAACAAAGACTGAGATTATGATTTATGGTTCTACCTTGGATTGGTGTAACTAAGCTATGATATTGGCCTAACACGTATTAGTTCTCACACTGAAAGTAGCAGTTGATCAGGTACATTAATTTCTAGATCCTCTCAAGAAGCTAATACTAGAATGAGGGGCAACAGCAGAAGCATATAATGTAAAATCTGTTCTAGTTTTCAGGGATATGATAATAACACATGGAAATTTGTAGACTAATTATGTTTAAAGTTGCATTATATATTTGGCTGAGATTAAAGGCAAGAGACCTCAACCTCCTGTTACAAAGAGCAAGGAATGAGGGCTCACAGGAAGCCTGTTTTTGGAAAACGCAAAAAATTGTGGCACAGTTCTAACAGCAGGGAGGATTTACTGCACCTCTGGAATCAATCAAGTTTCATGTTGACGTTGGTGTTAGATTTGAAGTTAGGACTCAGCAGAACCTGAAATGCTAAATTCCTTGCTCAAGTACCACAGGACAAAAGTAAGAGTTTGTAAAGATGTATTCCCATCCGCTAAGGGGATAATAAGGTTCTCTGCTGTAATGGTAATTTGGCTGTAGTGTAAATTGCAGTCAGGTTTGGAGTCAGAAGTGCCTACATGGGTAATATTCTAAATTTTAATACTAAAATGAGGATTAATGACAATAGGAATGTTTAAGGGAGGGACATGGTAGTCACAAGGCTATGGCAGTAAAATCAGCATTAGGAATTCTTTTTAAGGGAGCAGGGACTAATGACTGAGTTAGATTCATTGCTGGTCCTGGCTGGGAGAGAGCAACTGTCAGAAAGTTGAACACTTTGTTGTCACTCCAGGGTAACAGCAGTCACTGTGGTGCATTACATGCATATATGCAGAAAAGAGAACCACTTATGTTAATTATTTCACTGAAACCATCAGTTTTGTCTCAAGAATATCAAAAGGCCGCGTAAAAAGAGAATTTTAAAATAATTAGTTCAGGGGTTTAACTTTGTTTCTTACAAAAATAGTGATCAGATAGAAACAAGTAATTACTTCATTGGTTACATTGTTCTCTCTTGTTAACATATAAAACCAATTACGAAAAATGAAGATATTTTAATATAATTACTACATTGATTCAATTTTTCTTGTTCTTTGTATTTCAAAAGAGCATGACAGATAAGTTGCTACTATAATCAGTTTGAAGTGAATTTTGTGCTGGTAAATGAGGTCAGACTAATGGTCTTCATAAATGATGTTTTCTGAAGTAGTGCTAGTTGGAAAATTGGACCTATTATTTCCTCTACAGAAAATTTTTATTTTTTTTTTTTTAAATATAAATTGAAATGCTTCATTTAGTTACATTTCTTTAGAAATGTAACAATGATTCTCTAGAGGATTGGGAATATAAATGCCATTTTAGTGAAATTTCCTATCAGCTGGGTCTAGCAGTGTGGGTATATATTTAAACATATACACTACCTATTTTCTCATTATTTTCATGATTGTTAAAGAAAATGTTACATCATTTAATCTGGTGAAATATGTGATATTTAGTAAGGCAGAGTCTCTCCAAATAGGGCACATAACACATGTAATGTCCTGGCCTCTTAGTGAAAGGAAACCAAGATATTCATAGGATGACAGAATGGAATAAAGCTTTTGAAGTGAATTTGTACTATTGCATTTGACACTTTCTATGGTAAACTATATTCCAATCTAATAAGTGTATTTGTGAAAAAGTTCCCTAGTTCTGACTGGAATCCCATTTCCATTAAAATCAATGCATAAACTCCTGTAGGCTATGAGGGGGCCAAGACTTTAGCTATTCTTGTAGGACTAAGTCACACACACACACAGGCAGGCAGAGGGGCCCTGCCTGAATAAACTGGACCATGGTGGTGTGGGATTCTAAAATCGTTATTCCTCTGCGCATCTCCATTTCTCTTTCTGCTTCAAAAGTTGTACAGGACCCACATAAGCTCATAACCTCCAAACAGACTTGAAGGAAGAACCACAGCCAGAATGAGGTGCCTCGTTTTCTTTTGTTACCTACCTTGGACAGCTCTACTCATCCCTTTGCCCTTTGTGGCAAGGGGCCCTCAGCACAAGACACCTGACTGAGGGTTTCAGTTCCTAAAAGATTGGAAACCTCATCTGTCATGCGCATTATCAACTGAACTTAAGAAATTACTGCTATTATTATTTTAGGCAAAGCATTTCATTCTTTTAGAAGAAGAAGGAAGATTTAAAGCATTTTATTTTCTGTCATAATTTTGGAGCTGTTAAATAAAATTCATTACTTTTGGTTCGTTTGTGAGGAAGTGTTAATCAGAAGGGCAGTGCAACTATAGAAGCCCTTTCATCACATATAAGCACTTTCATCATTAAATGTAGACTCTAATCCTATTTAAGTAAGAGACATTTTGGCAGCAGTACCCATGGGTTTTTTGAAAAGCATCCATTCTCCCCTATAGTACTTTATTGCATAAGGAAGCATTTCACAGATAAACTGATCAGCTGAAACTCACTGTTTGACAGTGGAAAAGAGCAGAATTATAAAAAAATATTGCCAGTCTCAAGGCTAGTTCCCACTTTTACATTTCTCAGTAGGAACATAGTTTTCCTCTAAAAGTTAAAAATGTTTTTGTGGATACATGATGTCACCCGAGTACAGAGATACAATTGAAGAAATGCTGTTAAAGAAAGGGACAGAAGTTACCTTTGGTTGAATAAAGATGGACACAGTCCCATTCCAAACCATCACAAGCACTTGTCATGTGGAAAAGCCCACCAGGGGCACCACTCAGGGAAGTGAGCCCTGGACTACATCTGTTCAGGTCTTACTGGCCAGATAAACCAGATATGAGATGAAAAGCAAAGAAGCAATAGATGAATTTTGCAAATAATTGTCCCTACCTTCTGTAACACTCCTGGGCAAGGAGACCAGAAGGCACAAAATGTGAGTAAGAGACCCCAATTGGCCTTAGACATAAAGTCAAAGATGTTGCTCTGGAACTACGTGATGAGCAAAGTTTTTTGCAGGCTGTGGGGACAATCTAATTCAGGGGAAATAAAGAGTTAAAACAGAGGTCTCTGGAGGAGGAACACACCCAGGAGCGTCTGAGCCCTCCTGGCATCCAGTTCCCTTGAGGCTGATCTACATCTCTGGCAGCGAAGTGCTCACACAGCTCAATAATAGCAATGCAAGGCTTTAGTGCTTATATAGTGCTTCTATTTCTTTCAAATTTCTTATTTTCTTAGTTTTACAGGTCACCTTCTGAATTACTTAAAAGTGATAATGGCATTACAAAATTACAAATTAGCAAAGAAAATTACAAAATGGCAAAGAAAATGTAGAAAGAGCTAAGTAACTCAACTTAAAGCTTTATTAAATTCTAGACAAAAAGAGATATGAATTACACTTGCCTGAATGGTAAAATGTTTTCTCAAGTTGTCTATTTTTCCAGTGCTGAGGAAAAGTGACTGAAAAATCTGTCATAGACATCACAAAAGAGATAAAATACCAAAGTTAATACAGCCTAATGCATTAACGAATTATAGACTGAGAAAATAAAAGCCCTGCGCTCCTTCTAGAGTTCCTGCAAACATTTGTGCAACACAGTGTCTTCACAAAGTGTTCAGAAGTGTTTGGTTTATGAAACTGACTCTGGTTCCATTTGTGTCAATGGAAATTTTACACTTAATCCTGAAGACTTACACAATTGCTTTTGAAACTGTATCATGGTAGATATTTATATTTAATGCTTTCAGGGAAAAAAATACATAATCTCTATTGGGTAGTTCTTGTTTTCATGTACACACACAAATTTCAGTAAAGCTATGTAAGATGATGGCAAGATGCAAATGGGGAGACTGTGAAATTAAAGTTATTAATAATAAATATGCCTGTCCCATTTGGAAAGATTTGAAAAAAAATTATAATTCACAACCACAATATGGGAATCATTTTGTTTAATGCATGCTTCTTGGGATTTGAATTAATAAAAGTAAATTGCAATGCCTTTGTTGAAGAGGAGAAAGAAAAAGAAAAAAATATCACCCATGTATACACTATTTGCAGAGGCAAACTGGTTTCTGTGTCCCAATAGTATTTTCAGTTCTGCCATTCTGTCTTAAGTTATAGCACAGAAAAAAAAGTAACTAAGAGAAAAGGAAAAAAAATATTTATAAAACTTAATTATTTGTGACAGACTCCAATGGTCAAGCCTTTTTAATGTGCTTATGAGACAGGTTATATGATAGAAATATATACAAGGCATATATAGATATATAGAGATATATAAAATAGCAGATGCCTTTGAAAATATACACATTTCATACAGCAGAGTAAGTGGAAAGATATTAAGCAGAAATTGAATGCAATGTTTCCTTCTTTCTGAAGGAAAATGCACACATCGGGACTTGAAGCTCAAAAATTTGACATGCAAGAAACTTTGGCCTTTATGTGGGTAATAATGACATCTATACTGTCAGTTAGGAAAACATGTCAAGCATTAAACTTTTATCCTTCATGTCATAAACCAAGGAGGAAAATAATCCATAGTAATTTCTGTTGCTAGGGATAATGTATCCAAGCGAAACCAGAACACAAAATAGTTGAGGTCTGCAGTGATAAATGTTGTCTCATGAGAGAAGAGGCTCTATAGGGTCACACAGCTTGTGCTGGGGACACCCATCCGTGTTTTCCTGAATCCTTGAGAGTGGAAGTTTCCTTACTGTCATTTTTCTTGCTTGCCTGTATGTTCTGAACTTATCCCTGACAACTACAGATTGTATCATATGCTCAGGTGCAGGAAGTGCACCTAGAATGTCTCCTACAATGCGTGGACATGGGGGACTCATTGTCAGGGCCAGAACTGCTGGTAAGTGCAGGTTGCTTTACTTCAGCAGGCAAGAGCAAAGAAAGCAGTGCATTCTGCCACTTATAACCCTCATTATTATTGACCACAATGAAGCATATAGGAGCTGTCTTGAAAGGAAGCATTTGGATTTCCCACTATGAGTAAAGCACCTGCTCTGATGCTTTTAGAGGAATTAATGAAACCCCTAAATCTCAGAGCAGTTTCCTGATAGACTTAATGAATAGCTGTCAGCACAACTGGCACTAATTGGCATGCTTTTGGGTACCCTGGAGGGGAAAGCACCAAGTGGATAGTAATCTTATATTTCTTTGATTTATAAATGTTCAGAGTCAGACTGACACTTCATTTCTGGGGCAGTACATTGATATTTGCACTTTTGTTTGTCTGCCGATCCTTGTTCTGTGCACATGCAGAGACCATAATGTCTCCAAAATGTCAATCTGGTGTTTTTCCAGAAAGCCCTGTGGAAGGATTTTAGCAAAAATGGTTGTGTGGGCAGGAAGGAAAAGGAAAACCTTCAAGCTGTAAAAACAAAAAATATCTAACTTGATATGACTCTTACAACCTCAATTTCATGGATCATCCCCCTGCTGTGCTAATTTTAATAAATCTTGACATTGTTGATTCTGCCCAGACTAAATCTCATGAGGGCTCTGGCTTTTAAAGATTTGTCACGGTCAGAAGTTTCTTGATAGTGAGATTTAAGTGCAGGTTGCAAGTTTGATGGGTTACACCTGTCTGAAAGAGAGGAAAGGATCTTTGCACAGGCATTACCAGAGCTTCGTGAATAAGGTTTAAACTGGATTGGGGGGCTGGGGGAAGAGATAAAACTGAAATCACTAGAGAAAAGTCTGGTGTGCCATCCCACTGGAGACAGAGGACAAAGATCCATGAAGCAGTAAAGACACAAGGATTATTGATGTGTTCAAGATTATGGAAGCACCTGAGGATGATCACATTGGAATAAAGGCAAGGCAACTCAGGAGGACTACAAGGATGTTCTGATGTTATTTAGGGAAAAATCAGAAGGGTCAAAGCCCAACTAGAAATTCATCTGATTACTACCATAAAAGACAATAAAAATGTATGTAAAATTCTCCTTAGGAGGGCTAAGATTCTCACTAACCCTGCGTTGGTTCCTAAGGGTATTGAGGGGGCCAGTGGAAGTGCTCACTGAGCCACTTTCTGTAATTAACCAGCAGTCCTGGACAACCAGGAAAGTTCCAGTCCATTGGAGCTCAGCAAAAGTGATGCCCATCTATAAGAAGGGCTTTAAGGAGGATCCAGAGAACTACAGGGCTATCACCCTGACCTCAGTGCCAGGGAAGGACATGGAGCAGATCATCTTGGGTGCCATGATGTGGCATGGGCAGGACAATCAGGGGATCAGGCCAAGCCAGCATGGGTTCAGGAAAGGCAGGTCCTGCTTGACCAACCTGATCTCCTTCTATGACAAGGTAACACATTCCCTGGAGGAGGGAAAGGCTGTGGATGTTGTCTACCTGGACTTCAGCAAAGCCTTTGACATTGTCTCCCACAGCATTCTCCTGGAGAAACTGGCTGCTCATGACTTGGACAGATGCTCTGGGTAAAAACTGGCTGGATGACAAGTCCCAGAGAGTAGTGTGGTACAGAATTACATCTAGCTCGTGGCTAGTCAGCAGTGGTGTTCACCAAGGCTCAGTGTTGGGACCAGTTTAATATCTGCTTTGATGATCTGAACAAGGAGATCAAGAGCACCCACAGACAGTTTGCAGATGACAGCAAGTTCGGCAGTAGTGTTGATCTGATGGAGGGCAGGAAGGCTCTCCAGAGGGATCTGGACACATTGGATTAATGCGCCAAGGCCAATTGTGTGAGGTTCAACAAGGCCAAGTGCTAGGTCCTGCACTTGAGTCACAACACCAGGCAGTGCTACAGGCTGGGGCAGAGGGGCTGGAAAGCTGCTCATCAGAAAAGGACCTGGGGGTGCTGGCTGACAGCAGCTGAACATGAGCCAGAGTGTGTGCGCCAAGGTGGCCAAGAAGGACAACGACATCCTGGCTTGTATCAAAAATAGTGTGCCCAGCAGGAACAGGGTGGTGACTCTTCCCCTGTACTCAGCACTGGTGAGGTATCATCTCAAATCCTGTGTTCAGTTTTGGGCCCCTCACTGCAAGAAAGACACTGAGGTGCTGGAGCATGTCCAGAGAAGGGCAATGATGCTGATGAAGGGTCTGAAGCACATGTCTTATGAGGAGTGGCTGAGGGAGCTGGGGTTGTTTAGCCTGGATAAAAGGAGGCTCAGAAGGGACCTCATCACTCTCCACAACTACCTGAAAAGAAGCTGTAATGAGGTGGAGGTCGGTCTCTTGTCCCAAGTAAGAAGTGACAGGAACAGAGGAAATGACCTCAAGTTGCACCAGAGGAGGTTTAGATTGGATATAAAAGAAAAATTTCTTCAAGGAAAAGGTTAGCAAGCATTAGAACAGACTGATCAGGGAAGTGCTTGAATCACCACACATGGAGGTATTTAAAAGAAGTGTAGCTCTGGCACTTGGGGACCTGTTTTGTTCGTGGGCTTAGCAATGCTACAGTTGGACTCAATGGTCTTATTTTCTAACCTAAATTATTCTGTGGTTCTGTGGGAAGTTATTTATGTTAAGGATTCTCTCCAAATGTCTTGTGTGTGTACATGCCTTTTGAAGCATGAATCTTGCCTGAGAGAGGTAACTATGGTTGGAAGACATTAGCTGAATACAAGACATCATTCTTGGTACCTTTGGTACCTTGGTACTTTGTTTACATTAAAATGTTAATGGTTGTGTTCCTGTATTTAACAGAAAGTGACCCAAATGGTTATTTAGGCCCCCTCTGTTTGTAGAGTCTACATTGAAGGTTGTCATACACTCAGACAGTCTCTCTCTTGGACAGCTCAGTATCTGTTGTCATGTAGCAGAAAGTGACTAATTTTTAACATTTTATTCAGCACTTCATTTCCTTTCATGGATTTTGGCCAAAGTCTGCAGTTAGAGAAGAAATTTAGCAGTATCAATAACAGCAGGTTCTTCTATATAGAGCTGTATGTTTTCTGTTGTTTATCTAATTACTGTGACCAATAATAATCTCTAAAAACACTCAAAATTGCAAAGAAATAAATCTTTTCTATTAGAATGGAGTATCTTAAAAGTGGAAAATTAAAATGCAAGGGTAATACACTAATACAATTGAATCAAAAGAAAAGGAAATGCAATTATCTTTTTGGAACAAGGGTTTTTAATTATAATGGTGGCTGTATTAATCAGATGTCATATTAACACCTGTAATAAAATGCCTTATGGAGCTTTCTCAGCCTACAGAAAAGGTATAGAAGACTGGTGAAACCAAATGTTAAAAGACTAAAATTATTTTGAGGTCTGGCTGGATTAAAAAGGACTAGAAAAAGTCACACATGTTCAGTGTGGTGAATTTTTTATTATTATTTTTAAGTTCCTAGAAGTTAGGCAATAAAAAGAGAGAAAAAAATATATATTTTAAACTATGTTAAAGGTGTCCCTAGACTTTTAAAGGGGATGTAATAATTGATCAATTATACCCAGTGCTGTTAATCTGTGAAGCATCCTGTCGATGGCACTGTACCAATGGCACATCAAAGGAACATCAACTGCCTACAGATGAAAATTCTGTCGGGCAGACTAGGTGCAGGAGTATTTTCAGGCTCTCCAGATAACGAGTGAAAGCCACTGTGCTCTTTTCCCTTGTGTATGTAAAAATTGTTGTATCTCAGACATGGCTCTCCATTTACTGCCACAGAGGCACTGGCTGTGTTTGAAACCCCTGGATGTAGTCCCTTCAATGCCCTCCCTGGAGGATGGGTGCTGGTGCCCTCCTCCCTCTCGGCTGATGGGAAGCCCAGCCTGCTCCTGAGCACCCTCCAGCTCAGCCCATGCCTCTCTCACCAGCAACAGAAAACATACCCTTTGTCAAATACTTCAGGAGATTTAAGCTGGTGAAATTCAGGGATCCTCTGTAGCCTAATTTTCACTGGGTCTTGTTTCATTTTCGCTCCTGCATAATGCATGAAATGGCACACAAGAAAGCAAGATATAATGAAAGCAGCAGCTATAAATAAACATGAAAACTTACCCACATATTTTCTTAAAGGAAATCAGATAATGGAATCAGACTCTTAGGGAAGATGGATTTTTGTCTTTTCAAGCACTAGTGCTACAAATATTTTCATTGCAATACTTTGAATGTTTTAGTACCTACAGCTACCATGTTTGGAGTACTGAAGAGATATTCTTGCCCAGAGATATTTTCAGAAGAAATCCGATGTCCTTAATGCTACCTCTAACTGCGGCATTACCTGCTGAAAGACAAAAAGCTTAAAGATTTCAATCCACTTTCATTTTCAATTCAATTTAATTCAGTTCCACTGGATCAAGCCCTATCATTTCATAAGACCATTTCCTCTTTTCTGCTTGAACAAAGCAATGAACTCAAAAGTGCTTGTAGCAATAATGGACATTGAATTAGGTTCCCTATTCAGTTTTTTGCATATTGGCAACAGATACTTATATCTGGATTTAAAATATTTCTGAAAATGTTCTTGACTTATGCACTAAATTTAATATATATATATATGTATAACAAAAAATATACTGCACCATCATTTTAGAAAAGTTTGTCCTGACAATCTTTATTTAATTACAGCAGCTGTAAAATTCTAAGAAACTCAAGTTTATTTTAGTTGAGCAGATCTTCTGCTATGGTGAACAGTGGTTCATTAAAGAAAAGCCTCCTAGGAGAGAAGCTGTCTAAAGCATAATGATTCAGATTAGCTTTTCAAAGGAATTTGGAATAGTCAGAGTCACCTTTGATCTTGTTTAGTACACCAAAATGAGGATTCTGTATATCAAGTCTGCACGCTAAATCCATGGCAAAGGAAATTGAATAAAATGGATTATTTCCTGTGTGAGGTCATTTGATAGATTTAGTTCTAAATGCTCTCTCTCTGGAATTGCATGAGATCCTAAAAGCTGGAGAGCACACAAGCAGGAAGATGTGATAAAGACTGCCTGGTTAAATTCATTGGGAGCTGAGAGTCTGAGACAAAGATGGGTGAATTTCTCATAGAGGAGAAATAATAAGGCAAGTAGAGAAGTTGACCATATTTCAGAGAGTACACTTTGATCCATCTTCAGTTAAAAGGCATAACACAGCACCCATGCTAACCTAAACCCCTGGAGCGCTCTCCTCAGGTTGTTGGAGACTCAAAGAAGGGATGTGCTTTGTTACCAAATCTATTTTATATTGTCAAACCCCAGATAATTCCATGAATTTTTTAACCATTTTGGGATAGGGATTAATGATCTCAGGTTGTTCTTCTCTTCCAGCTTGCTGTTGTTTTCTTTCTCAGGTCACATTATCACTCACACTGGAAGCATTTTTACATTTTCTTTAAAAGACGTATTTTTCTGCTACCAAATAATTTTGTATCTATATTTCACATGCCTTATTTCTTTGGCAAAGTCACAGAATGTTTTTTTCATTCTTTTACTGTGCCTCAAATTTGGTGATTGACCATCAAATCTGGTGATTGAACATGTCTGAAAATTTGAAAACTAGCTGCTGATTTACCATGCTGCAGTACTGTTTTAAAAGCCCATATGCACAAAGTCCCTAATGTGCACTAACTTCTTGGGGGAATGGGGTAAAATATATTACAGAAATATTCTGTTAATGACATATCTGCTTACAGACATTTAGTCTGGATCTACTATACTGAAAATTTTAGTACATTCAAAAATACAAGATTGATCTTAAACTTTTTACCACCACTATGATCTCTAGAAATCCTTGATATGTAAATTCAGGCTCAATATATTTGGCAACCTTCAAAAAGGCAATATAATTATGGCAATTTCTGAAAAGTTGTTGACAGAGGCCTTTAATATCATAATATAATGTAAAACTAGACTTTTTTCTTTAAAAACAAAAAAAAATTTAGGTAAAATACATCCATATCTAGCAATAAAAATAAAGTGTATACCTTTTATTTAAAATTTAATATAGTTTTCCCCCACAAAAAGCCATATATCTAACCACCACAAAACCACAAAACTAAGTTTCCTGACCTTTAGAGCAGCCCATATATTGTGCCTTTCTTTTGATTCAGTAATTTTCTTTTGATTTCCATAGTTCCATGTTTACTCACCATTTCATCAGCTTTACTGATCATTTGTTTGCTAGTTATTTCAAGAGACCTCCACATTTTCATTCTGATATCCTTTTCCTCATCACCATGGGAACCACTGTCTTTTTATCCTTCAAGAATATTATGTTTTAGAAAAGCTCTCATCCTTGTAATGGAAATTTGCAGGTGAGAACAGCTTCATTCTGTATTCTTAACTTACAGACACTTTTGCTACTTGCAGTGATTTATCATCTCTGTTGGTTATGTCTACGCTGTAGCCAAAGGTACCATTGCACCTCCTAGAAAGGCAGTCACAGTGTCCAATTGAATATTCATTGTGGTTTTAGCACTGGACAAGGGTGAGTTTGCAGCAGCAGTAAAGGGCTCTGCTGGTGTTATAAAAGCTTCTCAAAAAGTCTCAGCCACTGAAGCAGCTGTTATTACCATCAAAATGTGTAAATTTTAGAACTACATTGGGTATGCCTATGTAATCTGCAGCTACTGTAGGTTCTCTCTGCAGACATTATTTTGGGAGCCAATACATCTCTGTATTTTTCTCATTTAGTACTTTGTATGGATAAATACTTAGGGTAGTTAGGGGAAAAAATTTGGGAGAAGAGTTGGAGCATTAAAAGATCTCATTACAGAATTAACTTTAGAAAGAAAAGAAACAGTGAAAGATGAATATAATTTTCAAGGCTTAAAAGAAATTTTAAATTGCCCTGAAGGACAAATAGAAGCAAGACAAGTGTATTTCCAGAACAAATGGTTCTGTGCTGGGTTTCCTTCTCCTTCACACACTCTGGTTGTAGGACCCCAGGGCTGACAATATCTCAGAGACCGTCACAATGAGGAAACTACAGTAGATTTGGGAAAGATGGCTTAATATTGAACTGCCTCCTTTAGAGACACCTAAACTTTCAAGTCCATGAACTACAACTTTCAGATAATATAGTGATATCATCTCGTGGTACACTTCACTTTCTCATGGATTGTTAAATGTTTGGAATTTTTAGCAAAATGCCATCTTTTCTCTGACATGAGAGAAGGGGATGAAGAAAGATAACTGTTTCCTAATCAGCCAAATTTGTCACACTGGCTTGTGGTGACAGTCAGTTTCCATCTGAACCCAGCAGTGTAAGTAGCTCTCACTTCCCATGCCAGGGAAGAAGAAATTGATGGGTTTGGCTCCAAATCTACAGTAGCTGAAACATTCCTCAAGACACCTGTTTTCTAAGTGCAGACACACAGTGAAATACAACTTGGCTTCTAACTGCACCCCAAAGCACTACAATAGAGTAAATATTAACAGTTTATCACATGGCAGTCAGCTACAGCCTGCCCATAGCAGTAATCATGTTTCCCATGTGTTTCTACAAATCTCCTCGTGTCCAAGGCTTTCAGTCACTAAGATCTGTGGAGCTAAGCCTTAGACAGTATGAGGACTGTGCTTCACCTCCCTTCTTTAGTTTCCATGCTCTTCTCATGTCCTTACCATCACCACCCCTCAGGCACACAGACTGAGGTCTGTATCCCAAAAAACAGAGAACCAGTTTGGACATATAAGTGGGATATTTTTCAATTTGTTTTTAAAGAGATCAGCACTTTGGTGCATTAATGTCTGTGTCTAAGTAAAATCTTCAGACTCTATTTCATGTATCAGAGCCCATGCCTTTACTGCAGGCAGAGGATTTCTGTAAGCAAGCAGTCCACTTTTTCATTTAACGGCATAACTCAAAATTATTTAATTCATATACCAATTCCCTTGTTGTTTCCTGGATCCTGCACATTCCCAGAGCATTTTGAATCTGTGATTCATCTGATTTTATTCATAAACTTCTGGAAAAGTACATTACAAGAAGCTATTAAGCAACATAAGTTGTCATGATATGAAAGATAAAATGCTGTCAGGAATTAGGAAAAGATAAGGACAAAAAACAAAGTAGGAAAAAAAAAATGTCAGTTTCCAGCAGGGAGAAAGGGTAACAGTGTGTTGTGATCAGAGATGAGCAGCACTGCCCTTGAGTTAGAAAAGGGACTGGAAACCAAAGCAGCACCAGTTCCAGAAGCACCCCCTCAACAGGAGGGAAACTCCTCAGCAGATGGCTTGGCCAGAGCTTGTACAGAGCATGGAGGCAGCTGCAGTTCAACATGCAAGACAATGATTGGATGTACCCCAGCACATTTGGTGGGGTCTAAGTTAACTAATTCTTAGCTAAATGTAAAGGACTATTTCACATTCAAAATGAAACTCAGTCCAGTGAGTCTGTGGCAGTGAAAATGCAGGCATGCATGTGGAAATCTGAAAGAAATCTAAACAGCAGTATAGAAATAATCCTGAAACTACAGAGTCTTCACATAAAATTGTACAACCACACATTAATTCCTGTCTTTGGCTCTGGTTATGCAAACTAAGTATAATATTACAGAAATTGAGGCTGTTCAGTAGCTAGCAATAAGAATTACTATAAATGAAAAAAGATACAAAGAGTTTAATTTAAGAAGACTAGCACTGGGTATAGGGTGGGTTTTTTAGGTTTTTTTGTTTGGTTGGTTTGGGGTTTTTTTGCAGAAATTAACTGAACAAGATAAAAATGTATGTAGTTGGTGAATAAAATAAATAATTTTGGAATTCTTCTTGATTACATCTTACACAAGTGCAAAGTGTCAGATTCTAAACTGTTGAAAGGAAATGTTTATTTTAGACAATTTACATCTAATCTGTAAAATTCATGTTGCGCTTCAAGCTAAGTGGTACAGACTTCAGTGGAATAAGAACTGTTTATAGTTTTTCCATCAACGATTACTTTGCTGGAAAACAACTTTTCAGACATGTTGAAAATTTTACCAGTTTTTGTGATCTTTAAAGCAGAAAGATTTTATGTTGGTTTCCTAAGAGAAAGAAAGCAAATTAAAAATAATGCTTCCACACTGTTTAGTTCAAACTATTCCGACTTTTTATTATCTGATTTTTATTCTGTTATTTGTTCCCCCATAACTTTATTTTGTTTATTCTCTTTTCATTTAAAAAGGTGGAGAGCTGAAAGGCTTTGAGTACAAAAATTTATGACAGAGAAAAACGTAGGTGTTTTTGGCTAGGTGCCTTGATCCACACCTTACCACCATGAAAACTTCATAGAATCATAGAACACACTGAGTTGGAAGGGACACATCAGGATCACCTAGTCCAGCCCCTGGCGCTGTGCAGGACACCCCGAGTATTCACACCATGTGCCTGGGAGTGTTGTCCTAACATTCCTTTTCAGACTATTTTGCTTTTATTTTGAAAAGTATTACTAGAAAATATTTAACACACTTTCAGTGATTCAGGGGAATTACAAAGTTAAATGATCTAACCTTGTGGCAGAATTTATATAAAAATTCTTTGTATTACGAAAAGAAAAAAAATTTCCTGTGAGTAGGTCACACAGGATTTTCGAGCTTGGTACAAAGTACTTGTGCCAATTCATCAGGAAGAAAGCATAAGCTTATTGCAAGGTTTGGAGGTGCTCACAGAGCTGTAACTTATTATTCCCTCTCCAGTGGACTGTGTCACACATTACATGATGATTGACTGTATCTAATGCTCCACACTGCACTTCCTCTCCCTCCTCTCCCTCCTCTCCATCTCACTGCATTGGACTCTTGGACTAAAGTCTGAAAATGCAAATTAATATTCTTCATGACTGAAAGTTTTCAAGAGCACAAGAGAGCACTAAAAGCCATGACACGGAGCATACTAAAACAGAGGTCCGCAGCCTCACCACATCAGTGAGAGCACAGGGATTTTGGCAAGAGGGCAGGATGGTGTGTGAGGGGTGATCTGGTGCTGTAAGGGTATGAACTAGCTCAGGTGGGCAAGATGTGCTGGTCTGGAGTACTTTGGAAAGGATTAAGGGCTTTCAAGGCAGTAGCAGGAGGCAGGCTGGATGTGGGAGCATAGGTTGACCTGGGGCAAAGGCAGCATTCCCACTCCCACCTAAGCACGTTAACAGTGATTTTCATGGCAGAAACACAGCAGGACACTCTTCCCCTTGTTTTCACTGTCAGACTTATATTCTTATCCTCTATGTCACACCTGTGAGCTTTGGTCCTTTTGCTTGGAAATGTCGTTCCTCCAGCTGTGATTCTTCCTGTCAGGTTTGGTGGCTGTTACATCAGTCATGCCTTCAAAAAATTGTAGTGCCAGCAGTCATCATGAATGTTTCCGTGTCTTTAACATTTTTCATGTGTACAATCCTATTTTCATCAAGCACTTGTATGTAAACCTCACCTCTCTCATTCCTTCACCAAGTAATGCGTGAAACATTTAAAAAACTCATCTTCATAGAATCTAAGTTGTATGATATGCAACAATAAGTATAAAATATTGAAACTTGAACACAGTCTCCAGAATTACTAAACGTTACATGATAAAACTCTTCCTTTAGATTTCATTACTCATTAGATGCAACATAGGGACATAAATCAAAGATAAAATCTGAACTCTTTTTTCTTTTTTCAAAACATCCTTCTCAAAGATACTTCTTTTCCAATGAAAGATTTTAATTTCTTACATTCAATTTTCATCCAAAGGCCAAAAAGATAGTATTTAAGGAACCTGTTGTACCATTTTTCACCACTAAAATTTCTTTAAAATTATATTTTTGTTCTAAATCCATCTTGTAATCTCCAGTAGATTTTCGTTGGTATCTCATCAAAGAAAAGTTACCAGAGACTATTCAGTTCACCAATCTATTCCCTGGCTTGTGCAGACTTGTTCCCTATCCTACAACCTTTCCCAGTGTTTTGCTGATCACATCTGGCATGAGTCAAGAACTGAGGAGTAACAAGTCTTACACATATTTATAATATGTACTCAATCTTCAGGACAGGAGGATTTCTTTGGGATTTATCATTCAAATTCCTCTGCTACTGAAAAATATCTGCTGGCACATACCAGGGTCTTATATTTGCTGATTCTATTAACAGAACTGGCAGCTTTATGGAGCATGAATTGAGCTGTAGTCTCTTTCATGAAACAAGACACAAATCACACCTCAGATCAAGCAATATATTTTTCATAAATGTTTAATCCAGAAGAACAAACGAAAGGATAAAAGGAAGCTTTTATTTCATAATATATGGTGATGCACACATGCACAGTTGATGCTTATTCCAGTTAAAGTTTCCCTTAGGCAAGTAAAGGTCAGGAAAACCTCAAACATTACCAAAGAACTTTTTCCAGACCAAAACACTTAACTTCTTAGATTCAATTCTAAAAACTGATTTTCTGCACTGTAGAAAAGCTTTTCCTCTGTAAAATGTTCTCTTTCACAGTTATGGGAGGTGTCATTTGAACAGGAATTACTGTTCCCTGTAGAAGATCCTGTTGACTGACAACCCCTCCTTGATTCCATCTTGTAAATGCTTTTAAATCCCATCTCTGAAAAGTTTTTTTCCCGTTCTATATCATTATTTAAATGAACTCTGACACTTCCAAGTACAAACTGATGAGACACTTGGCTGCATTATAGAAGAGATGGTGGAACAAAACGCTTATCTAATATACTAAGTGCAGTAAGATGTTCTCGAATTGGCAAATTTACTTTTGTCCCTTGTTCTGCTTGATCAGGCAAATGACTCTGTTCAGGTTATATATGGTTAAACTGTCTCACTGAGAGAGCTGGTTTACTTGTGCCACTGCAACTGATGGGGAGGATGTGAGTGAGCACCTGTGTGTGAATGTGCTGAGTGTATACATAGGTATGTACATATAAGTCTACATAGAGATGTGTGCAAATTTATATACAATTTATATATATATATATACACACACATATAATAGCAGTAATTGGCATTATGACCATTGAGGACATTTGCATACCTACACAGATTACATTGGAAATCCCCTGTAAGGGCAGCCTTGTTGGAACTTGAGCAGAGATAGCAGTTCATGTCAGAGAAGCAGCATAGCCATGAGATAAGAATGCCTGCCCCAGTGAGCAGAGCTGTCTAGACCCACTGCAGTACTGGTTTGACACAACTGCTGCATTTCCACTCCCCAAGCTGAATTCCTTTTGGAGTACACTTGGTGCAGGGAGTCTGCACCACTGATGAGAGTAGATCCAGGACTTTGAAGCAGCCCCACAGCTGTGTGTTTTTCCTCCCCCTTCCTAGGGCTTTTTGTGTAACTCAGGTGCCAAATACAGTCCAGAGTGAAAGCAAATAGGGGAGGGGAGAGAAAGGAGGCAGAACATTTGTCTGGAGGTTTATGTGAAATAATTGGCTGTAGAGAGAGAAAGAAGGCAGTGAGATGGCTGCTCTACCCACTTTTTCCTTCCAGCAGGGGAGGAGCAATGGTGAATGTTTTGTAGTGGGAAATCTTTCCTGATGCAGAACAAAGGTACATCTCTGTGAATTCAAACAAGCCTTTAGACTGATAATGTGTTGAGAGTAAGTAATTATGTTGCAAAGAGAGAAAAAGCAATGTTTATTTCAATTTCCAAAGTCGTTTCTATCTCCTCAAGCACTGTGAGGAGTATCTGATGCTGCCAGAATGATTTTTCAGTATGATTTGTCTTGAACTGAATCTGTCTGTGATTGCAGACAGCACTTCGAACTCACCACATGCTGCACACAGCTTCATTTTATGCACAGCTCTTTTTTAATCACTTAATTAAATAGAATCATTTGCAATTGTTTTGGGAAGCTAAAAATTATTGCACCTGAGCAAAAGAGTACTGAATGCAAATATAATTGTTATTATCAGCCTTCATTTGTCACTGATTACATCAGCTTCTATGTGTTCATAGAATCAGTGTCCCCACGTGGACTTCCCCATGGAGAGGTGCATCAATTCCATTGGTCTTGTCCTCCTTTCCTGTTCCCCAGCTGATTTCTACGGCTTCAGTTGAGGGGGAGCAGATTCCCTGTTTACTAGACCTTTCTCCAGAAAATAAGAGTATTGGGTCCAAGAGTGTCTGTCATAGGGAGGGAAAGAGTGAACTTGTAAGGATGGCCATTTGATTATGACAATCATGGACTGATGGGAGGAGATTTCAATAGTTTCCTCACCCCCAATCCATCTCAAAAAAATGTGTACATTGTTCTAGGACAACATAAAAACCTTATCAGCAGTTCATTAGGGAGAAAAAAAAAAAAAAACAGTGGAAGGTGAAAGGCTCTCACAGTTGCATTTCTCATGACCCTGAAGAGACCTGTGCAACGAGAGAACTGTGTTCCAATCCCTAGATTAAAACTGCTATGGACAGATGAGAGACAAGTAGGAAAGGAAATCGGGATTTGCTCACTTGGAGATGCAGAAACTGAAACAAATAATACCGTGTAGAATGTAAAACTGAAACATTATCACAGCTCAAGTGGCAAAACGGGGCCTGACAACAGGACTTCTGTTGCACTTAGGGCTTTCAGCCATAACAGTTGTATTGAAGATGATGTTGCTCAGATGCAATTTATTATGGTATCTTTATGGCTCTTGTGCGTTGGCAGCAAGTGGTTGATTCTTCAGTCTTTATTTGCTGTTTGTTTGTGGGTTTTTTTTCCTGAGCAAAATCACTAGTGAGGTCAGAAATCAGAAAAGGATACTCAAAAATTATTCTAAGCAACTATTACTAATTGTTTAATTTTGTAATGTGTGTCTACTCCTGTCCTTCGCGATATTGCAGCTGCCTTAAAATCTGTTCTTTGTCAGACAATCTTATTCTTTGTTCTTGACTACTGCAGAGATTGTCACTAGAAAGAACATCCTTTCAAATATCTTCCAAAAGTAACTTCTTTACTCTCTTGAATAAATATCATATAGTGGCAGGAAATGTCCTGCTTGTCTTAGTTTCGAACTGTAATTACATACATTTAATTTTTAGAACAGTAATTAACACTGATGATCTTTGTAACAATCTCCTAATATGATTATCCTCTAAGTCCCAGCTGTGTAGCTTTAGAAGCAATTAGAAAATATTAAATAAATCTCTAATCAGAAAATGATGATATATCAAAAAAAAAGCTAGCTGTTTTCAAAGTGTTGGAAAATATTCCTAGTTTGGTGTTTGAACACCTGGAATCCCTCTCCACCCAAACACTGACCAGCAGCCAGTGACAGTGGTAAGAGAGGAAATGTACAGTTTGACATTCTGGATTAATTCTGTCATTCAGATCAGGGTGTTGAACCTTGCTGTCCTCCATCCATGCCTGTTTAATCTAGATAAACTGAGAAGCAGACTTTAGTTCTTGAGTTTATATGATAAAGTGCCACATGTTCCCAATGCCTTTAGGGAGAAGAGACAATCACTGAATCACAGAATGGTTGATGTCGAAAGGGACCTTTGGAGGTCATCTGGCCTAAGCCCTCTGCTCAGGATCGTGTCTAGATGGCTTTTGAATGGATTACAAAAGGACTTGCATAACTAACATATTATTGATTTTTAGTCCATCAAAAATACTCATTTTTAATCTAGTTGAACCTGTTATAAAATCTTTCATGTATTGCAAAAGACTTTTTTCCAATTCGTTTTTTGCATATTAGCAGGTTGATCTGAAGAAAAATGCTATTCAAACTGTTCTTTGTGATTGAGGCCAAATTTTAATTTTTAAAACAAAGAAAGTAAACAGGTTTGGGACAAAAAAAAAAAAAAAGTCATCATTTTATACTGAGTTTACCATTCAAAGCTAGCTGCAAATATTGAGTACTTATGAGTGAGAAAATATCAAATCTGAGCAGAAAGACAGTCCATGATATTAGCATCCTGCTTTAGGAATGGCAAAATGAGCACTTGGCATGGCCCAGGAAAAAATGGAGCTTCAATGGAACAAAGGATTGAAGGTGGTGGGCTGAAATATGGAACTGTCACTGGGATTTGTAATGTTATTGTTGAAAATATTGCAGATATTCTTAACACATACATGAGACAGTCCATGTCTCATGTCAGCTAGATTCTCAGAAGATTGACCAAAACGTAGGATGCTAAGACATCTGAATTTTATTTTTTTTATTTTTTTTCCTCCTGGTTAATTTAGTTTTAAACCTTCAGAGATACAGAAGAACAAAAGGCACCTTTGCAAGATAGAATTATGGTGAGTATGACTCACATACAGCTGTAGAGTCATCAAAGACTATAATCTTTACAACTCATTTGGAAGAATTTGGAGAATTCTACTTAACTACTGCAGCTTTTTCATCCTAAGGGAAGCGTGTTGTTGAGCAGTGATGAGGGAAGTGTTCATTTATATAGAAAGTGTAAAAAAAAGTGGAGAGCAGAAGATTTTGCCCTCTACAGAAAGGGAGAAGGAAGAAGTAAAACAAATATGACATTGAAACAGAAGATGTAAGTGACTGGAGCTGGAAAGTAATCTCCATTGTCCTTGTTCCTCCACTGGACCATACCTCTGCTGTTGACCTGGAGATGACTGGTGGCATGGCAGACAGTATTCTTCTTTGCTGAAATTGCTCTCATTAAGCACACACAGTCTGTACAAAGCTGAAATAAAGCTTTTAATTAAACTAGAGAGACCAGCTACAGGGCAGGCTGTTTCTCTTACTGCTTCAGTTAGAAAAGATGTCAGAAATGCAAGGTGAGAGGGAGCACAGAACTGAAAAAGTTATAAAGTACACCAGTTCCTCTAAAAGCTTTGAACTATTCACAGTCTCTTTCCCCCTTAATCCATCTGTGGGAAGATTAAGAGAACACCTTCTGGCCTGATTGTCCAAGGTGCTAAATACCTGCCACTGTCAATGACTTTTTGCTCCTGCCTGGCTTCTTGTAGTAAAGCATCTCAGACTTCTTAGAGGAGCAACCCCTTCTCAGCTCATCTGTGGGAAGCTGGAGATCAGCTTCACCCGGAGCAAGAAAGTGAGAACTCTCTACAGTTATTCAGCGTGGGTGTAAATGCTCATTCCTCTTCCCTGTGGGAACCACACTAGGGGCAGCACTCCAAGGCACTTCTCTTCACCCTTGACAATAAATATTTGTAGCTAGTAATGACAGCAACTTCTCCTCTTCTTTGCATAAGTAGGTGTTAGGCAAATATAAGAGTACTGCTTTTTTAACATCTTGCAGCTCTTTGCGTTTTTTCACGGTCCCCAAAAACTTTATAATTCTCCATTTGAGGGCATTGTGCTAGACTGGGAGAGCACCATGGCTGAAATCAGGACTAGGCCTATCACTAAATTTCTGGTACTTGGAGCACGTAAAGTAAAACTCTTTCCATTTCAAATAATCTGAAAGGAACTAGTTAGTCACACTTCAGATAATAAAGAAAATTATTTATTTTGTATTTGCTTTTCAGTGAGGAAAAATGACTGGTTTATTAGCTGTTTGTTCATTTACTGACATATAGAGTGCATCAATTTTTAGGAAATTGGTATGTATTTAATCTACAATAAAATTTGGTACATGCAGAATGCAAGCAGTTGATTCTATGAAGGTTACACGGTGCAAATCAACTTTAATGTATTTTATTCTAGTAATCATGGGGCCACTCAAAAGCCAAATGTTGATGTTTTTGCATGGAGAGGTGATCCGTCCTGCATAGTATTCCATCATTTTAAGCAGAGGAGGGGCAGTTTTCTATTGTGCATTAGCATATATATTAGATCCAATCTATGCACAATTTTTACATTAGCCTGCATTGACTGCAACATGAAAGGGGTTAGTAATATAGTGCTACAATCTCAGAGTAAATGCAGTTGTACCAGTGTACCAGTGTTTCCTACTGACACAACTTGCCCACTTTATCATACAAACTTTCCCGGTATAAGTAATTTGTTTTGCTAAGAGAGGTGAAAATGTGGAGATTCGTTGTAGTCAGGCTTTAGTATATGAACTGATGAACAACCTACCAAAAAAGCAAGCTAGAAAATGAATTTACAGAGTCAGGTCATTTGCACAATTATTCATTGGCAAATGCAAATTCATGCTAAGTTTCTTGTCTTTGGGCAAAAACAACATTTGCTACCCTGTAGGACATTGTGTGAGAGGAGTCTGCCCAGGGCAGTTACTACAGACTAATTGCTTCTCTGTAAATTCACACACCATAACATGTTTTTGGCATTCAATACAGTTTCTTTCTTATATTAAGGTAAATAAATTTAAAAGGGAGAAGTGAATCATTACCTAGCTTATATATGTGGACTTACCTGTATCTGAATTGCTTCTTAGCATATCGAGCCCATACTCATCATTCATGGTAAATTGGAATAATTATTATTGAAGTCTGTGATCCACAGTCTGTCCCAAAATAAAATGTTTTTTAAAAACAGGGTTAGTGGATGTTCAATTGCCCAAAAAAAATAAACAAATGGAGTTGGCACGCAGACTCACAGAGGAGAGTCTGCTCTTTAATTTTGCAGCTATTAAAAATCTGAACGAGACACATTTTATTTGCTAAGGAAGTCAGTACTTTATATTATCAAACTTTCACCAATTTCCATTATATGTTTTCCTATATGAAAGAATTTGTTACCCTACAACAGTCATAACTATGGAGTAAGTAGCATCTTTTTTTTTTTTCTATTCCTGTGTTGAGCTGGATGGATCTGGGATAATCGATACAATGAGAGTAATCACAGGGCTGTATTTCAGTCTTGAGAGATCTGCTGACAGCAGAAGCTGCCAGGATGGCAGCACTGCCAAGTTGCCATGGACTGCCACCAAACCCAGGGCATAAACAGGGTCTGGGCAATTCTTCCCCTGGGGCCTGTGCTGCTCCCAGAGATTTCCTTCCAGCCAGGTGCTTTCCACGAGCTGCAGGGGTGGGCTCTGGTGTAACAAAGTCTAACTGCCCCTTCTCTTTTCGCTGTTCTTTAACTTCTCTGAGGAACAGCAGAGAAAGAATATTTCCTGGAAACCAAGACAACCAATAATGTAAATGTCATAGCTTGGAAACCAGATCATTTACTAACTCGAACTATGATACACGACGGTAGCAAAAAAAAAAAAAAAAAAAAAATAAAAAAATGAAAAAAAAAAGGCAAAATTCTCTAGTTTCCACTTTGCAAAAAGTTGGTATCCTAGAAATAACATCTGTAATACAAA
>JAWWTY010000001.1:107864703-107887052 GCA_035222235.1 Margarornis squamiger
GGCCAATAAGGGAGCAGGAGGACCAAAACCCAGTGGGAACCCAGGAATAGGGAATGACAGGGGATACATCCAATGAGATCGGCAGGGAGGCGGAGCTGGATACCTGGGAAAAAGGAACGCTCTGTTCACTTGCGTGCAGGGGTTTCTAGGGATTACAATCTAAACAGGGGAAAACCCGTACATAAAAGACACAGATAATGTTGAATTATAAAGTCTCTGGTCCTTTGGAAGTTGTCACAACGCTGGTCCTGTATCCAGGGGCTTCTTTTTCCACGATGTGTAGTCTGGATAATCCTCTGTTTCACATGTACTGTGGCAGAAGTCTTTCCCAACAGTCAGCGTCCCTTCGCTCCACCACCCCTTGAATGCCAGAGGTCCCCCAGTCAAACTTCCAAGTTGTTTCTTCGATCAGAGCAACTTTGCAGAGCTATCTAGAAAAGAACAGTTGTATTTGAACCAATATTCTGGTTGGGTCTTTAACTTGTGCACCACAGAATCTTGTCTTCAGATCGACAGGAAGGCATTTTCACCCATGCACAAGTTTAATGTGTGATGAGCAAACTAATCAGCCTATAATCACTCTCTTGTGGTAGAGCTATATAGAATCATTTTCTGTTCCCTATTTTCAGCATTTTACTTGTAGCTGGAACTGTCAATTATTGCAGTTATCCTAAAAACATCTTCCTTATTCATTCCTGAGACAGCCATATAGATGTGTTTTCTGAATTCCCAGTGTATTTCATATCTTCTCTGCACACCTGGAGAAGGACCTTTCTGCCTCAGTAGCCTGAGATTAGAACATCTCTATATACGTAGGTTCAATAGCAAGAACTTTATTATGTGCCATTTCAATGGTTCTGAGATAAGAGAAGAAATGGGAAAGTATGAAAAACAGGAGACCTTTACATCTGTTAGTACTGGTTTCCCAGGTTACCTTAATCACAGGTTATTACATATGGACAGCCAGCTCGGTAGCCAGAGAAGAATTGCCTAAAACCAATAAATTCATTGGGGAAAGAAAATTTGTTTTCAAAACAGTTCTTCTGCCACAGATCAAAACTAGGGAATCTTTAAACCTCAGTGTCAGTAAAAATGGCATTGCAAGATATTACATTTATTATCCGACCACTGAGATAGTTTGAGACTGAGTGTTTACTTGTATAAGGTGGTATAGGAAAATCTCTATGAAAATTTCATAACCGTGTTTGTTATATTTGAGTGGTAAAGGAGTTCAATAGGACGCATAAAATTGATAGAAGTTTTAAACTGGTGTAACATGACTAAATCTGGTATTTTGTGATGAGTTTATGCTGAGAGGTAATGTAGTAAGAAAATCAATTTACGATCAGGTGACTTGCACATTCTTAGTGTTGATTTTATGCCGTTACTTAATTTAATCCCCATTTAGTTCTCAGACTGCAACAAACTGCAGCACTCTTCTAGTCATGTTTACGCACATTATTATGCCTCTGACATTATACATTATTATATCTCTGACATTATGTATAAATCATATACAGAATTACCTACCTGTTAAAATAGTCCTGCCCAAAAAATGGAACGGAATTAGTAACATAGACAAGAAATCTCCAATTCAGTTTTGCAGCATCTTCAATGATGCTTTGTAATGTTCTGGCAATTAAACTAAGCATGTAAAAGGATGAAACATGCCTATGCTTTGCCCTCACCTAGAGACAGCTGAACTAGTCATAAACACACCATATAAGTCGCAAAAAGAGGGTATCTTCAGCAACACACACATTGAGGAAATCCCAAATTGTGACAATGAGGTTGTTTCTGGTACTTGTACTGGTACTGACACTAATATAAAGCTGAAGACACTGAAACACAGACAGCCTTTTAGTGCTTGTTGCAGTAACCACATGTTCAGAGCTTCTCAGGTGGCTTCTGAATGTTGTTCTGTTATGCTGGAGATTATTTAATGGTCATTCTTTTTGCTCTTAAAATCAATGAAATATTACAATTGCTACTTGGATAAGATAACCAACCCCAAGAATCTGATTCCATTTTCACTTATTCTATTTTATCTCTGGTGATATATGAATATAGTCAAATATATATAAATGGTAATATATTTGATTGTTGGTAGATATTGACATATCTTTGTGTTTTTCTTACACAAATATAGGTGATTTATATAAATAATATATATATATACACACAGAGAGACGTATATATTGTATCTTTAAAAAGAGTCAGCAAGTTACACATCAGTATCAGTTCAAGTTAGATTTTTTGGAGACAATGCATCCTTTTCCTGGCCTTTATTTCTAAAATACAGTAAGGCAAATGTACTTACTGAAGTGTTTGATTCTAACATATAGCAATAACATAGGTGTTCTGCAAAATGGTGGTTTAGAGGTCTGATCTGAAACACATTAAGTAATATGGATCCAGATAACAGCTTCCTTGCTGAGTCTAAGAAGTCATTTTAATGAGTGGCAGCTTTTTTGATCCTGTCCCATCTAAAAAATTCCCCAGAGAACTGGCTGTTACTAAGAACATCATATAATATCTCCAGCAAGAAAAAACCTTGAGCTTTGCTGTCCAGCAGGCTCAGTTACATGACCAGTATGCACATAACCTGAAAGTAACTCCCAGTAAATCCCTCACTTTACACTTTGAAAAGGAATAAAGAGGATTTTTTAAATGTTTTCCTGAGGCAAAAACATTAAAATCACCTATTGACTAGAAACCCTAATTTCACCTTAAAGGTCTTTGTGAAACCCGGCTTTTTGCCCTGAAGCTACAAAGAAAGACATCAAGTTTGATTCATCTTCACATTAAGTTATGCTAGTATAATTGCATGTCTTCCAGTAGATTTACATAAATGCAAATCAGGTCCTCTCTATCTTACATGAAAGTAATGAGATTTTTCAAGTTCTTTAAGGTATCATCTCTAACTCTTTAATGAGTTAATTCTCTTCTCTTACCAATTTAGCTATAAGTTGTAGGAATAAAGCAAGGTGAAATGTGATAAGTTATCATTTAGAGTCTCATGTTTCATTTTGTCGCCTATATTTATAACTTTTGAGGTTCATCTTAAGGATCAGAGAATACAAAATAAAGCTTAGGTGAATGTTACTGTCTTTTACATCAGAATGGCAAAGACCAGTAGTTTTTCCTATTCTTTTTTCCCTACTAATTTCTCTCTACTTAACAAGGACCCATTTCACTCAAAAGCTCTTTGTGAATCTCAGTAAAACCATTGAAACTATTTCATTTGTAATGAAAAGTAAGAAATAAGCATATTTCACATTGTTTGGAATATTTCTGGGAACATTTTGTTCACCTCTACTGCAAGCCAAGCAAGTAATTAACAACAGAAGGACTGGACTGTAGCATGCATGAGATGGTTTTGGCCCCAGAACCCTTTTGGAGATGAGTTTTTCTGGACCCTTAATTTTATTTTATTTCCCATGTGATATCAAAGTGATGACTGGCCCAACCCTTTCATAAAACCAAATAATCTGACTTCTAAGTCACAAGCCCAAGTAACGTAGGAAGATTCAAGATAAGTCTAAAGAATTTCATCCTACATACTATCCACAAGCTCAGAAATCCTGCTATGTGGAGTTGACATTCCTCTTTTTCCCAAGGAGTTACGTCCCTGAGCCTAAGGCTCACTTCAGCTGCTGCCATGTGTTGACAGCAGTATCACCTTTCACATTGTGGCCTGAAATGAAAACTCAAAATCTCTTATTCAGTTTCTCTTGCAATCATGGAAGCCATGCTATATACTTAATAACAAGTGTGTGTGTGTGTTTGCCATGGATATAATTTACAATGTTTAGGTAGGCTTTCCACAATCCACTGCTAGAGGAACTCAAGCCTTTGTGTGCTACAGCTGAATTTAAAAAGTGGATAATCTAATGAGCAATGTTTGCAGTTGCGCATGATAAGCTGGATAATCAAAATTCATGTGGCAGAAGATAAAGCGAATCACGTTGGGTTCTAGCAAGACTTTATAAGCCATGTGCGTATCACAAAGCATGACCAGGTACATTATGTTATTTTGAATATTACCTTTTGCTGAAATATCAGAGTGATCACAGGCAGAGCTTGAAACAGCATTCATCTGGCCAAGCTTGACATTCTGCTCTGAGAACCAAGCTTTCAGCCAGCTTTAATTAAATCCTACTTTGGATAAGTTCCTGTGGCAGGGTATACAGTGACAATAAAGATATTTAGGAAAAGACACATAAGAGAAATTTTTGCAAGGCAAATGACTCCTCTAATTCATAGGCATTATTAGTGTGGGCAACATCATTAAATGGTTTATCACAGTCAAAAATGCACTCTGAAGGCAGATGGTCTAAAATTGCATGATTTTATTTAGGTTTTGATTTACATACTGATCTGAAAAGATTTTTTTTTCATTTTACACAAAAATTAGAAAGTTTGTTAGTTGCATTCTTGTACAGATCATCTCATATGCCTAATTATCTCAGTAGGATGTTTTATTAATATTTATATTTTTCTTTGAACATATTTTAATTTGCATTTGTGGCAAGAAGTTTCAGTTCTCTGCACTAGCCCTTGTCCTACCATGACTCTTTGGTAGGAGACAAAAGGATGTTTGGTCTGTTGCTGACTGTAATGAGTATTTCTCAACCAAGTTTAGTGTCAGGGCCCTGAGTGCACTAATTGGTATTGATGGCCCTGACCAGCCTCACCAGTGTCCTCCTCTCATGTGCCCTCATCCTCTTTGCCCAGGAGCTGCTGCAGTTCAGGCCTTCCCCTGCTCCTGGCTGGAGCTTCGTCACTGCCAGTCCCTTTCCTGACCCTGAATCACCTGCCCTGGTCATCATCCCCAGTCACCTTCAGTGGGATGGAAACATTGCAGGAGGTCCCCGGCCCACTATCCTACCACTGCCTGTTCAGTGTTGTCTCAGTTCTGCATCCTGATAGTCTCTTGGATGTGTATGTTTTTAGCAGTTTAAACGTCCCATGAGAAAGTTCTAGGTGTGATGATCACTTGTCAAAAAAGTCTTCAGGCAGCTCCAGAGTGGCTGACACCACACTCATATATGTTAAAAACTGGGGTTGGAATTGACTCCCTCTTTCTGGTCTGTCATGCCTATTTGAATCCAGATTATCCACATCCAGGAGTTATTTGTTTGTATCAGGATGCAAGTGATTAAATGACAGCTCCTCTCAACCCAAGAAATACTTAAGTGTTTAGGCAGAATGGAAATGTGACCCTACTGCCTTCCTGTGAATATGCATCTTTCATCTGTGCTTTAGTGACAAGGAATCTGGATGAGCACAAAATTCCAGACATCCCAGTCCAACCCCAGAAACAGCAAGAGCTGACATTGTCTGATAGGGCCCAGGAATGCTCCTCTTGCCCGGAGAAGGTTAAAGATTTCATCTCAACTCAGGATGGTGTCTTCCAAGTGGAAGAAGGTGCCTTCATTTTGAGAGCTTACACCTCTTTTCTTTTTTTTATTTTTTTTTTTGTAGAATCATACACATTCTGCCCACACACTGCCACAAGCACACTATGTCCTGAAGCAGTGCCTAAAGGCAGTATCAAGAAATATTTCTCCTCTAAAATTTGGACAAAGCCCTCCCACTGTCAAACTAAAGTAAGGAAGAAAGGGCGTTCTTGGCCTCTACCAGATAATGCTGAAGATGGTAGGCACATCTGCAATTCAACAGTTAGAGTAAGATGGCCAGCTGTCCTCTTTGATGTGATTATATGTTTTTCTTTTTTTGTTGTTGTTTTTTTGGGTTTTTTGTTTTTTTTGAGTCAGATGCCCTGTTGTTTTGATGAGTCAAATACAGATGGCATTTGTCTTACGTTATGGCTTTAAAGTAAATATTTTAAATTGTCCATTTCATAATGCAGATGTGAGATATTCCTGATTACCATGAAGAAACTGGTTGAGCAATTTTATTTTAATGTTAGAAAAAAGGAGCTGGCGATTATCTTAATTCTCTTGGCAACATACCAAAATCTATAGATTTAAAAAGCAGGTTGATTGGGTTTTATGCTTGTTTTCAGACTGGGACTGTTGTAATGGTGGGTTTGCATTTTTTTTTCATTTGCTCTTTCTTCTGCAGCTCTTTGCAAGTCATTTTGAGGGAATGGGCCTTATTTGGACTCCTGCCTGTATGTCAGTTTATGATCACTTTATCGGTACAACACAGAAAAAGCCTAATGTGATAATTTCCTGAAATTTTAATTGCATAACTTTTGTCCTGGTAGTTTTAGACTTAAATGAAATAATATTTTTGGTTTTAATAGAGAGGTCACTTGGGTATCATGCAACATAAACCCAGCAGCCATGAAATAATTAATTTTATTTGAAAAAACGTGATTGGGATAAACAGAATTGTTTGCTCTTGATTCCCTTAAAGAAAGAAAAAAAAAAAAACAAAAACCAAAACAAACAAACAAAAAAAACCCACAAAAACAAAAAAAGAAAAAAAGAAAAAAAAACAAAAAAACAGCAGCTGGTATACCCTGGAGGGTAGATGAACTTACTCTGGAGACAAACTGCTCTAGATGCTGCTGAGTGTGGCAGGCAAATAAAATTCTCAGCAAGGAGCAAACAAACCAGGTCTGAAGGTCAAATTCTCTTGGCATGAGCGGAAGCTTGCATATGTAGACTCTCTTGAAACTCAGCAAAACAGAACTGACATAAAGGTAGAACCATGTTTAAGATACTTCTCATTGTTTTTCCTTACCATTTAGTTTTAGTTTTCTCTGTTCAGAAACCTAATCATTCTAGTTTATGCACAAAAGAAAATGCCGTATTCTACTAGAACGTAGAGTAGCTCTCTGTATGGGAAAGATCTGCATGGATCCAAAACTCTGGCATATTCTAGGTCCTAGCACACAAAAAGGAAAAGATTTTCACTACATCAGTAGGGTGATGAAAGACCTCAGTCTAAAACTGAAAGTGTAGACCTAAGCAAACTAATTCTGTTTGCTGTGCAAGAAGTTTGAGATGATTTGGTTTATGAAATGCACTGTACTCCTAGATGTTGCTTCATCTTATGTTTAGATTTTTTCCATCAGCTATAATCCTGGGAGAGAAGTATTTGTCTGGGGGTTTTAACTATTCAGATTTAAACTCTGTGAATGCAGAAGATATGCTACACAAATTTGGGGGGAAAATGTTCTTTGACAGATTTTTTTTGCTGCCTTTTAAGATGAAAATCTCAACACAGTTTTCCACAGATCAGGAAGAAAGAACTCGACAGGCATACAGAGGAAACTAAACGGGAACTTGAAAATTAGCATCCTGGTATGGATCATCTTGTCAGAACCGCCAAGAGAACTAGAATAACTTTTCCTTTCAGTGCAACAGCCCTTTCTGCTCTGGACCTGGTCAGTACATTGCAGGTGAAGCTGCTCCTCCCCGACTACCAGATTCTACCCACAGGTTTGCCTGCCACATGCTCAGCCAACCATTTCCAGCCTGACTTTCTGTGCATCCACCAATATTTGAACCAGCAGCATGGAGTTACATGGCTTGTCTTACAAAGACTCAGACTCGGGGCAGAGGTGGTTACAAGGAAAAATTCCTATAATGGGAGTGCACTTTTGCCTGCCCTGTCTGCTATGAGACCATAATTCAATGTACTGGCTTGTAATTCTGTCATTCATATCGTTCGTGGAATCCACGCACCAACATCATGCAAAATCCATGTCACGGATGCATAAACTGGGAGATGGTGTAACTAGCTTTGCTTCCAGTGGAAATAACTTCTGACTTAATTATAGCATAGGAATTATTTTCTGAGTGCACTCCCTGTCATGCGGTCATGACAGTTACCACCTCCAAGACACCCATAGGCAGGGTAAAAATTGTTTGGAAACTCCTAGGGTGTAATAAAATACAGAAGGAAGTATTCCTTAGGATCTCAGCCTGCGTGCTATTTTCTCTGTAATCATATGTCTATAGGAGGTCTATCCTTAGGCATGCTTTGGGATGAGCGCTTACATTAAATGATCTGCAGAGATCCCTTCCAACTTGAACGCACTCTGTGATTTTTGTGAGATGTGGTGTCACCATCATTCAGTCAGAGCTGAGCTGTACTGCACTGTCCTGGCATCAGTCATCCATGATGGGATCCCTGCCATTCACCACCTGACTCTTCAGTCACCACCATGTTCAGCACCACTCTCATTTCTCTTCCTAAAGTACTTCTGAGAGACCACCAACCTTCTGAGGGACCTCAGAGATGGGTTAATTTATTTTCACTTTGACACTGGGACAAAGAATTGTTCCCTGACAAGATCAGTAAATCTGTGTGGCAGTTGCTACTGGTATCAAAGCTTGTTCTTTCTGTTTTATGAACAGTTCCTCTTGAGCAGCTATAACTGGTCTTCCTGAGCAGCACAAGCCTGCAAGACTGTGAAATATAAACTAGAGGAATTTCTGTTGAACTCTGTGCTTTAGGTCAATGTCCTTATTTCCCACATTTACAAATAAATAGGATAACAGGCTTTCATTGTTTTTCTTCTGCAAGTATCCCAGTTTCCTGTGCAGTGCGTTAGAGGTTTGAGCTGGTCCTCTGAGTCGCTCCCATCAGCTGCAAGGCAGTACAGCCATGGGTACCTCTTCTCCAAACCCCACAGCTCTGTTAATCACTATAAACCAGGTCACCCTGCAGCTTGAACAATACTAGGAGGGGTGGTTATCTCTGAAACTTCACAGTAGTATAAATCAATAAAAATGTTGACCTAAATTATATTTTTCCCCTTCCCAGGATAGGTGTCCATGAGTTTTGAGTTGTAACTATTCTTCTGTGACTACCCTTTATATTTTTGATGTGGCTGGAAGATACTTTTCACAATACTCGCAACAGTGGAAAATAGTGTTTTGTCTTGTGAAAATGAAACGGAAGAAGACTCTGATTTTTCTAATTAAAAGATTTAAATACAATTTTAGGCAACAATGATCAACTCTTTGCAAATGAAGCTTAAATTTCTGCAACACCACTCAAAGAAAAGCAATTCCTCTTCCAGGAGTACTTCTGAATTAATTAAAATATTCACTTCTTGGCAAAATGCTAAAGGTTTTATGAATTGCATTAATGAAGTTAACAACAATGCATATAGAAGAAGCTAACCTTTTTTATTACTTCCCCAATGTTTAAAATAAAAAAGAAGTGTCAGGTGAAGGTTGAAAACAAATACAAAGACAATATCGATTCAGATGAAAGATGAAAAGATGTATTCAAATATTTGCATACACAGCAGGTACCTTGTAAAAACAGAGAAGCACAAAATGAATTTGCATTGGCAAGAATAAGAACTATTTCATAATCAAAAAATGTTGTTTTCACCTATAAATTCTTTATGAAGTTATGAAAAGTTCTTCTGGGTTAGTATTGGAATTATTAATATAGTTATCATAAACCAATATTTTTCAAGATATTTTTTCTCCTGAATATTTTATTCTGCCTTTTCAAAGTCTTTGCAGATTTTAAGAAGGGCTGGATTGTTCAAAGGAACATGAGAGTTGGGAAGGCTCAGCCTCTTTGTCCTACAGCTGCAGATTATTTATACAGTTGTAGCATTCAGTAGGCAATCTGTTAATGTTACCTCTAAAAGTTAAGCAAAGTGCTTTCCAAGATATACCACCTGATGTCATTTTTCCTACTTTTTCCAACAGTTACAGATTTTTGTATAGATATAACTCTAACTTAGCAAGGGTAATTAATTTCTTTAGTTTAAAATATTTAAGATATTAACTCTCTTTATTCACTATACTTCATCAAGTGTGACAATGTGAGGAGTTGAGCATTTAGGAAGTCATGGTATGAAGCAACTGGAAACAGTAGTTGTGTTCTGTAGAGAACAATATTGTCTAATGCTAAGTATTTAGAATTATTAGGCATGCAATTTTTATTTTTTTTTTTTTTTTTTGGCTCATAAAGAATTTGGAACAGTCACAAGGCAAGCACATTTCATTTTTTAATTGGCATGATTCCTTGTGCCTGTTGTCTGATCCAGGAATATTTTCACTCCAAATCTTCTCTTTTCCTTTTTTTTCCTCAGGGCGACACAGTCCCACATCTTCACCAGCTCTAGTCATGAGAACCTCTTTTTTTTAGTTGTTTTGCTCTATGTTTTTAGAATCATTATTATTTGACTCATTAATTTATGTCTAAAATGAAAATCATTATTATAAGACCTCTATAAAGTATCTGCATATTAAAGTACACAACTTGCTGTAAGCTAAAAACTTGCACTCATAACACAGACACATCCCAGCAAATCCCAGTAAGGAACGGTTTTTACCATAATTACACTGCGTTTAACTTTATGCATGCTAAATAATATGTATTTTAACAAGTAAGGATCAACTCTTAACCAATTTATGAAAGGCAAGTAACCATCACTGCACAATAAAAGTAAACCACTCCAAATTGGTGGGAATCTCATAGTTACTTTCATAAAAACAAAGATTTTATAGGAAATAGATAAGCAATTTGAAACAATCTATGGAAGAGAAATATTTTAGGGTGTAGTTTCTTTTCAGTTAGGGAATTCAACATGAAGCATTTAGTGAACCCCTCAGAAAGTGAGGAAATGCTGAACTCAGGCTGTGTATTTGGGACCTGGCTCTGGGGAGGAACTAAAGAGAAGATGGCTTTTAGGGGCTACTAGAGCCAAGTTGGTGCTCAGTTTTCATCTGAAAGAGCTACCAACCACTTTCTGTGGAGTCCCCTCTACACAGGGATGCCATAACATTTCCAGAGCTTCCATGCAAAGTCCATTCATCCTGGTATTTATCCCTGACAATGCCCGAGGTATGCCAGAGTAGAGAACTACTAAAAATGACCTGCAGCCATCAGAGAAATCCATGTAATCTGCTGCGAGACCCCCTCTGTCTGAGAACTGCTCGGAGACACAATATAGGGAAGACCCAAAATAATTATTTTGGCAAAGACAGAGGAAACAGCTTCCTAGATTTTATCTTTACAAAGGCCCCTTATTCCTTTCTCCTTTATGGCTTTCTGTCTGGGCATGTCATGCAATCAAGAACAATCACAAGGCCCCCAGGAAAAATTAAAAACAGAGAATGAGATATCACTACCAGCAGAGCAGTTTGTCAAGCCTGCAGATGGCTTTTGAGGAGCTCTTGGGAAAGATACTCGAGCAGGGAAAGAAGGCTATTAGTTGGATGAACTAAGCAGCAAAATCCACTTTAAAATGCCTTTTTTCTTTTTTTTTTTAACCATAAATATCCACCAGAATCCATGTCCTCAATGCTTTTCTCTTATTTCTGTGTTGTACTTATGATCATTAGCCTGCACAGATCATCCTTTCACCATAAGAAGCAATTCTGAAAGGAAGGCTAAGACAAAGCAAATTTCTATGACTGTCCCACAGAGTATTCTTCACTGTGAATGGAGCTTCATGGCCTGTGAGCACCACAGTGCTGCCAGGGTCCATTTTGGATTCCTGTCACAAATTCGAGTCTCCTGTCAGGCTGCAGCATGGCCAGGGCGGGTAGCAACAGGGACCATGGGACAGGCTGGGGCAGGGACCTTCCGAGCAGACTCATCCCTGTGTGAGGAGCAGAGCTGGGATAGGGATGGTGACAGTACACACCAAGTACTCCCACTTATCATTGCATACAAGAATGAGTTCAACCCAGGATTTCTCAGAACCACTATGGGAGTCAACACAAATGACCATATACTACTCGGAGAGTAGAAATACACTGGGAAGTTAAAAATGAGACAGGAAGAATGCAACTTGCAGTAACTCTGAGCATCCTGCTCACCCTCTCTTCAGCCCTCTCAGAGCAGGACTGGCCAAATGCACTGCTCAGTGCTGGAATGACAGGCACCTGAGACAGCTCCTATGTGCTGATTTATAAATGGAGCAGAGAAAACCTATGATAAAGAGCCTGTTGCAAGGTGGAGAAACATGTGAAGATGCTGCTGTCAATATTATGGTAGAGGAGTGATTCACCAAGCAATCATTCAGATATACTGCCACTCCTTTTACCTACTGAGAAAGTTTTCTGCATTTCCTGTATTAGAACTGAGAGCTTATGAATGGAAATGTGTTGCCTATTAAAATAAGACACACAGTAAGCATAGTTTAGTGAATTCAGAAATGTTGCATGGAAGGATCAAGCAAGTTACGTAGTTATGTTTATAATTTTAATAAGTATCTCAGTTATTTAAGCCCAACTCATACAGCTGTCTATCATATCTCATAGCAGGCTCCTAGTAACTTGTCCTGATTTGCTGAAAGCTCTCCACAATGTCCAGAGAGGTAGTGCTGCCATGGCCCAGTGAGCTGCATATCCACTATATGTGGAAGGATTATAGCTGGCTGGACTTTTTCAACACATTGTTCAGAGGGTATATTCAGACCACAGACACTACTAACACACATCTTCATAACAGCAGAAAGTTCAATAAATGCCACTGGCCAAGTCATGGCACGAAGTCTCATCCTTCCTGCTTGAAAACTGGAAAGGATGCAGAAGTTACAGCCACTGAATTAAGGGCAGAGATTTGGTTTTGGCACAGAATAGCCTCATTAAGTATATTTCACCCATGTTTCTAACATTGTTAATCTGTTTTAAAGTGCTATGAAATTTGAAGGCACCCATAAAAATAAAATTCTACTGAAAACATATCCACTAACACAGAACACAGTGACATGTCTAAAGCTTTTGCATCATTTCAGCAGTACTGTTTATCACCTGTATATACTAGGCAATTTATTTTTCAACCATGGATAGTTAAGGGATAATAAAACAAGAGTCATCTTTATAAGGTAACAATCCAGTTGCAGATCCCAAGTGCAGCATCCACAAGGACATGACTCAATTGCTATTGGTATAATATTATATGACTCTGAAATGGCATTAATTTCACCTTTCCTTGCTTCTCCCTTTGTGCATGGCACTTCCTCATGCTGAGTTCAGATGCAGAGCTAAGAAGCTCAGAAGAGACCTGAGGGTCAAGGAATACTTTTTCAGCTTGAGAACAGAAGGGGTGATATCCATAATGTTTAATGTTTTCTAAATTGTAGATGAAAAAAAAAAAAGAGCTCAACCTGTGTCGACACTGAACAGTGAAAGGGGGGGATAAAAGAACTGATCACATTTTGGCAGAATAGCAATAAACTTAAAAATAAAGGGAACTTAGGAACTGATTTTGAGGATCTGAACACAGCTGGTGACAAGAATGAGATGTGTCAAAGACTGAACAAAGGCACACTGCATCTAAAAACTGTACAGAAGGACTGGGAAGATTTTCTCAGTTTCTTTCTCTATTCCTGTGAAGCAGTACATTTGATAAACTAGATTAAGTAATAGCAACCCAAGAGTAGCAATTAGGATCTGTTGATGGTGCTCCCTGGAGACAGTAACCATTTAAGAGTTTAACCAAGGAATAGAGGTTTAAAGGTGCTTCAGAAGGGGTTGTTTCCTGCTGTAAACAAGGGAAATGCTGAATCATCAACCTCTGTGATTGCATCATCTTCCCCACTGCTCTGCTTCCCAAATGTCCAGCTGATGTTCCCACATGTGTTTTCCTATCCAGGCCCGAGCCCTTCAAGTAGACAAGCATGGTACGTAATAATATGGATCTCGGGACAATGTGGGTCTCAGGACTTCCTAGAAGCACAGATTCAGAATAAATACCATTGTATTAAGCACTTGGGAGTATTTATGATGGCAAACATTTCAGGCATCCATGATCTTAGGAATGAATGAAAGTTCAGGTTCAGTGACAGTTATTCCAAGGCAATTACAGAAAAATTGTATCTTTATCCCCTGTACTTAGCTTAGATGGCAAAAGCTATCACCTTAAAATAGAAAAGATTTTGCTATTAGGAGAATAGGAGGGTAGAATGTTTTGTTACTGTTATGAAGTCATCAACTCTTTAGTTGGACTGAAAATAAATGAATTACATAAAAAATTCCCTCCAGAGTGATCACTCTGTGTGTGTCATTAGTTTGAGCAACACACATTGTTTGGAGCCAAAGGCAGAAGACAAGAAGCTCACCAGCTTCATGACATGAGAAGAAAAGGGGTCACGGGTTGATGATGCAACAATTCAGCATTCAGCCAAGACAAGGCGACAAGGTGACTATAGACACCTTGAAATTCAACACCACCAAGGTAGATTCTGAAATCTCAGAGGCAGGCTTCCAGAAGTGCTAACCAGTTGCATAATTCTTTTCTGCATCTCAAAATCTCCTGTTGTCACTTCATTATTTTTTTGTGTTATTTGTTCTTTCCAGAGCTTTACTCCCTGATTTTCTTTTGGTACTGAAATTACTATGGCTTTTCATCTGATTTTTTCTTCGCTGTCTACAGTGGAGTTTTGCTTTAGAAAATAATGCATCTGTTGCCCCAGTAAAAGTTACATAATTCTCCATTTACCCATACAGTTTTGCTCACTCCTTTATGTTTTCCTTCTCATCAGTATGCACACCATCTGTGCCTCTACTACAATGTTCTTACATGGCCTCCAGACTTACTTAGTGGTTTTAAAGTTTTATTACTTTGCCCTTCAGTCTCATGTTAATAATTTTGCTCACTGCTTTAAAAATCTGCCCTTTCAAACCTTGCTGTTAGCATGTCAGCCACAGCGAAATTCAGCCCCCTCACCCCAACATGATGTCAAACCTCATTGTGTGGCAGTGGTTGGCAAACAATGGAAATACTGTAATAACAAGAACTAAAGCCAGCAGTTATATTCCAGAGGAGAAACATTTATTAATTACAGGAGGACAGGACAGCACGCAAAGAACACAGGGGAAGAGGTATTAGGAGTGAATATAAACGAAGAAATGCTTTTAAAATAAATTTGGTCACTTTTTCTAATTCAATTATTGAGGGCTCTCAGACAGTGCCTACAGCTGATGTATGTGATGCCAGCTGTAAACACATTCTCACAGTTGTGCTAAAACCCCTCAGTCTTTAATAGCGTGTACTGTGAATCCTGCCATTTGACCCTCAAATTTAAACTGCTCTGTTCAGCTAGGGAGATTTTGGACACTGGGCACTCTTGCAGGCAGATTTCATGGAATACTAGAGTTCAGAAGGGATGGACAATGCTATATCCTCAAAAGCAGAAATGTTTTGCAGCAAAGCTGGTCACTTGCAGGCTGCAGAAGGAAAGAAGGTTTTCTGATTAAGGCACTGAGCAGATGAAAGCACAAATCCCAGCTCTGCTAGAGGTTGCATGTATATCCCTGAGCAAGTCACATCACCTTTCTGTGATTTGTGTCTGCAGCTACAAAAACTGAATCATTATTTCTCCATCCTCAAGCAATTCTGAGAGTGAAAGCTCCTTTGGAGTTGGACTTTTTCCAACTGTATGTTTGTAAGGGACCTAACACAACAGTGTTTTCTCTGAGATTTCCAGATGTTCTGTGAAATAAACCATTAAGGCGTCTACTTAATGCATAATGTGAAAAAGAAAAACTGCAAATATCTTCCGATTTTTCCTTTTTAGTGTAACCTAGGAATAATGTACACTGGAATATGTGGATTTATAAATTTGGTTATAAAGGCACAAATGAAAGCACAATCATGACTTAATCATTCTGAAACATTTTACTATCTAAATATGATTTTGTTTATTACTGTTTTCAAGTTTGTGGACCACAAAAAAGAAAACAAGAGATGCTTCATATTCAAACTGATGAACACATTAACACTTATTGTGGAAATACCAGCAAACTTTGCAAGAATACAGACCTCTTCTTTTGTAGCCTATCAGTATTCTTGAGGGAGGACTTCCTTGCAAAGGTATTCTGAATGACAACTGTGTTTCTTTGAAATGCCTTATTTCATATTAAATGATTATATTTTATTATCATCCACAAAATCCTCTTCATTGTTTTCATTTAAAGGAAAAACAACTAAGCTCTTTCCATGTTAAAAAAAAAATAAAAATATAATTAAACAGGATTTTATGCCATTTTCATCCAATTCCATCTGTGCAATTTTCATTATCAGAGTTTCAGTGTATTACTGGTTCTTTTCCCACAGAAATAATGAAAAACTAAATTGAAGCAATTATTATTATTAAAAAACATTTGTAAAACCAAGGCCTTCAGCAAGGATTATTTTAAATTCAAATTTAGTTACTTATCAGAACTACAGCAGTTGATTACAAAGTAAATAAATATATGAATAAAAATTTGGAAGAAACCAATTCCATTGTGGCTTTATGACACTGAAAACACAGCACAATCCTAAATTTTCAAATATTCAAATTAAGTTGTATTTTCAAACAGGATGAATGTTGGAAAAATTGTGACACAATCAACAGCAAAGTAATTTTAAAATCATTACTAACTACAAAATTTTGGAAAGATACAGTCTGTGTTTGAAATACACATGGGCAAATGCCACAGAAATTAAACAATGAAACACTGTTAAAAATGTTGCCAGATCACAGTGACAGAAGGAATTAACAGCAATAACTACAGAAGTTTTAGAATGTTATCCATCAAGACATGTTGGTTTTCTTTTTCCTAAACTAAAAGTTACTGTCTGTTCTGTCATATAAAACTGTTTACATAAATTATGAATCTACAAGAAGCTTTATCAAAACTTGATGAATATTGGAATTCTTGATCATCTTTTTAAGCTTTTCTCTTTCAGACCACTTGAGAATGCTCACTTTGACTTAAGAGGTAAATGGCATACTCTTAGGGCATTGTTGTGACCTAAATCTCTGAGACAACCAGGCGGTTTTTCAATATGCATGATGAAATAAGTCATTTTTTTTAATGCTGTATGTGCAAGCAAGCATCAGACTGATAGTTAGAGATGGAATTATCTGCTGTTGAAAATAAATCTGAATCTGGTCAGGTGTGAAACATATCAGCTGTTGTGGAATAACAGCCTCTATAGCTCAGCTCTGCATTACGAGTAGCTCTTCCCCGATCCTAAATAACAATCCATTTGCTGAGCACTGTCTGAATTATAGTTGCTTTCAAATGGACAATAATATTTGTTGATTTTTCATTTCTCTAAACTGTGTTTTCCAAAATTACTTCAAGCTGCCAGCATGGTACACTGCCATTAAATTAGATGAAATGGTCTCCCTGCTTTTCTAAGGACCTGATCTTGGAAAATATCAGTCTGGTCTCCCACCCACACACTGTCATCCTGTTTCCCTCATCCATATAGCATATGCTTTAGGTCAGGCCAGCTCCAGTGAGCAGCCAAACAGGCGTGTGTCTCCTGAATGAATTTCTTCATCAGGAGTGAAATGGTCAGTGTGCTACAATGCCATGCAAAGAATTTGCAAATTCTGTAGTCTAGATTTCAATCAAGAAATCATATACTGTCACATACAGTTGGCACCTTCCAAGGACTGGTCAGTGCAACTGAAGGAGTATTAAATGGCCCTGGGATAAAGTTACAATTTATTCCCTAATGAGAATATACAAATTCTGTGAGCTGTAGGACTGACCATCCAATTGCACTGTTCTGTAAGGGGTGCCTATTAGAGCAATGTTGTTTAGGGCACGACTCCAGTGAAAAACAATGTGGAATCTCTGCATTAGTTCTCAAGAAAAAAAAAAAAAAAGGAAAAAAAACCCAAAACCCAAAGTAGCCAAAACATTCAAGAATAAAATATTTAACAAAAAAGAATGTATTTTTATGAAAATGTAAATTCATAAAACTCAGCCTGACTTTAGCACGTCTTGCTGGTTTTGCTTCTTTAAAATATAAAACACAGTCATTCTTGTGATCAAAGATATGTAATGAAGCATCCTGGAGCCTGTCACTAGAACCTACAGCTTTTGGAGTAAAGCTGTGATTTGTCTTTCTTATCATTCTTATCATATATTGATATACAAGAAAAAAAAATCTCTGAAGTCTCTTTTACAAACTTCACTGAAATTTACAGGAAGTGAAGAGGTATTTAGCACGTGTTCTTTGCAGTGGCATCTGGACTCTCCTCGGTGACCAGCCAGATCTCCTGCTCTGGATGAGCTCTATTAAACTCTGGCACCAGGATACTGTGAGTATACCATGGCTCCTCTCTGGAAGTCCAAACCAAGATTACAAGTGGAAGAGATGTGCACTTACCCATCTTTCCTTCCCTATAAAGACACAGTCCTGCATGTACCACAACCTGGGAACACAGATGTAACCAGTAGTTCCTCCAAATGTCCTTCTGAACATCTTCCCTGTCTTATGTTTAGATTACAAGCTCTTAGGTTTGGAAATGTCCTGATGTTAGTGTCCCGTGATAACACCAAAGGGCTCCTAATTGCTGCAGCTTTCCTGATCAAATTTTCCCAAATTCTTCTGGATTATATGAACCTGCTCAAGAAGCAATAGAGACAATCCCCTGGGCTCCAGAGCCTTTTTGCACTGCTATGGGACCTGTCCATGAGAAGTGCCAATGGTCAGACACCCTGCTGGCTAATGTTCTTGCTGTGGTTTTAAAGCACAACTACCACTTCTGAAATATAATGCAGCTCTCTGAAATTGCCTACCCAAGGACAAAATAAGGTCATACAAAATCATATTATTGAAGCTTTACTTTTATCTAACATTTATTTTTCCAATAAAAATTTCTCTGAAACATTACTCTTTCTCAAATTGAGGCATCTTGAAAGATACTTTCAACATAAATGAGAGCTGCTTCCACACTGCCAGAGGTGCAGTTTAGCTGGCATCAAGTGGCTTTTGTTATCTATGAATTTGCTCTCTGTTGAAGGTCATCTACAGCTGTCAATTCAGAGATCTCTGTTCTTTACAGGACTGTTTGTGTAACTCAGAATAATTACAAATCCAGCAGTGTTCATGAGATCAAATTAGTTTTTGAATGGTTCTACCAGGACACCAAACCAAAATTCTGAATGAAAATTTATATTTAATTTTAATAAATTTGATTGCTCAGACTACTTATTAAACTCATTACCATAAGTTAATTATGCTGACACACAACACAGTGCTTCACTGCTTGTAAAAGTTACTAATTAGGTATGTAATACCTTGATAAACCTTCAAAACACTCTTAAAATGGCTATTAAAAATGAGGTTCCGTGCTCATTTTTCCTTTATTTCGCAGGCTGTGTATGGTGGGCTTCCTGACTAGCCAGGAGTAAATTAGAGAAAACAGCAAGAAAGGTAGCAAAAAACAATAAATAGTTTAGCAGGCATAATCTACAAAGTGACAGGCAGAGAGTGTAATCTGTACAGCTGAGAGAAAAATAGCAGGGAGCAGATATGATAAGTGTGTCTAGCTACTTCAGGAGAAGTAACATAAAATATGGGGAGGAATTACTTCAAGTAGTAAGAGCAATATAAGAAGAAGCAATGGGCTGGAACTTGAAGAAAGAAAATTAATTTAGGTTAGACATAAGGAATAAAAATGCCAAAAGCAAGGACAATTGTACAATGGAAAGATTTGCCAAGAGGGGTAATTGGGGGACTACCATTAGGAATACTCCATAGTAGACTAGAAAAGACATGCATAGGTTTAATACTGAACATAAATCCTGCCCTACTGCAGAGTGATAGTAACCTTTCTGAAGCTATTATCTCACTGATTGTCACAAAAAGACAAAAAACCCAAAACCAAACCAAACGAAACAACAAAAAAAAAAAAAATAAAAAAAAAAATAAAAAGGCAAAAAAAGTACAGATGAACATGGTTTAGTTGAGCTCTGGTTTAGCAATTTTTAGAGAGTGATTTCCAGAGCTGAATTCCTCCCGGAGAGCCTTAAGAGGGAAATGAAGACTGACAAAGCTAAGCATGGAAACTTGACAGAGAATGTCAGACAGAAGTGAGGAGAAACAAAATTCAGAAGAAGCATATATATCTTCCATAGCCATATGCTTCAGTCATAGTCACTGCCTTACTCATCCTGCAGACACGGCTTCGTGCACAGACACCTGTTCTGCTCCTTGGGAGCACATATGGAGACATGTGTGTGTGTCCCAGCACACCGGCTTCCAGAACAACAGCCCAACAGCTTCTCCACTGTAACAAAGCCCTGAGCAACACTCCCAAATATGCTTTAATTACTGAATGTGTACTTAGCTAAGGCAAGCTGTAATTCCATCTTATTTCTATTTTTTTAGCCAAAATCACCCTGGCAATGAACAGAGAGTATTAAGTGCTTTTCTAGGGTGTGGAATATACAGTAGGTCTATTATAAGCTCGTGATAATTCATGAGCAGTTCTACTCCTCAACCTAATCTGTGATCTAATTTGGGATCTAATTTTCTTCCACCCTTATCCCATCTCCCCCTAAATTATCCTCCAAATAATATATGCTCAGAGAATACCAGAATAGAAATAGAAGTCGATAAATCTTTCAGAATCATTTATAGAGCTGCTCTGCACTGTGGCATGCATTCAGCTGACAGCTGCTGCATGCCTTTGTGTTCTCATTCATTAGACATTGCTGTCTGGAATAACATCGGCATAGTGGAATTCTTTATATCCTAATTATCCTTCTGCTCTCTCACTTGCTTCACAAGGTAGATACTTTGTAGGTATATTAGAAAGAATGTCTGAGGTATTGCTCTGCTTAACCAGCAAAACATCAAATATTCTGCAGAATCTCACAATTAAAAAAGAAAAAAAAAAAAAAGAAATCTGAGCAGCAGGTTGGAACGGGTCAGTTTGTTTAGGGAGGGAATTAATAGACATTCAGAGGCACAATTTGAGTAAATGAAATAAAGGCCTTCCTCTGACCCTCATTATTTAAAGAATTTCAGGTACTTTCTAAAAAAGAAATTAAAAAAAAGGAGCAAGGTCAACTGGACAGCATAAAAGGGCTGTGCTTCTAAGCCAACACAAACTGGGAGAAGAAAACAGCTTTGTTAGTTTAACAATGCTGATCTGTCAGCTATGCCACAAGTTTCAAAAGTATTGACAAAAATCTTATCATTTTGAGACGACCACCTTCACATAAACTTAAAGGCCTTTTCTTTATCTAAATACCAAGGACATCACTATGTGATTTCTGGTAGTGAATGACAGACATAAGTCATCCAAAAAAAGGTCAGCTTCCAAAGGATCAGAGATTTGTTGGGCAGCAATAGTTGGTGCACTACATTGTTAATTTCTCCAATTTAATAATTTAAAAGCCACCTTGAACAAACTGTCAGTTAATGATATTAAAATAAGACAAAATTTCTCAAGTGTCGATATATTAAAACATCCACATCATGCCATCTGACTTTTATAGTTCCGGGTCTACTCAGGACCTTATTAACAATATATGTTGTGTTTATCAGCAAATCTCTGATACAAAAATTATGTTTTCAATCTCAAAGAGTTGTGACTTCTGCAGCAAAGCAAGTGAAAGAATTCTTTCTCATGGCTGCACATTATTGGGCACCATTTCCTTCATTTCATGTCTTCAGGTCCTGCTGGCCCTGAGACTGACCCCCATCTCTGTCTCTGGGGAAGATAAAACAAGGATGACGCAGGGTATATAACAGTGGACTCAAATGGAAGCATGACAGTGATATACTCCCTCATACACTCAGCAAAGATTAAAGCTGATGCTTGTTATAATCTTATAAGTAAAAATACCACCTGACTCTACTCTCTCAAAGTCTGCCATTTGCCTCAGGAAGGCTTCATTTAAGTGCTAGGGTTAAATTGTATTTTCTAAGCTGTAGCAGGGAATGATGAGGCTGAGCTGCACTTTGTAAATCAGCCATCACTAGGAAAAATGAGTTTAACTCTGTTGAACTTTGTATATGTTGTATATACACTTAGGTAGATGTTTTCTGGACCAATGTCATAACAGAGGAGGTGCCGGAGTACTAACAGTGGTCACCTGTTTCTCACAATCCAAATCTAACCTAGATGCACTTTTTTCTCACATGTCACAAATCTTATCATTTTCCCATCTTTAAATACTTACAGATTAGGATGTCTCTCCATTACACCATGCAGGCTAGAAGGCAGAGGCGAGAAGCAATAAAAACCAAAACTTATTAAATATAGTGGGTGAGCTATGCAGACTCCCAGCAGCTCAGGGCACTTCATACTCACAACTGTGATTTAACAGAGAATTGGCAGAAAGCAGATGAGACTTCCACATTGGGTGGAAAAGGATTTAGCGGTGTGTGTGGTTAACTGCTTACAGCTGAGGGACAAAGCAGGGAAGGCACTCACCACAGCAAACAGCTGAGTCGGTACCAATCCTGTGTGGACACCTTTAATGTCTTTTTTCAGGCATTGAAATGTTGGAAAAGACTTCTGCCACAGCACATGGAGGACAGAGCAGGAGGACCATCGAGACTACACATCGTGGAAAAAGAAACCCCTAGAAACAAGACCAGCACTGTGACAACTTCCAAAGGACCAGAGACTTTATAATTCA
>JAWWTY010000001.1:107887152-107939991 GCA_035222235.1 Margarornis squamiger
CCCTGTCATTCCCTATTCCTGGGTTCCCACTGGGTTTTGGTCCTCCTGCTCCCTTATTGGCCCCTGTGCCCCCCAAATCGCACCACTCCCCCACTCCCCTGAACCCTTCTTCAATCACATCCTACCTCCCAAACCCTGCCCAAAGGGCTTAAATACCCTGGGCACAAGTAATTAAACGCTTTTTGTAGGACCTGATTACCTCGGAGTGCTGCATTACTCTACTCCTGACCACGTGGGGATTTCGCCATCCCCTCCAGACCCCTCGAGGCCATGGGACAGTAGAGGAGCCAGTCCCCCTCACAACTGTTATTGAAATAGTAGAGCTCAAAAAGGGGATGTGCAGACCAGGGAATGACCAAAGTCACACCAACATGGCATGTACATGACCATGATGCTTGTTGGACTGCATGCTCAGAAGATTACTGCATAGAATGCTTTAATAAGAAATAGATGACCAATACTGCAGAGAATATGGTAGCCCAGCCCTGAATGCACATCAGGATTAAACTGGTATGCATCTACAGGAAGCAGGATATTTGCATCCAAGTGACTGATTCAGCTTTACCAAACTCTCTTTTTGACCACTGGAATGGTAGCCTTCTTACCATGATTCCTCTATATATGTAATGACTATGCCTATATTATCGTCTTGCTCAGCCTTATGAGAGCAGATTTACTGAGCCAAAGAGCAAACACTCAGGATGTTGTATGGCATCCTCACATGACATGGTTAGCAGCTTTACTGCAGGCTAGCTCACATCCAGCCCTGTGGAATAAACACCCTCTAATGGCTGGAGCAAATTGGGTGCACTGCTGGAGTACATCTTCCTGTTTAATTTCACCCCAAAGGAACCCAGTTCATGTGATAAGGCAGCTCTGTTATGCAAACAAAAGCACACCAGGTGAGGATGGTGGGGATGGCAGTGGTAGGTAATAGCAGTCACCAGGAACCTGGCAATTTTCCAGGACTATTCCCACAAACTCCTTTAAGATCTTCTGACAAAACATTAGCCACTCTACATACTGTGTATTTCTCTTCTATTCCTTTGTATTGTGGAGAAAAGAGATCCAACTAAGAGTCATAACCCCATTTTATAGGGACTCAGGTAACACTAATTCAATACATGATTATATATAATATATATATTTGTGTATATACAGATGTACACATTATAGATCACTGCACTAATGTATTTACTTGTGGATTCATCTCATCAAACTGAAGTTCTAAAGTGTCAGGTAGCCAGTTTTGGTGAGCCACCTAGGCTGTACCACTGGAGAGGAAAAAAATCACTGCCAGAAATATGTTCAATGCATTATCAAATGCTTGTCTACGACAGGTATATGAAAACATCCTCCCGGAATGTATTTTTCACCCATTAACCACAGAGAGTAATGATCATTCTCTTGACTATAGGAGTTTTCAAAGCTCTTGCCTTTCAATTTTCTTGTTTCTAGAAATATGTGGTATTTCAGTTCAGTGAAAAATGGTTTATCATTATTTAAGAAGTGCCACTGTCATAGATGACTGCCACATGGTGGGATTTACCATCACGCAGGCTTAATATTGTGTCAGAGCCTGAAAATGCATTGACTGTAAAAAAGTCTAGATGCTTCTTTTTTACTGTGGAAACAGCAAATATATTATTAAAAACTAAGGTACTGGTTCTTCTATCTTTTCCCAGATTACTGAATCCACCAGGCTTTATAACAACAGAACTGGCTTTACTTAAAACCCACTGTTTCTGCAGTGAAAATAGTCTGTTTTCAGAATGTTAATACGTGCCTTAGTTGTAGATTATTTCAGCATTCCCCCTTATGCAGTTGCCAAACCCTCTGGCCAAAAGCACTGAGACATCAAAGGTCATTTGGGCCAATGATTACTTTTGTCAGCTGGGTAGTTTCTTTCACTTGGCTAATTAATCATGCTCTGCATATTTCTCAGCCTTCACTCTGTCTCAGGGAAACAGTATGTGTCATTATTGGTACTGGGTTTATTAAAGGCACAGCAAAGAAAGTAATTTGCAGATAATACAAAATTGCAACTACAAAGGACAATATCCCAATATTGGATGTTGTGTAATTGACTGAATGGATGATGGAAATATTTTGCTTTTCTTGCAATTCGGGTATTACTTAGTGGGTCATAGAAAAGGACAGGTAGGTAAATCTGGAAATAAGGGAGTTTAAATCCTACAATATTGTCAGATTGTAATTTGATTTATAATAATTTTGCAAAATTGTCCACTTAGTATACCGTACAGTTAACTTTCATACCATAATTTAAGCTAGGAAATAAATACATTTTGAAACATGAAAGACTGAACATGCTAAGATATTGAGGACATAACTACAAGCAGAATGTCTAAAATTGTGACAGCATTTTTGAAATAAATTTGATCTATTCCACCTAGGGCAAACACATTATTTAGCAAGTGTGAAAAAATATGCAAATATTTTATTTGAAAGGCTGTAGCTATGCCATGGTTTCATAGCTGGCATGTCAGGAGTGGTCTTCTCATGAAGATATACTACCATAAGGTTTTGAAAATTAGAAGAATTGCTTAGGTTAATCCGTTGAAAATAACTTTCCCTCTCAACCCACATGACTGAGAAGACAGCGAGTGCGCCATCTCTGCAGGAAGAGAAGCAGCTTGCAACAAAGGGCTATGAGAATTTGAGAACATCTTTCCTGCAGGAACTGTTCCAGAGGATGCTTGAGGTAACTCAGATAATGAAATTGAATATGGAAAATTTATACCCCAGTCTCTCTCTCAAACTTTCTGAGAGTGATTTAAAAGCCTGCATTTTCTTGCCCTAAAAACCTCTTGCCTGATGAATACTGTGGCAAAGTCAAATGCAGAATAGTCTCATGCAGGAAGGAGAGAGAAGTCCAAGACGGGACCAAGGAAGGATTTCATGTGATGTGAGACTGTGGGGAACCCATGGGAGCAGGGGAACAGTGAGCCCTCCTTGGAGGAGGAGCCTGAGGCATCTCGGGACACAGGACTGGGGGAAGGAAATTTTGAAGAAGGCAGGGGAGAGGTGATAATACCACAGAGAAACAAGCAGAGAAAGACATTCCCAGCAGAACATATGCCCAGAGCTTGGAACAGAAAACAGGGCTCCAGTTTTAGGTTTCTCTGCTATCAGCTGATAACTGTGAAACCCCCTGTAAAGCATCTTGCCCCTAGCTGAGTGTTGCTCTGCTGAGGAGGGGATAACTCTTCTATCCAAAATTCTGTCAGCTCAAAGGGCTTAGGTCTCTGGAACAGAGGTGCGGACTGCAGTAGCCAGATGATTGTGGGGTTTTTTTGTTTCTTTCTTTTTATAAACTGACAATTTCAACTAAAGAAACTTAAAAATGCAAAAGACCATTGTTAATGATTGGGTAAGAATTGGGTTCCATGTATGTTTTAATTTTCTACTGCTAGCTATGGATGTTGCGGATATGTTAATCTTTATTTACATGTTGCACATTATTTCATTTTTTCCAAAGGAACCCAGCTGCACTAACCACAATAGATGATTCTTTAACTGAATTGACTATTTTGTAGATATATTTATGTATTTATTTATGTATGCTCTGTGTGCATTTTTATGTATTTGTATATTATATATTTATCTTTTCTTTTTAACAGTGGCCTTGTGTCTATTTTACTGCACATTATTAATTCCCTGCTATGAAAATAAAGCATTGCTAAATTCCTCATAGGGTTTACTATGACTATCTACATTAATGTATCTCAGTGCTTGACAGTTATTTTCCTCATATCATCACAGTGGTGGCTGAGATGAGAAGGAACCAAATTCCATTCTACAGAAAGCTCTGGAATGATTCATGTCAAAAAACTGACAATTTTCATTATGTCATTTGAAAGCTTTTGACTTGATAGTTTTGATAATCTATTTCTATATAGTGACTAATGCGTTCACAGCAGTTGCAAAGACATATATCCAGAGTCAAGTTGAATTGGTGTTTGCTTCTGCGAGGTGGTGAAGCCAAGATGTGTCTGCTTTGCCAGAGGGACAGAAGAGAGGCAAAGCCATGAGCGTGGCATCAGTGGAGGGCTGAAAGACAAACATTTTCTTTCCCGGAACCATCAGAATTCAATGGATTATGAAGAACCAGGTTTGCTGCTCCTGCTGCAACTAGAGGTAGGACAAGAGACACAGAAATGACTGATACTTCCAAGATGAGTTTTACTTCTTTGCAGCCCTACATCCCCAAAGTTTCTCACAGTCACAGCAGAAGTCAGATTGGTTTTGTAGGACCTTGACCAAGGCACAGCAATCAGTGGGGCACAGTCACTTTGCAATTCTCCTTTTTTGCTACTCTTACACTGCTTACATCTAATCTACTGCCTTTTTATTGTGTGCTTGAAGACAACCCCAGATACACTACCGATCAAACTATGTGCTGTGTGTGTCGTAGTTTGTCAAGTCTTCTGTCAGATTTCTTTTTCTCAGTATTAAAAGCTACGTCAGCACTTGCTTCGTTAGTGCATAAGCAAGTTAAGTTTTTCTGTGCCTTATAATATTAGCTGATACAATTGGTGTTCCCAATATCTCAGTTCAATTGCTCCCTTTAAAAGACAACAGTAGTGGTCAATCAGCTTTCATTATCTGAAGTGCTTATTTTTCAGCCTTGATAAATATTTTCTTTTTCCTTCCTGCTTAAAAAGCTCAGTTTGGAACATCATATAAATTCATTTGTTGTTTTTCTGCTTTTAAATAACCCAGTTAAAAACTGTTTTGCCCAGAGATAAATGCTGTTCAAAACCACAGGGGTGTCTATAAAAAAAGCTGTCAGAGGTACAAAGAAAACTGTTCATCTACTGTATATAAAGACATGAAATGGAAAAGTCAAGAGAGAGTAGTAGGGAAAGGTCAAGAAAACTTCAGAGGAGTTAGATTACAATGAGCCAGAGGAAAACAAGGTGGGGTGGGTGAGACTAGGACACCTTTTCAAAAGAGAATGCACAGAGAATGTCTTCATATGTCTGATAGACATATTTTTGTTCAGATTAGTATCTCCCCTTTATACGTATGGGCCACTGGCTTTTTGCAAGAGTACCTCAAGGACAGGATATTAATTTTTTTTTTCTTCTCAAAGTAACACATATGAAATAGTGAATTCTGTAGAGACAATAGAGCAAAGAATCCTCATCCAAAACTCATTTTAGTGTATTTGAGTTTAAATCAGTCAGACTCACAGTTGGGGTAGATAGCAAAATAACAGTTCTATCATTCTGGGGAATTTACAGAGATAATTCAAGTAAGAATGTTAAAGAAAATGGTAAGCTTATTTGTTCATGGAGAGAGGAAATGGCAGCCATCATTAAGCAAACAGAAAGAAAACAGGGAATCAAGCAGCGAGCAGAAAAATAGTAGCAAGAGCATAAGGAGAAAAGGCAAAGGATGGAAATATTCAGCAGTTCCTCTAAAATATCTTAGATTCAATCTGCTTTCAGTGCTAGTCTGCTAGTTAACTTCAGTGATAGTTGTAGCCAGCTAAAGTCCTCCCAAATTAACTATCAGAGTTTCTGTCTTTAACAGGAGACACATCTCCTAATTTGTTAGGGGTTTACAACTTACGGGAAAAAAAAAAAATATTAGAGACAAGCCTCGAATTTGGGCTTCCCCTTCCTCTTCTGGGTACCTGAAGGAGCAGAAACAGCGATGGATTTGCCTAGACATGACGAACACCTTGTGATATGCAACATGGTAAAGTGGCTACAGCCTCAGTACTGAGTAATGTACATGTGGGAACCAAAAAGAGCACATACCTTTCCAGATTTAGCTCATTATGAAGTAGGTTACCTGTCACTGCCTAATTAGGAATCCTTTAATGCAACTATTCTTACCAACCCCTTGAAATCTGCTTGTGGTATAGAAATCCCTTGCTTTCATCCTGCCCCATGCATGTCCACTGCAGGCAGGCAGGCTTTACAGTTTTGCCTGTGCAGTGTTAAGGGCTGTGCTTGCAGCAGCAAAGCTTCAGTCCTGCTTTTTAAGCTATGCTCAAGCCAGATACCTGCAGAGCCTGCTGTAGAGCTGAGTGTATGCCTGGTGCAAATTGAGTGCTGCAAGATTTTTACAGCAAGTCTCTAAAGAGTTCTGCTAAGCATGTAAGAACACAGGTTTTGAAAGGTTTTATAAGCTGGTCAAATCAGTGTAAATAATCAAGCACAAGTAATGGCCACCTTTATGTCCTCAAGATTAGTCTACTGTGAAAATTGAAATCCACTGTCTGAAAAAAACAGAGAAAATAGGGCTCTTCAAAGAAACAACTGGAGATGCTGTAGCTTAGGCAAACCAACTTTTTTCTATCTTTAGTCTTGAAAACATTATGAAATGTTAACTGCAAACATTACGGCTATCTCTGCAGATAGATAAAAAAAAGCATGCAGTCCCCAAATTACTACAGCATGCTGCTTCCCTTGCCACTGTCTAGTGTTAAATTTTTCCCAGCACTGTTTACTGGGGTGCCACACTGCAGAGAACAGAGAAAAAAACTCCTCCTTGTCCAATTTACTTGCTAGCTTCATATCTTCAGTGAAACCATGATCAAACACAAGCTGCTGCTTGAAGTAGGACACATTTGTTTACTTTCTTTTTTTTCATGTGTGTGTGTAAATGTATTCCTTAATTAATTCACCTGATTGCTTATCAATTGAAAGATATTTTTGTTTTTCTTAAAGAAACACTCAAGTCCTTATGCTGCTGCAAGGTCTGTACATTTTTAAGTGGGCTTTTTTTAAGAAACAAAAGAATTCCACACTAAATTGCACAGAAAGCAAGGGCTTTAGTCCACTGAATCAAGGAGAGGAATTTTGTTCAAACTATGAGCAGTCTGATGCAAAAGGTAAATAAAACACGGCCTTTCCCAATCTTTAAAAGTTTAACAGGATTTTCATTTCTAATATTGCATTGAAGAAGAGCTCATTTTTCTGTTTGTGGCTCAGGATGAACAAAGTAAACATGTCCCTAGGAGAAAAAATAATGTCTTCAGTACAAACTGTGAGTCACGGCTGGCTTGAGAAGAGAACAAGTGAGGGAGCAGTGCCATCTACAGGCTATATCCCTGTATCCTTCTACAGGGATAGCTATCATCTATATATCATCTATATCTCCTTCAGGCACAGACATGTATAAATAAAACAGGGTGTCTCAACAATCTGCTGTATGTATTTGAATACCTGTAGGGGATGTGTAGAATAAATTTTATGTTTTCCATTATTTCTTCTGGCTGTAGGCTCTTTCTAGTATGCCCAGTAATCTGAGGCCTTTTCTGAAAAAGGGATAGTATTTTACCTTGGAATTGAAATCTCTGCAGGGCTGCAGAGCACTCCGAGAGCAAGAGTTTTCAACGTTGATAGGAAAATCATTCCATAACAAAATTTTAAAAAATAAAATCTTCAAGGTTGAGGAGACTTCAGATGAGTAATGTGTATCTATGATTTCCTACCAGGAGAAAAAATGTCTCTGACAGATAACAAAACAATGATTATGAAGAATTTTTGATTTTTTTTTTTTTTTTTTTTAACTCACACTGATTTGTTGAATTTAGTGCCAGGTCTTACTTTGGAGCCAGGGCTTGGAGGGGATCATTAAGGAGTCAGACAACAGCAGAAATGGGAACAGCTTGTCCTTATATGCTGTGAAAAGGATGTAGTTTTTTCAAGGAAATCCATAAATTCCTGAGATCCTTGGTGAGTTCTTGTGTGCTGTTGCTTGTATTTGTTCTCTGGACATCTGTATTTGCTACTAATAGGGAGAAGGTAACCAAGTACAGTGGACTTTCTCCTCACTCAGTGCATCCATTACACTTCTATTTATAGAAAAAGCTGAGCATGCTTGCAGGAACTGATCCTAATACAACACCAAAATCTCAAATGCAAAGGAATAAAAAAAGACTAGTGAAAGTCTAGTAAACCATAGTTAATGTTAAACAAAGTAATAGCCTATGCATGGAACTGTTTCTACTGGAACATATGCAGAAACAAACATTTTATCTTGCTAGATGTTTCCAAAAAAAAAGCAACCCAAAATTTAGGCATGCAGGCTGGGAGGCTGAAAAACCTGCTGCAGTACAAGATATCACAGAATGAGTAAATGAATCTTGTCACTCTGAATTTATATTGCATAGTGATAAAAGGAATCGATAAAAGTGATTGCATAAGTAGGCCTATTACCTTTCTTTGGGAGGAACCCAAATAGATGTTTTCCTAGATTTGACCCAGCTCTTTAAACTTGAGAGGAGTTTATAATTGGCAGAAATGTAGACACCCTGTCTCATTAAAAGTTGTTGGGTAAGAAGTAACTATTTTCTTTCATTTCATTTTATGCCTAGAACTAAATTCTCATTGTTACTCATGAAATGAATCAGCACAACTACTCTTAAAAACTAAGTTTATTTTTTTCTTGTTCAGTTCAGGATTTTTCCCTATTATGAACAGACACAGGTGTGTTGCCCACAGCCAGTCTTTTCTACTTTCTTTGCTTCTTACTATCATATTTTCCTTTGGCCTTTAGAATGGCAGCAGTCTTGAAGTGATTAGTGAACATCAGATAAGCTGCATGATATTCACATGGTATCAGTCCGAAGCTATTCTTTTTTCTGTCTTCAAAGGACTGAGAGACCTGATACCCTCCATTTAAAATGTGTTCATTTAAAGGCTATCACATTTCCCCTGGAGTTCTCATACAACTTCCCATCTTCTCAGATATAATCAGAGAAGACTTGTAATGTTAATCTCAGTTCTCTTAATCAAAAGAATACAAATTTTGCTGCCCTATCACAGTCTGACATCCATAGGACTGATTACTACTTAGGGACAAGGGTTATGCTAAGCCTGTTCTTCCAGGGCAGAAATATTTTATAGCTTTACACTGTTTGTAAGATACAGTCCTATTTCCCTTCCTCATCATCATCACTGGTAATCAAAGAAAAGAATCATAGAATCTTTTTGATTAGAAAGGACATTTAAGACCATTGAGTCCAACCATTATCCCAGCACTGCCAAGTCCACCAATAAAACAGGTCTCTAAGTGCCACTTCTACAGGACTCTTAAATATTTCCTGGGCAGCCAGCACTATTTCAGGGCATGACAACCATTTCCCTAAAGAAATTTTTCCTAACATCTAATCTAAATCTCCTATAGTGCAACTAGAGGACGATTCCTCTGCTCCTGTCACTTATTACTTGGGAGAAGAGATTGACCCCCACTTCACTATAACCTTCTTTCAGGTAGTTACAGAGAGTGAGAAGGTCTCTCTTGAGCCTCCTTTTCTCCAGGCAAAACATTCCCAACTCCCTCAGCTGCTCCTCATCAGAGTTATGTTCCAGACCCTTCAAAACTGAACACAAGATTTGAGGTGTGGCCTCACTAAGTACTGAGTACAGGGGGACAGTCACTGCCCTGGTCCTGCTGGCCACACTATTGCTGGTACAGGCCAGGATGCCATTGGCCTTCTGGGCCACCTGGGCGCACTGGCAGCTCATGTTCAGCCAGCTGTCGGCCAGCACCTCCAGGTGCTTTTCCACTGGGCAGCTTTCCAGTCACTCTGCCCCAAGCCTGAAGTGTTGCCCGGGGTTGTTGTGACCCAAGTGCGGGACCCAGCACTTGGCCTTGTCCAACTTCATACGATGGGCTTTGGCCCATCAACCCAACCTGTGCAGATCCCTCTTTAAGACTTCCTGCCCTCCAGCAGACTCTCCTGCCCAGTATGGGGTTGTCTGCACACTGGCTGAGGGTGTACTAAATCCCTTCACCCAGATCATTGATAAAGATATTAAACAGAACTGGCCCCAACACTGAGCCCTGGAGAACACCATTGGTGACCAGCCACCAGTTGGATGTAATTCCATCCCACACCGCTCTCCAGGCCTGGCCATCCAGCCGTTTTCCTACCCTGCAAACAGAGCACCTGTCCAAGCCATCAGCAGCCAGTTTCTCCAGGAGAATGCCATGGGAGACAATGTCAAAGGCTTTGCTGAAATCCAGGTAGGCAATGTTCACAGCCTTTCCCTCACCAGGTGGGTCACCTTGTCATAGAAGGAGGTCATGCTGGTCCAGCAGTGCCTGCCTTTCACTACCCTGTGCTGGCTGGGGCTGATCCCCTGGTTGTCCTGCCCATGCCACATCATGGCACCCAAGATGATCTGCTCCATGTCCTTCCCTGGCACCGATGTCAGGCTGACAGGCCTGTAGTTCTGTGCATCCTGCTTAAAGCCCTTCCTGTAGATGGATATCACATTAGTTCTCTTCCTGTCAACTGGCACGTGCTTAGCCAGGACTTATGGTAAATTACAGAAAGTGCCTTGGTGAGCACTTCTACCAGCTCCCTCAGTATACTTGGGTGGATCCCATCTGACCCCATAGACTTGTGTGTGTGTGTCAGTGATGGGCCAGGTCACTGATCATTTCCCCTTGGATTATGGGGCTTCATTCTGCTCCCCTTCCCTGTCTTCCAGCTCAGGGAGCTGCGTATCCAGAGAGCAACTGTTCTCACTACTAAAGACTGAGGCAAACGAATTACCTTAGCCATTTCCTCAGCCTTTGTCACTGTGTTCCCCCTACCCCTGTATCAATAAAGGATGGAGACTCTCCCTAGCCCTCTTTTGGTTTCTAATGTACAAATAGAACAGTTTTTATTGTCTTTTATGGCACTAGGCAGAGTTTCTGATCAGGGTTTGACCTTTCTAATTTTCTCCCTGCATAACCTCACAACATTCTTGCAGTCCTCCTGAGTGGCCTGCTCCTCCTTCAAAAAGTCATAAACTTTCCTCTTAGTCCTGAGTTCCAGCTAAATCTCTCTGTTTAACCAGGCCAGTTTTCTTCCCCTGTTCGTGTTTGATTCAACATTATTATTAAACCACACATCAGGGCTACTGAATGACCATTTTTATTGCATAGACTATATATATCCTTGTGCCTAACTGTTTTATCCCTGCTAGGAACTTTAGGACAAAATGAAATTTAATGCAAGCTATGTTTTCTATTGTGAACTACATATATCTGCTCTGAAAGTGGAAATCAATAAAGATGATGTGCCACATTGTTTGCTGCATTCAGACTTGTTTAATTTTTGATGCATGTCTCCAGTTGCTTACAAAATAATGCTGCTTTTCCTGCCTATGTTCTGTTTAGAACCATTTCTGCATTTCCTGCTGCTGTTTTTAATACTGTTCACATATTCCCTAGCTGCTATGAATGGGAACACAGCAACCATTCTAGATGGAAATACAATGGAAAACAGCTAAAACATCTTGGTATGCAAGAGAATAATCTCTTTAGAAATCAGACTGTGGGGGCAGAGGTAGATGACTAGTAGTCTACTGAATTTGACTTAAGCTCAGTGGTTTTCTTCACTATTACTTTGACCCTTTGAAGTACTATTTATTCTATTTATAGCACAAGAAGTAGTCAGTATTATGCAAAGGTAAATTTCTAATACTAGAACTGACAGTAAATAACTTGTGTAAACTCCACTTTTTATTGATGAATCAAGGATGTGTTTCAGTGGAGTGCAGGAATAAAAATCTGAGATATAAACAGGAGCTGTAAACGTGATATAAATTATCTTCAAGATGATAAATAGGCCAGTCACTTTCAAATATTATAAAACCTACTTTATGAAAGAGGTTTTTACTTATCTACTCATCTCATCCATACTGGGACACACTGACTCATACACAAAGTATTCTTTGAATATGCACAATCCAAAGACTCAAATCTTAAAGTAAATTTATTAGAAGTGCCCTATCATCTAGTCTACCTTAATATATGCATGCATTGAAAAGTCAGATTTCAGAGAAATGGAGAACAGAGACTAGAACAACCAGTAGCCTTTTTTCCTTCTTCTTTTTGGCTTAAACCAGAATAAAAATCAAAATCACTACTGTTCTGGTAATCTTTCTCTGGTCATTCTCATGTCTAATACCTTTCCTCTGGTCCTATTTTCTAAGAATTTAACTGTAATATCCATTTGACTTATGTAGTATTGCACAAGTGAACTATGAGACACTAAACTCTAGCAGAAGATTAGATTAATGAAAAAAAAAAAAAAGAAAATTTACAGAAGTTACCTTCCTTCTGCTGCACTTTCTAGACAACGTAGACAAAATTACCTTACCCATCAAGATTTTATTTTATAGTCTATCAGGTTAGAGATAACATTATTGAATCAGAAAACATGAACATTTAGAAGTTGATTCTGCCTCTTTTGAGCCTTTGCAGCAGAAGATATCATTCAGGGAAGCTTGGATTGAAAGAAAATCCAAACGTATGGAAGCTGCCCACAGCCAACTGAAAAAGCCTTGCACAACCTTTTCTTGAACCTCCCTGGGAATGAATGGAAGAGTGGGGGAAGAGTGAGAAGAATCACACCAACTGCTCCAGGACAACTGGTTTGAGGCCTGATTTGTATCCTGAAATACTTGTTTCATACTGCAATTTAGTCAGATACTTTGTCAGAACAAGAGGCAGAACCTGAAATCTATGAATTTTATGCTGGCAGATACAGCATGTTTTTTTCCAGTAAAATATTTAGAAAAAATGCATTTTTGCATTGTCATAAACCTTTATTTTTAGTCTTTCTGTCACTCCTCTTAATCTGAGCATGTTTATCAGCATCATTCCTCCTGGACTGCCTCTGTAGGGATATAATGTATTCTGATTGCATAGTGCCTATTCATCTCTAATGTTGTTGAGTCAGTTTCAGGCATATTTGAACATTTGGTAGTTTAACCTTGAAATAAATGGTAGAGGAATGTCTTTTCACCACACCCAAATGTGTTCCAGACTAATCATCATTTTTTACTTCCATTCCCCTGTCATTATTCTAATTCCATTTTTACAGCAGAAAATCTCCCTCTTTAAAATATTGTTCGTTATCCAGAAATAATTGACACCACCATCATGTTTAATATACACTCTTTTTGTGGGGGTGTTTCCAGTGTGTGTGTGTGTGTGTGTGTGTGTGTATGTGTGTCTACATGTGTGTGTCTGTGTGCATACATGTTCTTTCTGAAATTTAATCTCAAACTGAAAATCTGTGCTTTGGTCCCAGGCAGAAATGCAGATGTTTGTTTCCTAAGGGAAGCAGCTGGCCCTGCTGTAGCAAAAGCAAAACAGCTATTTGGCTTCAACGGCATCAGGACTTTGCCCTCCTTACACTGGAAACTTAAAAGATATGAAGGACTGAACAAGTATTTGTTCAATTATTTCACAAGGCATACTGTGCATTCTGAGTTACACTAGTTGGTGTTATTCATCAGTAATTACCTACATCTAGTAGGAACTAGGTGCCATTTTTAGGCATAACACGTAGTATGAACCGCTAGGGACTACAGCTAGTACAAACACTTTCAAGAACATTCAGAAACACATAATGACTATCCATACCATGCTTTCTTCTCATGCTGGTGCAGTGGTGCCTCATGTACTAGCAGAACTCAGGAAAGGAGGCTCTTCAAAAAGTAGTTTTTAGACAACACCTGAGTGTTATTCCCTGGCATGTGCCTATATAACCCTTGAAATCTGAAACATTCAGAGGTTAAAGGATGCAGTTTCATAAGGCCACAGGTGAGAATAGAAAGTAGTGGAAACTGTTGTCAACTATGAAGAGGTTTGAAATGCGTTAGAGAGATGTGCATAAGGAAATGAATGAAGATGAAATTAATAAGGCACTTATTATCACATATCCTTATTGTTACATATCCTTAGTGTTAAATTGCATATTTTTACACAGCAGTCTTTCTGGATAGCTTTGTAGGCTATAATGTATATCTTTTTTAATCTACAATAAACTTACATTGCTGATTTCTTTCTTTTTTTAATTTTTTTTTTTTTATTATTTACTGTGCAAAATGATTTACCAATGAATCTTGAAAGCCTGCATAGTAGGTCAGCTGGCAAATAGAAGCCTTCTTATGATAATGATATGTACAATGCAGACTGTTTACATTTTCCTCTGGAAGATTAGATGTTTGGCAGCAATTTGGCAAAGTATAGTGGATCACAAAAAAGGAAAAGTTAGTAGATCTATGGTTGCCAAAAATGGGAACTCATTAAATATATGTAATAATAGGTAATGGAAAACTTTTATGCACTGCAGTCTATAAAAACCATACAGTCATAATTAACCAATAATGAAATAATAAGGGGAAAAAAGACTTGAGTCAGACAATAGAAGAAATGCTAGTTTTCTCTACAGTTCTGTTGTTACTGAAAAAAAAAAAGTAAGCTTTTTACAGTAAGATTTTATTTACCTTCCTTGTTTACCATAATCTTTCTTCAAATATGCTCCCAAATTTTTAGACTCATACGTGTAATTTGTTAAATCTCCAGAGTCATGGCTGCAACTGACAAAATTAGATTTTGTCACTTAATTATGGCAAAGTCTATATATATGATTTTTTAATTATAAAAAAATTAGCTAATTAGAATGGACTAAATTATTTTGCTAAGATTTAAATATTGTTGTGAGATTCTTGGAGAAACAAGAAAACAAATCCAATATTACAATGTATTTGAGTAGATACAGTATTTAAGTAGGCACTTTTTATGATGTATTTGAGCATATCGTGAAGTAGGTAAGGACTTTATTATGTCCTGTATTTGGATGAAAGTTTCATATACTAAATCAACAGACTATGCTATTACATTTTAAGTAAAAAAGAAAAGAGAAAAAGTTATTTAAAATAATCTAGACTTTCTTACCGCACAATCGTAATAGCACCTAGAAGCAAAGTGACAGAATCATGTCAAACTTTTCAGTTGCTCAACCTCAGATTGTGTCTGCCCCAGTAACATCTCTTTTAGTTTTCCCTGCAGGTATCACCCAATGTTTTAGTATGGCTTTGTATTCTGATGCTGATTTTCCCAGAGTGCTTTTCTCCTTGGTGTCTTGTGAATTTAGGAGCCAGCAAGTTGCTTGCCTTGTAGGTTGGGTTGATTCCTTTCCTTCTAAATGGTAAGCTGTTTTTAAGTTTATGTTAGTTTATGACATTTGATGCTGTTCTGAAAAGTCTGCTTACTGACTTCAGAAAATTTTCCTGGTATGTCCACATTCTGATTTTTTTTAAAAATAAAAAATTTAGACTGAGAAAGTAGATATGGAATGCTAGTATCTCAGGGGAAGGAGAACTTACTAGTATAAGCAGGAGAGCTTGGAGTTAAAGTAATAAAAGTATTCACCTACCCTAAAAAAGTTATAAGGAATACAATAATATAAGACAATAAAATAACTTGTAATATTTTGCAATAACTGTTCCTCAGAAAGTCTGTAAAAAAATATGAGACTAATTAATCAAATGGAAAAAAATACTGAGGATTTAGGAAGCTAATACAAAGCAAAAACTGTCCTACCTACCTCACAAAATAGATTAAAGCAAGTAATGAGCATAAAATCTGTACAGTTGCCTGTGAGGAGTCAAGTCTTTTACTGATGCTTGACAAATAATAGCACCTGAATACTATTGCAGATACTAAAACACATTCTTAAGACTGGGAATTCAAAGAGTTTTTGGTTTTTTTTTACCCTTCTGAGCATACAGAACTCTTGTTTACTGCTGTGGTAAGCCATCTAAAAACATCAAGGAAGATGAACAGGAGATGAGATGATGACTTAACAGTTTGTTTAACAATACGATGTACTGCTGCTATTGTTGTCCCCATGTGCCTGCAAAATTCTCATAAGCATATGCTAATGAGGATTTCTTATCAGTCCCCAGAAAATTTAATGTTTTAGAATATGTTTATTTATTTGTTTGTTTATCTCAAAATTGTTCTTACAGGGTCTTCAAGTACAGTCAAAAGTTGATACTGTAATTCTCCCACTTCCTGCCCCCTGTCCCAGTATTTCAGCAGGGTCCCAGTGATTCACCTGCTCAGCTATCAAAGCACGGCCTGAGGTACAAAACCCGGTTTTTACCAGTGTCACATTTCACGTCTGGCACAACAAAACACAGGAGAAGAGACACTGTTTAATTGTGCTTCCCAAAAGCAGTGATCTGTTCTCTCCCCTGCCACCTTCTTAATGCATTTTTATTTTCTTTATTACAAGTGCAGCAAAGATCGTTGTACTTTCTCAGTAGGCTGCAGATAGCTTACAAGAAAATTAGTGTCTTATAGGTGGTATATTAGTGTCTGAAAACCAGCAAGAGGGCAAGACAGTGGGATTTAGATCTGGGACTTGAGAGCACAGTATCTCATACACGGAGAGGCTTTGATATTGGTAATAAATGGGTGCCCAACAAGAAAGAGTCCACAGACAATTTAGTCAGAGATTTCAAAGGCGTCCCTCAACCTCCTCCTCTAAGCCTTGAACACACACTAAAGCATCCTGTTCCTCAGCAGCTGGTCTGCAGGCAGGTGCCATTTGACAGATCCTTACCAGAACTATGTAGTAAAAATGTGTTATAAAGCTGTGTTATTCTACCCTTCAGATAAACAACAAACACCTGTATACAGTGAGCTCATTTCTGCTTTTTTGTGGGACCCAGATGGCTGTGAAAGGTAGAGCAAGACATGAATCAAAATTTCAGATGGGGGTGTACAAATGGCATGGCTTCAGGTTCTCAAAGCAGGAGGTAAGTTCCGTTCTAGTTTTGCTTGCAGAGTAAGTGTATAGTGGCATCATCCTGCACCAGTGTTTCACAGAGATAAAGTATATATGATGCTCCAGCAGGAAAACAAAGCCAAATTTACACTGCAGCTAAAACAGAGTTCTCAGACCTTAATGAGGGTGTGAGGACAAGACGTGGCATATCCTCAGCGATTAGAAGAGGTGCAGGGGATGTGCTGCAGCTGTGCCCCTGGAAGGGGCCAGACCCTCTCATCACAGGGCAGCAGCATGTGGTCTGGGCTGCGAAGGCCAAAACAAGGAGCTCAGCTATTTTACTATTCCTGCCAGTTACTATTTATACAGTCTTGCAGTCCAAACTGAGTCCAGAATAAAAATTTACTGCAAGAGTAAATGTAATGTAAATATATGCAAGCCTATAACTTTATATAAATTCAATAGTTATATTTACATAAATACATTAAATATTTCAATTTATAAAACGTAAATGCAAGTATACAAATATATATGCTCATCTTTAAATAACTGATTGAAATTTCAGAGCTATGTTTTCTACATAATTTAAAAAACAATACTCCATAGGACACTCATCTAATGAACTGTGTTTGAAGTATTTCCCTGTATCTGAAGCAGCCATGACAGAACTATTTCATGTCAGGTTTGCTCATTTGGGCAATTTACAATAAGATAGAGAATTAAAACTAAAATATACCTAATTCTGCCATGCAGTTTGATTTGCTATGTTTTTCATGACTTTTGTTTTTCCCATTTGCATTAATATTATTGAAAAAAAAAAGGAACATTTCAAGAATTTTTTTTCTCACAACAGAAAATTCACATACATTACTTCTTTACAAATTAAAAATAAGGTTTTATTTCAAATCTGGAAAGTACTATATTTAAAAATAGATATTTTTTTTAAAAAAAAAAAGAACAGCTTTTTTATTTGCTTATTTTTCTGAAACAGACTATGATGCCTGTTTCCTAGTATTTCAAATGGAAGGGAAAAGGCACACTTCCATGAAATTTAGGATTCCACTGAATTAAGGGAAACAGCAGTCACAAAATACTGCCTAGAAAATAAAAAATAAACTTCTTTGTGACAAATTGCACTGCTTGAGAAGAAATCATATATTGGTTTAAAACCTGACATTAAAATACCACAAGTTTCCTCTGAGGACAGTGATTGTATTTAACAAGATGCCCCTCATACCTTCTGTCTCTCTGATGGTAGCAGCATATCAACTTCCACTTAGAGGAACATACCTAATATTATAAGGGAAGTAGATGAAATACAGAGGACTATGTGTTTTATGCATAACTATCAAAACAAAACAGTTTTCAAAAGATTTTTTTTTTTTTTGTTTCTTTTACTTCTCCCAGGATCTTTAGCCTCAGCATGCCACAGAAAAGTCACTATCTGTTGATCTGGGAGCCTGTGTGACCTTCAGTGGACCTCCTAAAGAGGCAACCACTGTGACCTGTCCACTCTGGCCTATGTGGAGTGAGCTGTAGGTGACCTGGTCCACACCCACACCTGTCCTGCAACTCCCAGAACTGGTGGCACTCGATTACAGAAAGCTTCATTCCCTTCTCTCCTTCCCTCAGGTTATTTCAGATTTCCAGACTACACACCTCATTTATGTATTTTATGTAGCTGATAGTTCTCTCCTTTAATTTCTTATGGAAATCATGCAAATATAGATGTCATCTCATTATGTAGACTGTAGTTGTGTTTCCCTATGGACATGTAGGTTTGTCAATTGGAAGTGTCAGCTTACATCCATCATGCTAAGAACAGAATAAATTATATCCATAATAAAGGATAAAATTTGCAAGTGCTTTGGCCCAGCATGTTTACAACTCCAGATGGACCATAATGTTGTGGGGATTATTGAAGTTATCAACTGCAAGGAGTGTTCAGTGCACCCACTCTGAGAAAGCAGTAGGAAAGGAAAGGGGCAAAGAGGGTCTTCCCTTTCTCATAAAACGGGCATAACAAATATCAAAGCAACTGTCATTCTCCTTTTTCTTGGTGTAGTCTCAAAATCAGAGCTGAGAGAGGCATACAATCTCTGTGACCAATATTGGAGTACGTGAAATGTTGGCTTTTTCTCAGCAGATTTAGTAAAGCATTAACCTAACCAATTATCAGCAGGTTTGGTTCTGTTTGGTTTTCCCCACCAGTGTCAGGAAAGAATCAAGGCTCCAGAACTGCAGCAAAAGCTCCTGCTTGTGGCAGGAGGTAGGACACAGCAGGGCCAAAGACCAACCCTACACACAAGCAGAGCAGCGCAGGAGGACTGGTAGAGTGAAACGCTGGACTGAAGACCTATTTTACATTGAACCGACTCTAGTGTAGTCCCATGAGCTGGCTGTGTGCAAGCACCTGAGCTCACCTCCCAGCTTTATTTCATCTGAAGGGAATCCAGCTCCTGCTCTTCAGGACCTTCCCACAGTGTGTGCCAAGGCACAGTAAATGGGAGTGACTGGGAAATTCCCTTTCAAATGTTAGCTCCCAGTCCAAATGATGTTGCTAAGTATGGCCACTCTTATGCTGCATGAAGGTATAGAGGCACTTAGATAAGGTCTTTTTTTTTTTTAAAATAGGACTGTACATCCAGTAACATATTGAAAGAATAAGATATTTTTTAGGTGCAAAGCAAAATTACTTACTTCTTGAAATATCACTTCAAAAACTGCAGATATTTTAAACTAGTCTGAGGATAGATTGGGGGTCAATTTGTTTTGGGTAGGGTATGTCTATAGATATGAATTTCATATATCTAATTTAAATCTCCTTTAGGCCTAAAAAATCCAGAAGCTCTGAGACACGTATTTATGTTTATGTGTTCCCTTACTGAAGAAAATTCTGTTGGTTCCAACTTTATCACTACCACCCACCTTTAAAAAAGAATATTCAGAACATAACCTAAAAAGGATGTCCTGGATTTTTTCCGTGCTTGATTTTTAAAGTAATTTTAAAAAACTGTGATGAAAAGGAAACAATAGAAGTTCCTAATCACAAAAGTTGCAACACTGTAGTCATTATCTTCTTGTATTTAATTTTGAAGGAAATAAATTTTACACAGGTTACAATGCTGAAGGGGGAAAGAGTATGAGCTTGTAATATCTTTTATTTTTGTTGTGAAGTAATATACCTTAAACAGCAGTAAACATTCTAATGAAATAGCAGCTGAAGCAGTAGTGCATAAAATTAATATGTATCAAATGACAAAAAGGAGATGATCAGTTGATAGGTCGATCCATAAAGTTTACATGCATAATTCAATGATGTTTAGCAATTTGTAGATCTCAGTTATAGCCCTTTTTTATTGCCAAGTCACAAAGTATATTTGTTCAAGTAGTAATATCACTTCTTTTCATGGCAAAGTTTAAACAATTCAGATGTCAAGTATTTGATATCCACTCAAAAGTGAAGGGCTGGGGGGGAATAAATATAGCAAAGATTTTACCGAATACAAAGACAACAGAACAACTTGTCTTTTTTTTTTTTTTTTTTTTCTTATCATTATAACTTCAACATAACTTCAGCTCCTGGAGAGAGGCTAAAACTAAAACTGAGACGTATTTCAGTTTTCAAGTTGATTACTTGAACATTATTGAGACATAAATGCCTGCAATGCAATCTGTGAATAACAAGACCATAAAGGTTGCCTACAGAGAAAGAGTTGGAAAGGACTGAGATCCAGAACAGTTTGTATATGGTACAGAAAGAGTTTATATTTAGCAACTGAGATGGTGTCTGACACATTCTGCTGTTTGCATTTGATATCCAGATAGGAACAAATCGTTTTTCTTAATGTACAAAATCTTGAGCTTTAGTCCTTTCAGCCTAAGAATTATAACACAGGCATCAAGTGATTCTGACCCTTTAGTCTTCAAGAACATCAACGAAAATGGCATAGCAATGTAATAGTGCCAAAGATATCAGGAAAGAATGTGTTCCTATTATATGTCTGAGAACACAGATGGATTCATAAACAAGGGGGCTGAAAGTAGAAAAGAAAAAGGCATACAGCAGATTATTACACAGTAATCCAGTGTAAGAGCACTGAAATTAGAAATTTAGAGAATTTAGATTTCATTAACAATTTTTTTTATTTTTTTTCTAAGAAAACAACTGGGTAATTAAATAGAAAATAGCACAGTCAAATGGACTTTGAACAGACAGCATAAAGGTGGTTATTGTCATTTAAGTAATAATGTGCCAATAGAAACCTTACCACTCTGGGTTTTAAACTAAATAATTTCTTTTTACTGTGGGACTTCGAGGAGTCTCTTCCAAGATCAGAATGCCTGAGAGAGGCCAAGGTAAGGTAATATATTGCCTAACTGAAGAGTTATTAGCAAAAGAGAATATCCAGTGGAAAATACTTTATAAATGTGTCCAAATATTTTACCCACAGTTAGTGAAAGAAAAGTCTAATGATAAAGCTGTACAAAATAGGGAAATTCTGTTCCACAGAGAATTTCAATTTTTTCTTTGTTTTGAATTGAAATCAAAGGCAATTTTTTTTTACACAATCTGCAAAGGAGGTCACTGAGGGTGGAGGGGAAGAATTATGTCTGTCAACTAGTCCTGTGTCTTCCTACTTCATATTGGTGCTCATCAAAGTTCAAATGTAAAGTAAAAGACAAAGCTAGACAAGCAACTTCAAAAAAAAGTTTCAGTGACTTTGAGAAGGATGTTTGACTATCAAAAAAATTAATAGATGTCCTTTTGAACAAAATTTCTATCAAATGCACACAATTCCTGTACCTTTAATATTGCTAGAACTGCACAGTCTCAGAGGATTTAGCTCTTCTGACTGAGAAGCTCCATCTAAAGAAAGGAAGCCACTAGGGCCCAAATATTAGGAAAAAACTGAAAAACATCAGTTGAGCTGCAAGCCGATGCAACCTATAGATGCAGAAGATTTCATGCAGCTGGATTGCTGAATGGGCCCACAGAGACACTTGACTGTGTAGCCCTGAAAAATACAGTTGATATACATCATATTTTTGAATATATTTCCGTCTCCAGAGGCAGGATGTGATTTGCATAGTGCTCCAAGTTATGAGTTAAAAAAAAAAAAAAAAGTGTTCAACTTATTTGGAATTCCTTTTGGACACCTTTAGTCACTTGGTATGAAATCTTAGTTATGCTGAATTTGCTGGGAGGCTTGATCATGCTTTTTAAGCAGTCATGATTTTTTTTCACCCGTTAGTGTCTATTTCAGCATTGCAAACTTTCATTTAGCCTTCTTAGTCATTCAGATTCTCCCTTACTGATTAGAAGAGAATGATTTAATATCGTGAGGATAAAAGTGGAAGTCCCAACGTGTTATGTATTTTTTCCCTTTGATTATGTGCTCTCATTTTCTTGCGATTTTATCCCTTTGTCCTCTTCTATTTGATTTTCTTGCTGAGCATCCATTGTAATAAAGTGCCACGTTCAATGGACTTACAGTGAGCGATTTAAATAATAGCAGGTGTAGATGTGTAGGAATTTTGATTGCAATGTGCTGCTGTGAAGAAGTCATGCATTTTTAGTGCAGTATATTTCGGAAACCATTATGGCAATAAGCCAATCAGCTTGAATGCGTCAGGGGCAGCACTGCAAATGTATAGAGTTGATGGAATTCATTTCAGTCACTTATTCTTGAGGTAGGATTAGAGGAAATTTTGATCAGTTCATGCATCTCCAATTTGGCCTGCAGCTCTGAGCTCTGGCTACAGCAGAGCTCTCAAGCTGAGCACAGATGGGGCTGGATAGTATCTGGGTGAGAAGCTTCCAAAAAAATTGAAATGCTGCAGTATGTAGGTGTTGGTAACTCACTAGGCAGTATGCTTCCCTCGGGTCTGCTCCTTACATCCCTGCCTTTCACCATGGTAGAAAATGCCAGCTTGCTAGAAGTATTTCCTTTGAAGATAAGCATTAAGATCAAGTTCCTTATCAGTTGAAAATCCTATTATATGTTCTCCACTACTTAGGTCTAGCTTCCAGCTCAAGCAATTCTATTACATAGTCTGCTTTTTCCCATTTCATTTTCAAAAGGAATAAGTTAGAACTGTTGTCAATATAAAACAGCTACGACTGCATTTTGCAAAGAATTAGTTGAGGCTATCTGTACTAGCAGAAAGGGGATTTTGTTCTGGGTAGTAGTCACAACCACATGCAAAAAACTCACTTTTATACATCTCTGCTGAGAAACTCTGTAACTTTAACACTGTTACTTTTATAGTATAATCTCTATAATCTCTTCAAATTATCCCTGATTTTGCAGTTGGAGTCATATTTTTTTCAAACTGCTGCTTCAGTTGTCCTGGAGGACTTCAGTTAAAAGGTCAAGCTGCAGTGCAGCTGGGAACAGTTTCAGCATGTTATGCAGGTAAATATAATATGACTTATATCTTACTACTCTCTGTTGCTCACCCACTGGACCCAACATCAAACAAGAACTAATATGGAATGTTCTGAGGCAGGAGAGAAAAGGGCTTCTTTTTCAGGTACTTGACAGCATTTCTTACCCATTGGTTTTAGCACTACTTTGCAATCTGGGGTGGGTGTCTCCAAGATCCACTTCTAACACATTTGCCACTTGGAAAACTATGTTAAGCTCTTCAAACATTAAGGAGGTTTTTACTGAGTTCTCTTACACCAGAACTGTGCAAGGAAGCTGGAAAGTGAGTTTGATGCTCAGAAGTTATGCATCAATACTGTTAGGGATGGGGGGTGGGTGAAGTGGCACATGGCTGTGTGAATTGTCAGTCATGCCATGGGCCAAGTTCTGCTCAAGTTACTTCTCCAGCTTGTAGAAAAATCAGTGGAGCTGCATGAATGTATACCGACTAGCAGCCTCATCTTAGCCTGAATTGGATAACCTAATGACATTGATTTGTGATTACACAGGGCATTGTTGATTTTTTTCTGTTTCAGATTGTTTGCAGATTGTTTGTCCAAATGTGCTGGACAGAGTATAATGGAGGAACTAAAAACGACACTGTAAAGTTGCATGGTGGAATATTATTTTAATGAATTGCTTAGGAATCAAAAGCTGCCTTGGCACTCATTGACACACCATCTTCACATCTCCTCAGTAACCCACCCCCAAAACTAACAAATGTAGACAGGATGATAACTGATGTAATTTTGGTGATGAAATTATCTATGATCTACCAAAATTTAGTCAAGAGATGTTATCATCCTGAACTCCTTCAAATACAGAAAAAAATCTTTTCTGAAGTGGTGGAAGTGCATTTTGAAAAATGAGGGATAAAGCAGCCTACCATGAAAATTATATCTGTAATAGAATGGCCACAGCTATCCTATATCACTAAAACAAAAACACGCATGATGTCAAATTTGTCTTAGAAAACAAAGGCTTAAGATGGGCTATCTCTTTTATTGTCTTACAGCTGAGAGAATTTTTTCAGTCTTACTGAATTTTTGGTCCCTGAAGTTACAAGACAAAATGAATGTTGTGGGTTATCTGATAAAAGCTCACCTGCACACCTAGGAAGGAGCTCAGAGACAAAACAGAGCAGGGAGAGCTCAAACAATAGCCTGCTCACACAATGCCAGGCCCACCCTTGGAGCCGTCAGCCCAGGGGAGTATAGGGGTACAATATCTGGCAGGGGAGAACTTCAATTGAAAATTCAAATTAAAGGTATCCTGTCTGGGCCTTTCCCAGGGCTGCCCCAGCAGAGCCTCAACCCAGTGTCCACATATGAAACCTGTCACCATAAGTCATTGGGAACAACTCTCTGAATCACCCTTTGGATTAAAGGTGGTTGTTGTCTGGGGGTGCGATGCATCATGGGATGCAGGGGAAGAACATTTTAGGATTGCACAGGATTTACTATGGGATGTTTAAGGGAGGAATCAAAGAAGAGAAAGAGGAAGGGATTTGATGAACTCAGGGAGGAACAAATGGAGGGATAAGGGAGCAAAAGGGTCCATTAACACATAAGCTAGGTCTGGTCAGTGCAGTTGTCTGGCCCTGTCTTGCTCTTGATCATCAAGATCTGCCTGTCTACTCATTAAAATTCACCTTCAGCTGCTTTCCAGGAAGGGACTCTTTACCCTCTGTATTTGTTTCTGTCTGTCTGCCTGTCTGGTAATGTGCAGTGCCAGCAGCTGCAGTGGGGGTTTCTTGAGAGTCCATGTGTCCAGGTGCCCTGAGCTGGGGAGACTGAGCCAGCCTAGCTGCTGGATGGATCTACCCTCTGTGTGAGTACACCTGTACCAGCACTGATGGTCTGCTGTCCTGCCCACCAGAGAGCAGAGCAGGGCATGGATACTGGTGCTGCCTACGCTTTGGGAATGTCCTGAATGTCTGTCCATGCTCTGCACTGCCAGCCATCTGTCTGTAAAACTGGGATGCATGTGCTCTGTGCCTGCTGGGAATAATTTTTGAGCCTTACTATAAGTTGGACCTGAGGACAGAGAGTGGCAGCAGCCTTGCCTCTCTCAAGCTGTCAGATCCAGTGTGACATACTTTATCCAAATTCCTCCAACAGAATGAACACCAGTTTTTAACAAGTCTGAGCAGGTCTGTTGCTTAGCTTCCTGAATGCAGGTCTTTCCTTTGACAGGACAAATTTATTTCACTTGTCAGAAGCAATGTCTACTCTGAGAGTCTGCTGGTCACCATGATAGCCATGAGATTCTCAATCAGTGCTGGCAAATATAATGTGCAGATTTAAAATTTCCACTAAAACTACTCAAATATAACAATATATCTTAATATACCCTGTCATTTAAGTGTTAGATTATGAAATGTCAGACAGCTGAGTTACAAATGGAAGAAGGGTTTTCAAGTTACAAAGACTGCCTATATGTCTAACTTTCAAAATTCCATGTGCAAGAAGTGATGGCTCTTCTAAATTAATACCTAGGCAGATTAATAAACACTTGCTTAGTTATGCAAAAATTATGAGAATCCATGTGCCTATGATAGTACTGGAAAGTGTTCAACAGGAATCATACCAATATTCATATGCAAAATATTTTGAGGGAGGAAACTATTTGAACTAAGAAAAAAAACATAATCCTTCAATAGAGGTTTAAAAAATAATGTTTTAAGGAAAATTGAAGGATGTCGTAGAATAAAAGAGCAAAAAATGCTGACTTTCATGAAGCAGCACTGTAAGATACAGAAGATGATTTATATTCACTCTGCAGATTACTGAAAAAAAAAAAATCCATAGATGTTTAAAAACCTTAATTGGCTATTCCAGTCTCAAGAGGGAGAGAGAAAATAAGCCTTTATTGAAAAGTACATGAGCAAGAAAGAAAGCTTTTGATAATGTCAGCATAGATCCCAGTCATTCTTTCAGAGGCTTAAGGTGAATATTGATTAGTGCAATTCCCTTGCCTTTTGGCCGGTGCATTTTTCACATTTCTGTAAGGAAGTTTTGAAACAGGCTTCAGTTGGGGTTTTTTCTTCTCATTTCTTAGTATGCATATGAACAGCATCTGCTTTCTTCCCCAGCAAAAGCAATGATACATTTCTACTGCCTCAGTTCTAACCAGTTTAATGTGCAGAAAAGCACAGTGTTGCACGATAACAGCAATTCTGCAGAGCAAAATGTTGATGGAAATGGCAGGCTGCTGTTAGAGGCAATGATGGGGTTATGGAAAGCCCAGACTCTCTGTGAAAGGAGTCGATGAGGGTCTCTGGGAAAATATGGAGCAGCAACATCTGTGTTTCACTAAGCTTTCATGAGAGAAAGTGTTCTGGATGTATTTTATTACAGGCTTTTGATGAAACTGAGATGGCACCACTGAATGTTTCCCAGATTAGAAATGTTAACATTTCCTTCACCACATTTGGGAGCTGCTTTTGACAGAGTATGGCACAGCAGACACAGAGAGACCTGCTGTGTTGCAGATTTTGCCAGGGTCTATAGCAGCCATCATATGCTCCTTTAATCTTTCTGCTTCCTTTTTATTTTATTTCATTTTTCCTCTTCTCTAGCAAAATTTCTGATTTATAAAAGCCTGTGTTATTTGAGAAGTAAAAGATCTGCAGTAATGATAGTGTTTAACTTTTGATGTAAAGCACTGTTCTTTGGGCATATTGCAAACAAAATTAGCTCTTTTCCCATATTCTCTGCATACTAATTTCAGCAGAACTGCTGTGTTACACAAGTACTTGGTTGCTTTTCCTCTTTTCTTTCTTTTCTATTGTTTCAGGCAGTTTAAATAGGTAAATTAAAATCCATTGTAAAGTGGAACCTGTTCTTCTCCAGAAAACCTAATAATGGTCTTTGAGACAATGGCATATGCTGAAGTAATGAACTACATTTCATAGAATCAGGGCAATCAGTCACTGAAAACTACCAATCCCCCAAGTTCATCCACCCACAATGACATTTTAAAAACAGTGTCTCTAGGAAATTTCTAAGTGTTTAGACTGATCTTATTTTTAAATTTCACTAGTGTCAAGACCACCTTAAAAAACAAAATCTGAGATATTTCAAATATATCTGCATTTAACATCAAATACTACAACCACGAGGCTAGAAAATTGTTCTGATTTTTTAAAATACAATTTGTACCTCAACAGAATGTTTAGAACTGAAGCTGGAAAATATGTTTTAACTATGGTTATAGACTATTGGGAAGCACTAGTGTGATATAAAAGAAATATTAATAAAAATGTCTATAAAGGATTCACTGTGCTATTTTAAAAAAGGATAGTGTAAATGGATCATAGAGGACTATAATTCATAAGTTGTATTTTTCTGTATTATGGTAGAAATTCTGGGAGTTGCAGTTCAGGAAAGATGTTGGCCAAATGGGTGTGTAGAGGAGATAAGGGGCCAAGGAAGCATGGGTGATTGAAAGAATCCTTGAAAGTAGTTTTCCACAAAATTTAAGATTAATAACCTTCAAATATGCAAGGGTCTTCTACCACCAAATTTATCATTGTGGTTGGTGAATAAGTTAAGAAAAAGGGAGATTATATTACAGCACAGAAGGGTCAGCTGAGATGCCTTGAAAACTTTAGAATTTTAAGGGCAATGACACAAAAACAGACTGAATGGGGGTCTTAGAGACCCCATCACTGAATCTTTTAAAGACAGGTTAGGCAAGCTCTTGTCAGGTATGACATAGTATATAATTCATCTTGCCAGGACAGGAGGATGGATTAGATGATCACATGAAATCCCTTCCAGCCATATCACTGTTTAGAAGAACAGAATATACACCCAATATAACTTATAACCTGTTTCAGCTTTACTGCTTTTCTTCATTTTTTTTTCTTGTCACCTTTACTGTTCTGCCATAAAATAACTGATGGAAAAAGGGGTTCTTTGTTGAAATACCCTTCTATGGTTTATATTAAGGAAACATACAAGACTCCTGGGGAGCCAGGCAAAACTAAGTAAGCAGTGCCTACTCCATGCTATCAGTAATTGCTTTATGCTCATAAGGGCTCTAGGTTTGTCCAAAAAATAAGGTAGAAAATGCTTTCAAGTGTTTGTCCCAGCATCCAAGGTAGGGAGAAGTGAAAGACATGGATAACAGAAACATGAATTGCCCAGTGCTGAGAAAAGGAGTCATCTGCAACTTCCACAATGCATCTTGAGTGAGCAGGGCAGACTGTAGCACGTGTGGTTGTCCAGATCAGCAGCCTAACTGGAAGGAGTCGCAACTTCCTTTCTGCCCCCATATCTGATGTACTTCCTATAAAAACCAAAGCACTGTGAGGCAGGGAGGAAGAGAACTGAGAGAGCAAACTGCTGTCACCCATGCTATGGTTTCACCCCAGAGCAGAGCTGGGCTGTAGCCAGGGCATGCATCTGGTCACAGGAGGACACACTTCTAATTGAGCTCATCTCCTTATGTCTAAGCTGCTTCTGAGCAAAATTTTTGGATAGAATAACTTGTTCCACTTGATTCCCACTTAAGTGTCTTAGAGTTCACCTTTATGATGGACTTACCTTAAAGTTACTGCATGTTAACTGGGCTGTGATAATTTGTCCACAACAAGTGTAGGTGAAAGTTTACTGTTCACAACTGAAAATCACACAAACAATACAAAGAAGCTGTTGCAAATCAGTTTAAAAGTGGTAACTTCTAGAGTTCTGGGACTTCCTTATCAGATCCCGCTCCGGCATCATTCTTAAATCCCTCAATTTCTGCACAGCCTAGCTTGTCTGGAAATTAGCTAGAAATAACTGATAAATTAGAGGCTATAATGTTTTCTCAATCATTACATCTTGTTTGGGAACAGCTGATGTTCCCAGCTCAGGTCCCACCTGCAACAGGATTTTGTTCTCTTTACATTATTTGAGAGTCTGTCAATTGAGAAGTAGGATTTCCACCTAATCATTACAGGCATTAGAAATGTAACAATGCTCCTCAGCTTCCCAGAAATTCTCCTTAAACATCTTCTCCAGCTCTAGCTCATCAGGACACCAGAGTCCTTGACAAGGAGTGGCACACTGGATGATTGCTGCCTGATAAATTGCAACCTTTTCAAGACAACAGTCATACCTATTCCAATGTCTTCCTGACCTGGTAAGGATAACATGTGAAAAGGAAAAACAAATAAAAAAATAAGCAATAACAACAAAAACTCATTCCAGTACTGATTATTTTGGTCATTTGGTCACTCCATGGTAACTGCTCATTTCAGTGTCAAAAAGGCAAAGAAGATTTGAGGCAACTGAGACAAAATAAATTCTATTCTCTTCTTTGAGGAATGGATTTGTTTTCATTAGCTTATTTTTATTTAAAGATGGCAGATATTAGGTGTGTACACAAAATTTGCAGCAGCAGGCCTGCTCCTAGCATGAACATAGATACATGTATAAAGTTTCTTTTCTAAATACCTCTTTTTCTACTCTTTCAGGCTTTACTGACTTTTTTGTTATTTCTATTAACCCAGTCCCACTAGAAGAAGAGGATATGAATTGTCCTGCTATATTTTACTATGGATGTGTATGTATGTGTGTATGACAGACATGTGTATATGTGAGATGCTTCAATATATTCTCAGCTGAGAAAAGATGAGTAATGCTTTGCCAGAAGTGAGAGTGACCCCAAAGTCTGACTTTACCAAACTGTGGTGATTGACAGTTCAGTGTTTAACTTGAATCTAGTCTTATTCTGTAAAATACAAATCAATAATGCCACCTAAAATAGGGGTTCTGGGATCAAACAGCGTCTTGTCTTTATGCCTCTCCATCCTCTCCAGAGCCTCGATGTCCCTACCAGACTGGATGTTGAATTTTCAGACTGCTCAGTTTAAGCAAGGTGAAATTAATCCTATGTGACAAAACAGTGAGTGAGTATATATAACAAAAAAACAGATACTTTTTTCTGAGCCTGAAATTAGTGTAATTTCCCTGATACAAAATAAGTAAATAACATAAGTATACACAGGACAAAATGTGTCTGTGTATCATGTATGTTTGTATAACACTTTTGTGGTAACTTACCTACATCTTGGAATCTTGTGAATATATAAAGGAATCTGGTCCAGTTTCATTACTAACACAATCAATGGCATGACTGCTGATTTATATCAACAATATGATTTATATCAACAATGTGAATGATTGTGGATTTGCATAAACCTAATAAGTTATAGCCCTGTGACCTCATGATGCTTGTGGATTTAAGGTCATTTTTGTCAAAATTCCTCTGCCAGTCCTTAGTTGTTTCAGCTATTGAATCTCATTTGTGTACATTCCAGATTTAAAATACTAGACTTCCATAATTTAAAATAAATATTAAAAGTCCTAAGGCAATATGCATGTGCAGATCTCAAAATTTAAAAATGTCTTGATAAAAGACATTGGTTTGCTTACACTGTTTGGGATATTTTTTCAGTGATGGAGAAACAGACCAGCAACTGTCTGTCTGAAATTTTAGTATTTTATTTTATTTTATTTTAATTTTTGCCATATATTATAATGTCCAGAAGGTTCACTAGAGGAATAAATTGTGTCTTTGAAAAGAGATGAAAATAACTGACAGTTTCATAGATTAAAGCCATTATTTGAGGCCAATTCAAAACAAGAAAATTTAAGTTGCACAATCACACCTTTGGTAGCAAAGTTACCATTTATTAGTCATTAACAGCATTCACTGCCTACCCACAACAGCAAAATGCTGCAAAGTTTAAAGCAAACTATTGGAAATATTATCAGAACAAAGGTTATATATTACACTCAGAAAAGTAAGATTATAAATAAATGCTATGCTTTTTCTTATCTAATAGAACACTCATAATCATATAACTGAAAATGCAAGTTGGTTTCTAAATTATCCCTTCTCAGATCTCTTCAGGGGAAAGGATATTAAGCAGCAGTAGCCTCTGCCACATGGTCCTTTGTGATGAGAAGCTGGTATCTGGACTTCTGGTGTCACAGATCTGACCAAGAGAAATGGACATCTACACTGAGGTGGTGGGAATGGCTTTTCATACAGCACTGCATCTGTCTGAGACAATCATTGTGGGAATTGCAGGATTAAACTGCTTGGGAGGATGCTCTTAGTTAAAATATCTCTAACACCCCAGAAGGCTGAAAAAAAAAGGTGCTGCTGAGTAGATTCAAGTGCAGAATGACAGGGATGAAAAGCAAACAGAAATTGCAAAAAAAATCCTCAGAAATCATGTAGTTATCTGAACTGAAAAGCAGCCTTTACTGGTACATTTAAGGGTGTGAGGAGAAATGTTGTGCTGCCTCTTACAGAGCAGCACTCACAGCACAGCACAGCACTGCTCAGCAGCACAAAGGGCTGCAGGCAGGACTTTTCTTCCTCAGGAGTCACAGGTAGCTGACAGAGATCTCATACACTACCTGAAGCTGCAGGAGGGTCTTGACTACCCCACTCCTTCTAGTAAAGGCTACATTACCATGGAAACATCCTTCTTCTATGCCCAGCAGTCCCTTCTCCCCTGTTTTCCAGAGACCTCCATTAGGCTGTCCTACCCCTGCTGCCCAGGATATCCAGAAAGATCACCTCTTGTGTCACAGCAGTGGCCCTGGCCATGTAGGGTATCTGAGTCAGAGTTCACCCACCACACATGCATAGATGGGGCAGAAAAGGATCTAGCTCAGTATTGCTCCTACCCAGTAGAAAAATGTGCTGTAGAACACCCAGGGTCAAAGGTCCAGCGCAACTGAGTAGTTTTGCTTCATCTTATGAGCAGCATCTGCTGGTAAAGGCTGAGCAGCTCACTCTTCACACCTGCTCAGCTGTCAGTATGGCCCCTTCTGCAGCAGCAGCACCAGTGGAAGACAGAACAGGCCACCTGTGCCAGCAGGTTAGTGAGGGTCTCTGTGTCCTCCTCTGTGTCAGCTTCTGGGGTTAGTTCTCGCTCTGCAAATTTTCTGGACTTGGCAGAGGATCCTGTCCCTGGGACCTTTATACTCAGCCTGTGCCTTGTTTTGTGAGTTACAATGTCTCTCCAGCTGTGTTTACTCAGCTCTTGGCACACTGCCCCCACACTAAAATCAGACCCTTCCCCATTCTTTTCCAGAAGCCCACCAATCTCTTCTCTCCCATTCTTGCATGGTTCTCACAAGTCTTCAGCTCAGTTTCTTCTACTGAAACAGGGTAAGGATTTAAAAAAAACTAATTTAGAAGAAGACTGAGTACCTTGCCCTAAGAGATATGCTGTTTTAAACTGGGAAAAAAAGTTTCTAAAAATTAGCTGACCAAAGGAATCCCTCCCATTGTGTTACAAGAGAGATAACATAGAGAGTGGGCACCCATAGAAATAAAGAGGCCCCAAGTCAGGATGAGTAAGGAGGTTTTCTTTGCAAGCCCGGACATGTAGAGAAAAGGTGAAAAGTTCAACCGAGGAAGAGGAGAGAAGCAACCCCTTTTGAGGCCGAAGAAACAGGACCACCAAAACCCTCCCCAAAAGAGGACTCCACCCCAGGCTCCGCCCAAACCCCGCCTACCATGAATATTATAATTAGATATCTAGACCTAAATGAATATGTATGTAAAATGTTGTAACCCCCCTCGAAAAACTGTATAATACCCCAAACTTTACACTGGAACTTTAAAGCTTCTTTGTCCGATGCGAATCAGGAGCTCTCCAACGTTGTATCCAATAAATACCTTTGCTGCTTAAGGATAAAATTCTGTCTTTGAGCAGTTTTTCCGTGCTATTTTGGCATCACCATTATGTACTGGATCCTTTGAAGTGGGTATAAAAGGCGGTAGAAGTAACTCTTCAGGCTTTGAGAACCTCTGGTCTGTTACGGTTTTGTCATCTCTTTCTGTCTCAAAAAGTCTGAACTTCTGCCAGAAGCATTAATAACTTTAAAGCTGACTTCAGTGAGTCCAAGGGCAAACCGAGAGATGCTGTTCAGGCTCATAGTGAGCAGTCTGAAGGCTAGTTCAGTAGCTTTTATTTGAGCTTGTAATGGCAGCAGCTGCTGCAGCCTTTCAGTGGTTATTTGCAGAATGGGATCTGCATCAGTTTTAAAACAAACATTAGAAGGGCGGGGGTGACCTTTTAGAACATGTTCTGAATTAGACATGATAAAGAATTTGTACTTGCTGGCAGAACCCAAAGAAGTCACGTGCTTTCTCTGTCTGACTCCATGATTTTGCTTTAAGCTGATAACAGATGAAAAGGCTGACCACGAACATAGATGATTCCATATTCACCCTCACCTTATGCACTTGTTCTTGCTACCATACTGTGTGGTATGCTGGACCAGAGAGCAGAGAACTAAACAGTAGCACCCTTTCCCTCCCTTTACCCTGAAAAGTTGTGTTTGGAGTGTGGTGAGGGGTGGAACAGGGAACAGACCCACCTGAAAATGATTATTTTTCTTTCCCTCTTATAATTCAGATCAGGCTGAAATCTGGTCCTTATAACAGGGAGAGAGTGGATATAGCTGCTTGTCACAGCTGTTTCTGTCTTAAGGTATTGATGGAGTCAGAGTCTCAGTAAAATAGAGCTAGTAGAGCTGGTGACTTGGCTAAAATGTAAGCTCACCAAAATTTCACTTTCCTCCTCCAACTGATGCCTGGAAGATGGAGGACATGCTCTCTCCGTCGGCTCTTTTCCTAAATTCTGCAAAGCAGAGCAATTGTTGCTGCTTTTGAGCCCAAAGAGTGCCCTCCAAGGGATTACTGAACATCAGAAATCTCACTCCCAGAGTTGTGTTCTTAAGCTTAGGGCTGTTTAAATAAAGTTGGCTCTTCAGCTCTGCCACTATGATTGTTTTAAGGACAGAATGGGGTATGAAATTGGGAATAGCCTTGAGGCTGTACAACAATGTGCTTTCTCTGTCCTTCATATTTATTAAAAGATATATTTATACACACAAGGAAGAGCATGTGTCTATGCAAATACAAGGAAAATATATAATCTTGTAGACCATGCGGTGGCCAACATAGGGTTTGTATAACCATGTCCTTCCCTTTGAGGCTGGATTATCTCACTGCTGCGGCACCTCACCCACTAGGTTTAATGACCAGCATTTCTCTGAAGCTTGTATGCCTCCTGCTTCAGTGCAACTGCTGCTAAGGTGTCATAATTTTCAAGCTTCCTCCTTTTGATACATTAATCTGGAGGGAATCAATTTCCCCAGGGAAGGAAGTCATTTTATCAATTTTTGGGGAGTGTGCTACTAGGCTTTAAAACTTTAAAAATTAACTTGTAACACTATGGAAAGAATGACAATTGCAATGAGTATTGCTTCCTGGTTTTGAAATAGAAGTCTAATTCTTACTTGTGAACCAGAGACCAGTTCTGTATGATTTATTTACTTTATTTTTTGCACACGTGCCTAATTTTACTAAAATCAACCATTTCTGGTTTCAGTGGGATGGTCAGAATAGACACATGCATGTGTTTTGAGCAGGTAACTCCTCTACACCTTGAGGCTTTCAAGTACTGTGGCTTTAGTTTCTGTATGTTAACAGTTTGGGGATTTTAATATACAAAGTTCTATCATTATAGATAGACTTAATAATTATTATAATTACTTAAGTGGTACTGATTTCCCTTGCAACTTGAATTTAGCCTTTATGGTTAGTGGCATAAAAGTAAGCTATGAAGCTGGAATAGGTTGTCTGTAACAGGATTTTACTGTCTACTGTACTTACTGTACTTAATACAGTATATATTAAGGACTTAATATATGTGTGTATATTTTTGTGGTATCTAGATTTTTTTTGTTTTTACGGCACCTGTCTTACAGTTCCTACTTTTTTTTTTTTGTTTGGTGTGTCTTAGGATCCCATGGAGCTGGCCATCCCTCAGAAACTTTAACACCACTGATTGTTTGGGGTGCTGGGGTAAATTATCCACAGAAATTTCCATCCCAGTTCTTTGAAGACAATTTTTTGAAAGGTAGGCAAAATATAAAACTTAAGTGCAAGATTTTTTGCTATTCACGCTTCTAAAACTGAATTCCAGAGGAGACTTATTCTTACAAAGACTCCTAGAGGTTAAAAGCTATTTGTACAGAAACATGATAAGTTGACAGGTTCAAAGACTCTTTCCTAGCTTCACAGTACAACCCTGGGGACTTCCCAGGGGCTGTTTTGTCTCACATGTATCCTTGTAGCTCTTGTGGAAGAGTAAACAGTTTTTCTCAATGGAAAACTGTGACTCTTTACTGTTGTTTTTCCCCTTCGTAATTTATTTAAGAATAAACTGTATAAAAAGAATTCATTTTTTATTTAAAATATATAATGTAATAAATATTGGCTTACTGAAATATTGATGGATTTAGAGAACCATGTTTAATGGTGTGAGCTCTTCCTCTTTCATGTGGCCCATTCTTGTAGCCGCTGTTTCTTAAGATACCTTGAGTCTCAGGTTGTTACAATCAATGAGGTAATGACTTTTATTGGATTGCTTGTCAAGCTACATTTGAGAAAACAGGCAAAAATTACTTCAGCCCTGAGGTTTTAACTTTGCCCTGGTCTTGAAAAATGTATTTGGTAACAGATTAAGCAAATGGGACTTTGCAGATGCAGATTATGCTAACATTTCACTCTTTGCAATTAACTTTTGCTATAAAACTATGACACCTCTGATAAAATTGAAAATTAGTTGTAGAAAAGAAACAGAAAACTGAACTGATCTTGCTGTTTGTGATGGGGGATCTGCTAGACTTTTAAGGACACTTGACATCTAAGCCTTGATCTGTAATAGTTGAATTTTTCATCTGTCCGTTTCCTTGATTCTCAGCAGCTTTTGACTCAGCATTTGACTTCAAGTCATGATGAAAATGGTGTGAGAGCATTTCAGAAAAGATGAGTATTGAGCTGACTTACAGGTGCACAATAGGGAAAGTTGTTTGCCCCTCATCTGTCTAGGAAATGTCTATTTTCTTAAAGGAGGGCATTTGTCTGCACCCTGCTGTGCCTGCTTCATATTTTGCTTCTGATGGTTTAAAAAAAAAAAAAAAAGGAAAACACCAAACCAGACAACCAGACAAAAAGCCAACCACACCAAACATCAGAAACTCCTCCCTTCATTGTGGACTTGCTCTACCGCTTTCCAGCTGTCGAGCATGTTGTTGGTCTGTTTAGACACTGTCTTTACAGATTCTTAATTGCCACGGATGATCTCTATTGAAGATTTTAGTCTCTCTTTGAATCTCTATTTGCGTAGTAAGTATCTTCTTTAAAAGTGACTATTCTCTCTATGGTTGTATGTTATAGCTTCTGATAGGTTGTGTAGCTTAGAAGTAAAGCAAAAATTGTTGAAATGGAACTTGGTGCTCTCACAAGTCAGTACAGTTCAGCTACTCCATTAAGTTACAATTCCAGATATTTTCACAAAGCTAACATGTGAAAAAAAAGATGCTTAAAAACGTTCTCTTATAATGTTCCTTGAATCTGCCCTTCCTGCTCCATACAAATGCAAGTGAAAATGTGTGCAGGGGAGGAAAGTGCCTTCGAGACTGCTGTGTTACTTACGTATGCGGTTGCCAGGCTTACATTTGTAGTCACATGTGCCAGTGTTCAAGTTCTCGCGTCTATTGACAATCCTTCCTAATTTGTCTCAGTTAAGAGTTCATGGAAATATTGACAGAATATTTCTAATGCTGACAAACTTCTTATGCTCTATTCAGTGCAAGCAGCTCAGGGAACTGTCTCTCTTCTTGTTATTGCCATTGAGGTTTTATAACCCCAAAGACAGTGCCAACAGGCAGGACTTACCCTGTCCAGTTTGTCATAGAAGGATTAATGTGCTCTTTGGATAACCAGAAGGGCACAGAGTCTGCTCTGGGATGACAGCCTTCTCCTCATCAGTTCTTTCACCTGTGCTCTGCCTTCCCTCAGGCCTGGTCAGGCAATTTTCTTGGAAAGATTTGTTATGGCAGCCCTGCATCCTGTGGGTGACATGTAGTATTACCCATTTGGCCATTGGTTTGAGCCTTCTTCAGAAAGGAAGAGAATACAGAGCTGCTCTTCAGCTCCTCATGGACCAATGGTCAGCCCTGGGGCACAAGTCCAGAGGAGCTTGTAAGTGAAGGCACAACCTTCTGCAGCATGAGGATATGGTGTGGTTGTTGACATCTATACACATGCCTGTTTTGTAGGGGGCTTAGCCTGCTTTGCCACAGCTGAGGGAGCTCAGTGTATCCCTCCACTGTTTTTGCTTCTGTGAAGTCTTATTTGTGATTTTCTTTCATTCACATAGCCTCATTCTCAGCGTCCTGAACTGGCACTTCCCTGCTGTTTCCCCTGGACTATTTATATCTGACAGCCCAGCAGGCTGCGTAAAAGTGGGGCAGGATAAAGGCAAAAAAAATCCCAACAAACCTGTCAACTGGGTGTGAAACTGCTGAGCACTGTACAAGAAACCTAGACAATGAGCTGGAATTGTAAACAAGTGTGGGCAGCATGTACAGCTGAGGCACCTCACTCCTGGGAGTACAGACCAGACTGGCCAGTTTGCAGGTGTGTCCCAGTCCTCAGGATTTCCTGGGCTCAGTGTCCTACAGCTCCTGGTCCAATGCAGGTGTCTTCAGCTCCACCTTTTGGAAATACCTGAGTAGGGGAAGCAGAGATGAAAAAGCTTCAGTGAAGATAGATGTTTTCTCCAGCAGAGCTACGCTTTCTTCCTACTTTAAGTACATTTTGTGTATGCATAGGCAGTTTTTCAATGTTTTTCTTTGGAAATTCTTATTTAAAGGTAAACAATGCATTTATATAATAGAAATATGGGTGAGAACGTATTTCTAGAAATATAAACCCATTTCCTTTTTCTGGGAAACGAAAGGAAGCTAAGTTGTTTATTTTGGTGTGAATTTAGCACAATTCATGATTAATGCTGCTAATAATTCCTTTGTGTTGCCATGGGAACTTGCTGTAGCTGTATGTCTCCCTATTGCTGAGGTACATGGATGCTCTTCAGGGATCTTTTGGGACCAAATAACAGTGAACCTGTGCTCAGACCCCCAAAGCTAGCAGTGGTATGAACTAATTGCTGAAAATAAGTTTAGTGTATGCAATAGTGCAAATGTATGAAAGAAAAAAATCCAAAACTAAACCTTGCTAAACTCTGTTTTTAAGTAACCACGAAGAAAGCAGGCAATTTTCTCTTTATTTCCTTAGAGGCCAATGGAGAGCAGGAAAATACACTCTTGAACCATCTTTTTGTATGATGCACCACAGCTTTAGGGTCTAATATGTTTGTACCACACTGTAGCAGTACATTTGGGACCTTGAGTTAACCTTTTTTTATGAACTATTGAAGAGCTTTAGCAGCCTTTCTCCTAAACCTGAGTTTGATTCTTTTAGTTGGCACAGAAGGTGCAATCACTGCATTGAAAAAAACCCACAAAACCCTTGGCCTTTCTTCAACTGATCTAGGTTGCAGATTTGCAAGCAGCAATTTATCCTGTTGAATAGAAGAAAATGAACAGAAATGAATGCATTTTGTTGTTTCTGCTTGTTGAGTTCCATCTGTAACCTTTTTGAGCTAGTTAATTTTCTTCAGTACCAACACTTTACAGAAGATGGTGACATTAAATGTCAATGGAATTACCCCTTTCCAGTCTGTGTAGATTAGCTGTTCGTGTGTTCTGTTATTTCTTGCAGAATGGAAACTGGAGAACTTGAAGAGGCTTGATGTCAATCAGGTATGAAACCTACCTAATTTAATAGCTCATGCATTTTCAACTTAAATTATGATTTTTTTGTGATTTAAACTAATTTACTTAATTTGAATGAATGATCACACTGATGTACCATTTCCCTAGAATGTGTCACTTAAAAGTTAAGAGTTGCAGGATAAGTTTGAATTGCTTGTTGACACATGTGGTGGTGACATATGATTTCTTCTCCTGAAGATATATTATTACACTATTTTAGTTAAGTGATCTTTCTTTTCTTTGTAGAAAAAGAGTACCGTACAATGTAACAGATCCTCCTCAAACTCAGTGCCGGTTACCCAAAACTAACTTGAATAGCCTCTAACAGGCTTCAGAGTGGGATTTATTTTTGCAAACCTTTAGAAGTAATTTGTGATGCTTTCCCTCTTCTTTTTACATGGAAAATGTTCTGGAGCAGAACTTAAGCCTTCTCAGTATCTCCTATGAAGATGCCCATCGAAAGAAAGCATGGTCTGATAACCATGTTTCCCACATTTATGAGCATCTGCTCTGTGTTTTTTCCTACACCTGTTAACCATGTGTATGTTGAGTTGTATTCAATGTCTGTATTTTGTCACTTTTTTTCAGAAATTGCTGTCATTATTTAATCAAAACCATTTCTTGCTACAGTGTTAGAGTGTGTTATTTTTTCAATAGAATCTGTGATTATGGCCCAGGCACTTTGCAATTTAAACAATTAGTACTGTAAAGGAAGGAAAAAAGTGAACAACTTACCCTTTGATACTAAATCAGTCAAACGTTTTTTAAATCATGGTGCTTCTTACTTCCTATCATCCTATGTAAACCAATATATGAAGAGCAGGCTCCAAAACTACTCAAACAAGGGAAATAAACTCATGCTAGAAGGTTCATGTTAGTAATATTCTGGAGATCAGCTTTCCTCTCAAGGTTGGTAGGAGCTATGGCAATGTTATTTTGAGACTGTATAGAAGAGTCTCAAGTGTTGCTTTGTCCTGGATAATGGAGTTCCCAAAGACAGAGCTTTTGTCTTGTAGTACATGTGGACTGTGAGTAAGAACAGCAAACTAGACTTCTGATTACCATTATACTACATTTATATTGTTAGCTACAAATGATGGCTTGGAGTCTGCACAGTAGATCTGAGGCTGGAGCAGTGCCTGTGTTTACAGTGTAGTTTCTTCAGATTTATGCTGGAGAAACAAAAAATTTTTGTGCATAGTTTTATATTAAAGGAAAACATAAACCTAATGAAAGGCAGTGTTTATTGTCATGAGTAGAAGGTAATGGTAACTTGTTTTATGAGGTGCCTTGGTGTAGATTGAAAGGCCTTTCTGAGGGCTGACTGGACACAAATAAATGCAGAAACCCCCTCTGAAGGTAAGTAATTAGCACTGTGGAAACATGGGATAAGGAGTATTGTGAAGAGCAGTATATCCAGTATACTGCTTAAAGCTGTAAATATTAAATTAGTTCTTTCAATTATATAAATAGTCATAACAAATGGTATACCTCACTGAGTGCAGTGGAGGTGCTGGATTCCTGTGAATAACTGCTGTGGGGGTTTATATTTGCTATTTAAACTGAATGTATTTTTTAAGCTTTATCAGTAGTGGAGTCTCACATTTTGAATCTAATGCTGTGACTTCTGGAAACTAAAAAAAAGCCAAAAAACTTCAACTACAAGTTGTGTGTTATAACTTCACAGTATACTGTTTTCTTTTGTGAATGCATATATGTTGAAATTAAACTCAATTTATTAGCTCTAGAGGCTGAAATTGTATTAAAATGGGGATGCTTCTGCTTGCACAGGCTGATATAGCACCGCTAATGGCTTCCCTTATCGGTGTACCTTTTCCCCTGAATTCTGTGGTAAGAAATACAAATGTTTTTATGTATTACAGAAATCTGTTCACCATAGAGGAAGAGGTGTTGGGGGCAAGTCTTGAGGCATGTAAAGGGAAAGATTATAGATTTGTAAAAGTGCTACAAGATATGGAGACCGCTTGTAGTCCTAGGTTTACATGTGTATCTTCAGTTTAGAATACAAACTCCATCTTTTTCTGTATTGTATAGGGCATTCAACTGAAAAGGCAGCTGATCCTTATGTAATCTGCAATTTTATACTCTTGAGCTGCATAAAGGTTTTTTTACTTTGTTTTTAGGAATGGTAAAAATGTAATATAGTTTGAATAACATGTGATTTTGATCATGAAAGCTGGGCCCATAAACAAGCTTGTTCCTGCAATTTAATGTTTAATTATTTCTTGGTTAAACTTGCATACTTTCTTCAGGTGGTATCTTGTGCCTCTAATTTAGTGAACAGTGAAATGGCATTCTTTTTTAATTTCTTTCATATGTTATTACATAGTCCAAAAGTTGCCTCATAAATATCTAATTGATAATTAGCATTTCATTAGTGCGCTTTTGTGCCACTAGTTTCACATTTAACATACCTATTTGCGGCACATTTTCCAAAATATTTCTTCTGGAGACTCATTGCTGGCTGTGTGAGGAAAACTGCTCAGCATAAGGTGGAACGGGAACAGCTCACTTTTCTATCGGAAGTACTAGGTTGAGTCAGGCCCAGGCTGACTTCCTTCCAGGCTTTGGATGGAAAACTTCTAGGTATTTCATAAATGGCCTCTGATTAGAGGTCAAGGTTATATTATTTTATAGTATGTAGTTTAATAACAACCTCTGTTATTTGTCTTTTGCATTCCTGTGGAAGCTGAGATATTATAAACCATTCCTGTGACGTTGAAAAACTGTGTGAGAAGAGTATTTTCAGAGGAGTTACATTAGTTATTTCAGCAGTAATTTGATGTATTCTTACTGCTCATTTGGCCAGCAATTCGGTTAGAGCAATTCCTGGTTTTAATTTAATTTTTTTGTCATGTATATTTTTGTCATGTATTTTTCTTCCTCAGGGAATTCTGCCTCTGGAATATCTGAATAATACTGCTCATTTCAAAGCAGAGAGCATGTTTACCAATGCTGTTCAGATTCTTGAGCAATTTAAGGTACTAAACATACGGTAAAAATCCCCAAACTTATTTGAATAATAGTTGTTGCTACATGTAAAATAATTATAGGACATACCCTATATATAGTATGCTGAATTCAAAGGATTCAAATTGAATGTACATACTGGGTGATGTTGAATTACTAGTGGTGAGCTGTATCTGAACGGGGTTGGAAAGACTTTAATAAGCAACTTTTTTTTTTGTAAGGAAACTGAGTAACTTTTTTCTTGATTCTTAACAAAAATGCTGATGTTTATTGATGTTAATGTAAACCTGCTTGCAGTATATGGAGGCAAAATATGAGTGCTGGTGCCCGATAAGGGAAATAATACTTTTGCAACAGGGGCTGGAAGACAAGTCTCTAAGTCAGGATCAGTACACAGATCAAAAAGATAATAGGCTCCTGTCCATTAAAGAAATTAAATTAGTGGTCTAATTAACTTTAGCTAATGCTGCTGTATCTGTTGTTTTACTTTGCAAGTGTTCATTTCTGGCTTCTCTGTCTTGATTAATTTAATATTCATATTATATTATGAGAACACTTGAGTGGTCCAAGCAAAAAAGGGTTCTGCTTCATTAGATGGTGCAATAAGAAACTATCCAAAATCCCAAAATCACGGTTTTGGCAAGGCATAGAAATGCTCTGAGGGAAAACAATCTTCTCTACAGTTAGGAAGCTGAGACACCCAAGAACGGTTGCCCTGTCAGGAAAACCATGTGGTGATGGTGAAACAATAAACTAGCATGAAATAACGTGCAAGAGGTTAGCACCTTCGCAAAGGTGTGGTTACTGAGCGACAGTGTCAGCAGCAGAGTCATTTTGAAATATGTGGTGAAAAGCTGGCATGTAGCAGGGAAGGTGATTGGTGGGCTGGGCATGAAGTTAAAACGTGCTGATACCACCTCCACAGTTGGAAGACCTCTGCTTTAAGAATTAAGGATGTGACTCGGATCTTTTTCAGCTAAATTGGTGTCTTGGACATTATTTTAATAAAAGTAGTTCTACTTCTCCTTTCCTTTAAGCTTGCTTTTGTTCTGTCATTTTGTAGTGGTAGATTATCCTTTTTTTGTTGTTGTTTGGTGGTTTGTTTGGAATTTTTTTGTTTTGTTTTTTTCTTGTTGGCTTGTTTCTAGCATTGTTTTGGAATAATTCTATATGAATTTCCTTTGTGTTTCTCTGCTGAAGCAGAAGCACTGGCTTAGACATGCCAAGTGGGCTTTTACTTTTCCTGTGATGGACTGACCTGACCAGAATTTTTACTCCCTGGAGAAGATATTGGCTTGGATGGATAGGATGAGATATGTGGGTTGCTACTTCAAGCTGTCAGTTTTTGGGGCTAGTGTGCTTGGGAAGTTTCTGTCTGCACATTATGTCAGCTGTCAGACTTAGGTCAGGCTGCTGCAGAAGACCTTAAAGATGTTTTGGAGGTCCTTGGGCAAAGTGGCTCTGATGGCATCAAAACCTATTTTTATCCATGTGCAGGTTAATTGATTTAACAGCATTGCTTTGACAGTGTTTGCTGCAGTGTACTAGTTCCTGTCTGGCGTAAATAATATTGGCTTCATCAAGGGAGGTTGTCACGGAAGCCTGGTAGCACTGCTAGCCATATCTTCCTTTTATCCTGCAAACTGTAGTTCTTCTGAGAAAATCAGTGGCTGGTGATGGTTTATTTTATTTACTTCAGAGCAGGTCTGAGTTTACAGGAATTTCAGAGGAGTTGTGCATACTGGAGTATAACACCTAGTTTCCTGGACAATATATTGACAGTGTAATTTCATTCCTTTTCCAAAGTCTTAGAAACTTTCTATATTTTTTTTAGTTTATTTCCTGATACAATTTTAAGTCATGTTGCAACTTGCATGTAATGGTTTAATGCTTTCTTATGCAGGTTAAGATGGGTCAGAAAAAGAAAACTACACTGTCATTTCTGTTCACGCCATTCAAGTAAGTGTCTATAAAAGCTATATGTATTTTATCCGATTGTTTGTCTTATCACTCATTTCAGTGACATGCAACAACAACTTCAGTCTCTTCAGGTTTCTTTTAGATGATACTGTTTATCAGACTATGAAACTTTGCATTAGAACTCTATGCAATTAACTGCTACTTCTAAGCAAAATTTTAAAATAGATTTTTTTTTTTGAAGTCTATTTCTTACAGTTTTCTGTTAAGGGTTATTGGTCTAAGCTTTTTGACAATATAGCTATATAGATGGCACAGTAATTTTCACTGACTTTTTTTAGCATTCCTTGCAAGATACAAGTCCCTGTAGGGTCAGGAAATGCAATCTGTTCTTGTTTATATATGCATCTAAAAGTTGAACTAAGAATTGTTTCTTCTGTGATTTAAATTCCAATGAAAAATAAATAAAATGCATTCTATCCAGAAAAGAACCTCCAAATCTTTAGAATTTGTGTTGCCTAGCATTAGTGTTTCCAGGGCTGTAAGGGAGTCTTTGTAGTGATTTGTGTATCTGCAAACTCTGTGTTCTAGTGTATGGAACAGTTACTGACTCCCTCATCCTTCTGCCTTATCCAATTAAAGTTACTTTTTCCTTTCTCCTTTAAAGATTTTTAAAAGCTTTGCCGTGGGTGCACGTGATAGTGTTCAGTTCTGCTTTCAGTTTGTGGCATGCTCCAATATGCTTTGTCACTGAGAGCAGCTGTTTTCCTTTGGGAAATAAAACTGATGTTAATTAAGATCTTTAAGTCATATCAACAGTAAAAAGTATTTGAGTTGCTTCCTGTGAAGTATGTTTATTGCTAAAGATGATTGTTGTCTGTCTGAACAGACATTTACTGTGTTATTTTATACCACTAGCTTCTTCAAAGGGAAAATTCAAGACAGTCTCTGAGATAGTCAAGTCAATCTTGGGCACAAAATTAATTTTTTAGATCAAATTCTGATTGACAATTGCATTATCAAAGAATTTACTGATCTGTATGCCATTTGGAATGGATGGTCAGTCATCTCTGATTCTGTGGGGATGGCTATTATTTTGATTTCACAGCTCTTCAAATTCTACCTTTCTTCAAGAAATAAGACTGATTCTATAAAATGGGATGTGCTTTTCTTAATGCTATATTTATCTTTAAAGGAACTAAGTGTTACTGATTGCATTATGGTCTGGTGACTTTCCTTTTTTATGATATGTTGGATTCTTTTAATTGGAAATGCCAGACACATCACTTTGAAAATGTGACTAAAACTTGTTATGAACATGTTACTTTGGTATGGTCTATTGCAAAAATAAGTTTTATTTTCTTTAGATATTCCTAAAACTTTTCTGAATTGGTATTTGGATTAATGGTCCTTCCAAGAAAGGTTTTTATATGAGACCAAAGTAATTGGATGTATAAATGCCACAGATGGAGTGGTGCACCTCACTCGTAAGAGAGAAGTAACAACATGTTTATATAAAACAGTGACTTAACAAAGTTTGATAGTAAATGCGACAGTGGCTAACAAGATTCAGTGGCAAGGTGCACTTGATTATTTACTGCGTAGAGGACAGGGTCAGGCAAAACTGTCAGGGAGACCCTCCTGCTGAGTGGTGAAGGTCAGAAAGGACCCCTTGCATTCTAAACTCCTTCTCAGAGGGAGTTTAGGTGCAGTTGGGTCCAGACTTAGTCCCTGACTTGGTCAGTGGTTTATGTCTAAAGGATTATACATGCACAAAAATTCCTTTGTGCTATTTAGCTAAGATTTCCAAGTTAGCATGCTATTAATCATTTGCTGAGAATCTGCTGGGGGAGGGAATCTCTCAGCCTCAAGGAGTAAACTAGAGGTGTCCATACTCAAGAGGAGATATTGCTGTGCAGGAGAGCTCTACGGGTCCTAGACTGTCCACCAGTTATGGAGTAATTTGATTGGTTGTAGTCATACTTGCATACCAGCCGTATTTTGGTTGGTGCATGCTCAACTAGCCCTCAGCTACTGATTCTAAGCAAGATTTATGGCCCTTAGCAGCTTTTGTGTTATTATCTGTTTCCCCAAAGTTCAACTTGAGCCAGATACAGCCATCATGAACACCACTGGTGGCTATTGCTTAAGCAAAGGCAGGGAGCTCACTGCCATGGTAAATTACCTTACACAAAGTGCCTACGCTTTCATGTTGTATGGGTAAAGGCTTTCTTTGATACTTCATGATGGTACTGTTTATCTTCACTCTAGGAAAGCAGAAAAAGACTCATACCACAGTTGATCACATTAATGTAAATACTCATCCAGAGTGTACTGGGGTGGAAGAAGTTTGGCCAGATTCTAATTCCTCTTCACAGCTCTCCATGACTTTCAAAACTTGTCTGGGAAGCTACCAAAGGGTCCTGCCCAACTCATACTTACTAATAGCTGGGATGAAGTGGTTGAACACCAACTTATTTTTAAGCAGATGATTAACTTCCTCGTGTCCAACTCGCAGAAACTGAAGGAAAACCTGAGATAACTTTAGACATGACCTGTGTACAGGTCTGTCCCTTCCTTCACATGCTGGTGACTGACTGGGTGTGTGCAGTGAACACAAGACTGAGCTTCAGCTGCAGGTCATGATCTGATGCATTAGTATAAGGCAAACCATATCTGTTCTTCAAATAAATTTTCCTTGAGTCTGAGTGAGATACTGAGGAAAAGGCATGTATTCCCTTCTGCTAGCTTTACTGAGACACTTTTTTTGATGGTAGGTATAGAAGGGTATGATTACTTCTTCAGGAGAAGTTCAAAATGCAGAATTGGGGACACTTGGCTCCTGTGTCCGGAGCAAGAGGTCTCTTGGTATACTGTGCTGTATTTCTGAGTAACTGTTAATTGTATGGGGGTTGTGTTTCTGCATAGCTGTACGCTATTTGGACTTGTCAGCCCAGGTTTATTGTCAAGTTTGATGCCTAATCTTTGTTAATCTTTGGTTGGCCTTACCTGCTGCTGCAGCTGAGTGCAGTTCTGTGCTGTGTTTCTGCTAGGCATTATTGTCTTTTCATTCAGACATGAATAGCTTCTTCCATCTTTGTTCATTTTCAGTTGTTGTACAAAGTTATATCCATTTTTAATCCTTCTGGTGCCTGAAATATGTAACTTGAAGCTCAGAAAGTGTGTGCTCCAGCATATAATGCTTTATTGCTTTCTAGTTTATTGGAGGTTAGTGAAGCGTAATTCATGTCTGAAGTGCTTTGGGACCATGTAGTTATATAGAAAATATAAATATTTTGTTTGGGACTATTACAGGTTTTATGTATCTTGATGACCTGAAAATGAACAAAGATATCTGTAAGAACTGAATTTCTTAAATTATTTCATTTAATGCTGTAATTGAATAAAGTCTGTATGACAGAAAAGTAGATATGAATTCCAGAATAAATCTGAGTCCAGAATTTCAGGTTGAGACATTCTGGGTTTAGAGAAGTTGATGCAATTACTTTTGAGTATGTAGTATCCAGAGGGTGGTGTGGGGGAAAGAGTATATTCACAAATAATGTGTTCTGTAGAAACTGCAACTTAAAAACCCCCTGAATTTATTTTTTCAGTTGGAAATATCATTAAAACCTTTGTTTTAATATACTGATGGGAAAATCCTGTTTTCTAGTTTGATTTTCAGGTGTTTTATTACCGAGTGAGTAGAAAACTGCTCAGGACCTTCAGCTGCACTGACTCAAAAACTAGTGTTTGAGTTGTATGGTGAAATATATTGCACCAAAAGCATTAAGCTAGTCCATATATATGTGTGTATATATACATATGTATATATATATATATGTATATATATATATGGATGAAACAAGCCTATTTTTACAATGTTGACAACAGAGGAAGAATCTTGAATTGATATAAGGCTTCTGATTTCCACAGGGAATCTCATCCTAGCAGAAGTGTGGCTGGCACAATGGACAGGGAATGAAGGAGCCAGTAGACATCCTATGTGGATCTAAATTGGATCTCTCTCTGAAATCAGTCTGTCAGGTGTATAACAAAGAGAAGGAGAATGGAGCTGATCATTGTGCAATGTGATAGAAACTTCAATAGTGTCTACTTGACAGGCATAAGGGAGGTTAGAATTTGGATAGCTCTGTCTGTGAATAAGGATGCGTCTGGCTGCCAGTAATGCCATTTTTGTTTTATCAAAGGGCCTTCATCAAGGAACAAATCTGGGTAAAAGTGTATCTTGAGGCTACTTTGAAACTGTTGACAATACATTTCAGAAACACAAGTGCAAGTGTCTACTGATTCTGCAAGGCAAGGTGCACAACCTGTTCCCAAGGGAATGAATGTACAAGAGCAGAACTGTATCCATTGCTGATATTGAATACTTATCTGCAGTTCCAGCTGGACATATGAAAAGATTTGCTGTCTGAAGTTTGTTTCCTTCCCACTTCCTTTTTCTCCCCAGCTTTTTTTTTTTCCCCAACTGTGAAAGACCTATTTTCAAAAACTATTTGCTTAGCAAAATCAGAGGCTTTTCTTATCAGGATTCTGATATCTTATCAGGATTCTGATAAGAAAGGCACAATGTTTTGACCTTTATGAGTAAGAAAAGCAGGTGCCAAGTTACCAGATGCTTTTAAGGAAGAGAGAGGACAAATCTGAAGATTACTCACAGAGGAAAACTGACATCCAGGATAGTGAACTATCTTAGGTTTCTGACCATTTGATGTACCTTAAGGCAACTGCCGAGCTGGCACAGCTCAAAGAAGAGTGTGCCAAGGGACCAGATGCTACTATTGCAAAGGATTCCCAAGGTTAGCATCTCTGAGCTCTGAAAGTAATCCTTCAAGTATCAGGAGGACAGTGTACTGAAGTGGCCATCACTATTGCCCTAAAACCCTCTTAAACAATTAATACAATTTTATTATCCCAACAGCTACAAGAGATTTAAGATAATAAGTTACACAAAAGCACAGGAGTTCTTTTGAATATTCCTAGTGTATACCATGCTTTCAGGAAAGGCTGTGTTTCCAGGTGTTCCAGTTCTGGTGTCTCACAGTAAGATGACAGGAGCAGTGGTTAAAGAACCACCATATACAAAAAAAATCAATGAGATGAACAGCTAAATTATAGTTGGTGCTTACTTTCTACCAGATGTGCTTTTTTACTGAATGTCTTGAAATTTATATCAATAAGGGTTGGGCGTGTTTTTAGCAGGAAATAGCTTAAGTATCTTTTTTAAAGTCAAGTTTGTGTCTTCTCATATGTGAAAAATCCCATAGCACTTGATGCTACATTTTTCAGGTATTCTAACTGTCCAATCATCCAAAATACTTATTTTTGTATGTATAATCCAGTTAAAACTTACATATTTATATAGAAGGTCACTGCATTTTTAATGTGCAGTGTGCAACTAATAAATAAAAATGTACCTCTCTCTCCCCATATGAAAGTGTAACTTGTTTCCTTTCCTCTACTCTGTAGTATGAATTGAGATATAACTCCCTTAAAGGTTTGTATGGATTTGATGCAAGGAAGTATCAATCATGTAGAGACTGAGTCTTTCCACATAATTGCACATCATGTATTTTGTCAGTGATAGAAAAGGAAATAGAGTATAGGGTGTCTTTGAAGATTACAGGAATTTCAAAGAAGTGCCATGTACACAAATACCTCTCTTTTCTTCCTTTCTCTGATGACTGGAGATACAGCACTACATTGTTCCCTCTGTCTGATGGCCTTTCAAAACTTTAATAATAGATATTTCCACAAAATTGACATTTGGATCAAAATGAAGCAAGTGATTTTTTTTTTTTTCTGCCATTGAGCGAAACAGTGTTCCTTAAGATGTCAGTACATTCTTTGAAACTTCCTATTCTTGCTTTGTTTAATAAATTACATTTATTTAAATAACTGGTAATATGTAAGATATCTGTGATGTGTGTGCTAATGCATTGCAAAAGCAAACATTAAGGATTGAACGTCAAGAAGGGTCATTGAAATCATTGAAGTAGGGAAGGATATTCTAATAGTGTTTACTCTCCCTGTCCATTTGTCTGAATACTTTGTGTCTTCAAAGGACCTTTTATTTAGCAGAAGCACTGATTTTTCTGCAAAGATTTCAGTCCCTTTATCCTGCGGTCAAGAAAGAGGGACAGCAGCTTCTATCAATTTCTTGTGAACCCTGAAAAAGCATCCAGCCTTTTGCTTTCTCCACTTTGTCCTCATTGTGTTATCAGGTGTGAATGTAGGCATAAGCCTGCTGCTGAGACTGCTTGTACAAGCAGACCAGTATCTGTCTGAGCTTAAAAGAAACCAAGATGACTATCAAGGAAAGTGAGGAACCCTTCTGGACTAGGAAGGGAGTATCTCCCCAAAAACAACCACAACCTTTGAAATTAAAAGACTTTAATCAGAAAATGTACAGAAAAAGTCTAACAGTTCTTTACTGCAAATCTATATATGTATAACCAGAAAAAAACCCCAGAACAAAACAAACAGTAACACTGTAACCAAAGCTTTGAAACAACTCAAGTCCTATCTCTGCCCCTTCGGAGCAGTTATATTTACAAACAGCAGGAGATGATGATGTGCCTCGGGAGGCAGCGGCCGCGGCAACTCGCAGGCTCCGGCGAAGCAAGGAAAAGGGGCAGGGAGAGGCTCTGGCTCCGAAGCTCGCGTGGGAATGGCAGCCACAGAGACAGGTTGAAACCTTTCCCCTGGGCAGGGTAAGGACCCTCTCACCGTATTTTGTCCGCAAGTGTTGGGAGGGGGGCCCGGGGAAAGGTTAGCAACTTCTCTGCAGGTGCCATCAGCTGCCTGAGGAGCCTGTACCGAATCATTCCCTCAGAAGAATGGCAAAGGGAGCACCAAGTTGGGGGTGAGGCAGTGTTCTGGTTTGAGCTCTGGCTGAATGCCTCGTGTCCAGCAAAACTGCTTCAAGGCCTTCTTTCACCTCCCCTCTTTCACCTTCCAGAGGGAAAGGTAAAAAACACAGCTAGGAATTTACGACCAGAGATAACAGCCAAAAGAGGAGCTTTGATTAATAATCATGGGCAAAACAGAACTTGAAATAATGCTTAAATTTATTACTAACAAACTAAGAACTAAAAGTAAGAAATAAAACAGTTTTAGAAACGCTTTTCCAAACCACCCCCGTTGGTCTCTCCATGCTCTTCCTCCTGCCCGCAATGGGGTGGGGGACAGGGAGTGGAGGGTTTGCAGTCATTTGTTGCATCAGGCATTCGCAGATGTAAGTCCAAGACTTAAGCAGCAGTTCTTCCAAATCTGCTGTCTCAGGGGTCCTTCCTGTGAGCTGCAAGAGAACATCTTGCTTCACCACAGTCATCACCACCATCACACTCTGAGTCCTTCCCCTGTTTTCTGTGTGTTCCTTCTTCACGAGAGAGATCCTCTGCTCTCTCGTGGGTCATTCCATGGGGTGCAGTCTCTTATTGATAATCTGGCTGTACCTGCTTAGCGTAGGTTTCTCCATGGGTCTCGACCGCAAATGTCTGGCAGGACTCCACTCCATTTTGGGGCCTCCCACGGGGTAACAGCCTCCTTCATGCATCCCCCTGCTCCGGCAGGGGAGTCTTTGCACCCGGATGGATCCCATGGACTTTGAGGGGCAGCTCGTAATCACCATGGTCATCACCACGGTCGTCAGGGAATCACAGCTTTGAGTCCTTTGCGTGCTTTCCGTGGGGTCCCAACCCCTCCTTCTCTTCCTGCACTGACCTTGATGGCTGCCAATTTCTTCCAACTGAGCAACAACTTCTCCATTCTTAAATATGTTCTCATGCAGGGGCATTAACTAATGATTCAAAAGCAGGAAGTTTTCCTCAGAGCTGATTGGCTCTGCTCTATAGGATAGGGGAAAACTTCTAGCAAGTTCTAACAGAGGCCACTCTTCCTCTTATCAAAAACAAACCTAATCAGGAAACCCACAACAGGCAGGACCCCCCTCTCAGTGCTTCTACCAGCCCAGCAAGCGGTGGCTGGCACCCACACCGAGGAAGGAAGTGTGGCAAGAAAAACCTCTCTCCCCCCAATCCTCTCCCCAACCATCACGTCGGAATGCAAAGCTATTAGCTATCCCTTTGTTTAGGCTTTGGACAGTTAACTGGCTCTCTGGGAACAAGTAGAGAGGGGGCTGGGCTTCAACAAGCCATCTTGTTCTGGCTTCTAACTCCCATACCACTGTCTTGGTAAGGGACAGAAAAAAAATTGCGTGAAAGATTTTGAAACTGTAACAGCATCTTTAGCCTGTTGGTGTCAGGGTGGCAGACTGGAAGCCCTCTCCCTTCCACCCTTGGCTTTAGGAACCTGTGTATATACATGTGAACAAAAAATAGAACTGCAGTGCTGAAGAGACAAAGTATTTAAAGGAAAACAATGGCTTTGTATTATTTTTAAAACCCCTACTGATTAAATATTATATGTATTATCTCTCTAGGGAAAAATCAATGCCTTTGCTATAAAATGCATATTCTTTGGCAAAATGTCACCTTCTCTCACTGAATGGGCTGTGTCTGAGTCACTCTGTTAAACGCTGCTCAGGAAAGAGGCAATCCTCTTAGAAAGCTGACATCCTGCTGGTCTTGAGTTTCAACAGTGCACTCAGGAGCTTTTAGTTTGTACACAAAGAGCTTGCTGGCAGCGGCTTCTGCACAAGGGGACTGGACATAATTGGATTTACTATCAAGTAGAATGTAGGTGTGGTCTTTAGAATGAGCTGAAAGGTTAGTGTATAAGAGAAAATGCCACAAGATTGATGTATATTTCTCTGTTTCCTTGTACTATAAATCCCTGTGGCCTTTTCTTGGAACTTGCGAATGAGGGTGAAGGAAGATATACAGGTAGGATGGGATGGGCAGAGAATGTTGTGCTCCAGGGTATGAGATAAGGGAGACTGTGCAAGGGTCTTTCTGGATCTCAATAAGAAAGGCCCAAAAACAAATAGCTTAATAAAATAACTTTTTTATAATAAGAAAGTAAAAGGAAGAATATAGATAGCAAGTAAATCCTACATACTGACAAGTGCTGGATACCGTGTGTTTGTGCAGCATCAGATGAATTTTCCAATGGTGCTGCACAGATGCTGGCTATGGAGGTGTTTCTCATTTTGGTCATTGTCCTAGTTCAGCAGGTGGGACCAGTTATCACTGTGTGGGGGTGATCAAAGCTATGTATTCTACCCCCCTCTATT
>JAWWTY010000001.1:107946516-107971831 GCA_035222235.1 Margarornis squamiger
GGGAGGTACCCACTGGATTCCCGGCCCCTGAGGCTCCTCTTGGCTCCACAGCAAATGCCTCTGCATCCCTACCTTTCAGGAGTGCTGGTGGGGTCCCACATCCCTCAGGGGTGAGAGCACGTTGAGAAGTCACCACATCAAGTATCCCTGGGTGCTGAGGACCAGGCACAAGAGAGGCATGGAGATGCTGCCTGTTGAACAAGTCCCTTATAGGGGAGGTTCCAAGCTGAAGCATTGCTGCTTTCCAAGCAGGGCAGAGGGCTGGTCTCCTGGCTCCTTGGACAGGCCAATGTGGCTCCATCACTGGGACAAGCTGCTGAGACCTGCAGAGGGAAGACCAAGGGAGGTCAGATAGGCTGCTGTCCCCAGATGGCACAAGCATGTCCCTGATTATTTGCTGTACTCTGGGCACATTCAGAGATTCAAGGGATTTTCTGTAGGGCACGTAGGTCAAGATGTCTTGGCATTGCTGTTTCTGCTTTCTTTTCCCAAAGAGCCTTGCTGAAAACCTGCTTTTGTGGCAGCCTCCCCACACAAGTAGGTCCCTCTCATGTCAGCAGACAAGCATTCAGCCTTAAGTGTTTTTCTCTTTTGGATCTAGAGCTCCGTCCGGCACAACCTCTGCATCAACAAGTGCTTCATCAAGGTGACCCGGGAGAAGAGCGAGCCAGGGAGAGGTGCATTTTGGAAGCTCCACCCCCGATATGCCAACCGGCTCAAGAACAGGACCTTCAAAGAGCAGAGGATGCCTCCAGTGCAGATCCAGCCGGCCTTCCCAAAAAGAGCTCAGCAGGAGGTATGGCACATCGTCAGCCCGGCCACTTCAGCCTGCAGCTCCCATAACAACCTTGAGGTAAGCACAGAGCTGCAGCAGCTACTGAAAGAGTTTGAAGAGTTTGAAAACAGCCAGAACTGGAATCCCATGGAGAAGGAAGCGGGACAGCAGTGCAAGCAACCCATGGCATTGGCCGAGGCCTCTCAGCTTCCCAGATCTGCCTTGGGGACCCACGAAGGGCAGAGCGAGCTGACTGAGCTAAAGGGTGACACTGACTGGGAAGCTCTCCTGAACAACCACTTGGATGAAGGAGACTTCTCTGCTCTTGGGGATCTGGAGCTCCCACCTCCCATCCGGCCCATAACACTGCACCTGGATTGGATGGGAAAAAGGCAGCACACAGACTGTCCCCAAGGTCAAGAGCAAGGCCTCACCAAACCCAACCACAACAACGCGCGCTTGGATGAAACCCTCATGGCCACAGCTTTCCTGCAGCATGCCTGGCATGAGGAGACAAGCAATAACCCCTCCACCTTCATCACCACTGACCAGGGGACTGAAAACATCCAGACCTCTTTGCCAGAGAGGGATATCACAGACTGCAACTTTCTGACCTTCTATTAAGACTTTATTAGAGATGGTAGATAGTAGGTGATAGACTAGATTAGATTACACAGATTTAGGAAGGGCTTTGGGCGTGGATGAAGATGTTTATATTGACAAAGTTTATTTTTACTCTTTCTGTTCTGTTCTCGTTTAACAGCTGTGAGGGGGAGCCAGCTCCTCTACTTCCCCAGGCCTCCCACGGTCTGGAGGGGATTGTGAAATCCCCACGTGGTCAGGAGTAAAGAGATGTAGGACCCCAAGGCAGGGAGGTGAAAAGCCTTTAATTACTTGACTCAAGGATATTTAAGCCCTTCGGGCGGGATTTGGGAGGTAGGATGTGATTGGGTAAGGGTTCAGGGGGCGTGGTGTGGTTTGGGGTTCACAGGAGCCTATAAGGGAGCAGGAGGTCCCAAACCCAGTGGAAGTCCAGGAATAAGGAGTGACTGGTGATACATCCAATAAGGTCGGGAGGGGGGCGGGGCTGGATACCCAGGAAGAAAGGAACAGTCTATTTTCACCAGTGTGCTGGGGGTTCTAGGAGTTACCATCTAAACGGGAAAACCCATACATAAAAGACGCAGGTAATGTTGAATTATAAAGCCTCTGGTCCTTTGGAAGTTGTCACAGTGGTGGTCTTGTCTCCAGGGGTTTCCCTTTCCACGATGTGTAGTCTGGATGACCCTCTGTCTCTGTTTCACATGTGCTGTGGCAAAAGTCTTTCCCAACACTCATTTTTGGCAAATACGTTGAAGAACTGCACAGATACTTCTACGCTTTAACTTTTTTCACACAAATTATTAATAAATTAAACAAAATAATGAAGAAAAACAATGGAAAAGAAAAACCCCTTTTGCCTCCTTGTTTCCCTCCAGCACCACCTGGTTCTGCCTGAGCTGCTGCCCTGGAGGCAGGGGAGATCTCCTCAGCCCAGCCCTGTTCGTATGCCCAGCCCCAGGACATGGGAGCCCTCACCCGCTTTCACGACAACACAGCTACTCCCCATGGGGAAACCAAGGCACAAGCCACCACCAGCATGCCAATGGTTACACATGGCTGGTCTGACACAAGGCTGCCTGTGCCCAGTGTCCTGAGTCTTGAGTGCTGCTCCCAACCCTGGGAATAGCCTTCCCTGCCCCTGCAGAGAATTCCTGGGACAATCCCTCTGCTTGTGCCATGTGCCCACCTGGCCCTGCAGACACTCTGAGAAACCCAAGGGGATTCAGAGCCCTCATGGGCCCAGGGTGGCAAGAGGAACTGCACAGAAGCCACAGGAAGAGCCGAGCCTGTGCCAGGCCAGGTCCCTCAAGAAGTAGTTAGGCTGCGCTGAGGCAGGGACCAAAGCTGTGCATGCTCAGCTGCCAGCCCGACTGGCACAGGCATGGCAGGGGGTGGCAGGGCTGGGGGTAACAGGTTCAGGGAGCCCCGTGGGGAGCACAGATGGGCTCAGGGATGTGGGCTGGGGGCCAGGCTGGCTGTGGCCAGGCTGTGGGTAGCTCTCTGTACACACAGTCGGGGGGCAGGGCTGCCACTTGGGATGAGAAGGCGAGAGAAGGGGGCTGGAAGGGCACTCTGGAAAAGGCTGGTTGCCTGGAGGCTGGCCATGCATGAGGTTGCTCCAGCTCTGTGCTTCTCAACCTTTCCTCCCTCAGCCCTGCTGTGTAGAGGGGGGCTTAGAGCTGCGTCACTTGCAGCCCCCCAGCAGCACTTTCCCATTCTCCAACTCTGATTGGGATGGGCTGGGAGCCCATCAACCATCTCACTCACCTGGCAGCTCAGGGCACAATGTACAGGTTCTTGCTCCGGGGGGATCCTGGCAGGTGACTGGCAGGGTTTGCTGCCTGCTCTCATCTCTGAGCTGGGGGTCCCCAAGGCTACAGGAGCAGCCAAGCCAGCTCAAGGGAGTAGCTACAGACCATGGTGGCTGCGTGCATGCGCATGCCCTTAACTCCAACGACAGCAGGGTTTGACACCGCAGCTTGTCTCACGCAAGTACCCAGGCATCCTGGCAGAAAAATCCCTTCTTGGACACACCACTTCAGACAGCAGCAACCCTCAAGAGTGGCTCTGGTTGGTCACCTGCCCTTTGCAGTGAAGTGTTGAGGCATGGTGTGCTCCAGCCCTGTGCTGAGAGCTCAGGGACAATCCAACTCCGCCAATGAAGACCGCCCTGGCGGCGAGCCAGACCCCATGTGGCTGGCCAACCTCACAGGCATCCACATCGGCTTGCCCCCAATATCCGAGGACCCCGACGACCACTGCACCATCTGGGAAAATCTGGTGAGTCTGGTGGACTTCCAGTCCCCAGGCTTCCCCCTGACCGCCGAGGAGCTGTGCCAGTACATTGACATGCCCCGCGCACCCACCTCCTCCTCCATCACCTCGATGACCACGATGACACACTGTGCCGTGGCTGAGCCCCCTCAGTTCACAGGGAACATCAACTACAAGACCAACCCGCACGTCAGGCCGCCGTACTCCTATGCCACCCTCATCTGCATGGCGATGGAAGCCAGCAAGAAGCCCAAGATCACCCTCTCGGCCATCTGCAAGTGGATCAGTGACAACTTCTGCTACTTCCGACCTGCCGATCCCACCTGGCAGGTAGGTGATTTGGAGCCCTCTTGCCTTGGCCCCTCTCCCTGCAGGGCTGGGCAGAGCTTTCCGCAGCTTCCACCCTGCAAGACAAGGTTCCACAGGGATGCTGGATCCCACTGGCAGGAGAGTGGCACCAGCAGCCGGTGGGGAACGGCTGGAACAGGAAAGAGTTGGGCTGGGCACAAATGCCACGGCCGCAGGGGTGGCAAAGGGAAGGAACCCTTCTGGGGGAGAGCCCGGGGCCATTTTGGGAGCAGGGAGGTACCCACTGGATTCCCGGCCCCTGAGGCTCCTCTTGGCTCCACAGCAAATGCCTCTGCATCCCTACCTTTCCATAGCACTGGTGGGCACTCTGTAAGGGGCTTGTTGGCCTCTGCTTGGGGGTAAAAAGACTGAACTGAAATCAGGAGTCTGGTTTGTAAGAAGGAAACAGTGCACTATTCTGTCAGGTTCCTGGCAAGGACCAGAACCATTAATAGATTCTTTCTTATAGTTCTGATTATTAAGAGAATGCCTATCGGAATTTAACACGCCTTCCTGTGAAAAAGCCTATGTCAATGTAATAAGACTAGTCCAAGATTCATGGGCATTTGGTAGTCCCAAATCATTAGTACCAGAGATTAACGTGTACTTTACAATGTTTGATGTAGAAGACATCTTCATTTGTGTACTTCTGGCCAAATAGAATCATGTTTTCTTCACCACTGTATTGGAAAATCCAACTAGAGGTTGGACAATGCAGCTCTCCTGGACTGTTCTCCCATAAGGACTACCCTGGTAAAGGAGCTGGAACAGTGGCATCATGAGTCTTATCCCAACCACTTTGCTCCCAGTCTGTGGGACAGTAGAACTGTACCCTGACTGTTTGGTAACTATAGAACAAGTTTGTTACAGCAGCGCATATCTTCAAGATGAGCCACCACCTGAAGCAGAGATGGAGCTTTGTACTGATGGAAGTAGTCCAGGCGAACCCATCACCAGCAAGACCCTAACCCCCATCTGCTTAGAGGGCCCAATTAGGAGTCCTCACTCTGTCCCTATAATTGAGCTGAGGAAAGAAAGTCAATATTCATCCAGACTCAAAATATGGATTTTATACAGTCTATGCTCTGTCAAATTATACAAAAAGAGAAGATAAGGAAGGATGGTGGGAAACAGCTAGAAAAACAGCAATTGGTCTCTGAGAAGATGATGGAAACCCTACTTTCAAAGGATGCAAGAAATCTGTGTGGGAGCAGGTGCACTGTTGCTTTCACCATAGCATCAATATAAATATCTATTAGTACCAGTAAATACCCTTTTTGGCTGGCCAGAGGCTTTCCCCTGTCATACCAACAAGAGTGGAGAAGGAATTCAAGTTTTGTTAAAAGAAATAACAGCCAGATTTGGTATTGAAACAGGGCAAGGATTTAAAAAAAGCTAATTTAGAAGAAGACTCAGAGATATGCTGTTTTAAACTGGGAAAACAAGTTTCTAAAGATGAGCTGACCAAAGGAATCCCTCCCATTGTGTTACGAGAGAGATAACATAGAGAGTGGGCATCCATAGAGATAAGGAGGCCCCAAGTCAAGATGAGTAAGGAGGTTTTCTTTGCAAGCCCGGACATGTAGAGAAAAGGTGAAAAGTTCAGGCAAGGAAGAGGAGAGAAAACGACCCCTTTTGAGGCCGAAGAAACAGGAACGACCACCAAAAACCTCCCAAAAAGATGACTTCACCCCAGGCTCCACCCAAACCCCACCTATCATGAATATTATAATTAGATATCTAGACCTAAATGAATATGTATGTAAAATGTTGTGACCCCCCTCGAAAAACTATAAAACCCCAAATTTTACACTGGAACTTCAGAGCTTCTTTTTCCGATGTGAATCGGGAGCTCTCCAACGTTGTATCCAATAAATACCTTTGCTGCTTAAGGATAAAATTCTGTCTTTGAGCAGTTTTTCTGTGCTATTTTGGCATCACTACAAGTATCTTTTTAATGTCTTGCTTTTTCGTTCCTCTTCCTCTGACCTATGAAGAGACTATTTTTTTCTTTTGCCAGTTTTCTGCAAAAACCTTGATAAATTTGTTTTCCCATTCAGATTCCATACTTACTATTCCCAGATGCTTTCATTAAAATAGACAACAGCTAAATGATAAACAGTATTGCTGGTCCAAGAGAAATATGATAGAGTACAGCTCAAGGTGGACTCCTTGTGCACATTTTTCATGACAACTTCGTAAAATTGAGCAGAATACAGAATTTGTTCAGAGATCAAACCTGGTGATGCAAGCAGGTCCCCCTGAGTCATCAAAACTTGTATTTAGTGGCACAATAGACCCAAACTGTCTCAAGGTGACTGTTCAGCTGAAAATGCTGGCCTGTGACCAAGGTTCAACTATTACAATTAATTGATAGGAGTACTGCCAAAAAGTCTCTTCTGCCACTTAGCAGAAAAATCTGAACACTAGTGTGCATATTAACAAATTCTCAGTGGTGATGAAGTTGTTTTAATCAGACTGTTGGAGGTTTTTTCAGTCCTTTCCCAAGATTCATCATCTGCCACTAAGCACTATTTAAACACTTTGTCCTTTTGTGGAAAGGTGTTTCCTTGTCAGGCATCCTTGAAAGCTAGCTACTGTAAGGTCATGTGCTGTTTACAGAGAAAAAGGGAAACATATACATATATTTATGTTACAGAGACATTAGGTAAGCTCAGAAGCTATTGTAGTCTCACAGACCACTTATACATATGCAATAAATATTATCCATATGTAGATGTAAGGATCAACTTAACAGGAAGGCTAAGGTTGTTTCTTGCTCTGTTTTGTTTGCTCAGTGACAATGTCCTAGTCCACAAGGAGATTCGTATTGCTACGGCAATACAAATTTCACTGATATTTGTGGAAGAACTTATCCCCCTAGGAATGCTTGGCTACCTCTCCAATCATTTCAACTTCCCGTAAGTTTTATCTGGGTAGGTACAAGCCAACAAGAGTCCCCCTGATCCTTACCTTAGTGTAGGAGCTGTGATTGTGCTTTGCGCAAGGTGGCAGCAAAAGAAAACTCTTCAAACTTGTTCCTTTCCTCTGCACACCTTCTATTAAGGATAGTAACTGCTTCAACTTTATTAATTGTGTTTTAAAAAACACCTGTTGCTAGTGGTTAATACATGTGTGAACAATAGATGGAGTTACTGATATAGTTTACTTTGGGAACCCCATCACACTTCACTATTTTTTACCAATATTCCCCAGGGGAAAGTTTAGGAAATTGCATGCAAAGAAAGGAAAACCATGAAACAAATTCCCCTTAAATCACTGATTTCCCCCTACTGATTTTATTGTTAAAATACAATTATTTTTTTTTTTAAAAAAAAAACAAACAAACAAAACAACAGTTGCTTTAAGAGAAATGATCAAGTCTAAGACATGAAAAAAAAAAGAAGATATTAAGCTCAAGGCTTAATTAAGACATCTTCATGCTGGCTGACAAATTGTGATGGATGTATCCGTGTTACACCATGTTTCAACAGAGTAGTTTTGTTTTTCTTTATGAATAAGCAGTCTGAAGAATCTGACTGTGGAAATCCCAGCTAGCAGTTACCTACATGAAAAGCAAAGAGAAGTGTGGAGGTCCCCCCCACTCATACTCCTGAGGCTAATCAGCATTTTCTGTTTGGATATTTTTAGAGGCATTTTTGTTTGGTTGGTTTTTGGTTTGGGGAACAGAGTTATTTTTTTCTCCTGGATCCCAATGCGTGCTGAGTAGAATGCTTTACTGCAAATATTAGAGTTGATGAAGCTACTTTATGACTCATTAAGCCTCAAAATATTCCTAACACATCTTCCCCACATCAAAGAAAACCTTAGGTGAGTATTTAATCTTCATAGACTTCAACTCTGTTAAAGTCAATAGAAGTATTTCACTGACAGTAGATAGAGACATTATTCAGACTATGAGCAGAATGGTTGCTATAGTATCTCATTCTAATATTACTGTAATATGCAAAGTAAATTACTTGTTTATTCCCCCATTCTGACTGCCAATTATGCTTAAAATGTAAACACAGACTGTTGTTTATTTTGAAAAAGCAGGGATTACTCACCTTGAAAGTACAATATAGTAAGTGTGTTCTTTATTCACAGACATGGTAAAAGAATAGCCAGTCGACTTTGGATATGAACATTCTCCACAACCTTAAGGCTTGTTTTGATGACCATAACCTTATTCCAAAACCACTGTGTTTAATAAAAATTAACTTTGGAACTTGAAGAATATTTTATTATGGAATACAAAAATACTATCTATGTAAAAACAATAAGTTAGTTTATTTACAATAGTTTACACTATTCTGCTCTACAGCTTCCTTTGCACTGGACTTCCTTTCATTATTTTACACGCCTTTATAACTTTGCACAAAGCATTTCCAAAAGCATGTCATCCATGTTCACCGCTCCAATGATGGGCCTGAAGAATAATTCAGCAATCACATTAGCATTAATAGACCTTAGTAAGGATAGAACAACATTCAGCTTGGCAAATCTGGCTTCATCACCTCTGTGAATGAGTCTGACATGTTCATTTAGAGCTTGTTGTGCTTCCCTCTGCAATCCTTCAATGTACTGTGTACACTGCAGTCCAGGTAGATCTGAAAAGAACAATAAATTATTTTGTTTACATGTGTTTTGTTTATAAAACAACATTATTCTTGCAGAAGAACTACAAACAGCTCACAGATTGTAATTATCCCTCAGGGAAAGAAGCAAATTAAATTGCTAGAGGACTTCTTGTATGCAGAATGAACATGCCAAATTTTATTGAGCAGATCAAAATCTTATCCTATTGATGTTATGGACCTTCAATACTCTTTTCACTACACAAATATGATGTTTGTCAACATTCACCTAAGTGTTCAACAAATTACTTGATAAAAATTTCATCTGCATAACGTTTTCCACAACATTATAGTGAGGAAGACAATTAAAATTACTTTCTAAGCGGTTCACTTCTACAAAAATGCATTATTCACATTTAAGGTTTCTTTTGACAAGTGTTTCTGCTCCATTTTACAAGTGGCAAGAAGTAATGACTCCAACATATGACAGAAAGTTTTTAGAAAGGATACTGAAAGATGGATGGTGCAGAATTAAGGTTCATTGTGACCACAGAATCATTAAGGCTGGAAAATACCTTCAAGATCATCGAATACAACCATTAACCTAAGACTGCCAGGACCACCACTAAAAGCATGTCCCTGAGCACCACATCTACACATCTTTTGAACAGTTTCAGGGACAGTGATTCAACCACTTCCCTGAGCAGCCTGCTCCAATTCTTGACCACCCTTTCAGCAAAGAATTTTTTCCTCCTGGAACCATGCTTCTATCTTTTTGGATTAAACTAGCTCCAGAATTTGTCTTGTGTACTGTAAGCTTCACCATTGTAACTATTTCTCTCTTATCTGTATAGAAAGCAGAACTACACGAGCAGGATGATAAATGCAAAGTAACACTAACAAACAGTTTGGCAGCGGGAGAGGAGGAAGAGTTCTGTCCCACTTTCAAAGGGTACTGCCATGCTTGGGAAGTTCCCGATCCAGCCTGCCAGCTACTTTTAAGGTGAGTCACCGACATGTTAATAAGCCCCTGGTTGAGCATCGAAGCGATCTATGGAAGTCTCCACAAACAGAGATTAAAAAAAAAACAAAAAACCAAAACCAAACAAAACAAAAAGAAACCACAAACATATTATCAAAAAAAAAAAAACCACAAACACCGAAAACTAACAAAAAGCAACAAAAAATCATCATTAGCTCTACACAAAAAAAAAAAAAAAAAAAAAAAAAAAAAAAAAAAAAAAAAAAAGCACTTTTTGCCCTGGAAGCCCTGAGCCTTCCCTTGTTCTCCAGGGCGTGCAGACCTCCCGCTGCCCTCGGGCGGGCGAGGAGAGTTTCCCCGCTCCGGCTGAAGGGAAGCTCTGAAACCAACAGGGAGCCTCTGCTGACTCCCAATTTTCCCGGAGCGACTAGCAGGACCCTCGGGTTCGCTTTGTTCGCGAAGGCGCCAGCCCTCGGCACACAGACCTGGCCGCAGCCTGACCGCAAGGGTCCTGAGGAGGGGGCTGGGGGTGAAACCCTGCTACTCGTCCACCACCCTCTTTCCCCCTGGGAAAAGCCCCGCGTTCTCCCCGCATCGCTGGGGATACAGGCGGGCTCTCCGCCCGGCCACTCACCCGGGTTGAAGAGCACCGTCCCCTTGAGGTAGGCGTACTCTTTGGTGCTGATGTCCAGGCTCCAGCACTTCGCCAGGAAGCCCTTGATGGCCTGGATCTCGCCGGGCGCGGGCAGGTGCGGGCCGTGCTGCAGGTGCTCCCCGTGCCGGCGGGCGGTGAGGATGCGCTGCAGCATGCTGGGCTCCGCGCTCTCCACCGTCTCCAAGTGCACCCGGTCCTGCGCCAGCCCCAGCAGCAGCAGGGGCGCCCAGCAGCTGCGCACCAGCAGCAGCTGCTCCTCCAGCGGCAGCTCCTGGAAGCAGGGCACGTTCTGGACGAAGCGCAGCGTCTTCACCAGCACGGCCGAGGCCGCCTTGCAAACCACCTGCGGGCTCCGCAGGGCCACCCTGCGCCGCGACCCGCACGGGCAGCCGCGGGGAGCCTGCCCCGCCGGCGCCGCCCGCTCCTGGCTGCGGAGGATGCTGTAGAGGATGCTGCTGTGCCGCCTGCCCGCCGCGCAGCAGCGGCAGCAGCGCTCCAGGCAGGCCATGGCACCGCGGGGACGGCGCCCGGGGGCCGGGCTGAGCCGCCGGGGAGGCTCGGCGGGGCGGTCCTGCCTCCTCGTCCCGCCGGGAGATGCGCACTGCTCGCCCTCTGCCCGGCTCCTAACTTATTTATAGCCGGCGGCTGCGTGTGTGTGTGTGCGTGTGCGTGTGCGTGTGTGTGTGTGTGTGTGTGTGTGTGTGTGCAGCCGCAGGCGCTGTGCCGGCGGTTCAAAGGGGCAGACACTCTTTACTGGCTGGAAAAGAGGAAGAGGGGGATGGAGGAAAAAAAAAAAAACAAAAACACCCTCCTCCTCCTCCTCCTCCTTTCCTGAGACAGCGATACTCCGAGGGATCCGGCCGTCCCTGCCCGTGGGACGCCCCTTCCCGCCCCCTCTTTCCGGACCCCGGCGCGGGTGAAATTATCCCGGGATGCTTCGAGCAGGGCAGGGCGGGTCCAGGCGGACAGCTCCCGCCGATCTCTCGGTTCGCCACCACGGGGAGCAGCTCCCGCCGCCGTGACACCCGCAGGGCCCCATCGCGAAATGACCGCCGGTCCTGCTGCCCTCACTGAGAGGCCCTGGGAGAGGAGAGAGAAAGGTGTATTGGATGTGAGAAGTGCTGAATTGGTCCAAATAACAAAATTCCCGCATCAGGGGAAAAAGGCGACGCCACTAATGATACCAAGGACTTTTGTGTATGCCTGCCCTAAGGAGTGATGCCTCGTGTGCCAATGAACTCCTTAGTGTCCTGCCCAGATGGGGTGCTCAGTGAGGGGTGCAAAGAAGGCTCCATCACGGTCCCCTGAGGCTGACACCGCTGCAGCACCCACAGGGATCCCACATGAAACCTCCCCCATGAATAACTCCCTTACTCTGCTTTGCAGCACAAGGTCCATCTTTCTGATCTCATGTTCCAGCTATCTGTTTAAAACACTTCCAGTTTCCTTTGGGCTCTTCTTATCCATGAATCTTTCCTGTTAGACTTAGATACCTACTTTTCTGAGACCTATCTCCTTGAAAGCAAGGAAGTAATCCTTCCAGGCCTTAGTGTTTACACAGGAGGGATAGGGTAATAGTGATTACCCAAATGTGGACTCCTGAATGAAAAAGAAGCACATTTACTTTCTCAACTGGGCTAAGTAAAAGCGGGTGCAGCAAAGAGGTTTAATAACTGCTACAAAAGGCAAAGAGTTGCTTCTGTCTGCTACATATGGGCTAAAACAGAAACATTTTCTGTTTTGTGTGATCTGGAAGAACCTTGGCACAGATTTAGAGAAAGTAGCCAGTTGAAAGCAACCTTCTGTACCTACTCCATCAGTATCTGCTGCCAAGGGAAGTCTAAATCATCCCTGAAAGGCTACACATTCTTTCAATAAAGATATTCGTGGTTTTTTTTAAAGCAAATGCCATTGAGTCCTTTGTAATTTGTAGAAACAAAATAATTTTAGGCTGGATCTCTTTTCCCTGTGAAGTCAGTCCTGCCCTATCAGTTTACATAGGTGTAGAGTCATGTAGTCATTTCCCTCTAAGTGTTTCTCCACAATAGGAATCAAAAGGAATATTCTTTACAAATGGCTTATGCCTTTTGTAAGGCACTTTTCTGTAAAGCTATATAAAACACTGATGGGCTACCTGACTTAAGTAAACATTGTTTTCAAAATTTAAGTTGTCCAAAATCTAGATTAATGTACTTTTGGTTTTACTTATGAAACACTTTTTTTTTTTTCTTTTCTTTTTCACAGACCCAAATATGATAAAGTCCTTTATTGGCTTTGCAGTGGCTGAGAAATGCTACCATACACCAGTGAAGTGATGTCTACAGTTTGCAGGCAGTACAGTTGGATCCCTGCAGTAGAAAACCTCACTGTTTCACCAAACATCGTTTAAGAATAAAAGATGTTAAAATTCCAAAACAAATTTAATAATATCAAATGTAGCAAATTTTTCATTTGAATAGTATCACTGGTAATGGGAAAGCTCTCATTTATTTGTCTAGAACATTTCATTGCCATTCTAGGTTGTTTCCTGTTATGTTCATCAGTGTTTTCTCAACATGTTGTGATTTTAGATGGTTTCTTTTGACCTTTCTAGTCATTTTCTTTCTTCTTAGTTTTTGGAGGAAGGGTCATCCACTAACTTCAGAGATAAATCTTGCCAAGTTTTAGAAAAAGAGCATCCCTAAGCTTTCAGTTGTGTTCAGCAGTACTCCTCCCATGAGGTACAGATTCTTAGACTGACTCTGGAATCTGAATGTGTTTTTAATGAACGTCTAGCTTGGAAAATTTCTGTGGGAAATCACAGTACAGTTGAGACCAGAATCATTGCCTTTGCAGTTTTGACCTTGGAGATTGCAATTGTGGGAAAATTCTGCTTCTTATGGGAGGATGGTGCTTACACAGGGCCATAGACAGAAGCAATATTTAACTTTCATACCATGTCTACAATAGATTTTTTTTTTTCCCCAATGTAGCAATATTAGTTGCAGGTATTTAATTTTTCAAGGTATTTCCCTTTCAGCTAAATCTCAAATGTAGATGAAATTCCACTGCCATATGATGATTTTGCCGATGGCTCATTTTCTAAACCAACTTGTGCAAAAACTCTTTGTCTTTGATAACTATATCAAAATGTGTGTCCCACACTGAAACTGAAACTCAATTTATTATGTAGTGCCAGAAATCACTGTTATTGTTTTTATAAGCATACCTCCTTCTCTCAGAAGTCATTCAAGCACTCTTTCCTCTCATTCTAACTTTTAATGTATCTTAATGTACATGACAGTTTATTTTTTTCAGGGGAGATCATCTCTTTCCCAGCTAAAACATTAGTAATATCCTATAAATATTTAGTGGTATTTTTCAGGTTAATATTTAGCAATTTGAACAGTCTTTATTTACAAGTCTGAATTCTGCCTGTCCATAGCATTCAAGCTAAAGTAAAGTCAACAAAGCTTTCTATTCACAACCGGAAAGAAAACAAAATCCCTCACAAACACCTAACTGTGTTGATGGAAAATACATGAAAACTTTTAGCATAAAGTGGAAGTGTCTGTTTTCTGCTGGAAGATGCAATGTTCATAAGTATTACCAAGCTGCTTGTGGTATAGTCATGAATAAGTTTACAAGCTTCCAGACAAAGGATTACTTGTTTGTGGCTTTTTTTGCTTGTTTTTTGTTTTGGATTGGTTTTTTTTGTGTGTATGTGCTTGAGGTTTTTTTTTTTTTTTTTAACTCAGACAAAAGCCTTGGATATGAAGGTGATAGAGTGCAGTCTTGGCAGTCTCACTCTCTCATGTTGCTCCTCAGTGTCTCTGTATCATTCATCTGGTAGCACATTTGGTTCTTGGCCAGAGGGCAGGGTTTCAGTTTCAGAACAAGACCAAACAAGCATTTGTTTTTATACCATCAGTGCTTTAGTGCACAATTATCTTGAGAGAAACCTTTTTCCCAGTGCAGAATTTGATTCTGTTATTTTCTATGTTCTATATGCATACTCTTCCTTTTACTATAAGCGCTGAAAGAAAAGAAAAATTGTTTAAAGATCCGATGTAAAACTGGGGCTCAATTTGGTGATTAGCACAAGAGAAGTTAATTTTTTCTCTAAAAGAAAAAGCAAAACAAAACAAAACCAAACAAGCAAACACAAAAAAGTCTGAATGTGGAATATTGTTATAAGGACATGATTAGCAAGATGTCTTTTGTAAAAATAAATACCTTATTAAAACAAGGGTTTGGAATGTATGTATATTACTGCTTTTAATGTGTTTCTCATTGTGACTATCCATTTGTTAGACTAAACACTGTTCATAGTTCTCCTATTTTATTGGGGTGTTTGCTTTGAAATCAGTGGGAGTTAAGGGAAAAGTAGTACCATGGGCAACATTGTCCTCATACGCTGTACCATGTACTCCTGATGGCACTGTTACCTCCCTTCTGGATGGCAAGCGATTCCTTAGGAGGAACAATACTGAGAGCTATTTGATGCTGCCTGAAACAAAGATAGTTGATGGGGACCCAGTTATGAGATGATGACCTGAATTTCCAGGGCTTTTGCAGCTTCCTTAAGGCTGTAATTTGACAGTGCTACTGTATCCAACCACCAGCTCACCTAACAGCATTTGTTTGTCCTGGATCAGGATGAGCATATGGTCACATTTTTATATAACTAGCGAGAGTATATAAAAGAGTTTATCCCAGGTTCAGACCTTTCTGCCAGCTGCTTGAAAGCAGGTGATATCTAATCTAGTATAAATTGTAATGGTGCAAAATCAGCCTTTCAGCCTATCTTCAACAAACCTGAACCTTCAAAAGGGAATTTTGCTGTTGTTGTTGTCAGATCAGTTCTTTGCATAATGTGGTCATGGCATTTTGGATACAGAAATAGTAATGCCAAATTCAATTTATTCTTCTTGGACCATGCACTTCACTGTCACATATCCACTGGCAGATAGCAAATGTAAGGACACCTTCACATATCCCAGACCTTTATTCTTGTATCCATATGCTAGTTCACCTTAGCTACTACAAGTAGGTTTTGAGGGAGGCAAAATTAGGGGAAGAGAAGCACCACTCTAAACTTTTTACAGTGAAAGACACTCAGTTGCTTCCCATTAAAAGGGCTAATTGATCTTTGGGCTCTGTGGGAAGAGCTGTGGGTCCAGTAATCCAAAACTGTACATTTAGGTAAGCTGTTGGTGTTGGACATTTTAGTGATTAGCTATAACAATTTTTTTTGGTCCAAAGTGAGTTCATGAGGCTCCCAAACATCTGCCAGTATGGCATGCTTAGGGTGCAGTCCCATAAGACCTACTGAGCCAATCTAGTAGCTCACCGGAGCTGAAAGGAGACTCCCACAGATGTACTTACTGCCACTGCTTTCCTTGCCCCAGCTCTGGCACACACCTGATTTCTTGATGAGCCAAATCCTCTTACTAAACTGGCAGTGCTTTTTTAACAGCCATTACAAGAAAAGTAGCAGAGAAATGAGATACCTTGAAATGTGTTCTCTTTGCTTTACTTCACCCGCTGATACTTTTCAAGTTTCCGCCCAACACGAGAAGTTGGACCACTCATGATATAGCAGATTGACTGAGTTAGTAAAAACTAACCCATGAGGAGAAAAACATGTAGTTTTCAGCCAGTTTACTGAACTGAACTCATTCAGATACACCTGAAATGGATGCCAGAGCAGGTGGAAAGGAGTGGTCTGACCTCCCTTCCAGGAGTGGGAGGGGGACAGGGAAAACACAGGACCATTGCAAGCCACTATTACACTCAGCCACTGTGTGGAACTGCTCCCTGAGGAAGGGAAAACCCTAAAGGCTGAACAGAAAAAAAGTGTGGGGTAGGAGAGGGATTTTAGCAAGCTTTGCTTTTAAATTATTCTTTTAAATACCATGTGTAATTGCTAATGGCACTTGAATAAGGGAGTTGGGTTCTAAAATATTAGTGTAGAAATGCATTTCAATTGCTGAGGTTATTACATGTATTTACCTTGAAGAATACATTGCTGATACAGAATAACAGATGAGTAACAGGCAAAGAGATGTCAAATTAAGCTCTTTAAGACACTGTTCAAGGTTGTGGCTTAAAGAATGAAACACATTGTAGCTCTACACCGACAATAAGATATTTTGTATCCATTACACTAATTTTTCATTTAATATTTCTGTGCATTATTAGAGCTAGTTGAGACTGACAAGTTCACAAATGCACTTTCATTTGTGAGTAATATCATAGGATATATCTGCTAATAAAAATTTACATTCAAATAGGCTTATAATTTAGCATGCATTTTTTCTGAATATCAATGTGAAGGTTTTTAAAATTCAAGCATCTTTCTGTAGGTTTTAATTCACACATACTTCACCCAAGTTGACTACTTAAAAATACTGTGCTCCGGTGAGTCAGTGACATCATTTCTCATTAGATCAAGTTTGTGTTATGGTATTAAAAATGTATTTATTTCTTTTTTTTACTATTCTTCAAACATGAGTTTGAAAGACACATATATGACTTATATGTTCACCCTAAAATCTGTATCTCAAATATTTATGACCTTCAAACAACTTCTGAAGTTCCTTGGCTGCATTCTTTGCTTCAATCACCATTCAACAGGTTTCTAAATCTACACACATTCCATAGCTAACAGGGAAATCATTTGTCATTCTGTTCTGCTGGCAGATGAGGCAGACTACATCTTCAGTTTTGTCAAAATAATCAGGTTAGCTTACCCTCTTTAAAGAAAGGATTTTTCTAACCTAGATCTTTTCAACAAAAGCAGATTAGGCAGTGACCCAGCAGTTGTGTTGGTACATCTAGTGTACTTGCAGTCATTGATAGCCCAAAGTACAGTGGGAAGTGCTAACATCTTAATCTATCTGAGCTGCAGCCAGACAGCATCCTTGGCTGGCCTGAGATTCAGGCTTTAAGGCTGGCTGGCACCATCAGCTCCCCTCTCTGACTTCCTAAGGGCACCGTTAAACACTGAGCTGTTGAAGAACAACAACTGTGCCCCTGCAGGAAACCACTCAATCTCAGTTTAGAAACTCAGTCCAAAACATAAACACTCACCAGTCCATTGGATGTTTATCCAGGTTTTTATCACTTACTATATAAAATTAGGTCTATGTTACTTCTTTCCACATTCATCTTTCCACATAACTTCTAGGCTCCTGATACACTTTCCTCTACTAATTTAAGAACACAGGATAAACCCCTCTCAATACTAACTTTTTTTTTTTTTAAATAAGTAAAAAATATTTTAGCTTATAAACAGCTTTCAAACTAACACTTTGAAGGTTTGGGTTGTGGGGTTTTTTTATTTTTTTTTTTTTTCCCTCTTAAGACCTGTTTCACTGACTTCCTTTGTGGCCATTACAACACTTCTAACAATTTCTAACACCCTTTGAATTGTGGACATCAGAACTGCACAGAAGATTCCACTTATGTTGTTCTCCTCAGTGCCAGAGAGAGATAATAACTCCCCCACTCACGTTCACTACTCTAGGACTTCTGCATTAAAGGATAATTAGCCTTTTTGAGTCATTATTGCATATTGCACTAGGCACTCATGTTAGACTGCTTCTCTGCTGTGATTTCCTAAATAATCTTCTGATCTTCTTTCCATAACAGAGCAGTTGTTAACAGAGGTAGGATGCCTTTCTTGTTTCAACATTTCATTTATCTGCATTGTAATACATTCCATGTAAACAGAACCAGCAATCCAAGGGAAGGGCTTTTCTGGCCTTTGATGCCTTCTCCTTGTCACCATTCATCATCATCCGTGAATGCCGAGGCATCCTGTGAGTCAGAGATGGGAATATTTTTGTCAATAAGTGTATTTTGTCCATTCTAATTTTTATGTTTGTTAAGTCCTTTATTGTTATTGCATAGTGCTGATATTTTAAATAGTATGTCATGTCATTCAGAAAAATGCCTTACCAGAAATCTAAAGAATCTTGTATCTGAGTGGTTACTTTTGGCTGGACCTGGACAGAACAGTATATTATAGTGTACTCCTATATAATTTTATTTAAGCTTTATTTATATATTAGAAAACTTATTTAGGCTCCTAATAATTGAAAAGTTTTACATAATGCATTGTGTTAGATGCACACAGTATTTTATGATTCAAAATAATAATAATAAAAAGAATAGAAGAAATTGTGGGAGTTTGAATCTTCTTATGCTTTACATGTCTACAGACTTCAGTGGTTAGGGTTGCATTTTTTAGGTCAATTTCTTGAAAGATTCTAAAACCTCTAAATGCTGGGATAGTAACATTGAAATCAATAGCATAAATGCCACCAAAAAACTCACACAAATCAAAGATCATATGCTATTTCAGAGTTAATTGTTCAATAAGGATGTAATGAGCAATCAATTTAAAAATGTTTAGATTGTTTTGTCATGAATATTAATCAAGAAATAAAGGAACTGTATTTGGAACCAGAAATTAGTGTGTTTCCATGAGGCAATGCCATTTATAATATGTTAACTTTTGGATAGCTCATGTGATGTAGTATTATTTATTATTATTATTATTATTCACTTAGAAACAAAGATGGAAAAGAGCCTACAGCATTGGTGTACATATACATAACTTCCTCAATTCATTTTGGTTCAGGGAACTGAAGTTAAAAATAAAATATTCTTACAGTTTAATAATCTTTAAATGAATACTATTAGCTGATATTGCATTCCTTCTGCAGTCAGTGAATATGCACATTCCTGGGTTTTTCAGTGACCATGGCAAAGAGAAGACAGAGACACTCAATGTTCAATTAAAAGTGGAAGTTTTTTTGTCTTTACTTCATTATCTGTTGAGTGCTTCTTTCTGGATATCCAGGAAACTTTTCAACAGAAAATTTTTGGTCTCCAGTGTCCATTGTAATGGTTTTAGTTCAGATGGGAAAGGTACAGTGAAACACGTGCATGTTGTTTCTGAGTGACAGGCACCCACAGTGGAGGAGAAATGTGTGAATGAGCAAAAAAATCTCTGCAAAGAAGTGTGAAAGGCACTGCCACTGGATGGTGATAGAGTAGCCATAAGATGTACATGCAACAGAAAATGGGCATGTAGAGCAAAACTTTAGCTTAGGAAACTGGAAGAGGAAAGTTTTAATGTGATGAGAAACAGAGAAAGGAAAAGGAAAAGGAAAAAGAACTGAAAATACAGAAGAGCTTGTAAGTGATGGATACCTTTTAGGAATAGACAGAATTAAGATAGCTACTCTCATAGAAATAGCCTGGTAAATATATTTCCCTTTATTCTCTTTTCTGGTAACCTGCTGTTAGTGAGTTGGGTTATTTGGGTTTGGAAACAAGATAGGGAGCTGGATTAAGAGAAGAAAGGCATCCTCTTTTTCTCTTTCCAACCCATGTGAATCATACTTCACACAGATCTCTCTGGTGAAATTTCACCACTATTGTTTTATTTCAATACTTTCTCTATCATCCAAGACATGCCTTTGTAGGTTTTGTCTTTGAAAATTTGGCTGCTTTAGGAGAGGCATATTGGGAATTCCTTCTTTTACCATTTATCTTGCTTACTAGTATGCACCAGGCAGAGGGTCCATGCCAGAAGGAGAAAAAAACCCACAATGTCATCATTGATGCTTCTTTGTCTCTTTCTTGCATCCAGAAACATAATCAATATCTTTCACTTTTTTCAAGGACACATTTTCTCTGTACACCTGTAACACAGTAAATTACATCATTACCTTGGATTTTAATCTCAGAGCTGCAGTAGTTCTGAGAAATGAGGAAGCTGCTGGTTGTAGATGTTAATATCTAAGATTTTCACCAATTACATGAGGAATAGTTTGAATGAAACAGTCACATCTATTTTTGATTTGAAGAATGATTTTTTTACTTTAATGAGCTATGTTCTGTCCTTATAATAAGAGTTCCCACATAAATCATAGAAAATTCAATCTGATATTTTGTAGCTTTTTTTACTTCTCCTAAAGAAAACTTGTGTGCTTTCCTTTATAAAATTTGGCAAGGGTTAGTGCTTTACTCACACAGGTAGTGTGAATTTTCCTAGAGACCACCTTTTCATCAGCATTCTTCCCCTTCACCTCCAAATCCCTTGGCAGTTCAGGTCTTTTAAAAAATCATAGGCACCCTCAATCTTTGCTGGTCTTGCCTAGTAAGGAAAGGGGAGTTCACTTGGAAGCAGGTCAGACTACAATTAAAAATGTAGAAAAAAGAGAGAAAAAATTACCTTATAAGTGAAACTGGATGAATGAGGTTTTTCCAAGGCTGTTTACTAAAGAATATGAAGAGTCTGAGTCTGCCATGGTAGATGTTGAACTCCACCCAGGCTCTGATCACTAGAATTACACCAGTGTTAGGCCCTGTGTAAAACTGTGATGCCTTGGGCCATTCAAATAAAGTCCTCTAAGGTTTTATCCACCCAACAAAATTAAACAAGAGTAGTTTTATTAAGTCTAGAAAGAGTAGGAATGACATGATGGAAATGACAGTCACCATCAAAGTCCTCTAGGCTGTTAGCTGTATCACCTTAATTCTTAAGGTTAAATTAAAGCTATAGAGGATTCACATCTTCATTAGACATACCCTTAATAACTTGGATTTGTTCCAAGTGATAACTGCAATTCCCTGATGTTAGGAAGCAACATGAAAAGGAAATCCCATGTGTTCCCAGCATATGGTGTCTGTGCTGTTCTGTGAGATTGCAATTTGAGAAGGATGATACACTACTAAAAGAAAATTAGCAGTGTTTTCCTAAAACCTTTAAAAGCTGAGGTGATGTTGCTGTAACACCATCATTTCCTGTTGCTGACACAGCTCATGTAAAAACAGTTTTAATAAAGTCATTACAGGGTCAATGGAAAATCTCAGTACATATCTAGAGTATTTTGAATGATTTATGTAAGTCCATGGATATTCATTATGGTGATATTCCTTCATGGTTCCACTGACAGGCAGAGCAATGTCACCAGTAATGTCCAAAATAAATTATATCATCATAAAGCTGGACCTTAAATGCAACAGAATTAAATTTAAACTGTTAAAGTCTGACAATTAAGGAAAGTTAAGGGACATACTTCAAGTAGTAAATTGCCCTGCTCTGGTAAGTATTGTCATGCAGTAGGCTTTGTAACACAGAAGCAGACATATCATCTGTAATCTGTGCTACAAGTACAAGGGAGAGGATGTAGTGAGAAAGCTTATTCTAAATTCTCTCACCTTGGCTGGTTTATAGGTACTCTGTATCAATACACTCTTCAATGCCATGTGTCTAGGAGCACTTCAGTTTTCTGTATTAGGTGTTTGCTGTTGTCTGTAGCTATCAAAAGATTCTTCAGTGAGGGTTCATGTGTAAGTACTCATGATTATCCCCAGCAATTGTACAACTGGCCCCAGTGAAAATAAGGAGTTCTCCTGATAGGGTTTGCTTTAGTATTGTCATTTCTGTAAGATGATGATAATCAAAGATTGAGATAAGTGTGTCACTGTACTTAGGAAATCCAACTTGTAATAAGAGACTGTCAACAGTTTGGCATAGGGATTATCACAAGTGACTGAAGAAGATCAAAGCCAGACAGGACAAGCAACAAAGAATTAAATTATTTGCCTGAGATTATTTGTTAAAACAGAAACAGAATTGTGAAGAAAATCTACCAGTTTGTTTATGCCAGTAATAAATTTTGCCCTTGTTTCAATGAGGCCAAGGTTCATCCCATATAATGTGGCATTCCTGATTTATCCTCCCTTTCCCACCAGGCCCAGCATACACCTTAATTTTAAAATACCACAGGCCATATTGAATACAGGGTGTTCATTTTGCTGAACATACAAAACCAGACTGGAAACTTGGTTCTCTAAAGAGCTGAAACAGAGGTCAGCCAATTTCCACATCAATGAAGCACTGAGAAATGTAAGCAATATTTGCAGAGATCTGAATCATTCTGGCTATTACATGTTCCAGGTCAAAGTGCCTTTTTCAGAGAAATAGTGGAAGTTAACTTAAAGGGAGTAGTCAGCATTTCTAGTACCAACGTTGGAAACATTTGCCTATTTGTCCACTATTGGTCATGGGCCAGAGCCCTTTCTATCCAGGAAATACTCCAGGGCAGATGAAATTCTGTAAAATTTTCCGTTTCACTTTCCTTAATCTTCTTGGTTTCCTTGTATGGTGATTTCATGCAAATGTTCATTCTCTAAAGCCTGAGTTTTTCCCTGAAAATGCTTGTGTAAGCATTACAGGGCACCTAACTTCAGGATCCAGTCATATCTGTAGTACTTTTCTTCAAAATATAGAAGATACTGATTCAAATCCATGTCACATTTCTTGAAAACATGCACTGTTCCTGGTGAATGGGGCCTGGGGAGAAGAAACTGTGCATAGAAAAGCTGGATAGGAGAGCCTGTTCTTTCATAATCTTCTAAAGCCATCAGAGTCGTGTTTTAGTTCTTTGTGTTAAATTGCTAAAGTTAAATGAGAACAAGCAGGAAGAAGATCAAGGGAAAGATAAGATAATTTTCCAATGTTGGAACCTATAATTATGATGAAATTAAGAATTAATATGCTTAATATCCTGAAGGACACTATCTGAGGAAAAAGGCCAGTATTGTGACACTCCAGCCTCTTATAGAAAATTTGCATATTATTATTTTAGACTAGACTGCTAAAAAAAGAGTGAAAGTTTCAATGTTTTGATTCAGTGACAAATAGTGCATTAATGAAGACAGAGAGACTTTATTTTCACCATTTAAAGCTGTACCTGCATGAAAGCCTTGCTGCACACCCCATATCTATTATCATGGCATGTAACAGTGATTTTGGTTGGTGAAACAGTACAGCTTAACAGTCCCATGGTGAATTGATGAAAAAAGGTATAAAAATAATGAAACCTCGAGTTATGTATAGAGAAAACATTGATCTTTGTTTTAACAACTTTACGTTTGTCCTGTTTCTTCACTGAAGACAAGAGCCATGCAGAAGGGAATGGAAACAAGATAGGTAAAATAGATAGAAGAAAATTTGTAGAGTCTACGTGCATGTCTACAGTTTCCTCAGTAGATTATTTGCTGAATATCAAAGAACATATTTGGTACCTAATTGTATGTAAGAGAGATGTGACATTTTTTTTATAATTAAAAGGCAAATAGTAAGAAAAAAAAAATCTGTGGGTTTTTTTTTTTATTTCCATTATATTCACACTTGAATGAGTGACAGAATACTTTTGTTGACTGTTTTCACTAAAATGATGCAGTTGTGCTCTATTTAAGTAGTTTTATTGTCTCATGTGATTTTACACTCTTAGCCCTTAGTTCTGTTGCTGAGAATTAAGTGTTTAACTCAGGGCAATAGAAAAAATCTAGTTCAAGAAACAAATACACTTTTTTTTTTCTTTGTGCAAAGAGAAAATAATCATTTCCGTAAACTTCATATTTATATACCAGATATGATATTACATTTGCCTTAGAAATATGTATTCATACATATTACCACATGGATGTACTTTATCCATTTTGAAACAATGCATGTGTTTCTGAAGGACATCATGTCTCCATTAATGAATTGAAACTTTCGAGATCTGATGACTGCTGAAAAGCTAATTGCTTCCCTAAAACATTCTAATCAATTAGAGAGGCTGTCACAGAGCAACACAGATTCGTTTGATTCATTGTCAGATTCACAACCTTCTCTGCCAGCTTTTTTTTCATTTTCATTTAGATTATGCAAGTATATAGTAAGAATACAAATCCATGTCCCAGATATTACGGGGGTATCATCATCAACATGGCTAGGCTTCACAAACAAAGATTTGGGAAGGGCTCTACCCACGCTTGCTACAAGCACGCTGGTGGCTAAAAAGGCCAATGCGAGATAGGCAAGTCTGATTGCAAAAGGCACAGTGGAAAGTCTCCATCGGCACTGCTGGCGAGGCACGGTCCTTCCTGCATTGCATTTTTTCCTCCAGACTGATTCTGTGTGTGTTCTCAAAGGAAGCAGCAGTGTTATGGATGGTGTGTCTCCATTTCTCCCCACTGGAGGCCAGAGGGGACCATTGATGGTGGTCAATAAGGCCAAGGCTGAGGGATTGTTTCAGGGAGTCCTTGTATCTCCTTTTCGGGGCTCCTCTCTTGCAGCAGCCGGTGGCGAGTTCCCCACAAAGCACAATCTTAGGGAGGAGGTGATCCTCCATCCTGGAGACGTGCCCTGCCCAGCCCAGCTGCGTTTGCAGCAGCACGGCCTCGATGCTGGTGATCTCTGCCTGCTCAAGGACAGACACATCAGTCACGTAATGGGACCAGTGGATGTTCAGGATTGTACGGAGGCAGCGCTGATGGAAGCGCTCGAGGAGTCGCAGGTGGTGGCAGTAGATGACCCTTGATTCAGACCCACACAGAAGAGTAGACAGTACAATGGCTCTGTAGACACTGACCTTGGTGCTTTTCTTCAGGTGTTTATTGTGCCACTCTTTTACGGAGTTTTCTGAAAGCTCTGGGTGCCTTTGCTAACCTGTTGTCTATCTCTTTGTCAATCCTACCATCTGAGGAAATGATGCTTCCCAGAGAGCTGAACTGCTGGACTGACTTAAGCTCTGATTCACCTCTGGTGATGTGAGGATGATGGAAAACTTCCTGAGGTGCAGGTTGAGGGAGAGCTTCTGTCTTCTTCAAGCTGACTTCCAGCCCAAAGAGCTCAGCAGCCTCTGCAGAGCAGGATGTTAAGGGCTGCAGAGCTGCTTCTGTGTGAGCAATGAGGGTGGCATTGCCAGAAAAAAGCAGCTCATGGACAAGGTGATTTAGGGTCTTAGTGGGGGCCTTCAGTCGCCTCAGGTTGAATGGCCTTCCATCAGTACAACATCAGATTTAGACGCCATCTTCTTCCTCAAGGTCTGCCGTGACCCTTCAGACCATCATGCTGAAGAAGGTTGTGAATAGGATTGCTGCAAGAACACAACCTTGATTCACCCCATTGGTTATTGGAGAGGGCTCAGAAAGTGCATCACCATATCTGACTTGGCTGCCCTGATCCTAGTGTAGCAGGATGACCATTTTGAGGAACTTGGGGGGACATCCTAATCGTTCCAAGATCTGCCACAGGCCTTTTCTGC
>JAWWTY010000001.1:107987904-108007209 GCA_035222235.1 Margarornis squamiger
AAATTGCAACTCTGACTTATAATCTCTCTAGTGCTGGGTCCATTTTCTCCTGCCGGTTTACTTTTAAACCAGCACAAGCATTCTCAGGCTTATCAGAGAGTGAGGTATTTCTGAAATGACCAGAAAGTCAAAAGCCCCCAGAATAAGTGTTTGAATGCTTCCTCTTTGTGGCACAAGCACACATCCCATGGAGTGTTCTCAGTGTGAATTAAAAATAAAACAATATCTGCCTTTGGGTCTCAGGAGTAGGTACTACTATAGATTTTTCTGATGTTTAAAAAGAGAGAAACATGAAATCTAATTCTTTGTTTGGTTTGGGGTTTTTTTGTTGTTTTGGTTTTTGGGGTTTTTTTAAGTAGAACCATTCCCTCTCTCTGTTTCAACTTACTTACTTCACATTTTATAGGAATATGTTGTTTTAGTGGCTTCAAAGTTACTGAGATGGGGAACCACCAAGCATTCTGGGGAGAAAATTTAGGGTGAATGCCTAATTATTTTTTTTTCCTTAAGGATAAAAGCTAAAATGCAAGTGCAGTAAGAGTTGATAAAGGACTATTAAATATTTTACAAATCTCTGTGCCCCCTTGCAACTCTGTATGGATCATAATCAAAATTATTTTACTTTAAAGGATGTTACTGAATAAGTTCATGGAGCTGACTTGTAGTGTCCAAGTCCTACATTGTGCTGCCAAGTAGGTTTGTATCACCCATTCTAGAAGCTCTAAAATAGAAAATGATAGTTATTTCAGCATGCATCCAGTAAAAATAGTCTGTTTTCTGTGCTACATACTACTGATATGAACAGTAGTATTCCTTTTAGGAGGAACCAGTTCTAAGAGCTCTTTGGTTTCAGCTTGGAATACTTCTGAAGGACAGCAGAGATGAATCAGAATTCTGTTTGTTCTCATTAATTTAATTGAAATAAATATTTGTTAAAGTGGTGACTGGCATAGGACTGTGACTTTTAATGGTAAAATAAAATTACTAGTTTGTATTTTTCAGTGTCTGAGTGTTTATTTATTTTAGTTTATTTTAGTGTAATTTAATGTTTGTTTATTTTAATTATTAGCTATTATTTATTTTAGTATATTAGTAATTGCTTATGCTGTTGGATAGGCCATGGATCCATGCAGGTTTTGTCAACAGGATTATGTTGCAGCAATTGATTTTCCTTCAATGAGTAAATAATGAAGCAATTTTACTTTACCCAGGTCTTATGTTTTGCTCTGAGAGGCTGCATGTTCTCATCTTTCAGTAGGTTATATATGCACTTTTAAACTATTTCTGCAAGTAGCATGGTCCTTCAAAAATTACTTATTTTTACTTATGTTAATCTCATATATAATGTCAATAAACATTATTTTTCCAGGGTTGTACTGTTGTCATGGTGCTAGCCTGATAAGTTTGTATTATATGAGGTCCTGCTTGTTGTTAATGACCTTAAAAATAGGCCTTTCTCTGCTGTGGTAGGGTATAAAAGTAGACTGCCTTCCATTTTAAGGATAGGTAATACTTATTATTATTTGAAAGAAATAGCACCACAATTTTTTTCTTTTGTATGTAACCCCATTTCATTCTAAATCAATTTCATTTGAAAACTCTTTATAATCAACAAGATGGCATAGCATCATTGATTTCAGTGGAAGTACATCAGTTTACAAATAAATTAAGATCTTTTCTTTAACTGCTATATCACAACACTGAAGTGTTTATATTCTCAATAAAGTATGTATTTAGTTGTTAGGGTGTGCTGGTTTAAAGGTGAACCAGCAGGGAAATGAACCCAGCTCAAGAGAGATTACAAGTCAGAGTTACAATTTACTACAAAGATTACAATAAATACAATGAAACAGAGAAAAAATGGGTTTTTACCCACAAAAACCAGAGGTATAACCCAGCACCCTGAGGAATCAACAGAATGATATTCTTTAGCCCCTGTGCTGAGCACCACATGGTCCTCCTGAGTGCAAAGTAAAAGGAAAGAAAAACCTGTTTGGTGAGGATGATGGTCACAGTCCTGTTGAGGTCCTGGTCCTCCTCTGGATCTGACAAGTGGCACCAGAAGACCCAAAACCTGAAGATTATCTCTGCTCAGGTTCAGGTGGGAATGCCCAGGACCTCCCCTAGGGCGAGTCATTTCACAAGGGGTGATTTAACTCATGAGGTGTTTTTGGAATCTTTGATGGTTATTGAAGCTGCCTGTTATGCCAGTCCCTACTGGCCCATTAACAGACATGACCCCTCAGACTGGGTGTGAAGGTGCTGATGCCTCCCTGGAGGGGAGTTATCACTCCTGAGTCATTGGTGTGAAGATACAAACATTCCTGTGCCTCTCAGGGTTCTTTAACACCCAGCTTGTAGCCTGAGGGGTCAGGTGTGCCCTGGGCAGCTGCTGCAAATGATCCATTATTGACAGAAATTACATAGAGGGTGTAGAATACATAGATTTGGTTACACCCACACTGTGATAAACTGGTCCTGGCTGCTGTAACTAGGACACAGGGTCAGATGTAGTCAGGGTAGGGGGAAGTAATATATAAATAAAAATCTAGTGATATCTGAAGAGGTTTTTTGTTGTGTATTTTTTGTTTCATTGGGGTTTTTTTAAGAAACAAAACAAAAAAAATCATAGAAAGATTGCAAATATCCTGTTTGGTCTTGTAAAAATGAATGATGAACACTGTTTCAGTAATCACTGTGAAACAGTGTCTGAGTTTTAGCTAAAAAAGTCTTTTCTGAAGTTTCTTGTTGTAAATTCCTCTGAGAGGGCAACTGAGCCTCTGCTGGACAATTTCTTATGCATAGAATGGAAAAAAAGGTGATAACATGTATCATACTATTTAAAATAAAGGGTTTGGGTGGTTGTCCTTCAATATGCTGAGGAGGATGACTGACAGAGATATGTAGTTATCAAAAGGTTCCAGGAGTGATTCTACAGCTAAGGTTGCATTTCAGAATAGAGTTTTTGTGAAACGTAAATCTAATTCTTGAAAAACCTTTATTGTGAATTTTCACACAGAAATATGGCATTGGATAAAAACAGAACAGTATTTTACATATTTCACAGGGACTTTTTATAGTAGTTGAGCTCTGGTTGGTCCATATAGCTCCAGATCACCATTACTCTTTTTTTCCAAGCTGCTCGCAACAGCTTCTTTATCCATCCTCATCAGTAGGTCTGAAGTATTTAACAAGGATCAAAAATTCCTAAACATTTATATCTGAAGAACTGTATGTTGAAACTTTCAGAATTACTGAGGCAGAACCTACCTGCAAAGAGTAGTAGTGCCAAAGATCATAACAGCATGTTTTCTCCATGCACACTGAAACAGTGTTAATAAGTCCATTGTTTCTTTGTGATTTCTTCTCCCATTAGGTCTTCCCTCACATCAACATGCTTCTGTGCCAGATTCCTCAGCAGCTAATAAGAATATCTTTCTCAGGATTTAATGAAGAGAAGGTTGAGTAAGGAGAGATAAAACTATGTGTAATTACTATTTTCTAAGTAAATCACGTGTTTTGGTGAGGAGAAAGGATATGTTTTAACCAAAGGTGATTTAACTTCATTGCTTTGCTTTCGCAAGACTGAATAAAGTCTATCAATTTCAAAACTATTTTTATAGACAGTCATAGCCATTGGAGTGAAGGGAGTGAACAGCTGCCAATAAGTTCCCATTAATCTGCAAGTAAATAAAATTCTTTATATAAAAATTTCTATGATTTTCAATGCTAGCCTTGCCATCAGGAAAAGACACCGACCTACCGCTTTTATCAAACTGGAAGCAGAAGTTGAGGTTCAGCAGTTCTGTATTTTGCAAAAATTCCCTCAAAGCAGGAAAGATCAAAATCAGCATTGTTTGGCTTGTCCTCCTGCAGCTGAGATGCTGGGAGCAACAAGAAAGATTTTATTAGAAATTTTAAAGGTGAGTGAAACCACAGTTTGAGGAGGGAGTAGGGCAGCTGCAGGAAGGACTGGCATCCTATGGAGGGATATTATTGACAGTCCTCTGTTCTGAAAGGTAGGAAGAGAAAACTGAGGCTAGACCAAAAAATATATGGATTTTCAGGGGGTGAAGAGGTTAGAGAAGTTGCAGTACCTGAGACAGACAAACTATCAGTTGCAAAAATAAGTTTATACTTGCTACCTACACCTCTTCTCCATTATTTGTTCTCTTATGAATTAAAGATTATATTCTAAGTGGAGCTGACAGCTTTTGTGAGATATATTACCGAAGTACATAGACTGGGAAAATGAAACATTCATTTGCCCTTATTAATCATATGGTAAACGAATGGAAACTCACTAAATGAATCTGTTTCCTGTCAAACTTACTATGGAAAATCCCTAGGTGACGTGAACTAAATAAATATGTTTGCCTAAGTCAAACCAAGGTTTTCTGTGACTTCCATGTCATGTTTATTCAGCAAACAGGCCCAGCATCTCTCTGCGTTATCAGTGGCTGAGGTGCATCCAGTCTGTGAAGCTCACGTTTTAATCTTTCATCAGTATGCAGTGTTCCAGGTTTCCTGTGACTTTGGACAGATTTTTATGCCTGCTTTTAGGTTTAGCTCTCCAACCCTTGCCCTGTTGTAAGCCTAGTTAAATAGGTACAACAGGTTCCTGAAAAAAAGGCCAAAATTGCTTAACAAAACTTAATGCCAAAGTGTAAAGGCTGAGAGCAAAGCTGCCATCATCAATGAGCAGGTCACAGCTGGAACTGAACACTCAGGGAACTGAGGCCAAGGAGGTTTAAACTTTTTACAGGTGTCTGAATGGTGGGTAGTACTGCAAAGGAGAGAAACTTGTGGAACAGAACCAGGCATCAGAATACTTCCTGGTTTAATGGCCTACATGTAATCTGAGATCCAGCAGTAGCGAAGAGAAAACCAGAAGGCACATTATTAAAGTCCCAGATGTCCAACACAGATGAAAACCGCATGATCCTTTTTGAAATATCCACTGAGTTTTGTTCATTTGTAAGCTCAGTATGAGCTCTGAAGCTTTTTGTGGACTCCAGCTCAGAGGCTTTCAATTCCTTTGTTTGTGTGATGGTTTATTTTGATATTGGTGGCTGGGAAGTGTCAGAGCACCAAGCCTGACAGAGTTCAAGAAGCATTTGTACAGTGTTCTCAGGTACATGGTGTGACTCCTGGGGGTGGTCCTGTGCAGGGCCAGGACTTGGACTCAGTGATCTTTGTGGGTCTCTTCCAAATCAGGATATTTTATGACTCTATAATTATAAGAGGTACAGAGAGAAGGTAATACAAAAGATAAAGTCTAAAGTAATAAAAAAATTGTTGAAGCCTGTTTTCAATTAACTTGTTAAAAAACCTAAGCAAAACTGTGAAAAGATACTGGAGGTATTTGATTAAAAACTGTAAAGATCCTGGACTGGAAAATTATAGAGTTCCTTTTTTATGTATACAATTTATCTTTCTTTCCCAGCCAAGTACAAGTATTCCCTGTGATTAAAGCAAACTTTCCAGTGAGATTTTCTGTCTCCCCTGAACCCTGCTGAATTATTTAACTATGGCATCCAAGCTGGGTCAAACTCTTCCCACAGTTGTAGGATGTTCTGGAGCTTTACAAAAATACTGCATATCCATGCCAAAAAAAAGGGATAAATGATGTTGTTGGAGTCTTTTTCTGATTTTAGATCACAAATACAGTTTTGAAGGTCTTCATTATCTTTTTTGCTAGTACAGTGGTCGAATGAATTATGGCTGAAAGTGCTATCTATAAAGAACTTCTGCTCTCAAAACAAAGATGACACAATAGAAGAAGGTCCAATTTATTCTCAGAGGGTTGTAAGAATTCCATTTTGTAAAGATATGACAGATTGCAGTTTCCTATCATATTACTGTTCATCTTCTGTGTCAATGTAACCACATGATGCCCTTTCTTTATTCAGGACAAAACTTTGATACTTAAACTGATCAGTACAACAGGGATGAGCTTACACCTCATGTGATCGTGAGGTGAAATTCATCTGAAATGAAAGGCAGACTTAACCAAAGTAATTTAGGCTTCCTCCAGAGAGTCAGTGAGAATCAGTGAAGAGACAGAGGCACCCCTGCCTCATCAATCGTCTCATCCTAGACTGCACTCCTAGGATAAGCATGATGAACTCAATCTGGAAAATTTCATGGTGGGCTGCTGTAAGTCATTCATGTGCCTGAGCCCTGAAATGATTCTTCAGACTGCTCTGCAGCCTGCACGATGGATAAACTCTACTGGGAAAACACAGCTGTCACACAACTGCTCTGATGCTCTGTTCTCCAGCTGTCTCTTCAACATCGTACTGAAGTGGACAGAGGTGGTTTAATGGGTTATTTCTGTCATAGGAAGATACTTCCTTGTGTCTTCTACCCTGTTATGTGACCAAAATTCCTACATTTCTAGCATAAAGCAGATGCAGCTACTCATTTGAAAGGGGGTATTCATTTGCCCAGTGAACATGTACTGTCTCATCATGTATTGAAATTCAGTCTCTGCATTCATCCATTACCTTTTGTCCAATTACAATAAGGAAAACCATGTTTTGCCTGTTCGCCTTATGCCCAAAGCATTTAATCTTTGCTTGTGGCTGTGCTTCTTTCCTAATATACTAGCAGGACCATTCTGGAAAAGCCACAGGAGAAGTTCTGATATTTATCAACTTCCCTTTTAAAGAGAAGATTCACACAGTGAGAAGAGGTGACATATTAGAAAAACTAAGCAGAGGAAAAAACCCTTCACTTTATAGCACATGACTACAATGAGAGATTTAAAGCTTGATGAAGAACCAGATGCTGCAATCAGTAGGGGGTGTTTTACATTGTGCGGCAGGTCAAACTACATGATCGTTGCCTTCCCCTCAGGTCTCAAAATCTGTATGTCTTTATTCTGCTCATTCTTCTCTATTGGAAGTGGTTTGCTATAGAAGAGAGTCAGCTGCCAGACTAATTGACATTTAAGTTAATCAAGGAATTTGAGCTGTTACTGGAAAAGTAACAGCCCATATTAGATAAGTGATTGTGGCAGCTTGGAGGAATTTACTCTCAGAAAGAAAGAAAAGAAATGTGTGAAAAACACCAGGAATATGCAAAGGAGAGGGAACTGGAAGAGAGCAGATATTTACTTAGCTGTGATACAGAACTTTCTGTGTCAATCATACAATCATGGCTGCACAAGTCTAAAGGAAGTGAATGTTGTGAGTGCTGGATTATAATGTGGTTTGTAATTGATATTTATTATTTCTAAAATTATTATAGTTCTGGTCTCTATGGAAGGAAGATAGACTTTTTAAAACCTGGAATTGTTAGAGATTTTTTGCATCATATATTCTTTTTTCCATTTCTGAACATCCAGAAAGCAACTCGTAAGAAAAGCAATTAATCTAATCTCTGAATTTAGCCCTGGTTCCCTGTGAAGAAAGTTGGAAATATCTGACTCTAGTGTGTGTTTAATTTCTTTCTGCCACTCTGATAGCAAGAACTAACTTAGCCTTGAGAAGCAGGTCTACACATCCCTAAGTCAGTAATTGGCTAGTGGTAGTCTAAATACTGACACCTGAGGTGCACATGGGTGCCAAGAGCTGGTCTTGTATTGTCCATTTGAAAAGGAAACAAGTACCCACACTTCTGGAAGGACAGGGCAACCATCTGATCATGAGCCAGCATCCCACCTTGTGAGGTTATCTTTCACACTCAGACCTTTTATGCTCTTGCTCATGTGTCCCTGAAGTATGTTCTCCCTATTTGTCTTTCCTCCATTTATTTTTCATCCTAATAAACTTGTAGAAAATGTGATTCTACTGTGCACTGAACCAACAAAAGTAAAAGACCTATCCAGCTTGTTATCATTTTTTCATAGCTGGGATCTCAGAGCAGCACAGGATTTAAGAATATACTGGCAAGATGGACCTCGGCTTCTACCTTCTTTTTCTAACTAAAGAACTGAAATATTGATGAGAAGTATGAGCCATTTAAGGTTAAAATATGTACTATAAATCAGACACCAACAGATGACCCCAAACTGGATATACAGCTGAATTAATTTTGGTTTCATGTGACGTCAGTATGGCCCATTGGATGAATTACAGCCTTGCATTCACTCTGGGAACATCTATTATCTATTTTGTTTTACCTGATTTTCAGTTCCAGGCAGGCAAATTGACCATGTATACTTCCTTGTGTCAGTAGCTAATTTTAGATAGCTAGTCTAATTGAAGATGTTATGCTCCTTTAGCTTGTCAAATAGAAATTCACATTTTTTGATTAGTGTGATTCATTTATATTAGATTTGACTTGACAGGATGACAATGTGTAATACAGAATACAAGGATGACAGGGTTCTCCATCTCATCTGTCACATTTCATTATGAATGGCCTAGTCAAGGCTGTGGCCTCTTACTTGCGATATGGTAAAATTTGAGCAGTATCGCAGTCATATATGGTTGACACAATCTGTTCTCACAGGTGATGATATGCTTCCAGAAGGCTGACAAGCTAAGCAGCTTTCTTACATTTGTAACCCTTATACGTACCTGGCTTTGTGACATTCAGGTGTGATGGAAAAATTACTGTAAAAAGCTCAAAGAAAAAGAGAAAATCCTTGAAAGAAAGCTAAAAAAACTTTAAATGGTACAAAATAACAAGGAAAGTTAAAAGTACCTAACATGTCAGTTGATGGAAGACAGAATGGTCTAGATGGGGAACTTGGAAGAGTATCCAGAAGTCGAAAAACATGTCAAGAAACAAAAACATGGCAGCAAATAAAAGAGTACCAGCAGCTTCAGCACAGAAAAACAAGAGGAAAGAGCAGCAGATAATAGAAAATGGTCCACAACTGTGTGCATGGAGAAGTACCATAATATATAAGCTCATCCACAGCAAAGGGCTGTGTGTCCAGAGCCTCTCAGACTCAGGGAGACAAGAAGCAAAGGTCAGAATCTCTCCAGATGATATAAAATATGTGAATTGTGTATAGAATTGTGTATAGAATTGTGTATTGTGTTGCTTGCACAGTTCAAATGCCTTGCCTACATACTACAAATGTGGAATAATCAATTTCCTTTGCCACAGTAGTGTTCTTTCTAACTTTGTAGCCACTATCTCTGCCTTCTTGGTAAGCATGGGAAAGGTAGGACTTCACCTGCATGAACAGATTAATCTGCATACTCAGTCCAGCATGTCCTGGCCCATTGGAGCTACAGCACTTCCACATACCTCTGTCACTGACACACAGCACCATTCATTTTGGATGAAGCCTTGAGATATGTCTAGTCCAATCTCCAAATTAAGTTCAACATTGAGTTTGGGGTTTTGGGAGCTTTGTTCAGTTGGGTCCTTAAAAGAGCTGTGTCTCAGCCTCTGAAATGTCCAGGTTAAAGCTCTTATCTCCACTCTGTTGTAAGAATTAACTTCAAGCCCCTTCGTTATCCCCTGCAGAACGGGATATGCTTCCTGGCCCCATGCTTACTCAACCTTCCTATACTAGGAATTGTTATTCTCATTTCCTGCTCTGCTGTCCATTCCCTCATTTATAAGTACTTTCGTTCCCTACATTTTTGCTCTGTGTCTGATAAGGATGTGATGGCCAGGGGAGCAGTGTCTGTTGTCTCAGAGAGGTGACCTTGCTGGTATAGCTGCTACTGCAGTCTCCAGCCTGACTCATGAAGATCTCATCTGACCAACAGTGACAGACCAACTGCTTCATGTGTCCCACCAAGAAGAGATTTTTAAGTTTCCAGTGCAGCAATTTAATAAATGTTCTTATTGTCCAACACAGGCTTTAATTGTTTTTAAAAACAGGCAAAAACACATTTGTCTGGTAGAGTTGATTCACAGAACCTGCTCTGGAAACACTTTTCACTAAAATGTCTTATGATTGAGCATCTGGAGCAATGCCTCTCTCAGCATGGTATCCCCAGGAGGTTTTGCACAAACTCAATTTGCTGCTGATGGCAACAGGGGTTGCAGAGTGGCAGCTCCAGGGACTTAGTGACCATCTTATTAAAACTCCAAAGACAGATTAAATTTCTGGTCAGTACACAAGTTTTGCACTGACTGAGATTTAGGTGATGATGTTGTCTCGAGAGAGGAGACTTTACTGCTTTTTATGGAGTTGTTTCACTTTGACATGAAACAGCAGATAGAAAAAAGGATGCAGCTGTCTTTTCTTTCTTGTTTGTTTCTAAGACCCTCAATATGGAACTCTCAATAAGGAATCTTAACAGAATGTTGTTTTTTTTTCTTTTAATCAAACTTTTAACACATTTTAGAAGGTAAAATAAGAAAGTGCTGCCCCCAATCCCTCTTCTCCAAGGTGAAAGGTGAGTGAGAATGCTGAACAGAGCTTTTAAATATTTCAAAATGTTTGATGGGATGAATGTAACTTTTAAATAGAAGTTTTAGATATTTCAATATCTTTAAATGTTCAAAACCACTCATGGGCATTCAATCTTTTGCAGTGATCTGCAGAAATTTCTGTGTATTTGTGGACAAATAGGAATTATTAGAGTAATTATATAGTTATATATGCCTATAGCTAGGTTATGTTTGTCTGATAAAAGAACATTGTACCAAACTGTGCCAAACTTCAAGTTTCAGCCGAGTTCTGAGTGGCTTACAGAACAGGAAAAAAATACAGATTTTTTAGCAAAATGAACATTACAAATTTACTGGTATAGTAACAGAGAGAGAGAATAGTGAAAGTGGGAACAACATTGAAATGAAGCTCAGACAAGGTGAAGGCTATATTCTAAAAGTAGTAGCATTGTTACAGCCTTGATGGATAAAAGCAAGGAATTGTATAAGTGCTAAAGGAAATTTTTTTACTAAAACCAACTGGGATGTCAGAGGAAATAAATAAGCATTTAGGTACACTTTCCTGTCAACGAGTATATCATCAATTTAAAAGATGTCCTTCAAAAGTAAGATACTAGATAGAAATTCTTTGTCTTTATGCATTCCCTTGTACTTCCATGTTTGCAATTTTGCAGTGGCAATGTTGTGGTAGCTATAATGATCTAAGAAAATTTTTTGCACCTCCATTACATTTGAGAATTTTATTTTTGAAAATCCATGCACTTTGCCCAGCTATTCTAGCAAAATATATACCCCTGCCCTGTAAACCTTGCAATTTCTCTATTATAAGAATACAGAGAAACAAGTTGTACATAAAAAGTTAAGATTCAAGCTACCAGTTGTATTCAAAGAAATCCAGAAAAAGCAAGCTACACAGTTTTATATGGTGGAATGGACAGAATCCTGGTGTTTTGCAGTCAGGGAAATATAAATTATAATTAAAAAAATTATGAAGGACACTTGAAACAAGTACTTGAAAATGAGGGACAGTTATACCACATGTTCCACGTAACTGGGAGACTGCAGGATATGTAAGAGGACGGTGAGGCTCTCTTTTAAAAAGAAATTAAAACTTTTTCTGTCTTATAATTTTTTACAAATAACAAGATTTATTTTCCCCTCTTCTCATGCTTCATTTTTAAAAATAATTTAAAAGAAAAGAGGCAAAATATATAGAAATGTTTAAAAATAAATACTCTATATTTTTGTGAATATAATTTGTCAAAGACAAATTTTACACATTTTACACAGATATTTCAGTCAGCCTGTGCTGATATTTGTGAATGGTAATAAAGATCTACAGTTGGCTTAAATGAAATTGGCAGTGAAGTTGAGCTGTGCTTCAGTTTGTTCATAAATACAGCAAAATGTTACCCCCGTCTTTGTGAGTAATATATGTGACAGTACACATAAAACTATATGAATGCAAGAATAATCCAGGATGTTTGAAAAATTCAGAGTTGTGTTTTGGTGGGCCAAGTATAAGTGGAATCCACTGTTCAGGAATCCAAAGAAGGATCATAGTACATTTGACATTGTGTTTCACTGTTGCCAAACAATAGATGATCCTCTTTCATAAATCCTTGTTAAAGGAGACTTTTCCCAAAGAGCTGTGATTCACTCTGATCTTAAGAGCACTTCTGTTACCAGCTCTCAGCTTGCCTAGTCAGCTTGCCTTGTAACCTGAGTGGCAAAGCCAGTCCAATTTTATTCCTCCATAAAGATATAGCCCAGGCAGAATTATCCCAATTTCCTCATTGATGTTACTCTTTCATTAATTCCTGGTACTTGTTTCTTATTTGACCATTAACTGCAGTCTGGTTTCACACTATATATTGTAGCTTTAGGACAGATTGTATTTATTTCAGAATTCCTGAGACAACCATGTGTACAATGACCATATTCTTTCCATAGATAGTAGTCAATACAGATTTGGAGGTGAAGATAATGGAACCGGAAAGAGTTTATGGTAATAATAGATCTCTTTCTCTTCATTACATGAGGCATTCTAATTCATGTAATGTTCCTTCTCCAGTGGAGGACTGCAGCAGATTGCCCATTCTTGAGCTCAGTATTAATTATGCTTACTAGGGCTTCTGCAGTTGAAGGTCCCATGATAAACTCCTATTTTATTTTTAGGGGTTTATAATTCATGTTTAAAAGCCCACTTTGGACTGAAATATGTCACCACCATCTAACACTGACTTATCTGACCCAGCAGTAATATATGATAGATATGGAAGGAAGAAGCTGCACTTTGAATAATTCAAGGTGATTACCTCATGTGAAAAATCATTCTTTTCATGTGCATGTAATCAGAGTTGCCATATAAGTACGCACTGAGCATTGACAGGCTATATGTCATCATAGCACTATGTCAATAAACACAGGTCAGTCCTCTAACCCACTTTTTCTTCCTGGTACAATTTGAATTAGAAGAACTGAATTAGGTATTTTTTAAAAGTCTATAGAAAATGTGGAAAAAGAAAAATTTATCAGTCTCTTGACATTCTCAGTGCTAGGACACATGGAAGCGTGGGTTTTAATAGGATTCCTTAATTTGTATGTCACCGAAGGAGAAATTGTCTCCATTGATTCTTGTATTAGCAGCTTTTTGTGAATTATGTGGTTATTCAATCTGCGAGCAGAGTTACAGCTTTAGAGGACGGGTGTGTGCATCACAAGATCCCTGACACCAATGAATCTTTAGCAGTACAAAATCATCAGACTTAGTTAAGTAATCTTTTTCCAAACTATAGACTCAATTCAAAATTGAGTATTGAATTATTTTTGACAAAGAATACAAGTAAATTATGAATCAATGGAGCATGCAGTTGTCAAAGTACAGTCATCAGAGCAATGATTAAGTTAGCCTTTGCATAAAGGAAATTAAGCTACTACTTAATACATCTCCATCCCAAGGAATAATAATAATGCCCTTCCCCAAGGCCCAGTAGTGATGGGGAGCACATCAGGTGCTCAGTGAGAGTCGGGAGCAATTAACCCAGCATAAGATCCGCCTTATAACAGACTTGCTTCATTTTGTTTGTGTATTCCTCAGTGCAATTATCTGCCAACCTTCACAAAACAAATTGTACACCAGGAAAAGCCCTCCAAAAATGGAAGTAAAAATGTAGTTATAACAATGCATATAACTACTCTACAGAGATATTTTCTCCTTTTGAAACTATTGCAACATATTTTTTGGTTCTCCATTTCCTTTGCACTTCACTGAAAATGAGGTAATTTTTCAGTATAATTTAAATTCTGTACTAAAGTAGTTGCAAACGCTGCTTCAATATCCTTCTCTTTCCCACCTTTTCCTATTATAGTCTTCATTTACATTTTTTTCTGATATTAGTGGACTGAAATATTTCAGGGAAGTATGGAGGGTTATATATATTTGCTGGCCATTTAATATTGATCCCCCTTTGAAAATGTACCATGTACTTTTCTCATTCCAGAGCGCTGCTGTTAACACCTTCTCTTAAACTGTACATATTGCATATTCTTTCTGTGTAATTTGTTTTGTAGACATTCACTGCTCTGATTTACTAGACCATCGATAATTATGGACTTTCTTAATATTTTAGTATAGTCTTACCGGGTAGCTCTTTAACTGAGATATACCTTCACTATATATACTTCACTTCCTAAGTTTTCTGTAGCATAACTATTGGAACTAGAAAACTAACATTATATATTACCTGTATATAGACAAAAAATATCTTGAAAGGTGATCTTCAGGATTCTGCAGTCTGCTGGAGTCATATGCTTATTATTCCATGTCTTATGCTTGAGCCAGTATGACCCTCATAAACTTTTATTTAGAATTTAATTTGAAATTGTTCAAGAGTGTTGAAGAACATTCAAAGGAAGTAAGTTTTAATCTGTGTGGAACTGAGGAGGAAAGATCGGTTTTTATTATGAGATAATTATGTATTGCCAGTAAAATATGTTTAATTTTCCATAAATCTTTTCATTCAATAAATAATTCCTAACTGGTGTTCAAAATGTAAGTTTAAGAGTATACAGACTAATACACTCTAATTATGTCTTCCTGAAATTATTTCATTGCTTCCCTTTGTAAAGTTCAGATTTAAATCTTTCCCTGTTTTTTTCAATTTTAAGGACATTTTTTCCCTTCCTGTTCTCATGGAAATGGGCACAGAAAAATGAGTAAATTAGGATACTTTGCAAAACCTGCACCTGAAGTGCACAGGTGAGATGAGCCATACCAAAACACGTGTTGCTTGGTTTTGTGATACATACTGGTGTTTTCACAATGGTTGATTCCCAAAATGAAAAAAAACCTACACAATTCAGACATATACATTCACTTCTATCTCATGTCTAGAGATTCTCAGTATTTCATCGTGACTTGCATTTATAAATCTGATTAGTCATTTCATTCTTCTTAGGAACTTCATTTACTGAACAGTCTAAAAGTGTACTTGAGTCCTTCAGTTTTGTCCTTCATCATATGCAATGAGGAAAATATGAGTTGTAATAAAAAGCAGCAACTTCACTTCTCCTATCATTTTTAAAGCCCACTTTACAAAACAAACAGAAATACCTTGATTTTGCCCTTCTGTTGTTGGATGATGTATAGAACACAGTTTCAAAAGCTGACAAGATGTGCTTAATAGTCTGAATTGGTGCATTTTCCTCATTACTAAAAATAGTAGAAATTCCTCAGTAATAAAAATAGTAGACATAATTACCATCATATTTGAAAATATCAGTGCAAATTATAATCAAAACATATTTAAAAATACTTAAAATTATTCCAGGATCCTGAGTAAACTTAAGAATCACAGATTAATTAACATTTTATGTCATCTCACCACCCTAAATCTGAAAGCTGTGTCTCATTTACTTAATCTTGAAATTGTGAATTTATATTTGTGCAAAAAGACATCATAAACACTGAACAGCACTGAAAAATTATCTTCAAGTGAGTCCATCATCTCTTTTTGAGACAGCACTTCAAACTCATGTATCTTTTGAAGCTGATTTGTGCTTTTTAAAGACAAAGTGTATGAAAAGTCACTCTGCTTTATTATTGCTACTATATAGTCCTCTGATCCTTTCACTTTGCCTGTTAGATGAATACTATGTAAAAAAGCAGCAACAACAAGGAAACCCCCCACAGCTCTCATAAGACAGTTCTTGTTTCCTCAGCAATTCTATACACAGAATGAAGAATTACTATTTGAGTGCAATGGATATTCGGTCTTAATGAAGCTGATAAGGGGAGAGCATTCAAAGACAGGGAAGTTCAGTCAATTAAGAACCTTATTTTAGCAGTGCCCTGGCTGTGTCTCTTGCATGTTTTGCTTTTAGAGAAATTGTCTATGTCTAATGTTGTTCGATGTCATTTTATCAAAGCTCTTATTTGAGGAACCTGTTGAGAAAATTAGAAGTGATGAAGTAGCCCAAGGAGGTAATGTCAGAGCGCACAGGAGATTCTGATGTGAAGCCCTGGCTTCCTAATTGTTATTATGCTTACAAGGACACTGCTAAAAGAAAAATGAATGCCTTGTTCACACCTGCTGTAAAAGGTGCTGCAACTATGAGCTTTCTTAAATCATTCTTCCTGCAACAAACTACCAAATGAAACTCAGGCCATTTAATTTCCAAATATCAGTAATTAAAATGAGTCACATCATCAGAGTTTGGCAGGGCTACAGCATTCTTTTATTTTTTCATTTTCACATAAATTTTGGTGAAGGTCAGATTTGTTGGGGGAGGAGAAGAACCTGCCTGCTTTTGTGCTCACAGGAGGTTAAAATATGACTTGTTCACAGTGTCCCTCATAGTTCAGGACTTAATGGTCCTTGACGGGGATAACCTAGAAGTTAATTTTACTTTGTGTCCCAAAAGCAGTCAGTGTCACTGTAATCCTTCTTGCAGGCTGAAGGGTATCTTCACCACCTGATCAGACTTTCAATAGCAATTGATGAGCAATATCATCAACTAAGAAACATTTTCCTAGTGTCTTCTGGTTAAAAGACAAAAAGAAAAAGAAAGAATTGTGCTAGCTCACCTTTTCATAAATGTAAGCCTTTCCAGTATTCCTTACTTTAAATGTCAGATTTTGCTGTTTGTAAAAGTCAAAGACAAGAACTGCAAAACAAGAAACTGCTTTCTCCTTGTTTTCCTGTGTATTGCTTCAGTCCTGCTAAGGCAAAGGATGAGTACATGAGTACCCTCTTTCCAGTTTTCTTATCCAGAGAAAAGGAATACTCAAAGCCAAAGACCAGCACTTATCAGGAAGACCTGTGCTCTAATCTCTGGGCAGCAGAGCATCCCATGTACAAAGAAATCTCAAAAACTTTTATTTCTCAACTCTGATATTCTCTAGTGAAGTCAGTTTGGCTAGCACATCTTTGAAACACATATGCATGTGATTATTTTTTTGTTTAATCTTACCCAGATTTGGGAATGCTATACATGGTAGGCAGAGCTCTGACAGCACAGCTGCCTCCCAGTCCCATTTAAAGTCACTCTTCTAAGACTGAAAACAATAAATCTTCTAAAGTAAACTGTTGTAAAAGTATTTTAATATAGGCATAACATTATGCTTTTGCTTTTCCCTGATTTTTATACTAAAACTGAAAAATCCAATGTTTACTCTTTGAGGGGGTGGGGGGAAAGATCCATCATGAAACAATTGATATTTATTGAAAAACAGTTTATGAGAGAAAATATAAGGCTGTCTTAGGCAGGTGATTTTGACCAGTTTTCCCATAGTGACACAAGAGTCTCTCAGATATTGTTCTCAAAACCATGTTCGTTCTGAAGAGCCTTGACCTTGTTCTGAGGCAGGAGGCTCACAGTCCTAGCCCACTTGGCAGGCCAGATGCAGCCTTGCTGGAGTTTCCATCAGATGATCCATCCACATAGTTGCTCTGTCACTGACATTCTGAGTGACATCACCACTTCACTGCTCTTCCCTGCTCTAGTCTCTGGGTCTTTAAGTAATTCAAAAACATCCAACTTGTCCAAAGAAGTGTTGCCCCAATGAGCAATACCACTGAGTCTCTGAAAAGAGACAGTCTGTTAGAGTAACTTTTAAAACATTTTTATTTTTGAAGCAGAATTTCTGGAATAGAAATAATTAAATAACTATAACTCGGAATTATGATGAATTCGTGCATTTCAAAGAAAGCACATAACAGCATTTTGAGATATAAGCTCTTACTAATAGATTTGATTTGTCTGGTTCATTTGGTACTGGCTTCAGGCAAATGGTTTTCCTGTTGACAGGATAGCTGTGGGACTGCATGTCTCTTGGGCTCCATATAGCTGTGTGTGGAGGATGCTAACAATCTTATGCTATAATCAGTAGGAATCATTTTCCTCAGTGGGAATCAACTGCAGAGACACTGGCTTTAAGAGAGCTCTGACACTGCAGCAGCAGGGCAGTTGTTTCTACAAAACTGCATTAAATGAAGACAAGTTATGGAAACAGGTGCAAAAAAAGCCATTGCTGTGTGATGGCTCCACTGAGTTCTGTGGAGATCAGGCAGAATTACTTATATTGTTTGAGTTATAGGAAAGAAACCTTACATTCAAATTTCTCTAATTGTGAAAATATTGCTTCGATTGCAACTGTAATTCTAATCTTATTTTTCAAACAAAATGCCTTTGATTTATTTTTTTTTTCTGTTAACATGATAATTATATTTATTCCTATGAATATTACTTTCTGTTGGGATGATTTACACAGTACTCTGATGGATACAGTCATTCTAATGGCTCTTCAAGGGCATGTTGCTCCACAAGCATCTCTGTGAGCAAGGCAAGATATTTACCAGAACTGTTAAAAAAAAAAAAAATTACAATGAAAATTGTTTCAATTCAGCTGCTAGAGAAATCAAACCTGACTTCTTTTTCCTAGCAGGACCATTCTTACCTACTTAAACAAGCTGGTGAGACTGTCTGGAAATTCAGCAGAGCACCTGCAGACAGCAGATCATCTGCACAAAGGGTAAATTTTTGCTGTGGCTGCCAGCTCTACCCTACTCATTTGTAGGGCCTGACAGACCAAACCTAAACCTCTCTTGGCATTTGAGGAGGGGCCCTTCTGGCAAATTTTGTACTATAGGAATTGAATGGACATGAGAATCATGTGTTTTTAAAAGCCATTTAATGTGAAATAAAAATCAATTATAAATACGTATAAAAATGGGTGGAATACTTTTATACACACCTTATACTACAAGTCCTTATCATAGCTGATGCCATTAGAATAAGAGTTGTATTCTTATATATAATTAATAGTAAATATTGAAAATATGATTCAGCTTGTTTCCTTTTACAGCAGAAACTTTAGGTTAACGTAACAAGGTCTTCTAACTATGATAAAACCTTTTGGCCTTGGAAGATAAGTAAATATGTTTCTCCATCCATGTTACCTTAGGAACTGATAACATCACCTTATGAGTATTAGTGACTGTTTCAAGGGAAAATAGGCAACCTTTTATATTCCAGTTAAAAGAAAATGACATCATCTTTCTTCTGATCAGCTTGTATTGTGGGGATCAGTCTCTCAATAAGCATCAAGTTACTTGTCAATCAGCACATTCAGTTAAAACCAGTTTTGTACAACAAAGAGTAAACAAACAAAATAATTTATTTTTATACAAAGCAAATAGTACTTGAATAGTCAGCCATTAGAAACATTCTCTTCACTGACACTGTTCACAAGAATATTCAGTTTCACAGGCCCTGTCTTTGCGCTATTTTTTCCTGATGTCATCTCTTGTAGAGGTTTAACACAAAGAAGCTTTTAGCAGTACCAGAAATGATGAAGCATATTCCCTAAGCTGAAATTTCATAGTAGCAATAACAGACAAAAGGTGAAAAGATTGAAAAGAGAAAAGAAAAGAAAAGAAAAGAAAAGAAAAGAAAAGAAAAGAAAAGAAAAGAAAAGAAAAGAAAAGAAAA
>JAWWTY010000001.1:108007309-108024306 GCA_035222235.1 Margarornis squamiger
AGAAAAGAAAAGAAAAGAAAAGAAAAGAAAAGAAAAGAAAAGAAAAGAAAAGAAAAGAAAAGAAAAGAAAAGAAGAAGTGCAAAATATTCTTTAAGGATGCATATAGGCAACACAGAGACCATTATCATCCTCTTTGATGTCCTCTACTATTTCTGGTTTGGCTGTGGTTGAATAACATAAACGTCCCAATTCAGACACATTTTACTCTCCCTAACAAAAAAAATAGAATTATTATTATTACAGAATTAACACAATAGAATATATTGAGTTTAAAAATGAAAATATGACCTGGTTTTATCTAAAATAACTATATGCTTATGAGGTAACACTCATTCCCAGGGTTGGATTAACACCTCCTAACACTCACACATGAAACACACACTCATTTCATAGCACAGGACTTGTGCCCAGTGACACTGTCCCCGTGACAGCTGAGAGGTTTTTCATGCCTGCAAGCAGGTTCCTGATTCCAGCACTAATACTGAGCACACAGCAGCAGGAACAACACCAGGGGTGAATTCCTCCTGGCTGTGATCATTACTGTGCCAGGCTGTAGAGCCATCCAGTGCCCCCGAGGGCTGCTCTGGTATCACTTTCTGCTAGAGGCAAGGTGGTTGGCCCTCTGGAGTCACCTTGTTAGATTAAAGGAATTCACAAGGAACTGGAGGATAAGTGGATTTAGCCCCTTACCGCACAGCAGAGAGCTAAAAGACAAAACTTCAAAAGCTATTTAAAGTGAAGAAGAGGAAAAGTCAAGTATTTTTCCAGTACATGCTGGCAGCTTCTAAATTTCTCCTCCTTTCTCAATTAAACCCCTCATTATAAATAGGCACTTCCATGGTAACTGTTAGCTAATGGGCATCAGAGCTCCCCAGGAGGATTTTCCCAGGAGCATTCTCAGGCCCTGACAGGAGTGAATTCTCTGATGCCTGCTAAAACGAGGTCACATTGCTACCTTTTCTTAACCACTTCTTTAAAAGTTATTTATAGGAAACTAATTGTCTTTGAGATGTCTGTCCCCTGACAAATTGAGGTAAATTACTCAGTGAATTAAATGCCATTATAGATTGACATACAAGAGTACACAGACATCTACAAAGAAAGTGAGTTCACATGCAAGCCTTAGGAAACCAAGCTAAAAGAAAAAGGGGGGAAAATGGGACTACAGAATGATGATCCAAAATTAAGGGAACATGTTTTCCCATTTAAAACAAGATTAAAAGGATTAATATTCAGTTTGGAAAAATAAAACACAAAAAAAGATATACAGTTATACAACAGAAAGACGAAAACAGAGAGGGCCAACCAAGCCTTCCTGTTTTGAAGGACAAGAGGGCACTTTATGAAAACACAAGGTAACAAATCGAAAATAGAATGTACTTGAGGCAAATGACCTAGGTTTCTAAAAGGCTCCAGCACACAAAAGACACCATCTGCAACTGCCATAGCTGAGAGGGCAATTACGGTAACTATTCATCTTAATAATTTGGAGAATAAACTAATTGCCACGATCCAAAAAGTCAGTCTTTTCACTATGATGTATTATAATCTAATATTAGCCATGTTACAGAACAAAGCCCTGGACCTTCACCTGAAGCTCTCTGTGGGGTGAGCCAGCACACTGGTAATGCTGGGGAGAGCTGCCATGCTTCGCTGTTCCTCTAGCTCAGCTGCCATCCGGAGACAGCAGTACTCGGGAGCAAATTCTAGGAAACACCATCTCCTTTCTTACATTCCTTCTTAGTTACAGTAGGCACATCCTGCAACTGTATGATTGGCTGCACTGCTTACTGAAGAATTCGAAGCATTTGAAATAAACAGCAATTTCCTCGGCAAGAAAGAAAACCTCGGTTTGATTGCTTAAACTATAGATATTGATTATTCTTGAAACTACAACTTCTTCATTTTATTACAGACAATTTCTTGGATTTATTGTGGGTAATACCCATAAAGATGGCAAGGAATTATTATTCTAACCTCTCATAGAAGAGGTGCATTTTGGAAAAGTCATTATAGTGTTCTATCTGGGCTCTAAAGTGTTCTCATATTTACCCTCAGACTGGTATTATCTTATTTCATGCTTTGGTTTGACCTTGTTCACCTGGATACAACAAAAACAAGCTTATTATTTTTTTCCCCCTGACAAATATGCTGAGGCCATACTGAATCAATTACAAGTGCTAACAGGACTCCTTCAAATGAAACTGTCTCCAGAACAAATTGTGATTCTTCAGTATATTGTGTCATTAGTTTATGTTTCTGCATCAAGCTCTCCATTTATGTAATCTGCTGTTCATTAGTCTTACTGTGATCCTCCAAACTTTGTTCTTTAGTACTTGAAGGAACAAATAAGTTAACCTTTGTATTCCATTCTTCACAGTCATCCAACCCAAGGTTTGTCTGGACACAAGCCCAAATACATTTTAAACTGCTTACAGTGTTACAGAAAAACTTGCTTGAGAAATCTGAAATTGTTTTAAGCTCCTTCAAAATCTTAATAATTATTTTTACATTACAATTAAGCTCTCCTTTACATTTGGGGGGGGCAAGGGAGGGAGGGGGAAGGGCCTATTTTTCCACAGGTTTGGAAAATTATACCTGTTGTCTTTTTATGTAATTTGTGCTCCCAATTTCTTTACAAGAATTTAAAACTGTGAACCCAGGGTTTTCTGATTCAGTGCTTTTAAAGAGTTAGTTTCCTCCTTAGAAAAAGAGATATAAATTCACCTGCCAGTTTACCTTCATTGCCCATCTAGTCCCCACCCATTTGAAGCATCTCAAAATATTTAATGTATTAATTCTCATAACATTCTGTGAGCTACACAGTGCTATTATTTTCATTTTACAAAAGCCTAAGGTCATAGAAGTGTATTTCAGAGCAAGCAACTGAATGAGTCTCCAAATCTCACTAGCCTATTGCCCTGAACATTGTGTGTGTATGATTTTTCATCCTCTCTTAATATGGCAAAAAATTGTGAAGCAGAACAAACAAAAAGTCAGTGGATTAACACTGTTATCCAGCTTTGGTCTTTCTATTAATTCTTTTCTGATTAATCTTGTAAGAAACAGAAGATAATGAAAACTGAAAAGCTTAGCATAAGTGTTAGAATGGGCGAATAATCCATTAACCTTCTACATTTTACTCACAGTTTAATCCAAAAAAAAAAAAAAAAAAAAAAAAAAAAGTTATTCTGAAAGGATTTCAAGGTAAATAAATAAAAAAATTTTAAAAAGTAAGGAAAGGAAAGACAATCTAATATCAATGTCATTTTGTTTCCAGTACTAAGCCACTCAGAAGTTGCCATTAACCTGCCATAAAGTTGGGCAGCTACTCAAACATGTGTAGCTATTGACATGAAGAACATCTGTAGTCTGTGTGTGCTTCTGTTCAGCTTCTTTCAGCATTCCATTGTAAGATCTAGGATGTCTTTGCAGCTCACAAAAATGACTGTTGGTCTTCAGTTTAATAATAGACAAGAGACTAAGTAAACTTGTGGTGTAAATATCCAAGTGGTATTTTTCTGTTGTTTGAAACTTCTACTCACAGAAAGCATAAGATAATACAAGCAACCAAATATGAATCTGGATTTCATGTCACAATGTTGGGGATTTCAGCATGGAATCAAGGTTCTGAGATAGCATAAGGCAGCTTTTCTCACCCCATCTCCATGCTTTCCAGTTACAGATTAAGGAGTTTATTTTATTGTTTGGACAGTTTGGATTGATAATCATTCGTATGTATAGCTTGGATTGTAAGCATGCACAAAATTCAGGAGTGTTTGACCTTGGAAAAAGGTTTCAGTTCCATCTATGACTGTACCTCTTTGTAAAAAGACATAAGTAGACAAGCAAAATATAGAACAAGGAAAAAAAAAATAAGTTTAATTCATCACCATATTTCCATCACCAGAGAAAGACTGGGCACACTTTGTTACTATCTAACTATACACTTACCCTCCCACCTGCCTCTCCTTCCTGCACGGGAGTGGCAAAGGACAAGACAGGGTGTTTGGGTGTCTATCACAGAGAGAAGAACATTTGTCCATGAGGGTGTGACACCCACAGCATGTTATGTCAGAAAAACGCATCCCACTCATGTAGTGACATCACAGGCGTTTTCAACACCTTTTATAACGTACACGGATCCTCCAGCCTTTGCCTGTCTGTGTTGCAAGGCAGGAGATAGATATAAAAATGTGCTGCTTCCTTGGGTACTTGCATTATTTTTTCTCTTGTTTCTGTTGTATCTACCTTGAAGTTGGGGAATCATTTCAGACATTTCCTGAAGGCTGCAAGAAAAGCTTTCAAATACAAAACTAAGATAGTCTTTACAATGAAGCATTTTAAAGATCCCTATGGGAGGCAAAAGGACTGAAGTAAAACAACCTTAAGTTGGTTCGCCTTGTCAAATTCAAAAGAAAAAGGGCCAAAGTCAGAAGGCATGGGTACTGTTTTTGATGCATCATAACCGATGAAAATATCTTAATATCTTACACAAAATTACAGAACCTACATAATTTCTTAAGGACTTGAGGGAATGAAAGAACACAGGTTATTTCATAACTTGCCATGGAAGATCACCTGAATATTGTGCTTCCAAGCCATGGTCCCACGAAACTGAGATGACACGAAATCATATTGTGCCATTCCTTTGTATCCCTGATGAGAAAAACAAGTCATTCCCAATAGTCAGCAGTCAAACCTCCTGCCAAATCTCAAGAAATCTTTTGCAGACAAATGACTCCCAACAAAACCAGAAGAAAAATGTAATAATGAAATGCCAAAAATGCTTCAAATAAGCACTGGTAAGAAAAATGTTTCTGGGACAGGATGACCCAACTATCACCCTTATTTATAACTGCATAGATTAGGGTAAATTATGATTATTTGCACTGTTTATTGCTAGGCTCTGCAAACATTGTATTCCAAGACAGATCTCATGTCAAAGAGTTTGCAGGCTGAGAGCAAGTCATTTCCGAAAACAAGCCAGAAACCCACAATAAGATTGGGTCAAGCCTATATGTGTGACATTGCTATAATTAAAATTCATAATTCTTGCAAAAGGTATGTCTCTCTTAGAGGTAATGACTTAAAGAGTTTAAACATATTCATTAAAACACTTTGATTTCTTAGAGATAATCCTCATTAAAATATTTGTTTATTAATTTTCTTCTTTTCTTCATTTTTTGTGTTTTGTAACAGCACTAAGCAAAACAATCTGGACTGCTTAGAAATATTTTGCCTTTCCTAAGAACTTGAATTGCAATAAGACGGGAAAGTAATGGGTGGAATAAGAACTCATTTTTTTCTGAAGTTTAAATTAAGATTTCTCTTTTGTTCATTTTACAAAAGCCTATTTATGTTGAGTAGAGCAAACACATTATTCAAGAGAGTCATCCACACACAAGACAGAGCTATGAGCTACCTCCCAGACAGGACATTAATCCTACACATATAAGGGATTTGTGGTTTTTTCCCCACATAATAGTCTGAAAAAAATAGTATTACAGGATTTTTTTTATTATTATTTTCATGCCCAGAGGACCAAGCTCAAGATGGTAAGGGTTTTAGAAAAATGTATTTTGAGAGAGTCTTTTTTTTGTAAAGCACACAATTTAAATAGACAAGACCAGAATCAGAAGTGGAGGTCTGCCAAAAAAAGACTTATTACCCAGGGTTTTGCAGAATTTTTTGTAGTGTTTCATTATTATGTTTATTGGTATCTAATCTTAATAGCAGCTCTGATCTGAAAATAGGTACACTAATAACTAAATCTCGTATTTTAGATTTTGCTGAACACTGAAAATAACTAAAATTTGTGTGTGTGTGTCTAGTTTTGTGTATTAAGGTCTGAAATATATAAAATCATGCTGAGATCATTAAAGCATAGAATACATGTGGGATGTGTTGGGTTTTGGTTTATTTGGAATGCCATGTGTTACAGAATTCATGCTCTCTTATTTCTTGGCCCAGGAAGCACATAGGGCATGAGCCCAACTAGAAATAATAACTTGGAAAAACAGCATATGAGGGCCATAGACATAAACACAACACCTTTGAGGCCATTAAATCTGTATCACTGTTTTTGAAATTGTCCAACATTTAAAAGATGTTTAAGATGCACTAACAGACAGATGGCAAACTCACAAAAGCTATGTTTTGCTAGGAAAATAAGCTGAAGATTTTAAAAAAATTTACCAAACTAGTGTCATGAAGGATAGTTATTTTTTCCTTTGGTTTGAGTTTTGAATTAAGATGTGTCAGGAGCTAAGATCTCACTTGAGTCTGTTAGATTAGTCCTAATCACTTTATGAGCGCTGCATGTGATGAGTCTTAAAGGTTTGGTTATCCCAGGTGAGATTATGTTGAGCTTTATAGCATGTGTACAAAAAAATTACCTTCACTGATCAGGTTATGGCATGTCATCTATCTCCAGCCACAAATGACTCAGTCTCGTAGTCAACCTTTAAAAAAAGATTATTTTAAAATCCTTTTTTCATTCAGAGCCATGTGCCTTATGGCTGATAGGCATGAACTTCAAATAAAACACCATCTCATTTTAGTAATATTGCATGGTGTGGAATTGTCTACTGAAATTTCAGCAGTACACTTGACTTGCCTAAAGAGCACGATATACATAATTTCAACAAGCCAGTAGCATTTTAGAATTTGAATTGGAAAGTGATTCACTCCTGGATATCCTTACTGTACTGCTGATAAATCAGACATGAAAGAATTTGTGACTCAAATTAAAACTTGTTTCAAGTGAAAGATACACTTTATCATTGCTGAATCCTGACGAAAGGTATGACTAGCCAGAGACAAGCCTAGACTTTGTTGTGAAACATATGTAATAATACTAAATAAATCCTAGACTCATGCTGTGTATTTTTGGTTCCACAATGTAAGGGAGGCAAGGGAGCAGACACACATTCAGCAGGCATATACTACCTCATGGAAACAGGATGCACACAGGATTCCCAGGATAGAAAAGGCTAAGAAATTTAAGCATGCCTAATCAAACATCAAAGGAAAACATCTAATGTCAAAGAGATCTTTTCTCCCTCCTCAAACCTCTCAGGCAAACAGCTGGGGAGCAGATAGGAGGGTGAGCTGTCATTGAGATTGATGCACCACCAGGATTTGCTGTAGGTTCGCTACTCACACAACAAGATCACGGTCTCAACACTGGAAAAGCATGTTAATCCCCAATTGCCTGACCATTTAGTTTTCATTTAAATACTAGTTTCAATCAGAAGGATTACATACATACTGCTGTCATCTTTATCTACAAAATAACCCACTGCATAAAATACACTGTTTAAGGAAACTCCAGTCCAGTGTTTTTCATAGGACCCCCTGGGCTGGAAGGGACCATTAGAGACCATCTGGACCAACTTGCTGCTTGAAGCAGGTCTGGTTATAGCAGGTAGCTCTGGGCTGTTCTGTTGTGTTTTGAATCTCTCTGAAGATGGAGATTTTAGAATCTGCCTGGGCCCCTGTTGCACTGTCTGACTGCCCTGATAAGGAAAATATTCTTCCTTATAGCATCAAAATTTCCATTTTTGCCAATGCTTCTCATGCGAGACTCTATTGAGAAGAGTCTGGCTCCATCTTTTTTGGTCAGTCAGCTGTAAGTTGCAGTGAGATATTCCCTGAGCCATCTCTTCTCCAGTCTGAACAAACACACCCCTCAGCCACTCCTCACATACTGTGGGCTTCAAGCCTATCTGCTATAGCAGTTCTGAAATGGACCTGCTCCAGTAGCTTTCTTTTACTGGGGTTTCTTGTACTCACAAAACACTCCACAGGACCTTGGCTGTGGTTTAGGCACTGCCCAGAGAGAAGAGAATTATTATCATCTTAGCAATTCTTGGTCAGAGACCCAGGATTCTGTTGGTCTTCTTTGCTTCAGGGCCCTGCTGCTGGTTGATGTTCAACCTCTTGTCTGCCAGGTCTCCTCCTGCCAAGCTTTCTCTCAGTCAGTCAGTCCACAGCATGTACTGCCCTGTGGGATTATTCCATGACAGGTACAGCACATTGCTTTTGTCTTTGCTGGACTTCACTAAGTTCCCCAGCCTGTCTGTTCCTCTGAATGAACCTGCCCTCCTCCTTTGTACTGAATACTATCCCAGTGAGATGTCCAGATCCTTAATAAAGACATTAGGCTTCATTATGAACCCCAGTGGTCACAACTACTAACCTGCTGTTGTTTGGTAACACTCACTCCTCATCCACACTTTCAGTCAGCCCCTCAGAGAAATCAGGTTGGTCAGGCACAATCTGCCCTTAGAAAATCCACCTTCTTGTTCTTCGTGTGGCTGGAAGTGACTTCCAAAAACATTGGTTCCCCAGGGATTGAGGTCAGCTGAGCAGGCTGCAGGTTCTTGGATCTTCCTTCTTGCCCACTATCTTTCCAAGAAAGTCTTTGCTCTAAAGGATGCATGAAGACCAAAAAGCTGCTAAGTAGTCACATCCAAAGTTCATACCTCCAAAATTCTCACTTGCTTTCAACTCATCTCTGACAACACCCAAAACTACCATCTTTTACAAATATTTATTCAGAGGAACACAGAAGCTATTCAGAATGTACTGGAAAACCCCTGCTTGGACAGTGTCTAGCTGAAAACTGAAAACTCATTTCAACAGTGTCCTGTCCGCCTCCAGAGCCAGCTGAGCAAGCAAAGCAGACTTTAGAGAACATGGTTTGTTCCCTTTGACCTGGAAGTTTTGTGAGTAGGAAGTACATGGATTTCCTCCTCTGTCTGAGGAAACCAAAACTGTATATGTCACTTCTACCAGAGATGGGTCTATCCTGTTCTTTAAAAGCTACATGGACAGAATTCCCTCAACTTTCCAAGGCAATTTTCTTTATAGCTACACAGTTGTTCATCTTGTCTTTGCACCTTTTTAATGACAATTAAATTTTGTGACTCCTTCTCATTTCCAGATGGAGAGGAATGCACCCACTGGCTGTGTTTTTTCCTTACCAGCAATGTAAGAATCACTTTGATCACCTCGTTATTTTCTGTGCACACTTGCTGTACTTTGAGGACAGTATCCAGAGTTGGATACATCCAAGTACCCACTATGCTGAGCAAAGAGGAAAAGTCTTTAACAAGACTTAAAAATAATAACTTGGTTTATGCATCCTAATTTGTAGTATGCCTTTTTCACAACAGGGCATTGCTGACTCACATCAAATTTGTCACCCATTGTAGTCCCCAGAGCTTTTGTGATGGTCTGGTGCTAGTCAGGAGCTTCCCATGAAAAACATGGTCTTTTCTCTCATTCTCTCTCTCCTTCTATTTAGTAGAGTTTGTATTTGGTCTTGTTGTTTGCTTTTGTTTGGGGGGCTCTCTGGGTGGTGAGGGGGAGTAGGGTCTCACTGGTGGTTGCAGGAGATGCTGCACTGTTTGATATAAAAGGTTAGAGGTGCAGTATTTCAAGAGGGATTTCAGGCTGCAGAACCCAGAAGACTAAGATGTCTCTGTACTCCACATCGGTGAATTACTCACCCAGGTCTCTGTAACTGTAATGTCTCTCTCTCACAACAGTGTTTTGAAAATAAAATCTTCAAAAGCTCTGGAGACTCAAAGTCTCTACTGAAACATTTGGTGCCCTTTGTGTAGAACACCATTCCCTGAATCACAAAGACTGGACTCACTTGTCTGCTCCTACAGGGATAACACATTTTGGTGAAGTCTCCATGTAAGCTGTTTTTAGTTCAATCCACTGAAACTTTACTGGCACAAAGCAAATTACCAAGGGTGAAGTTCTGATGAAAACCAGTATTTGGAAACAACATGAGTACACAAAACCTTCTGGATCCTCTGACATTTCCCTTTGAAAGAGTCATATTTCACTCTCTATGAATTCTAGTAACATATGCTTAGTTGCAAGGAACAATAAGTACCCTGTTTGTATTTGACCTGAAAGTAAAATAGATATTGAAGTGTTAGAAAGCAAGCAACATCAAATGGCCTCACAGTTAAAAACCTTACTGCAGCGGCCTGAAATGAATGTGACACAGCAAGCCTTTGTCTAGGGCCAGAGGATTTCTTTGAAATTATAAAGCTGTTCTTGTGCATGATACACACACAGTGTGAGAACCTTGCTACCCAAAAAAAAAGCAGTCTGAAAGTGCTCTCCATTAGCATTTTACAGTAAGCTTTTTTTTAAATACTAACTGGAGAAGCTTTTGTCCTAACAAGGGGCACACCTGGATTAGGACAGGAATTGTTTCAGTGCACCTGACTCTTTCTCAGGTGCAGGGAAAGAAGAGAATGGACAGGAAACAGGTCCTGCCTGGGGAAGGTGGAGGGGATGCACAGGTACCACCCCAGAAGGGCTCCCTGTGGATAGAAGGATGGAGGAAAGGAATCCACTGTCATTCCTATTGGCTTCTCTCCACCTTTGGCCTCCAACATTACCAGAGAACAGAGATCAAAAAGGGTGTTGAGTATCCTGGTCTGCCCCTGTTTTGAAGGCAGCTGAGTGCTTTATTTTGTTAAATCTCTGGTGTTTTGGGTTTGGGCACTGTGACAGCAGCTCTGAGGTGCACTGGCATACGCAGAGGGCTGTAGGCAGCAGGGCTGTTCATTGCTCCCTGCCCCTCCCAGGTCAAGTCCCTCCGAAAGCACCCCACTGAAATAAAACAGCAGGGCTTTGCTTGTTGGGTTGTCTGGGTTTGTTTTGGGATTTTTTCTAAATGAAGTCAAGAGCTACAGTGACATGAGAGACTGAATGGGGACTGAGACACAGTGGATACAAAGATTTCAGCAGCTGAAAGCTCAAACTTCAGGCTGCATCCCATGGAAAAAGCATTTACAAAAGTGATAGAGATCATTTAGAGGATTAGGACAGTGAAGAAACTTGTGAGTAACATGGGAAATAAGAAGAAAGCAGAAAGGGGAGTGCATGGGACTGGGCAGGCACCACTAAGGCAAGTGGTAACCAGAGGAGGAGAAATAGGGAAGGCAGGTGGAGGGCACGGTGCTGGAGACATGGCTGGGGGCACACACATTTGTGGGACAAGATCCAGTGCTCTCACACATGCTAAAACCCTACTGAAGGTAATGGCTGCACACACAGTTCAAGTGATGGTGCTGTTGGCCCTTGTCAGCACACCTTTTTCACATGGGCTGCAGTAATCTGGGTGTTTTAAAGCTGAGATCACTTTAGAATACAATTTTTGAACCATTCTGCCCAGAAGGAGGATGTTGGCTACAACTTAATTGTCAGCATAGAACTAAGGGTGAATTTCCTTATCATTCAGCCATTGAAAGTTCAAAGAAATACTCCAGATTTTAGCATTTACAGCTGCTGTATAAAACCTCTAAAATTTTTCATGATCTCCTATTTCTATTTGGTACCTGCGAAAGGACCCAATGGTATCTTCAACAAATCACTAGTTATTGGCAAGAGTATAAAGAGTAACATCAGCTTCTTGAAAGTTTCTGGGAGGAAGAAGAAAGGAAAAGAGCATCAAGAGTTTCCATGATTTCTTATGTACTTTCACATACACTATTTCAGAAAAAAATATTGAATACCGAATATTGCTGTAAATCTTGCAGTAGTCCCATGAGGCAGTCCTGTTACTTCCTTATTACCAACTGATACTGTAGAAAGTGCCAGTATTTTTTCTGTTTCTCAAAGCATCATGAGAGTACAAAAAGTGATCAGAATTGCCAGCCAACTGGCGTGATGCTAATGTGAGTTCTACAACTGTGCAGCTGCTGCCCTGGCAGCCTCTGTTCTTCAGATAGCAACAGTTCCTTATATTAATTATGCCAGCAGGGAGACAGCAAGTTTATGGCAGTGCTTAGAGGAAAGCTAAATGCACCTGGCATTTACACAGAAGAGCAGAAAAGGGAGCATGCAATGATGTTTCATTTTTCCTGGAAATTTAAACAGCTACTCTTACAACTTGGGCACTCTGGCATATGACGAGGTGAATGGAAACGTATTTTGAAGTTAATGCATAGGTCTAATCCCTTTGAACATTTTTAATTACCTCCCTTTCAAGGTCTTTGGCATGTGTCAGCTTGGATAAATAATGTCTGCAATGTCCTGCTTGCTTGCATCCCCATTATTGTGTGAAGATTCCCAGGCCTGGCTCCTGGGCTGTCACGGACCATCAATGACTCCCCAGAGGACACGTAGAGAGAGGCTGATTAATACTGGCCACAGGTAGAGCTCCCACTGCTGCAGAGGCCTTGACAGCTCCATGACCCTCGTCCCTCTCGCCAGCTCCCTCCAGTTCCGCTGCTCGAACAAAGCATCACTTCAGCATTGTTTACTGCAGGAACTCAGCCAAGGAAGTCATAACAAGACAATAGACATATAATCTGATAACCTTGTTAACTTGGTTGAATCAGAGCTCCTAACAAGTAGAAGACTTTAGTAAAGTGGAATAAAAATATTACAATATTTGTTGTCAATGGCTTTTCAGCTGTGTCTTTGAAAATGTAGCATTTTTTGTGCTCTTGTTTAACATTAAAGCTAAGCTCAAGGACACTAAACAACATTAACAAGGTCAGAAATTACTTAAAAAACCCTCCTACAACAAATGCTAACTAGAGCAGGCAGGCAGACTTCTTAATTTTGTTCAACTAGCAGCAAGTAAAATGATATGAAAAGATATGAATGTGCCATTCCAAAAATCTCGGTGCAGTAACAATCTACAATGCACTGTTTCACATTTTCTTAGGATTAGACTGTGACAGTGCCAGAAATTCTAGATGAAGTGCAACGTGTATTAACACCGCCACATTAGCAACTGCAGAGCAAATCGGTGATCCCAGTGTTATCAATCACCCACTGCTCCTCTGGGAAAATAGTCTGAACTCCCAAATAATTCCCTTCCCACAGCAGTTACCCTGATCTGACTGGTGCCTCTGAGCAGGAAGGAAGCCAGAAGGCAACACATCCCACACTGCTGCTCCTCTTGGGCTGTTTCCCAAGGGACAGCGTGCACACACGTGTACTAGTTAATTAACAACACACAAACCATAAATAATTTTTTCACCTCTGACTGTTAATTATTTCTCCATTACCTAACCTTAGTAATTGTACCTTTCATCTTAAAGCATTCTGACTCAAAGTTCATTTGTAAATACTTTAATTATAAATGCATTCAAACACAATTTAATTATAAAGACATTTATAAATACTTAAACCAAAATTGTATGCAATACTTAATAATGTCTATAATAACTAGAAAGACAGGATGTATTATCTGTGATCATAACTTTTTTTTTCTTGAGGAGTCATAGATTACACTGGATAGATACATCATTTTGCTTGTACCATTTCCCAGATGCTAGAGTCTTGTGAGATGCTACAGTCTATGTGAGATGCTACAGTCTATGTGAGATGCTGCTTAAGGAGGTGTGACAGCATAGTGGAGCACTCCCCCTTTGTTCCCCCTCGGCCACGTGGTCCCAGAGATGTCCCAGGAAAGAGACACACACAGACCGCAGGAGGGGAAGCAGAGAAAGTTTATTCACATGGTCAGTGGTATTTAAGGGGCTTTAGGGGATGTGGGTCACAACCAATAAAAATCGATGGTTAACAGCAAATGGACAAAGGGTTAACAAAGGACCAATAAGGGGGGTTTTCACATGGACCTGTGAGGGCACATTCCTGTATACTAATTTAGGAAGATAAGGGTTTTCTCACGGGGTCTTGGGAAGGAGAAAGGTGACTCAAGGAAAAAGAAAGGTAAAGAGTCCATTTTACAATATAGTAAAAGCCTCAGTTTTTAAGGCATTATGGCTGGTTTCTTCATTTTCTTCAGAGACTCATTGCTAGAAACATGGGAATTTATTTTTTTAACTTATGGAATGAAAATTAATAAAACTGGTAACCTAAAAATTTGTTCTTTTTTTTAGGTAAGATGATCAGACAAAAAATTTAAATACTTGCAGGAAACCCTTTGACCCAGATTTGTCTGTCTTGCAGTGTTTCTGAAAGTCGCATTAGTGACTACAAAGTAAACTGTTTCCTTGGAATTTGCTGAGTGCTGAACACCCATGAAAATCAGATCACTTGTCTATATGCCAGAAAACAGACTGAGAGGTCTAACTTCAGGCAACCAGACTTGAAAATGCAGTGAAAAATCAATCTTGACGACACTTACTGCTCCATCTGTACAGTTACATCAGTGTAATTTTTGATGTAGGCATTAGTTTTGTGGAAGAAATTGTCTTGTTTATCATAGAGAAGCTATTTTGGGGTCTGCTTTCTCTGGTAGAAAGCAGTTGCAGTTGTACTGGTAGATCTGCAGCTTGTTTCTATTAGAAAAGCCAGCACAGTAGAGCCATGAATTTTGAGGCAAGGAAGTTATATTTTTTAATGCGTTTTTGGCACTATAAGTGTAACTCCCTGGGATGTCCTGCTGACATGACTTTGTTGGAGATCACAACTTTTACCTCTTCAAGCTGTGCTGCCTCAGCTAGCAAGAATGTGTCTGTGTGTGAGTGGCAGGACTTCATCCTCCCTGTATTGAATGGAAAAAGAATGGGCAGCTCCAAATCTCTGCTTCACATGACCAGAAGGGGCAGAGGAAATACCCTATATGGACCTATTAGAGATGGAGAAGTCGACTTGAACTTCTCTGATCCTTTGAGGCAAGGGGGATATACATTTTTTGAGAGGCTTCTTCAGTAGCTGGCACTACAGTTAGGAGAGACCAAATGGTTACCCCCTGCTTGGTGCCCAGGTGACATGATGGACTGGACAAGGCTGGGGCAACCTGCTCTAACATCAAAATCCACCTGCTTTAAGCAAGAGTCTGAGCCAGGTGGCCTCCAGTGCTCCCTTCCATCTTAGTTTGTTTCAGAATTGTGTAGCAAGGCAGTTCTAGAGAAATAAAGGAGGGAATCAGCCAGTTCCCTCTCCTTCCTCTCTCCTCTGTCATAGGCAGGGTACACTAATGTGCAAACAAATATCTAAGGGCCAGGAGATTATTATGACCTATAAAAAAACAGTTACATAGTAAGCATCCTAAGCGTTTTCCTTCACATATTTCACAGAATCACAGAATATGCTGAGTTGGAAGAGACCCACAGGGATCGTCAAGTGCTGAGTGCTCTTCATATCTTTAAAATCTCATTGTTTAATAGGAACCTTCAAGTCTTTTTATTTATGTCCATTGGAATACCTGGAATTTAATCTGTTGAGTATATTACTGAAGCCCTATTTCAAATCACAGCACTTGGCACTACCAAAAAGAAAAGCTCTTGGGGAGGGTTTCTTGATTTTTATTTTTTTTTATTATTTTTCAAAGATTACAAAATAATTTAGAAGTTTGGTTTTTTTCTTTAATAAATATAGATGCTACAGAGTCAGTACTACTTCTCTGTCACCACCATCTGAATCTCCACCTGCCTCTGAGAAATAATCCTCTTTCAAGATCAAGAACCCCAGTGATGGTCCTGATCCAGCAAACCATGTAAGTGTGGGTTTAAAGTGAGTGTTATCTGCTTACCTACTCTGCTGGTGTCTGGAACAGAAAGGGTGAAATTCCTGTTCTAGGAAGCAGCCTTTTGAATAATAGAGCTGAGATCTGTCTGAAACCATGCAACCAGCTGCTAAATTTCTGCTACTGGAAGGTGTGCTCTGGGTATTCTACAGCTGTGCTCCAAAACCTTGTAGAATATGAGAATTTTTAGTTCTGCTAATGATGCATTATATGAAAGATTAATGTTTGGATAGCTTTTAATCCCCTGAAACTTCCATTAAGAAAGAGCATTTTTTCAGTGAACTGTGTTAAATAGTATCAAAATACTTCCACCTTTTAGAAAAATCACATAAAATTAAAAGAAAATAAGCTCTTTTTCCCAAGTAATTCTTTAATAGAGCTACAGTGTCTTATGACACTGTAGTAGATATTTTTAAAATTACAGAGAGTATCATTTATTATCCAATAATATATTATTATATTATTATTCAATATATTATGATTCAATTATTCAATAATATTTGTCATCTGTATTTGTTCAACACTAGCCGAGAATACAGGACTCTTCATTTCTACCTCCTTTTTTCCATTTAGGGAAGACCTGCGGTGAAACAGTGTAACTGCATAATTTTTACAAGTTCCCTCTTATTATATTCTTCAATACATGCAAGACCTGTGTGATATGAGGAGATTGTTGGTTTTTTACAAGGTTAAACTTTGAATAAAATAGTATTTACTCTGGCCTTGTTTAGTGTTTAATGTTTAATGTTAATTTTGTTATTTATCGTCTTAATGAATTTGTGATTTAAAAAAAAAAGTTATTTTCAGCCTTGAATATTAAGCCTATAAAAACAGATTTTGGAAAGCATTTTAGAGTTACTTTACATATTTGTATTTAGTCACGAAAAGTCTGCTGGCACAGTGTCATCCCCTATCAATTTGCACAGTCTCTTCCTTCATGGTTCAAGACTTGCAGGCTGACCCTGTTAGCACCTTCTCAGGAAGCATGTAAATAAAATTCTTTCATGGAGTAGCCACTTGCCCCATGAAACATAATCACAAGAAGCTGATATTTTGTAGTCTCTGGTCTAAATTTCTTTACATTATTTTGGCCCAGGATTAAAAAATAAAAAATGAAAAAATAAAAAAAATTAAAAATGTCAGTCTAGAATTAGTTCAGATTTCACATGGGAGTCTCCCAAGATTAATAAGATAAATGCTACTCTTGTCATTGTCAGTCAGAGAAACAAGTGTCAGCTTCAGACACTATTCCTTCTCCTAGTTGGATCAACGTTACAGGTACTTCTGCCTTCAGTAATTGCAGAAACCGTGGTCATCTCTTCATCTATCAACAGCTCTCATTGCCTCCTGGATGCTTCTCAAGGCCCTCTAGGTCCTGCATGTGGCAGTTAGCCTCAGAAGATGATAAAGCTTACCATGATGTTTCAAAAGACATAGTTAAAATAGAGTTTCTCCCTGGCTGTCTTTGTCCCCAAAATGCTGGTAACACCCTCATTAGTATGCAAAGAA
>JAWWTY010000001.1:108024406-108088216 GCA_035222235.1 Margarornis squamiger
CTTGCAACTGGGGACCACGGGAACACGTGGAAGGGGGGAAGGGGGAACGGGGGGCATCCCCCAACCGATCGTCGTACCTGCACACCTCAGTCTTACAAAGTTCTGTTTTCCCATCTGGATGTCTTACACTCACAGACCATTGAATTTCCACTTTCAGCTGCATCCTGACTTCATCTGCTCTTGATATGCTCGCAAGCTCTAGATCCTCACTCTGTCTTTCTCTTGCTAGAAATTGCTCCCATCTGCTATTAAATATTTCATATAGCAATGTGAACTTTTAGTTGGTGCCAGTGTGTAGTCTTTGGGCACAGTATAGAAAATAGTACAGGTCCTTCTGTCCCACTGCTAATAATGTTACTGGCTTCCAAATGTGGAAAGCAAACTAGGTTTTCTTTCCCCATGCAGGAATCTTGACTTTTTTCTTTGCTCTAGGATTTAGTTGCTAAATTAAAATTTAGACTGCAGCACTAGAGGACATGCATTTTCTGCACTGCAGACTTGTTACTTTCCCACTTCTGAAAGCATTTGTCTTGTCATTTGCTTATCCTGTCTGGGCAATCCATCAAAGAGGCAGTAAAAGGATAAAAGTAAGCAGATTAAAGCTTAGAAAGCTATTTGCAAATCTTCTGGTTAATTGAAGGGCTACTAAGAACATTATAAGTAACTCATTTTAGGCGCATGTGGTAGCGCTGTAGCTCTTGCTAAAAGGGAAGGGGCAGTGTCTGCCAACCACTTGGGGTTTACCTTAGTGGCTGGGGACTGTGCTTTAACCCAAGATACAGCTTGAACAAGTTAGCAGGAAATAAATCTTTCATCTCCATTACCTTTTTCCTCAGTATCTCCTCATTTGGAGTTGTAGGAGACACCAGTGAAAACAAATGTAGCTAAGGGATCTGCATCTGCCTCTTTACAGAGGTTTGGCAAAGCTCCCATTCCTGGTTATTGCTGTGTGACAATAAGGCCATAGCAATACTGATAAAGCAAAGGGCAGAGAATTTAATGATGCTTCTCCTTGGCCGCAGTTGCAGAGATGAGTCTGTGCTTGCTATCCCACTCAGCCTCTCATTGTCTCTCAGCAGGATATGAGTAAAACTTAGCACCTCAGTGAGATCTTCACTTCCATAAACTCTCAAGGAGGAGGTTTCCCAATTAATTTCTCTACATCCTTAAAGGCAGGATCTGAAATCTGAGTAGACTTACTCTTGGGGTGAGTAGACTTACTCTTGGGGTGAACACTGAACAAAGGGTGAAAACAACCAAAAGACAAATTGGGGGGGAAAAAAAAAAAAAAAAGAAAAAAGATTAAAGATTATATAAGGTAAATTCCCTTTAAATTAATGTGATGTTTGACTGGTGAGGTATTGCAACTCCATATCATATTCCTCAAAAACTTCTCTTTTTTCAAAAAGCATAGGGCTTTTTTTTTTTTTTTCCATAAAATACAGTTTTGCAAATCCATATGGTTTGTAAAGCCATAGAGTAAATGACTGATACACCTGAAATGCCAACTGCATTTCAGGGCTCCTTTAGCTCTCCACAGATACTGTTTATTTCACTAGATTCCATAGAAAATATATTAAAGGTAGGGAAGGTGTCTCTGGATGTAAAGAGATTAAAGTTATTCCCTCCAAATCTATTGTGTTTTATAGCTCAATTGACTTTGAAGAAAAAAAAATATTAAATCTAATGAGATGAAACCCAGTGAACCAATACAGTTTTATAATAAGACAAAAATATTTTGTTTTGCCTTTTGCATACAGACATTATTGCTATTATTATCTAGCAAGCATGTCAAGGGCATGGATACAACATTTGTATCAAAGGGGAACGTTCATATTAAGCATTCAAATGAAAGGGAACTCTTATTAAAAACAAAGCAAGTGAAATTGTTTTTCATACAGAAGTCAGTAAGGTTTATCTGGTGGTGCAATGTTGCTGTGCTCAACAGCATGTATTAAGCAATAAGATGTGACAGAAAGTACAATGCTGAAGGTTAAAATATGACTAAAGGTGCATTATGAGTCACAAGGCTAAGGCAATAGAGATTTCAGTTCAGAGACCAAGGCAGTCATCTCCTGAAAATGGACTGCCCAAAGTGACTTATGATTACTGTATAAATATAGAACATGTGTAATGCTATGGTTAACTATGGATTTTCAGATCTCAGGTCACTTTATTACCTGCTTGGAGGTAAGCACCGACAAGGGAGGCAGTTCCCTGAGGTCTCTGAAGCTCTATCATGCTGGGTATGTCTCAAAACATTATTATACCCAACTTTGGAACTGAATTCCATGGCTAAGGATGTCTTACAGAGGCATGTCTTACATCACAACACAGCTTACTGGAGACACAACCAACAGAGTTCTCCAGCCATGTGAGAGCTCCTCAGTAAGAGTCACATGTTGGAGCCTCAGGACCTGTCAGGCTGTTGCACTGTCAGTAAAGTAGTATGGCCAAGTCCATATATACATATCGACTGAGAAGTATAGATTTGAGTTGTTAATTTCTTTAAAATTTCTAAATGCTTGAAGTCTAAGTCATTGAACTGCTTAACTCAGCTGATAAGTGTGAGACACACTCTGCGCCATATTTTCAGGTATTATATAAATCATATTATTTTGGAAGTAAAGTTAATATTAATCAATGTTTAAACAGTAGCTTGAATATATTATTTTCAAGATAAATCATAAATATTATAAAAATGCAATTTCTGGCCTAAGATCTTGAACAAAGCCAAAGTTAGTCTTATTTATTTCACTGTAATGTTGGACTTATTATAGAACCTCATTTGAAACAGAAAAAAACAACCTGTTACCAAATTATAAGCTACAAGATGTCAGTAAAATTAAACTGTCTGCTGTCACTTAGAAAAGCAGATGTATTTTTTTTCCTTTTGAGTCAAGCATTTTGATGTTCTTCTCTCAATTGATACAGAAATCTAATTAAGGCAGTGCCTCCTATGTATTCCAACCTTCTGAAGTCTTTTTCTTATTTCTCAGTATACAGTGATCATACATTCATTTTGAAATGTACGAATAGTTGGCCTCTCTTTATTTACAGAGTTGTGTTTATTTACAGAACTGCCAGTACTTTGTGTTTTCCTATAAGAACTTTAGGTTAATTCAAACCTGAACCAGACTGCTTGAGATACACCACTTTAAAACATAAGATGACACTTGTCCTATTCATGAATAGTTCTTCAAAAACCACATAAGCAGCTTCCAAGGTGAAATTTCTCCTTGGGATCAAGCAGCTTAAAGAAGCATTCTAAAACCGAAGTATGAAGCAAAGGTTTTGCCAAGTGCATAAGTCTGTGAAGGTCAGTTCATGTGAAAAAACCAAAAACCTGTTCTAACTGATTTAATTGTTTTAAAGGGTGAAATACATCCCATGACAGCTAATTAATGGTGTTTTAGTGCAGTCACAGGAAATGACATATCCTACCTAGCATGACAACAGCCAGTGAGGAGAATGGTCCCCAGGCTTTGTTCCAGCAACCTAATGGTGAAAAAATGGTCAGAGAACTAACAATGAATTCCCCAAAAGATATTTGTTCTTGCACTGCAAAGTCTCTTGTTTTCACATTTTCCAAAACTGTGAATCCTACACAATAATTTAGAAGTCTAATTGACCCAAACATTTTTTATATTTGTCCTTCTTTTCCTGTGATCAGTTGACTTTAGTTGCACTATCTAAGTTGAGGTCCGCAATGCACCATTTCTTAGGCTGCTTTGATAAAAATACCTCAGGCTCCTCTTACTCATCTCTCAGGTTAGGAGCTTATTTTGCCTTCAAAAACATGCTATAGGGCATTTATAGTTTTATAGATAAAATGGTCTTAACTAAAAGTTAATTTAAAGTATTTAACAAGAAAAAGAAATAAGAAGAGAGAATCAATAAGCATGAAAATTCATTGACGTATTTCCTACCTCTGCCAGCATTCACTCTTGTATTTAGGTGCAATTGATAAAACTACATAAATACATAAATAAATGGTTCAGATTCAAAAATATGTTCCCATGCCCATGTTCAGATTTCCAGGATTATTTTCTGCCTTTCTTTCAGTGTTGTTATTCTGCTATCCGTCTTGCTTCTCTTCTCATTTCTCTTGTCATTATCAGATATTTTGTGCTTAAAGCTCTCATTATTAAATGCCCTTTTTCCCCACAGAAAAGTTCATTTTACAAAGAAGAAAAGAGAAAGGGGGGGGGGAAAAAGGCTGTGTATAGTAATGCAGCAGACAAGCCTGCTATTCAACTATACATAATCATATTCCCAGAATAAATAAAGCACTTTCTTTCATATATTTTACTTAGTACTAGAGTCAAACGTTTTAGAGCTTCAGAAGTATGCATGTGGCTATGAATGTATGCTGAGTATGTGTGCACACAGAAATGGAAGCAAAGCTTAAAACCAGCTTACTAAAATCAGCAGGACAAAGACTCTCTGATTACACCTGAGGACAGTGATCCCTAAGGAAATGGAGAAATAAAGTTTCTGCTTTCCTTCTGTGCTGAACTGCGAGACCAGCCATGACCAGAAGGAAGCTTGAAACATCAGACAACTCCTGCATTTGTAGGGCTTAGTTACGGGGTAAGACCATCAGACTAGACCTGAATTGGATAAATAGAAAATTGAAAAAGGGGTTGGGAAGAGACCACACTGGTGATTTGAGGTCCATAAAGATGTTCGTTACAGAAAAGAGAATGGTGTGATACTTAATGCATGATGAAGAAACCTCTGGAGGCCTGTTTACTGCTTCAGTGTAATTCATAGAACAGAATAATTCCAGAAATTCTTTAACCATCTGTATATGTGGAATAATTAAAAATCTATGCCTGTGCACTGAAAAAGGGTTCTATATTCACAAACTGAGAAAGTCTGAGACACAGATTACTGGATTCTATACACACACTCTTAAGAGGAATAGGCCTTGGACATACCTACACTGTCTCCCAGTGTTGTTCCTACAGATGTCATTGTAAGTATCTTTTTCTACTCTTTTAGAATGTCCCCCTTTTCCATTCAAGTATAATGTCTGTCTTTTTTACCATTATTCTACATTAATTCTTTTAAGTATTGCTACCTTTTGAACTTTATCCTATAATCTTTTTTCCCATGCCCTAGTAGTATTAAGACATTCCTCCTTTAGTCACCAGCAACTTGAGCAATCCAGGCAGCTTTGCATGACTGATCTGCCTCTTTTCATTATTTAAGCACCCTTTCTTTTTGTGACATTGCAAAGAAATATCAACAAAGGTTTAACACTCTTCCCAATAAAAGTACCAAATCGACAACCAATATCAGCAAAGTTTTATCAGCAAAATTTTCTTCTTTATAAAAGCATCAAATAATGCAGTGGGAAAAAGTCATCCCAGTAGGAACACTTCAGACAGGCTTGTATTCAGTAATCATTTCCCATGGACAAGTGCAGGTGGAGACCCAGGCATGGTTTTGCCCATTTCACGTGGACCTGCACCGGTGACATGTGACATGATCCCAAATCTTCACTTTGTAAAAATATTGTTTTCATTCCCTTTCAGAAAACAAGAAGCCTATTAAGCCCTACCTAAGATTAGCTGGCTTGAGACAGAACATAAAATTGAAAGGTAATGTAAGACAAAAGCACTGTCTTTAAGGTCACATCACTGTGTATCATCTATCTATATTGCAGTCTCATAACCTTCCTGTCCAAATATTATGAAATAAAATGCTTCTTATTGTGCTTTTATGAAGTCGGGAATCTTCCATTAAGAAGGCTCATCTTAAGGCCACAGCCCTTTGTTATGTTACTTCCACGGTGTTCTTCTGCTACAGTGTCTAAAGGGAGGAATAATATAGACATTGCTAGAGTTATTGTAGTTACAATGTTATCCAATCAAAATTTAATTGGGGTATTAAAATGTATGATACTTGTGTGAAGGTCAGTCTGTACCTTAGGACATTTTTTAAGAACTGGTAATAGTCAGGCTGTTTAAAAAAAAAAAAAAAAAAAAGAAGATTAAAATTAAATGTGTATTTTTCTCCATTGTGCCGCATCTGTTTTCCGTCAGAATGAATCCTGCTGATCTTGGTTTCAAGGTTTCCATTCTGTGTGCTTTTAAACCAAGGTCAAGCAGTAGGCAGCAGAGGGACCTTGAAGGTGTCATTGGCTAGAAATACATAAGCTTTATAGCTACACCACTAATTATTTATCATTCATAGAAAGAAATATAGGTGGGCAAAATGATATAGATACTGATACTTCTATAGCTGTATGCACACCAGAATGGGAAAAGACAGAAGCTTAAGACTATTTGGCTGTGCCTTTGAGTATACATGTACATTTGTATATGTATACTCACACATGCTCTCTGTGTATAATACGCATTTGTGAGTATAGATGTCTATATGGTGATATGTGTTCCTGCCTTCTATGTCCAGAATGAAATTGTTTCCTGTATGTGCTATATTGCTCACACGTATGGTTAAGAAACCTGAGAAATCTACCAAGGGAAAAATCATTTAACAACTGTAACAAAGCTGCCTGTCGAGGATGATTATATACTATTGTGGTTTTTTTTCAAGGTGATTTCCTTCCATTAAAAATAAAGCCCTTGGAATGAGGCCCTACACCTGAGAAATCACATTTTTTTTAGTGAAGAAAAAAAAGAAGGAAAGATAGTTTAATAAATTGGTATTTCCTGTATTTCTTGGTGTGTTTTTCCTTGATTTTGTTATTGCCTTGAAGAGAGTACAGCATTCTTGTACACATTACCAGTAATTTATGTCTTCTCATGCATTATCTGTTTAATCTGAATTTAGGGCAGAGTTTATAGGAATGATTAACACACATCAGGACAGATATCCTATTTTTCTAAGGAAGCTGTGCCTTCTGAAAGGAAGCAGAGCTTTACCACTGACAGACAGACACCATACAGACTGACACATCAGACTCTCAGGAGAAATAAAAGACAAACCTGGCCTCAAATAACTCATCCTCTGAGTCTCCAACTCAGCGTAGGAGGAGTTATTCCTCATCAGCTGTGGCTGCACTTCTGGACAGGTGGTCTCTGTTAGCACAGTGCCCTCAACCATCCTGACCCCTGGGTTGTCCAGCCCAGGTAGATGTTGGGGTGCACCTTACCTCAGCCACTGGCCATGAGTCCAGATTTCCCCACAGTGTTGCTCATGGCAGTCCCACTGTGGCACACAGACCAAACAGGACCAGGCTGGGCATCCAGAGCCAAGAACTATTCCATGGATCAGATGTTCCCTCGAGCACTGAGTGCTGGCACTTTTAACCTGTGTCCACATTAGCAGGACTGCTAATGTGAATCTGCTGATTGAAGCAGTCGATGCTCAGCACCTGCCATACGTACTGTAAGCACTTCAGAGAGGGTTATGCCAGAATAACTTTGCTCTGCCTTTATGGATTAATTGCTCATTAGTGGCTGGAGTGCCTTACATAGACACCAGGACAGTATCTGCCAGTTTGCTTTCCTCAAGGAATCTGGTTTGCATCCTCCCAGACAAATCTCTGATGTGAGATGCAGTAAGCGGAGACAAAAATGTAATTCTGGTTGAAACTTAAATACTAAAGTAGACACACGGTCATTTCACGAAATTGGTATATTGATATACTGCACCTGTATGACTTTCTGCATTTTCTGTAGACAAAATATGCAAAAATATTCAGGTTTCAAAAATATAGACACTTTTCATAAGAAAAATCCTCAGTGTTTGAAAAAGAACATGAGTTTGATTTATACAGTATATGGCTTTTTTATTCAAACTGCCACAAAACACTGAATTTATGTTGACTAAAAAAGAGGGTTAGAATAAAAATTTCTTTAATAAGCTTCCTTCCCTTCTTTAATGTATGACTGAAAATCTTTCAGTCAAAATCACCACTGATCTTAACAAACTCATATTTCACTGACTTGCCAGGGAACCATGACATTCCCTTATTAGGAAATAAAAATTCCTAAATATCCTTTCCTAAAAAAAAAAAAAAAAAAAAAAAAAAAAGATAGTTTAGGCCACATCACAGCATATGGCTTTTTGTTCCTTTACTGCCTTGTCCCCTCTAAAAAACTCTGTGAGATAAAGATCAGCTGACAGTTTCTCCTTTTGTAGGAGAAACACCTACATTTGTCAACCATTAGTGCTGTGTCATGCTTTAGCACCTTTCTCAGTTTCTTCAAGTTCTTCCTCTCAGGTGAGGATGACATTTCCTTCCTCCCTTCCCCAAGCCCCTTTGTTTTCAAAGGGCCCCTCATGATTACTTCCCACTTTTTCTGCTTTACTTGTTTGCTGCTTCATTTTTTCCCACTTGTCCAGAGGGGTGAGACACTGGAATAACATTCTTATTGTTGATAAGGACAAAAAAAAGTCATTATTTTTCAGTTTGATTTTTCATTTTGATTTTTCAGTTTTTTCAACGGATGCTGCAGGAAGGTGCCAAAGGGCATAAGAACCTCAACATGACCCGCCCAAGTGCACTCAGAGCCCGGAAAGAAAATTGTATCCTGGGCTGCATTAAAGGAGGAGTGGGCAGCAGGTCAAGGGAGGTGATTCTGCCCCTCTGCTCTACTGAGACCCCACCTGCAGTGCTGCATCCAGCTCTAAGGTTCCCAGCACAGGAAGGACATGGACATTTCAGAGCAAGTTCAAAGAAGGTCTCTGAAGATGATCATGGGGCTGAAGGACCTCTCCCATGAAGGCAGGCTCAGGGAGTTGGGATTGTTCATCCTGGTGAAGAGGAGGCTCTGGGGAAACCTTGGAACCCCTTTGAGTGCCTAAAGGGAGCTTACAAGGAAGCTGGAGAGATACTTTTTACAAGGATGTGTAGTGACAGGACAAGGGGGAGATGGTCTTAAACTGAAGGAGGATAGATTTGGATTAGATGTTAGGCAGAAATCCTTTACTGTGAGGGTAATGAGACACTGGAACAGGTTGCCTGGGGAAGCTGCAGATGCCCCATCCCTGGAAGTGTTCAAGGCCAGGTTGGATGGAGCTTTGAGCAATCCGGTCTAGTGAAAGGTGTCCCTGCCCATGGCAGGGGGGTTGGAACTGAAGTATCTTTTAAGGTCCCCTTTGACCCAAACCGTCCACGTCCAAGATCATTTGACATAAAAGGAAGTTTTATTGAGATTCTAGTGTCATGAGGACTGGAACTAATGAAATTTGATTTCCGCAGGATTAATTGGTCACAGTTGAGTTTCTCATGACTAAGGCGATGAGGCATTAACTCCCCCTGAAATGTTTCCTTTGGGACATGTAATCACTTTTCTCTGTGTATGAGCTCTCAGATACATTACACAGACTGGCTATTTACTTCAGCCTTTTTTCAAAGTAGACCTGTAAAGCATTTTCCTTACCTACCCAGCTGTCTAATATGTGAAAAGATAACACAGGATGGTCAGTCTGAAATCTGCTAACAGATACAGGTTTACGGTGGAAGAACTAGGTAAAAATAGATCTAAAAAGATTTCTATTTGGCACATTAGTTGGGGAGGAGGGAAGGTATGGAGAGGATGAACTACTTATAAAACTGAACACACTATGACAAATTATTTTGATTTTGTTTTTTTTATAGATACATTTCAAGAGAGCAATGTATTAATTTGAAAAAATTCCACATGGCTGTGTTTGTGACTGTACAGTGCCCTGACCATCCCTTTACCCAGCACTAATGTAGCTTCTCTTCATACTGCAACTCTCGGGCACCACAGATTTTTTATTACTGTGACCCAGCTGCAGCAGTTTTGCATGAGATTCTTTACAAGTGAAAAATAACTCAAATAGCATGTTTTATCAGAAATGGTTTTTGATAAAAAACACGCTCCACAGGGAGCACATCTAATCCAGAGCTTTCTCCACAGGCACTCTCCTTTTATGCACCAACAGCATCTGTAATGGAAATGAGCCTCTCAAACTGCTGCTTTTAGGTGGAGAAAATGGGAAGGGAAAATGAACCCACAAGGCAGTTTCATTAGTCAGAAGGCAAATGGATCTATATAGGATTTGTAAAACTTTTTTAAACTGATCATTGAGCTTGCTAATATCTTGTGCTGCTAACTGGGTATAGACATATGACACTGGTGTTGCTTCAAATGTTTTGGGAGTTTCTGAGCATCAGTTCTACCGCTGTTAACACTGACAGCAAATTGCTGATGCAAGGTCATCATAATCCCGGATATAAACATCAATACTTCATATTAATTTGGTTTTTTGGGAATAGCACCAGCTGGACAACTCTTAAGGTGGGCCTGCACCCTAACAAGCTTTAGTTCACTAAAATTTCTTTGCTTCTTTGTTATTTTTCTCCCTGACAAAGAGAGTGAACACATTCCTTTCTTTTATTGTCTTTCAAACCATCCCACAGACTAGCAGCATGTCAAGGTTGCTGCACCCTGCAGAGCGAGTGAGAAGTTGATCTATTTCTCATCAGGAGAAGTGTAGGAGATGTGAGGGATCCCAGCTCCCCTCCCTTTCACAGGCACCTGTGCTGGCATGCTCTTCCAGCTGGACGTCCCTCCTTCCATTTCCCTCCTGGCGACTCATCTCCTCATGGGCTTGCTTCCTTCCCATGTGGCAAATGCCTCCTTGTTTGCTCTGTTTCTCTACCACTAAATTAAATTATGCCTATTAATCAAGTTCAAAATCGAATACAATCTTTATTAAACAATTCATATTCTGTGAACCAACTTGTGGGGGGGGGGGTTTCCCAGACATGTTGAAATAAGCAGCAGTCTGGTCACTGAAGTTGGTGAGGGCCCATTACATCTAGATTTGTGTTATTATTTCTATTGTGGGAACTGCAATTTCTCTAGAATTTCACTCTATAAAACTGATTTCTAGATTCTTCTAGCACAGAGAAACCAAAGAATGACTGAACTATGAACCACAGACCCACCTAGGCTGGTGTCTGACTGCTGCAGATGTGCTGGAAAATTATTGCAGCTGAGTCAAGCCAGGCAAAGATTCATACATTTTAATCCATGCTGATTAAATGAATATTTTTCCAGTGACATTTTACATTGCACAGGCAATCTGGTCTCTTCGAAGTTCCAAGAAACACTAATCGTAAAGAGGCTGTAAGAGTCTTTATTAACAATTTAATTTCTCTAGGGTATTTAATTCAGAGTCCTTTAATACTGTGCTTGACCTTTCCTTTTCTGCAAACTTATTTAATATTGCTCCTAAAGTGGAGTTTTCGGGACACTGTATTTTTAACTTTTTTTTTTTTCCTGACTGTGAAATGCAGTTTATTCTCACTGTTTCTTTCTAGAAGCCACCACTGACAAAAGCCTCAAATTTTCAGAAGTAATTCTCTTCAGTTTCCTAATGTACATTCTTAAGCCCCAGTCTGCCTAGAGAAATATAGTCACAGTGAACTTAAACACAAAAATAAAACTACCTGCCATTTGGCATTCCCTATGCCTGGTGTTTCAATGAGGTCATGTGAAATTTAAGCTCTAGTAAAATGTCTATTTGCATACCAAATAGACAAAAAATTACATTTCCTCCAGATTTGTTTCCAATAAATTTCATGTTTTTTTCAACAGCTTGCAAAAATTGTAGTTAAGCAAAGAACCATATTATACCACCCAGTGGTGGTCTTAGTAAAAATGAATTTCGCTTAGCAAATGAGCTTGTGTTTCATCTTATTTTATAATATAGTATAGGGAGGGAGAGAAAGGGAAAAAGTTAATATTCAAATAGATGTTGCATGTTATAAAGGTCTTTCAGTGCTCCTACATTTTGTGCTTTGACTATTTTATTAGCATGAGTTCTGCCCCTTGGTTCACTGTTCAGGCAAGTAACAAGCTGAACACCCCCAAGCCCAGACCCAAGTTCCAAACCAAGAGTGAGGTCGGGACCTAAATCCATGAGCACATCAGAGCATTGAGACATCCACCCCTTCTTTTCTCCTGCTCCTTCCTATCCCTCCCCACCCGCAAAGTAAAGTGCAATCCCCTTGTTTTCATGTGAAGCCAGGTACCCCAGGGAGCCCCTGCCTGTCTCCCAGGGCACTTCCCAGCTCCCAGTTTATTTGCTCTCACCTGCACTGCTGCACCACCCTCTGCAGGGCCTGTATCCTTGAGATATAATCATTGTTTCTTAACCCTTCAAGCAGAAAATTTCTAGAGCTATCATTTATTCCAAATGCAGACAAGCATCTCTCTACTTATCTCCTTCCTTTCACACAGTGAAATGTATCCCTTTTATTACAAATAAATGCAAATATTTATTAGTAATGTGTGCAGCCATTATTATTGTTGTCTTGTGTAATGCTGTCTCTGAGGCAATGGCATATGAAATACTGCTTATAGCATCCCCAAGTAGAAGCAAAACTGCTCTTAAAATGTTCTTTGCAGAGTTTAATACAAAGAGCGAAAATAAATAATGTCAGGTCCTTGCCAGGATCTGCCCATTTTAAACTTTTCAATGGCACAAATCATCATTAATGAAGCACTTAACAATACACTCCCGACAGCATAGCATAAAAATTACTGCAGTCATCCAAAGGATAAGAAGAAACATGGCAGATAACTTCTGGAGGGGAAAGATTTACGTTCTTTTAATGAAACTTTATGAGTCCAAGTTTACATTAGAATAAAGCAGGGGGAAAATGTTTATCTCCTAAAAGCTTTTGGAGGAGACATTTGGAAGGAAATTGTGGGGTTTTTTTTCCCCAAATGAATGGAATAAAAGTCAGAGAGCAAGGTCTCAGCAGCAGTGAAATCTGGTTTGCATCATCAGCTATTTTCATATAAAATACTGTGGCTGGAGTCATAGGACACAGAGATTTGCATTATAATGCAGAATAAAGTAAATGCCATTATGCAAGTCCCCTTGTTACACAGTTTTATTCACAGTTTGCTCCAAAAATAGCTGACGGTAAGATCAACAGCTGCAGTTTAATACTAAATTTCTTTCCTGTTTATTTGTAAAAGGAGAATACCATGCTCTTTGTATCAAATTATGCATGGAAAAAAATCTCAAATTCATATGCCTGTACAAAATGGATCAACACAAAGGCTCCCGTTTGTGATAAAGGATATGACATTCTGGATGAGGGTCTGTGAGGAGCAAGAGCTTTCATTCTCCTCCACTCAGACCTGTGGCAGTGTTTTGTGGAGCTGGGATGGAGGCTGAGCAGATCCCAGTGATGGAGGGGAACGTGTCTTGTGGCACAAGTTACTCAGTACCCTAAGAGAAGTTTCAAGCCAGGACCTGGCCAAGGGGGAAGAGGAATAACTCTGTAGAAGGTAATTAGCATCTGTCATCTGAGGACTGAAAAGTGTAGGAAGGATGGAGGAAGCATTTAGCAAAATCAAAATGAACAAATTCAAAATTTCAATGCCACCTTTCATCCTGAAGCGATTTTGAACAGAACCAGCAGAAGAAAGAGGTGATTTTTAGCTTTATTTCATCATGTATGAAATCAGAAATAAAAGATCTGTGTACTATGAAAAAAAAAAAAAAAGCAAAAGCAAAACCAAACAAACAAAAACCCCATTCTTTGGCAATGTTTCACACTATTCAATCCAGAGAATGCAGAATTCTGTCCCCCCAAAAGGAAGTGTTTTGAGGAAAACCAAAGTGATATGTTATATGGAGAGAAGAGTTTTGCTCTCCTGAGCTTATAAAGATAACATCTAGGTTCTGAAATTCAATTTGTCTGCTTATCAAGAGGAATATTTACACTGCTCATTGGAATCAATTCCTACTCAAAATAAGGTGATAATGTTAAGCATGTATATTTTCTCAGACTTGATCCACTTCACTGAAAATTTGGGATTTTCTCTCAATTTATTAACCAAAGTATTTCTAAATTTAGTCCTACTTTATTTTCTGTTCAAGTACATGATGTATTTAAACCCTGTTGCTCTTGCTTCACACTTTCTCAAAGGTTAGCATCATTCACTAACATATTTAGCTTATCCTTTGCAAGGAACATATTATCTTTGTGGAAGGATCATAAGGATCTAAAAAAGTTTTCTCTGTTCTCTATATTCTATATAATAGTTCTTTCCAGCATCACGGATTCTCCCAAATGTTTCTGTGATGAAATAACAGAGGGCAGCAAGAAAAGCAATAGAAAACTGTGAGGTATTCACATTACTAAACAAGGAAACTGTTAAACAAAAGTAGTGTAAAATCAAATTCCCCTTGATACTAGATCAATATTTTGCTGTTATCTGCACCACAGATTGTTTTAGCTGTCATAATATAATCATTATAACAATACCCAAATAGGAAAAACAGAATTAGTTCTGTGTATAGGATTCTAGAAAATGTGTCCCTAAAATGCCAGGCAAACTGAAAGTAACTTGCTTTTATTTGACCTATTAATTTTGCTCTCTATCCAAAATGGGTCAAATGCTCCTACAGTATGACCTTTTTTCTTTTTTTTTTTTTATTGTTAGAATAATTTAGAGGAACTGGTGTGTAAAGCACATCCCATCTTAACAACTGTACAACCATCTTTTGGAAATAACACTATGATAACTCTGCCTACAATTTTGTCATATAATGTTTTCATTTGACCTATTTTCTTCCAGTATTCCTGATGGTTGCTGTGGGAAACCAAGACAATCCTGAGCTTCTGTTAAGTTGAAATGTGTCCCTGTGGTTATTAATTTTTTGAAATATAAGGCTAACGTTTGTCAGCACAGAAGCTGGAGAAGATAGGGATTACTGGCTATGTGATAAATGCTGAGCATGACAGACTGCTGGAAATGTGTTAGGTATCATGAGGAGAGAATTTCAAAGGCAAAAATAGCCATTAAGTGCCTTTGAACATTAATGAGAAGTTGGTAGATGAGCATCTGTATCTCTTGATTAACATAATGACAGTGGAAAAGAATGAAAAATAATTTGGTCACTAGAAACCTATTTCTTAGGGAGCCTTCAGTACCAGCTTCTTTATATTAAAATGAGTTATTCTAAGGGGCCACCTCATTTTCTCTTTATTTTTTCCACAGAGTAAACTTGTGCACTTGATTCACCTTTCCAGTTAGTCAATATGGTCTGGTTGGAGCTGAAAATGCAGGTTAAACCTGGTGAGTGCAAAACCTGGCTTATTAGCACAGTCCCCTCTAATCCCACTGACTTTCTCTTCCCCACGTCAAAGACAACTTCTATCTTACCTGCTTCTGCATTCAGCATCCACACAGCTCTATTCCAATGTTTGGCACAATCTGATAAAGGGAGTATGAAGATCAGGCAGTCTGACCACCCCAGTACTTCTGTCATCATGTCACTGTCTCACTGTCCCACAGACTCATGTGAACCCTCTCTGTGGTCAGTGGTGATTGAACATGGATAGGTATTTCTAGAGAGAGCTCTGACTGAGCGCTGAGTGTTGTCATTGTGTGTTACTGGGGGCAGCCTGTTTAGTCTGGAAAGACTGAAAAGGCAAATACTTTGATTTTTTTTGTTGTTCTTTTTTTTGATGTATGACAGCTTGACTGTACTCGGTGAATCTACCATATACCCACTGTGCAACAAGCCGGCTATACAAACTGAGTACATGGTAACACACTGCCTGGAAGGTGTTCAGGGACCAAGCTGTGCCTTCATAAACAGCTCCTGATCAGCTACTGTAAATCTGGCAAATGCAAAAATCCTTTATGAAATGAGGCTTGTCAAGCCCTGAAAGGAATAGGGGTGTTTCTTTGCCTTGCTGCTCTGAAGGCCAGAGAAATGTTTCTAGTGAGGCTGAAGCAGAACATGGGCACTTGAGCTATTCTTTCTGGGGTTGCAGAGGAAGAAGAGCCACACTGTGACCTTCAGCCAGCAGCAGACTCAGGTCCTGCCCCAAAAATCACCAAGATGCCATCACAGCCACAGCTGCGAGTAGTGGCCAGAGCCTCTGCTACTGCATCTGCACTGGCACATGAGGAGGCAAAAGAGAAGACTGAAGTCTCACCTCTTCTTAGGCTGGAAAAATAAAGTGCACAGTAAAAGCTCCTGGTTGGAGTATTTTTTAATAGATGAAGCATTATCTTTGTAGCTGTTAAGTGACATTTTGAGCCCTTCTGTGGAAAGCACTTTTCATCAGAAATGTTATTGCTATTTATTATTTTCCATTTGGTTTGAGGTACAGTTTATACACAAAGCAAGTTATCTGTCTCATGAGAAACAGACATCCACAGCTTATGGTTTGAGCTGAAAAGAGATCATTAACACACTGACGTTTGGGGAATCATTAGCAAAGGTGATAGGTACCCCTGACAGCCTGGGGAAAGGTTTTATACAGTGCATAAAGATTCTAAAAACCTTTCTCATAAAGATCATAAGGACCTTCTTTCCCAGTGGTGCAAGTCATGCTCTGCCTGCCAGTACAAAATCACTAATGTAAACATTGGTTCTGTGAAGACTGATTTTCTGTTTGGATACTTAGAAGCATCCATTGTTGGCTTCTGAGACCTAATGAAAGCAGAAATAAAAGCAGGGTAAACTAACCACAGGGAAACCTGCTTGAGAAGATGTGCAGCAGTGTGAGCTGAAAGCAGGGCCAAGCGAGACACCAGCACAGAGAGCAGTGGATGCCACACTGCTCTGCTGCCAACAAGCACTGCGTGATGACACCTGCCCCTGGTAAGGAACATTGCATCAAAAAGTGTGGCTTGTTTTGTGTGTTAAATCAAAGACAAAAAGATATGTTGTTTGGTCCTTTCACTAGGGAGTAAAGAAAAGCAGGAGGCCCAGGGAGAAGAATCCATGTGTCTTTTTACTACTGCCTTTTTTAATATCAATACTGAATTACAGGACTCTGCCTGCCCAAAAAAATGTATCTGTAACTAACCTGTGCTAAAATTCAGAAGAAAAGTTGATACAACAAAGCCATATTTTCCTCTCCCTCTGGAAAACTGACTGGGGTAATTACATCGCCTAACATCTTTCTAAAATCCAGCAAACTCCTGTGGATAAATTCCCTCTTTTCTACATTTGAGCACTCTTCAGTGTCACCATGCACAGAAAAGGTAATGACTTAGACAGCAATTTCCAGCAAATTTTTCATATGCCATTCTGTCAATAAGCTTCATCCCAGAATGAAGAAACATTTCCAATGATTTTGAAGTTTTGGAAGGTCCACTGAGGTTTCCAAGAAAATTACAAAATGAAAGATATACTCACCATCTTTTAACTCCGTTTTCGTCTGACAGTGATATGATTTAATGCCTAGGATATCTGGTTTATTTTATTTTAATTTATTTTATTTCAGCAGTAGGTTGCTAGATTTACAATCTATGGATACACATATCTGGCCTTCTTACCTCACAGCTCATCATCTTTGGTCTCAACATTGAATGCCTGTGAAATATACCAACAGATTTCTATTAACATAACAGAGTTTCCTATTAAATCATCCCATGTTAAAAACTCAGATCTCTTCTCCAAGGTCACAAGTGCCTGGGCAGAAAATCCCAAACAATATCTCCTCATCCACTGCACAACATTCCTTTACAACTCTTTTGATACATCCTCTTTCCCAGCACTTCTTCCAGCCTTGCAACTAGGTGCCAGGTCTCTCCTGTTGTATCTGTGAGCCAACTCATCTTACTCCCTCCTTTTTCCCTCTCTCTCACCACCGAGCTTTTCCCAAGGTTTTCACATCATGACCTTTTTTGAAATAAGTGTCTCTGGCTGCCCTGAACACAGAGCACACAGCTCAATGGCTGAGCAGCTCCCTTCGTGCTTCCCATTCAGAACAGGGGAGAAATCCTGCCTGAGCAGCCAATTCCCAGCACTGCACCAGACAAGCCGTGTAAAAGTGATGGATACCTGCTTTGTCCAGGCTTTCTCTGAGAAATTTAGCCATGTTTTGGCAACTAGGTATCTATCTGGAAAATCTCCCAAATGTATAAATATTCCTGGGGTTTAGTAGTACTAACATTTGAGTCCATTTGTTTCCTGTATGCACTTAATAGCAGAATGCCTTCTTTACAGTATCTTACCTGATGTGTGTGTGACAGGCTCAGTATCACACAGAGCACTGCACTAACAATATCAGCAAAGCTACAGAGGCTGAGAGAATTGGGGCTGCTCAGCCTGCAGAAGGGAAGGCTCTGGGGAGACTTTGAAGTACCTTCCAGTACCTAAAGGGGTCTACAAGAAAGTTTTTACAAGGACCTGTACTGATAAGACAAAGGGGACTTTCTTTGACTGAAAGAGGGCAGGTTTAGGTTAGATGTTGGGAAGAAATTTTTTACAATGACAATAATGAGACACTGGAGTAATTTGCCCTGAAAGGTGGTAGATGCCCCATCCTGGAAACATTCAAGGCCAGGTTGTACAGCCTGACCTAGTGGAAGGTGTGCCCACCCATGGCAGGGGGGTTGAACTAGATGACCTTTAAAGGTCCCTTCCAACCCAAATCATTCTATGATCAAGCAATGAGTGAGGCAGCCTTCCCAGGGCAAGCAGCTGGCTGGGAGGATGCAGTGGCCGTGACCCTGACCTTCACCTGAGCGGCACTGAAACATGGCTCTGCCAAAATGACACGTGTCAACCTCCAAGTCATCAAAATGGAATTAAAATTCCGTACCACACACAGAAGAAAGGGGATCAAATGGCAAACAGCATGCCTCTACACAAGGAAGGGGAAAACAAACAAGCTTGAAGACCTTGAAGTCTTACTGATACATTAGTATGTGTCAAAGAGATCTTTCTGATTTAGTCTCTGGCAGGTTGCTATTTTCTACATTTCACAAGCAACTAAAACCTAGATAATTATCTGTGTATGTTTCCAAGTTCTTAAATCTCCAGACGAAGGAATTTTTGCAGATTTTCTTGTAGTGTAGCTTTTAAAAGCTGATAATGGTAAAACAATGACACCTTGTGGCACAGGAGAGTAATCAAACCCACAAAGCCACAGGTTTAGCTAAAGCATCACCGACAAATACATGCCATTCCCCAGAAGTACTTTCAATTATTGATGAACTAAGTTTTCAGCTACAAGGTTTTTTTCTTAGATCTTTAATCTAAAATTGTTCTTCATGTTTACAACCTTTGAAAGCATCTTTCTGATGATGGGAATAATTTAGACAATCACTATTCAGAAATATAGCAAATCTCCAAGCTAGTTCTGTAACTATTCTTGCAGTGAATAATAAATGTTTTCACTTATCTAATATATTCGTGTTGTTAAAAAACACTCAGTGTAATTGTCTTTTCAGCGTCCCTGACTTTACTTCAGGCACCCAGGTGTTTTAAATTGCACTGGCTGGCAGGAGAAATGCTATGCAGAATTGCTAACAAGAAAGATGTTAGTTTTATGCAGGTTAAAGGGAAGACTCCAGCTGTCCAGATTTTTCTCAGCAAGGAGAAATTTCTATTGTAATTATTTTAAACGGGCATTACTAAATGGAACAGATATGGTGCAATGTCATTTTAGAGCTCTTATCAGATTTTAGAAGGTTTGAAAATGGTGATTTATATTGACTCCAAAAGACTGAACAGCTAATGATTTAAAGGCAGCTTTTCCTTTAAGTTGTGGATCTGTTCAAATCAGAAAGCATTAATGACTGTAAGTGGATGAGAATGCCTGCAAATTGAAAAAGACCCCAAGATTGCAGCAGCCTCTCAAGTAAAATATTTCAAGTTCTATACCACTCTTAATTACTGCCCCATCCACCAAGAGCCAGCTTACAGTATCAGCACTAATTGCTGACCTTACCAGTGTCTTCTCTGACCTCCATTTAGACAAGGTATACTGCAAATTATTGGGATTTTGAGTGAATGATGATCTGATTAAGATGACTGGTGAGCTATTCCTGGTTTTACATTATGCAACTAAAACATTATGCCTGCATTCATATATTTTATAACTGTCTAAAAATTAAAATCTTTTTGTCAGCATAATAACATTGCTGGGACAGCACTCCTCAGTTCCAAGGGTATTCTGGGGACAAGAATGAAACCCACAATGATATATAAAAAGCACATCTTCAAAGAAGTGATATACAGGAACAAGGTATATTTGGTGCCTCTGTCATTTGTCACTTAGGAGTTTCAAATCTTGACATCCTTTTTGCATCAAGAGGTAATTTTTTTTCCAACCTGATGGCAACAAACTACATATTTTACATTGGCATTGTGGAAATTACAAAATAAATCTTAAATAGTATTCACCTCAAATTAGACAACAAACAAGTCAAATATACCAGCAATGGCATATGACTAATAGCACACTTACATAAAATGTGATGCCAGGAAAATCACTTCTCCTTTTGTAAAGGAGCCCGTAGTAGCCAATTATTGCAAAATCTAATGGTGCATTAAGCAATTGCTGCTGTGGGGAGTGCACATCTGAAAAATCACAGAGCTTGTCTAACACGCATTAAACCAAAAGTCGCATCCTCGTGCCATGCCCAGGACCACAGTGCAGGCCTTGGCATGTGCTCAGCTGCACCTCCCACCTTTCAAACATCGTAGCCTGCCATAGGGCATCCTACATATCATCAACATGGGGCCAGCAGGTAAACTGCTGCTTAGCGATTTCTTGTCTCATGGGAGTGGCACTGCTGGTTAGTGGGGCAAAGATGGGACAACTTACCACCACCCATTGTCAGTCCCTGTAAACTTGCTCCACAGACAGGGACTATACCGAGCCCTCAGCTATACCTCTGCTTTGCAAGCACAAGGGCCAAGGGCAAGCTCATTACACCCAATCTTCTTCTCACCCACTGATTTATGCTTCCCACCACACCTGAATTCCTTCTCACCTGGGTGCTGGAATATTTCTTGCATCCAGCAGTGCTACAAAGCCCACAGGCAAGACAGTTTTCCAATGATCATAATACACGTGTTTTATTGGCATTTTGTAGCATCCTGTCACGGATGTTCTGTATTCACTCAATTTACATTAATCCCTGACTTCAGTGTCTATTTATGGGTTTGCACCTTCAGAAGAGATGACGGACCTCAACTGCTTGCATGTCTGTGTTTAAGAGAACATAAAAATGCTGGAAAATGACAGAAAATAACAGTTATTATGCTTATGCACAGTAAAACAGACAGTCAACTCCAAAAAAAGGGTTGTGGTTTTTACTCTTTATTACAGTGGCATGGACATATTATATTTATGTCTTAATGTGCAGAGCAAATGAGATGTTTTTACTTACTTGTTGACTCAACGAGTCATTAGAGAAAGTGAGTTGATGAACACTAATTTTTACATCACAAAAAAAAAAAGAAAAAAGTCTTTCTTCCTTTGTTCTAATCTTCTGTTTGTAAAGTTTTCAGATTTAATAAAAACTGGCACTTTCAGAGCTCACAAATTACAATTAACCATCCCTATTGTGAGTTTGGAGATTGATTTAACCTCTCTTTGGCCCTGCTGTGAACAACACCTGTGACATTTTTAATGTTTTACCGCCTTAAAGAAAAAAGCAGATAAAGAAGTCCTGAATCCTCTAAAATCACTTAAATTTACTTTTTTCCTGTTTCTGGGAAGTGTCCAAATCCCTCTGTTTCTTTGACCATTTGCTTCTGTGGGTTACCAGTCCTTTGATTTGTGATCACTTCAATCCTGAGGGTAGCAGTGCTCCACCACACAAACCAGAGCTTCAAGGAGATCTAGTTTTGGAAATATCTGGAAGCTGAAAGCTTCAGGCATCAGTGAGACTGTGTGTCAAACCCTCAGAAAGGCTCCAAAATCTGACTGCCTCGTAAAACCCCTCTGCAAAGTAATGGCATTTTGACATAAGCAACGTGTGAACTGCATGTCAGGATGATGATGTGCCCTTTCACCAGTGTTTTACAATTCATTTACTACAGCTCCTGCCAAATGTGGAATCCTGAGAAAAAATAATGAGATCTTTTCTCACCATGAGCTGCCTGGCCACTAATACTTGAACTAGAATTAAGAGCTGCTGGAGCTCAGAATTCCTCCCATCAAAATACAGCCACAGGAAAAGCTCCAGAAAACTGTCAGGGCTGAACTAGTATCTGGCATGTAACCAGATGGCACTGGCTCTGGTTTCTCATCTTGAAATGGGGCACAGAAATGGTTCCAAATGCAATGAGCACCTTTTTTGCCTCCATTTCCACACCCTGACATTAACCCAGTCATTCCTGACCGCTGAGCACGTGCTGCTTGAACATTCTTCTGCTGGTAGTGAAATAAGTAACACTGAGAGTCACTTGGCCCTTGTTGAGGTGAAACCAGTCAGAAATGGATGTGGGCACACAGATGAAGACTTTTAAATGCAGACTAGGGCAGCTGGGCAGGTTCCCCCTGAACCCTCACACAGCACCTGCAGCATTAAAGCAGGGCTGTCTTCTCTGGGTTTGAAACAGCAACAGAAGCAATTTGGGCTTTCTGGCCTCTTTCTTTCTCTCCTTTCCTGTTCTACACATCAAAAACTTTTGAAAATATCTTATTCTTGGCTTCTTTGCATGGAGCAGTTGTTTCAGACTCTCTGCAGGCTCAGAGAGATAAGAAAATACTGAGTGTGATCACAACCAGTTTCAAACTTTCTTCATAATCACTTTCTATCAAAAAAAAAATTAAAAAAAATTACTTTTTCAATTAGTGAGCTGTAATTCTTGCATGACCATACCAGAGGCTAAGAGGCGTTCCCGTGGCTCTAACTCTGAGTTCACTTCAACCATCAGCTGCTAATTTTCAGCTATTTATTTCAGTCTCTGTCAAACTTGCACATTAGTTGATAAATAAATCATAGCAACATGCCCACTACTGTCCTGTACAAACTTGTGCATAACAAAAAGGTTTGTTAAATTCATGGGGCTTTTTAGGAATTTGAGAGGTCTTTTTGCTTGTTTGTTTGTTGGTTTGTTTTTTTTTTAAACTGTGATCTGTTTGAGACTAAACCACCCAAAGGAAATTGCCCTGAGTTGGATCTTACAATCAGGACGTGTCTAAGCCAAGAAATATTCCGTCTATAAAACCCTGTTATGCAACGTGTTTCAATTACAGGAGCTGTGGACTAACATTATTACTGCACAGGTCAATTTAGCTAACATGTTCCTAAATGCATTGTGATTTAAACTTTATAAAAAGAGCCTAAAACCAAATTGCTTGAATCATGCACTCATATATTTTTAGCTATGCATTGAGATATAATTTCACTGCCCTAAATATAACCGCAGTATTAAATCAGACCATTTATGTGAGGAAGATTATTTACATATTTCCTCAGAATTAGTCACTTGGCTCTTAAATTGAATTGTGGCTGTTGCATGTATTAAAATGCTAAAATCCCTTAAATACATTATTTCTTTTCCTGAGAAGTAGCAAAAACCTCTGCTTCTGCTTAATATTAATGCCCTTTGTTCAATGTGTTCACCAGGCCCAAAAGTTAAAAGATCAATTATAGAAATGCCCCAATCCTGAATAAAACTAAACTGTTTTAAATACTCTGATGAAAAGACTTCTGACTTTGCTTTGCTCAGCCTTCAATCTTTTACAGACTAAATGCTCATTGGTTCCCCAGTCACTCATAAAACGGAAAAGATGAATCACTTTGTCTGTTTTGCTTTTGCATGGCTTTTAGTGATTCTTGTTTTGATTTTTGCATAGAACTCAGTGCCTTCATGTCTTGTGTGAAGTGATACCTCTACCATTGCAACAGTGTGTATAGTGAATTAATACTTGAATAGAAACTAGCTTTTTTGTTGTGCATTTAGGAATATTTTTATTTACAAATGAAGTAGGTGTATAACAGTGACACCAAATGCAATGAAAAGGAAGCAGAAGTAGTTGAACAAATGAGATGTCTCAGACACTGCTTTAAGAATTTCTTTACTGTGTGTGGAAGGGACAGCTGAAAATTGAACCCAAAGTCTGAATCCAGGAAATAAATCCTGATTCTAATTTTTTTCTTTATAGGAAAGATGTGGCATACAAGGCTTGTGTGGCCAGGAGAGGTTTGAGATCTTCTAAACTTACTTAATCCAATCTAGTTCCTACGTCTTTCTGACTGATTTGATATGCTGGTAGCCTGTGGAAAGCCTCCAATTAGGGCAAGAAATCAGCACTCCCTGACTCCACTGACATGGTCCATCAGCAGGCACAGCTTGAATTTCAGCTGATTACCCACAGTGAGTTGTTCAGAGTCAATTCACAATGGAATAAAAGGCCAATAAGAAAACATTAATATGTCTTTTCAATAGAATAAATGCAAGAAAATAACATTATTCTAGCTGCATTTTCTGCAAGCAGAAACAGAAACAGGTATTGTCAAGCTAATTATTTGTGATGATTGTGGGATACATTTTATCTGTTTGGATACTGAAAGTCAAAGAAAATGTGTCTGCTCTTCTGTCTTTACTCAAATAATACAATTTAAATGTTCACAGGTTATTTTATCCCTTGCTTGTACACTTGCAGTAGATAAAAAATTCTGATCCTAACTTTCATTTGACTTATATTTGTGTCAAAATTCACCTGAGTCTGATCAAAAGCTATGCAAAGCAGTTTATTGTACAGACTGTGAATAAATAATCGTATATAAAATATAAAGTATTTGTATTTTGCATATCAGCTTAACAATTAGTTAAGCTAAATATTAAATTGTAAATGTTGTTGTAAATAATGACAGAGTCTATATTTTCCCTTTTAAGAATAGAAGATAAATTCAATGTGTAGGACTGAAAAGTTCAATCAAGAGATTCAAGAGGGGTTCTGATGGCAATTTTGTAAAACTTTTTCCCAGTTATATTTCTTTTCCATGACTTAAATATCACTTCATTTTAGTTCAGTTTCAGGGTTTGAGCCTGTTTGCATTTCTGTGATTAGACACAAAAAAAATGCTTAGTGATTATTGTCCACCCACAATCTTCATCTTACTTTTTTCTTTAGATCGCTGTCCCTTCTCATTTCTTATAGAGCAAAACTGCACTCACAACTAAATTTAATGAAAGGCAGAAAAATTATGGAGCTCAGACAATTTAAATTATCGACTTTTCTGTTCTGCAATACACTTTTGAAGGATTGCTTCACAGGCTGACAAAGTCCTTTTCAATTCCCATACCATTTTTTATTTTACTTGTATGGAAAAAACTAATCAATACATCTGAAATAATTATCTTTTAATGAGAGTTATCTGTTTTTTCTCTCCATTCCTGGAACAGGAGTATGCAATTAAGAGATGACAGTTCAGTAATCCAAAGTCTTTTTATTCCCCAATGTGCTATGGATCAGTCCAAGTTCCCGCATGTTTCTGTACACTCTAATACGTGTTCTGTTTCTGGAGAGTAGTACTGAACAATTAACTTTACTTTGAAGAAATGAGAAGCTTTACAGCTTTTACATTCATCAAAATATGTCATGCTAGATGTAGTGGGCCTTTCTGCTAATTTACAGAAAAACTGAACAAGGATAAAAATTTGATTCAAATTAGTTCTAACGATGTGCATCATGAAGACTTCAAAGTTAAGCCTTAGTCAAGACATGGAAAAGGAACTGCACTAAATATGGCCTCAAAACATTGTTCCTAACATAAAGCTTATGTAAAAATGCATCCAGCTACAAATTCAAATCAGGCAGAAAAAAAGGCAAGATCAGTAATTTCTACATGCTTTCTGCCTACAGTGCTGCATACGTACTCTTTTCCCTTAGAGCTCAGAGCTCAAAGGCAATAAACTATCTTGTTTTTCTTCTTCACTACCGATATAAGGTATTTTTCAAGGTAGGCAGCAAACATGGCTCCAGGTTTTATTAAAATTCAGAATTAAGAAGAAGAATATCTGTTCCCCTTACAAGGCTTGCCATACAAGGAACACCAAAATTATGACCTTTCTTTCTGTCAAAGGTTCTGATCTTCATTTATCAAGTGCTATGAAATCTCAAAATTCAGCTAGCTCATCACTCAGTCTGAACAATGAAAGAGTACAGTGTCAAAGAGTCTCCAGTTCTCTCTGCCTTAAAAGAAAATTCAAGTCTTCCTTTTGCAAATGGATCTGGACACAGTGCCTTTCATTTCGTTGCCTCCAGACTGCATTGTTACAGCTGTCACTAATGTAGAAATGAAGACAAATACAAACTCTGTGCTTTGAACAAATCTCTTCCTTCAAAGGCTGCAAAACAACACACGGTCACAGTAGGCTGTGAGAACCATGTGTGTGCTGGATGGGGTTCCACAAAATTGAATCCCAGGGTCTCTGTGGTAGCGTGTCTTTAATCAGCACAAGCTGTTCTGAAGCATTTTTGATTGTTTGTTTGCTCCTCCATGCCCCACTCCCCCAGCCAGCTCAAATTTAGAGGCCTGATTTTTCAAAATTGTTTGTTTTTCTGGCTCCCACTACAGCAGATGCAAACAATGCTACAGCTGTGTTCATGTGGGACTCCTCAGGTCACTCAGGCCAGAGGGAGACAATTGAAAAGCAGAGAAATCAGGCATGGTATGGAGTCCATGTAAAAGAGATTTAACTAATTCCAAGTGGTTAAAAACAGTCTTCGGGGCATTCTGCTAGGAAAAGCTTTCCCATAGTGTGCCTGTTCTCCTGTTACTATGAGTAAGGAATGAGAAATAACAAGTTGTTTCTCTTCTCCATCTTCATTTTCAAGAGGAAGAGGAAGGGAGACCTAGGAAGAGGAGGCCGGTGAGAAAGCTGCCAGCTTTCTCTGTCCAAAGGGGAGCTGGAAGCCAGCTATCGGGGCTAGGCACACCTACATACTCAGACCATTACTCAGATGCAAAAATCTATTTAAACTTTACAAAAAATCCCTATCCCAGAATAACAAGCATTTTCCACATAATATTAGTATACTTCTCAACTGCAGTCCTTTCTCTTTATTACTTCCCCCTGTAAACTGAAATTGGGATGCTAATATAAAATTGAAAGTATGACTTCTTGTCCTACGTAGCTCAGGAGAATCTTGGCACAATACCATGATGTCTTTATTTGCTGTAAGTCTCTCTGATATTTGGACTTCACAGCAGGAAAATCTCTAGAGGAAATACTGAAAGGCAGTGATCTGCATTTTAGCAAAAAAGTAGAATCTGAATGTGCAGTATGACAAGCTACATCAGAACGATTACATTTCTTCATTTCTACTTCCCTCTGTTCTCTTAGAATCTCTGGAGTGACCACTCCATTTATAAAAGCTGGTATGCCTGTGGAGCCTCTAGACATTCCCTTCAGCTCTTAGTTTTCTAAAGGAAAAAGTAATACCTCTTTAAAATTGGTACTACTCAAGTAGCTGCCTTTCCTTTCCTTGCAGATTGACATTGTGCATCCTGGATCAAAGCACTTCCCAGGAGTCTCAGGCTTCTCTCTTTTATTCACTGCTTCCATTCTCTTTGCATCCTTTCTCATCTAAACACAATTTTTTAAGCTCTTTGTTCCTCATGCCTCCCAATTCCTGTGATCTGAACCCATCAGTCTCTTTCCCTAATTTCATTCTAGTGTCACTTTTGTTTTTTTTATCTTCAGTTTCATCCCTGCCTATGGCTCCTTGCGTTAGGAATTTACACAACCCCTTTGCTCTACATTTCACCGCAGCACTCAGTGGTCCCACTCAGCTCTCCAAGGCTGTTTTCACCAAACACTGACTCCTTCTGACCTCCCACTGTTTGTGTTTTACCAATCTCATCATTGCCTAGGCTTCTTCCCTGCTAGCCAAAAGTACCACAAACTTTTCTATAACCACCAGTTCTTCCAGTTCAATGACATTTTTTCATCTTGAGATATCTCCCTTCTGCCCTCTTTTCTTTCTCCTGCAAGCACAGTTTTTGATATTCCCTGTGTTTCAGCTGTGACTCCTAAGACAAATTACATCCTAGACAAATTACTCTACTTTTGCAACTCAGCTGACCACAGCTCTTGATCCTTTCACATCTTTTATCTGCCATCACACTTTTCCCTATTTCCCCCTCCATTATTTTTCTTGATAAAAGAACTGTTGGGCACCCCAAATTAAAATTACATTTCAACCTTTCAATTCCATGCTACTATACCTTTCCTTCTTCTCATTTTATTTCTACAATTCTTCCTCCTTTTTAGTTTGATCTCCTGTGTTTGTTTACATGGCTTCATGTCCCCAGTATCACTTTTTTTGCATTCCTCCTGAAGTCTTTTTCATCTTTACCTTCACAGCACAATGATGTTTTATTCTCTTCTGCCTAAACACAATTAAAAAAACCTTTAATTCTTTTTGGTTTTCTAACAACTACATTTTTTGCTTCTCTTTTTGCCTTAAGTTTATACTGCATGCCAGTTACAACTGTCCATCAGCAGACACAGACAGCTCTTGTCCAAGCCCTCAGCTTCTGCATTCTCAATCACAACATGCTTGACAAATTCAGTCCTGCTTTCCCCACCCTTCTACCAAGATTATTTTACTACTTCCTTGTTTTGAGCATGTCATGGTTCTCTCTTCACTCCTCCACTGCACTCCTGCCTCTAAATCATCCAACATGAATAAAAATTAATAGGGTTACACCTCCTCACAGCCTAATCCTATTCCATCTATTAAAAGCAAAATTAATTAATTAATTAATTAATACTTGCAATGACAAATTATGCATGGAAGTACACTACCTCCAAGATTATGAGATTTGGATGTCTCATATTGGAAACTTCAACCTAAATTGGCACATCTAACACACAGCTTCTCTCCAAGCTATGGTCATGTCACTGAAGTTACTGTTATAATATTTTTGATAAATTTTCTTTATTTGTATTAAAGGCTTGCATCTGATGCCCTTACTTAAACTGAGTAATACTTTATTTCATGGCTCAGTCCATTGAGCTAACTACTTGCAAAGAACAGTGCTATTTAACTGGAAAATAGATTATACAACTTGCCCATAACAAAACTTATCTTTTAAATACTATTTTTAAATTTGTGTGTGAAAGATCATGCACGTTTGTCCTCTTCTTTTGTTTCACTGCTCTTTAAAATTGGTCTATCACATCTAATAGTCGAGGATCAGAGGCTGTATGACTTCATTAGATAAAAGAATACATTTCATGGATTTTTCCAACATGCTGTTGTTCGTGTTGTGAGCAGAATAAGGAAACAGGTCACCAGTGAACTTCATTTCATGGTACATGAGAATTGGCATGCAAACTGAATGTAATCTCAAACTGGTTTATCTTCTTACAACTGCCTTTAATCTTCAAATGCAAGATAATATTTTGCATACATTAATGGTTCAATAACCCTTATAGTGTATGTAATGACAACTGACATCAGACTAATTGACTTTTACACCAGTACCTTAGAAATATGATGAAATAATTAGTAAATAATGATGTTCCTGACTGAAAGGTAATATATTTTTTTACAAAAAGATGAATAGCTTAATTATTTCAAGTTGATTGAATTATTTTGATTCTAGCAGGTACCATTCTGCTTTGCTCCAGTCTTCAAAAGTATATTTATTAATACTCTTTCTGTTTTCCACAGGAGCCCTCTGGATTACATGTCCAGTCTGGAATTTTTTTTTACATTAGACCATAGGCTACCAGAAATAAGAAACCTTACCACGTTTGTTCTAAGAACCTTATGTTGTTCTAATTGATTCATTTTAATTGTTTTTCCAATGACTGAACCTCCAGCTTCTTTTCTAAGTTTAGCTGGTCAAGGCCTGAATTAAAAGCAGGAAGAAGGAAAAAAAAAAGCTGCTTTAGGGCTGCTCTGTATATTACCATTGATTCAGCAAAGAAGCAAAATACTTGGTGGTCAGAGCTGAGTAAGCCAGAGTGGGGTGTGGAGGAGGATTGTGGAGTGTCTGAGAGGCCGCTGCTTCCAGTCCCCACTGTCAGCCCCGGGAGAGGGACCGTGGGCTGGAACATGGCTGTCCAGCACAGCTGGTAGGGCACTGCCCTGGCCAGAAGTCCCTCATGTCTCCTGCCCAAATGTGGCTGCAGAGGGAATGAATGAAACTCCATGCTGGATGCTACAACCTTTATGTTTGAAAAATGCCATGGGTGTTGCTGGCGAGATTGCTGTGTTTTAAACACAGAGGCGTTCCTTCCAGACAGGGAGTGTCTGGAAATGCTGCAACCCCTCAGGCTTATCTTCACTGGGAAACTTCTGAAACCTCTTTCCTCAGCTCCCCACCATCTCCCAGACTGTTACACAAACCCTATTCCACAGGGGTAATGGGTAGTGAGGGCACTTCTGCTGCAGGAACTCTGCAGCCTCCCCTGGGCTTTAAGTCTCCCCATCATCCTCTCCCTTTGCCAGTGTTTCCATCCAGATGTTCAGTATCTGGCTCTGCCATCTTACTGGTCCTTCTCCTGGCTGTCAGGGAAGCCAGGATCATCTTCTGTGAGGGGAAATTATATGGGCAAGGGGAGGTTAGAGGGCACAGGAGCGCAGCATGTAAAACCACCAGACATGGGGTTGCATGGCAGGAGGACAGAGGGAAGCCTTGGGGCAGTCCCACAGGTTTTGACACAGCAGAAGTGCAGGAGCCCTCAGTGACCAGCCTTGTGGAAAGTTAAAGCAGGAGCGTAATGCTGGCAGGGGACAGCAACACAGAGTTCGGTAATAATCAGATGTTAACTCAAAATGAGGCATTGCTAATATTCCTCATGGGGATTTCCACTTCAGGCAAGGTAGTTCGTTCAACATTTGCCTTGAAAGAGATGTAAGAAGGCCTGAGAATGAGCCTCAGGAACATTGTTCCCTTCTGCCCTTAGAAAGCCTGCTTAATATTCCCAAAAGCCACCCTAATCCTGTCAGCAGTAATGCTGGAGAGACGGTAAGCCAGCTCTTCCCAGTACAGCAGAAGCAGAAGTAATGCTGCAGTGCACAGAATAATTCTGGTTTGACCTAAACTTCTGTTCCTTTACATGTAAGCCATTTTTTACTACACATTTCTAAACTTCAAATGGTCTTATAAGTCAGAGATAGTTTTACCCAGAGCACAGCTTGGGGACCAGGTCTCAGTCCATTTTAGCTGAGGTGGCTCCACCAACCAGAGGCCAGCCCTGTTGATTTGGATGTTCATACACCGATTTAAGCCGCCTGTTGTGTTCATGCTCTGTGCAATTAATGCAGATGGAGAAATACATGTCCCTTTTGAGCACCATCCACAGCTCTCATAGGAGTCAGTCAGAGACGGGCTTACTGTGAACACAGAGATGCCAGATGGACACTCACAGGCTCTCTTAGGCATACAGGCTGCATTTAATGAGCTGTGTGGCAAGTTACTAATTTCATCAGTTAGCAAAAGTGCAGCAGGCCTTTCATATCTTGATACTGGCTTAAAATCTGCAGTAAGATGCCATTTGTAATGGTAATCTCCCTAAACTGATAATTGTCCCTCCTGAATCTTAGAGAACAAGGGATTCCTCCCCCATCGACACCAATAACAAATTCTGATAATCAAGGTAACAAAACCTGCAGTTTTACCCTCTCCTGCCCCAGCCATCTATTCTGGCAGCTGGTTACATGCCCAGCAAGTCCTCTCTTTGAGAGAAACCCGTGGCAGGAAGAAGCTCAGGGAGGGGATACTCCTAATTAACTCCCCATTGCTTTAGCCTTTGAAAGGACAGTAGAAGGGGAATGAAACGAACTTTGGGGTATGCCATCAATCCCACCAGTGCTGGGAGGTCCCAGCCTGCTCCTGCCCTGCAGCAGCATCCCCAAGGCGAAATAGGAACAACATGCCTGGCTGCAGTCATCACAGTAGAACTCCATTTATTTCAGCTTAAGATACTTATCTTTTTGCCTTCACCTGAACCCAGCAACCAGAGCATGAAATGCTCGCTTTCACATTCATCACAAAGCCCAGCCTGCACTTTATATCCCTTTTTCTACCCCCCAGTGCTTCTTGGTACAGACAAGAAATCAGAGCCAGAAAAGGTGTTAAACCCAAATACAGGACTTACAGGTTCCAACAAATCTGACAAACTCCTTTTCCTTCTCTTTTCTTCCTCTGCCAAAGATTTTTCTTGGCACACTGCACATCCAGCCTTCCTGGAGTCCACAGGTAACATTTATCTGCCACAGTGATGGGCTCTTGGGGGCACAGTCACACTATCTATAAACAATAAAATTCCTCACTGCTATAATCGTGTTTTCAGCAATGAGTAATAAGTTCTGCAAAAAAATGCCTAAGGAAGCTGCTGAAGTATGCTGAAGGTGGATATAAGCTATTCTTCTGAGATCAGTTTCTTGACAGTTGGTCAAAATATCAACTAGTTACTAAAATATTCAGTACCATTTTCTTCTTAAGTGATCTCAGTCATATTAAAATAACCATATTGTTAAGAAGGATTGTGAGGGCAGAATTCAAGCTCTCCTCTGCAACACACACTCCACTGAGACTTCTTCAGCTTTTTCACAAGCTTGTGTCAAGAAATTATGTGGCCCTGACTAAAAATTAGTTATTTAAGTGAGCTACTAAAAAATTGGGATCTCTCTCTTTAAACATTTGACCCTGAGGCAGAAGAGGAGGGGAGGGAGAGAAGAGAGAGAATATGATAATCGCTTTAGATAACAACCTGACTCATGGTAATAGCAGCCTAATTGCTATACAAGTGCTTTCAGCAGGAAACAGGCACACCTACAGAGGCACCTGAGCAGAGGAAGATCGGTTTTAAATGGAAGAGGGACAGAGATATAAATGCACTTTCATCTGAATACAGTGAAAAGAAATAGTTGTTTATCTGGAAGCTGCCTTAAATCCAAGAGCTGCTTCAGATAATGGTGTGTGGCTGGTATGTAATTCATGTGAGAAAGAGGTACACTGCAGGGCTCAAAATGAAATGGGCATTTATATGTAGGCAGGGAAAAGAAAATAACCATATGTGGGGAAGAAGTGGTTGATGCTGTCTTTCCAAAGTAAATCAACTTCTGCAATGATTATGACCCTTCTATGAATAAAATTCATAATGTCAGTCTGACAATACAAAGTATGACCTTTACTTGAAAGTCAGTATGACTGTAGTAAGTGATTTGCTTGGAAGAAAGCTGCACGAGAATGAAATGGTTTGTGGTTGATGGTTAAGTATCAAACATGCCCTTTATATGCATGAGCCATGCTTTTGTACGTTTAAGATTTGTTGTTCTCCTCCACTGCTCTTCGCTCCGAGCTCTGAGCCCCCAGCTCTGGCTGCAGCCCCCCTGGCACAGCAGCTGCGGGCCCAGCAAGAGAAAGGAGGTTTCCAGGTAGGTTTGTGCAGAGCTCTGAGCCCCTGTTCTCCAGCTGCCCATGCTGCTTCCTGCAGCAGCTCTGAGAATGGGGCTGTGGTGACCAGGTGCTGCCCACAGGTCTGGGTGGGGGGAACAGAAGATCTGAATTTCTGAGTTACAGACAATAAAATGCTGCTTTGTTTGCACATGACATGGTCTGTGAAGTGGGGAGGGTTGAGTATAAGAATCGATTGTGTTCTCTGATGAAGGAGCCAGGTCTTTCAGCAAGGGTATTGATTTATGCATTCAGCTCTGCAAGTTGCTTTCCACTACATCTTTTGCTACTAAAACTCAGTGATGTGAATGTCAATAAGCATGAACAAAAGCCCTGTGTTTTGAAAAGCCTGGATATGTATCTGTAGGACATAAAAACTGCTACATTTCTTTGCTTTTGCTGTCCTCTGCAAGCCATTTTCATAGATTGCTGATAATGGATTTTGCATGCAACACATATGTGTGCTTATGCATTACCATGAATGTTATTTTATCTTAAAAATAGCTTTTTTAATCTATTTGTAAACAGCATTTGATCACAGTATAGAAATATTTTATGCCAGAAATTATCTGTCTTGAATTGCTGAATAATAGAATTTTGGCAGGCTGCTATGGCAACAGATCTACCGTCTCTGGATTCAAGCATCAAAGGTTCTTATGGCAACTGTTTTTTGGATACCTTCACAAACAAGAAAATGTGCTGAGCTATCCCAGCACAGGAAAGACTCTGGAAAGACAGCAGAAATAGAATAAACTGACATGTTTACCACCTTACATTTGTTTTTGCAGTATGCATAAAAGCAAGTTTTACAGGGAAAAATAGAAAAAAATAAAAAGAAAAAAAAAGGCACACAGAGGTCAAAACAACACTGTGGAAGCAAGGAAACAATAATATGAAAACATTTTATGAATATTTAGTATAAATTAGTATCTATATTATACTGATACTTAGAACTTCAACCAACTCCGGCTTGGCATTGTCAATATGTTATACACCATACAGACTCACAGTAGGTACCAATCCTTGCCACAAGGCAGCTCTGATTACTGGGGTTTTGTTTCTCTTTTAAGACTTGGTGAAATTTTACAAAATAGGACCTTCTATTAGAAATTATTCAAGGTCAAGTTTCAAATGACCTTGACCAATGTCACACAGCAGCAATCCTAACAAAAGAAGTGGTTCATCATGCTATTAAACTCTGCACTTCAGCTTCCCTTCTGCATTCCCTGTTTGCATTGAGCCAACGGACTTTATTATCACCACTGTCCCCATAGGACCCCTCCACAGCTGCAGGTCTGTAAGTGGCTGGCAGAGGTGGTGTCTGTGTGTGATCACAGGTCTCCAGTGTTCATTGTCAGGGTTCAGCCCAGTGCAAACCACAGAGGTACACAGGCACATTCCTGATGATGAGGTCTGTTTGGAAACAAAGCATGTGCTTCACAAGAAGGGATGGTAACTCTTGAACAGGAAGGCACCAGTTAAATAATTAGGCTTAGCATAGGAGAAATCATAAAGCGTCTATCTCTTAATATCTTTAAGGACAAATTATAAAAACTTCTGTGAGGGATGTCATACATAAAGCCATTCAGGCAGGGAGATGAACTAGATGACATCCTAAATTCTGTATTTCTCTAGCTCTGTCATCACTGTGCTTGCCCTTGCACAGACCCAGGGGTAGGCTGGCAGACACCAGAGCGAGGAAGTTTGAAATGATATATCAAGCATTTGGGGGAGAGAGCAAACACCTGAGCACCTGGAAATGTGTCACATGCCCTTAGTCATTTTTCTATGAAACTTTTTCAATGTCTGAGGCTCACTCAAAAAGTTGGGTTTTTTAAAAAAAATCTGGTCCACAATAGGAACTGCACAGTATAAGTAGTTTTATTTATTGAATACATACTGGAAGGTTTAATTTAAGTGGTAGATGGTAAATGCATTTTTATGAAGAAGAGAAGTATCTTAAGAAACTAAAAATCGATTTTGCAGAACATAAAATCTCTCTAACGTCAGACATTCAAGCACTAAGTGTTAATGTGGCTATACTGGGAGATATGCAGAGTAGGTGTGCTCATTTCTGAGGATATCTTCCCACTGGCTATTTGTAGGAAGCGGCTAATGACAATGTCTTTGGCCTTCATGGCCTCCATATTCCTTTCCCGAGATATCTGCATGCTGATTTGATCCACGTTAGTCATGATAAGCTCTGAGGCCAGGATCTGAGTGGGGGATGCCCTGCTTGCTGTGCTATCCATGATGTACTGCTTGTACAGTTCCACCAGCTTCTGTTCCAGGTAGTCGTTCAGGGCTGAGTCGGAGAGGGGCTGCTGGTGGGGCCCCAGGCTCGCCAGCCGCCAGCATGAGGAGTAGCCTTGGCCTGGCTTGCGGACGGTGTCGCTGGAGGGGGGGACCCTCACAGACTCCAGCGGGGGAGGAATCTCTGAGGACTCCAAGAAGGGGCCTATGCCACTGTCACAAGCAAAATCTGTCGCGACTGAGCTGATCGGCACCACGTAGTCCCCGGCTATATGCAAATCATTGTAGTTCTTGCAAATGCTTTTGCAGGAAGGTGGAACCAGGTAGGTGACCTTTTTTGTCAGCCCTTCGCAGGCATGCGTAGCTGGAGATGGCTGCTCTGTGGGTGCAAGGGGCTGTACAGGCTGTGGGAGATTATCCTTCTGCCTTCTGCTGTGCTTGCTACCTCTAGAGCAGACTGAGGAAATGCACTTGCCAGCAGATCTGCATCTCTGAAGGAGGCCTTTTCCTTGTGCTTCGTCCGTGGAAGAATAATTAATGGACTTCATTTCATATACCACTTCATCAGTCGAACTCTTGCTGTTGAGCTCAGGGTTCAGGTCTCCACAAAGGTAGGTGATTCTGTAAAGATAACCTTCTGACAGCATCCTGCTCCAAAGTCAAGGAACCACCAGCAGGCAGAAAAATGATAAGAAGTTAATTACAAAAGTTCATTATAAATTCTCTGAGTGGTGACTAGACTCACAAGTCTGTTATAGCTGCAGAAAAATGATTCCAATTTGGACATGAACAAGAGTGTCTTTATCTTTCTAGAGGACTTGAGTCAATGAGTGATCATCCTGTCTCCCTGTTGTGCTGTTAACTCAGTCATATCAAAGTATATTCTTATAACATAACATAACATAACATAGCATAACATATACCATGTCCAATGCATCCAATGACAAGTGAATTGTGGAGAGAGGGACAAGAAGTGTTTTGTTGTGGAATAGCTCCTGTAATAATTCACACTTAAATATGTCTGGTTTTGCCCTGGACTTCATGAAGAAGCCAAGGGGTTCCCCTCTTTTTCTCACGTGCTTTGAAGCAGCTTTTGTTGTGTGTGGTTTGTCAGCTGCCTCTGAATTATGTTGATTTGAGATTCATATTGAGAGTATCACCTCTTCTGTTCCAGACTAATCAACAACTGTAGGTGTGGTTGCTTTTTCACTAAAAAAAATCACAGACTATTAAATTTCCACTTTGCATTTCTGCATTGAAATCAGGATGGAATTAATTGTCTCTCACTTTTAGACACAAAAATGTCAGTGGCAAAAGCAAAACCTTTTGGAGGCATGATTCATCTGGCCTCGTTTAGACACCTAAATCAAAACGAGATGAATTGTGCCCTAGATTTGCTTATCACCTTTCGGTTGCTATAAAAAGATCTTAAATTAATCACCCTAGATATAGAAATATGCAGTGTACTTTTGAAGACACATTTCAGTGCAATGCATAGGAAAGTGCACATTTCAGAAATGCTCTGGCTCTTTCACTGTGGGATTAGTTGTACCACCAGCTCTGAAATCAGTTTCCATTGCATTTCTGCAAAGGTATGATCAGTTTCCAGCAATCACTAACTCTCTCCATTTTCTGAGCAGGCAGCTCTGTCCCAAAAGCTGCACAAACATGTTAGTAATTAAAGACAGGACTTGCTAGCAAGAATACACACGCATCTGCCCATCAGTAAATGTTCTGCCCAAGTTTTAGCAGCACCTCTACCACAAAAATTGTTCTTAGGTACACCTCTGTGTCTTTTTTTTTTTTTTTTTCAACAGGTGTCAAGGATACAATCTATAGGACTCAATGTCCTAAAGAAACTGCTTGGTCCAGCAAAGAGAAGGTAGATCTAAAGTGAAAAATAATAAAAAGTAAAACTTTTTTTTTTTCTTTCTATGATGCAAAATATCTTTTGTGATTGAGAAACAAATAGCTTGTCTTTGCTTTAATAGTGAATGCTCTTCTCCACTTATGATTTAATCCAATTACAATCCTTAACGGATACTGTCTGCAGATACGAAAATATGTCCCAGTTATTTGACAATTCGTCTATCTCTTTCAAAACTCCTGCTGTGATGGAGTCCCAGAATGGGAACACCTTCCCACAAACTGTGAATGAGGAGGTGGCATCTCTCTGGCACACACTGTACTATCCCATGTTGCTGTCAATTGCTCAGCTTATCTTTTCCAAGAGTGAATAATACTTAATAAAGTATTTAATGTGTCACAGTTGCTAGTGGAGAATGCTGCCATAATAATAATTGTTGGCTAAATCCTGTCTAAGCACAAGTATAGACTTTGCACAGATGTTAGAAAGGAGGCAGTGTGAGAAAATACTAGGGGAAGTGAATCACTTCCACACTATGAAGAAGAACATTGGAGGGAAAAATAACCTTTCTTCAGACAGAAATATTAATGGGAATTAGATGTGTCCAAACACTTGCTTCGGTGACTCTGGATCCTCTTTGCTGCTGCCAGTTGTGTGAGATTTCCCACAGGCAGTAGCAATTAATGAAAAGTGATCTATTTACCTGAGGGGAAAAAAATCATGTTTGGGGCTTGGCACTCCTTGCAGTACGCTGCTGTTGCCTTGCTTTAGGTTTTAGCTGTGATTAAAGTGCCCCCACAAAGCTCTTAGCCAAATGCTAGAGCTACTCAGGTTATCAGCTCATCCTCCTCTGTCTTCTGCTTCTGTTCCCCTCTTGTGCAGTGCAAAGGCTGTTCCCTTCCCCCAGCCAGCCATGGCCCAGATGGCTTTGTTGCAAAGTCACCACTAACTTCAGATAGCTTGAATCTGGGATTATACATTTATTGGTATGCTATTTTTAATGTGGATTCTGAGAAATGAGTGGAAATGTAACATATGGCCTGTCCACTGCTCAACCAACATAGGCAAAGGCAGTGGTGTTCAGATAGCACGTGACACTTAGATCTTTCCTACTCCCCAGATGTGAGTTGTTTCTGCCATAAGGTGATGCATGAGGGAAATGAAACCACTAGTTTCATTTCTTTGCACTGCATTCTGCTATACTTATTTGCACACTGTCTGAGACAGGAGTGGAAACAAAAGAACTGGCAAATTCAGAAATATTAGGCTCCCACTGTGCTCAGGAGTTGTGTATTCTGCTGAATGAGATACAAGCTTACCCTCTGAAGTTGGCAAAGGCTGTTGCACTAATCTGACTACTCTCAGATCTACAAGGAAATCTGATTGAGGTTTTGATAGGCAGTGTTGAGAACCTGAATGAAATAGGGAGGTGCATATATCTCTGGTCTCTCTTATCCTCGTACTTAATATAATATATACCTCTGTCAAGTTATTATTCCATCACTCCAACAGTAATGCAATTGGGTCACCTTTAATTTTTGCATTTTAAATCTGATAAGGATTGCAGATCTCATTAATTCTGAATTCTCATTCCTCTTCTCTTAATCCCCTCTCCGTGCCACAGACACACATATACACCAGGATTCCAAGGGCACAGAGATTATATCTAATGTCTTTCAATATTTGGGTTTCATGCTCCTTAAATTCAGATTTCACTTCCCTCTGCTTGAAAATAACTGCATAACCTTTTGTTACAATTCTGATCTGACACATTTTGCATGTGAAGTGAACACAGATATTTTTTCCTGTGTGGCTACATTCTGTCTAAGCCTAGTGGAGATAGAGGGAGAAGATTGCCTTGTTTACACTGTCTTTTCTATCTGACATAGTCTTTATTACTGTCAGATGATCTTAAAAATTCATACGTCTTGCCTGAGGTTTTTGTTCTTTTCTCCAGCAGAAGAAAAGCCTAAAGGCAGGATGAATGTTTAAAGTCACACGGAGAATCCAGCAGTATTGCCAGTGTGTGGCAGCAAATTTGCTGGGTTATAATGCTTATAGATGGTGCCAATGTTTGCATAAAACCCTCAGATTACAGCCTGAGAGCAGGAAAACAGAATGGGAGTTCTTGGCTCAGGATAAGCAAAACAGTTAAGGAAAGCCTGAGAAGGGTACACAGAGAGATACGATAAATTGTGTCCTATACAAAAACCTGAGGAAGATGAAAAGTTGCTAGGGAGGATGGAAAGAACATGGTGCCAGCTGAGATCACATTTCAGTGGGGAAAGGAACAGTTTTTTGAATTATAAAAGGAGGGGATGGAAACTCATAGAAGAGAAAAGCTTGTTTGGAATATGTCTGCCTTTCAGATCTCTGAGCAAGGCTCTGAGCGGCATTAAAGTTATGCTGCTGTTGATTGGAGTTCAAGTCCTATCACAGGATTTACCTTGACTTCTAGCTGATCTGTTACATAGGATCCCAGATGACAGTCTCCCTGTCTCAAGGGAACTCAAATCCTGTGGATCAATCTGTAGTGTTTTTCCTTATTTTAAGACATGCTTTTCCAAACTGGAGATCTAGACAGATCCCTTCAGTGAGGTGTGGGATCCACCTCAGGTTGCCAAGAATGCACACAAGAGTCCAGGCAAGCAGGATAGTCTGGAGAGCAAGTTTGCATCTGTTGCAGGACCAATATCTCACCTTCCACTGGGGCTGGCATGAAACAGCTCCCAGGAAGCCTCAGTGCAGTCAGCATGGGAAAATCAGAATAGTGAAGAAGGTAGTATAAAGAGCTGTGCATGTGGATAAGTAGAGCCTCTCCTTAATGCCTGAAACTGACAGATCTTTGGTCTCTGAACCCCCTTTGGCTTGGGTAAAGGTAATGCTGATGACACTAAACTGTGTGGTGTGGACATATCAGAAGGAGAAGCCATATTGCAGAGAGATCCAGACAGGCTGGAAGAGTTGGCCAGCAATAACAGTGTCAAGTTTAACAAAGTGGAAGTTCCTGCACTGAGATGACCTAACCAAAGAGCCCAGCACAGGCCAAGATCTGCGTGCCTGGGGAGCAGCCTTGCTGAGAGGGACTTGGGGGCCCCAGTAGACAACAAGCTGAACATAAGCCATGCACCTGTTCCCCTTCTGGTCCCCAAAATTCAAGAAAGATGTGGACTGGCTGGGGAGGGTCCAATGAAGGGCCATGAAGATGATCAAAGGGATCAAAGGGCTGGAAAACCTGTATTGTGAGGAAAGATTGAAGGAGTTAGGACTCTCCTTCCTGGAGAAAATAAGACTTTGAGGAAGGTACAGCTCATCACAGTATTCCAGTATTTGCAGCTGCAAAGATAGAGGTTTTCTCTTCACAAGCAGCCACGTGGAGAAGACAAGTGGCAATGAGTACAAGTTACATTGGAATAGAGTCACAGAATCATTTAAATTGGAAAAGACCACTAAGAGGTCTTTGAGCCCAACCATTAGCCTGGCAGCACCATGTTCTCCACTAAAACACATCCCTAAGTGCCACATCCACATGTTTTTTGAATGCTGCCAGGGATAGGAAGAAAGAGGTTTCATCTCAATTTAAAAATGAATCTTTTTACAGAGAGAACAATGACTAGAACAACCTCACCAAGGACATAGTGGAGTCCCCTTTACTGGGAGTTTTCAAGATGGGATTGGTCAAGGTTCTACATAATCTCATCTAGGCTTCCTTTTCCACAAAAGATTGGGCAAGATGATATTTCTAGGTTCCTCCCAGCCTGAGCTGTTATATGACTCTATGATTCTGCTGTTGAATGTTCTTGTTGTACAACTGTCTACCCATTTTTAATCATGCTAAACAGATGACAGTGAGCTTCAGGTGCATCTGGTTTCTTTCATTTAGAAAAAAATACATTCTTAGTGTATTTTGAGTGCTGTTGTGTCTTTGAGTTTGGAGGTGCATGCTTCCATAAAAATACCATGAAAACTGTATGCTGGTAAATACAGTTTCTTGGGGTCTCAATAGTTTCCCCATCCAGGTTTGGTTTATCAGTTTAAGTTCCTTGAAACTCCATACAGAGCAAGTCTGGTTTATCATTTTCCACATTTTTCTTAATCATAGACCCCCATACAAAGTTGGTTTAAGACCCCATCAGTCTGGTTGGGCAGCATCTCATATCCACAGCTGTAAACAACAGTGTGAAATGTCAGGCAGGAAAGAATTGAGTTCCATATTCATAAGGAGGACTTGGTTACATGATACTTCTGCACTATGCTTGTATGTTTTTCTTCCTGGGGTGGAAATCATTTCGTGTTTCTGGATGTCTGTGTTTGTTTATTGATTTTTTAGTTGTTACCATGACTGAACTACATGGACTACAATATTTTGTATTTAAGCATTTGAAGTAAAGGGACAACAAATTCATGTGCACTCCTATAGAAGAAAATACATTTTCTAGAATTAAAAAGAATAAATGGTAAAGCAAGAAAGACAGAAAAGGCTGAATGAGTTTCCCAGAAGGAGTGAGAGAAATGGTCCACAAACAAGCAGTTGTCACATTTGATGTAAAGCATAAAAGAGAGGGGGGGAGTGCATGTTGTGCATGCGCACCCAGGTCAAACTGTGAACTTGCAGCAAACGAGGACTTTCACCATGAATCGGGAAAGCACAATGAGAAAGTTTCTTTGTTTACACTTTTTAACATAACCCTGTTTTCAGAGAAGTCTCAGCTTTTTTCCTATGATTTTTTTTTTTTTTTTTTTAAGTCTGATTCCCATATTCATCTCTTTTGGTGTTTGTTTTTATTTCTAATCTACAGATAGTGTACTGTACTTACATAGTAGGGTGACATGCTCAGAAAGCTCAATAACAATACCATAATTATGATAAAAGCAACACACCTGGCACGACTCCCTTTAAAAATATTCTGAAAAACATTTGTAGTCTGATTTTTGTGAAAGTCTACAGAAATACCAGCAGAACAATTTTATTTCTTTCCAGTTTGAAGTCACATTGCAATCACAGCCAGTCATGGTTGTGAAGATGGCACCTTTGAAATGTTCTCTTCACTTCTTAAGGCAGCAAAACTGCATGTGGACAGTGACTGAGACTCTGCAAACACACGTGCATTCAAAATAGAAAAAGGCCATCTTCATTTTACCCGCTGCCAGCTGTGGTCCCACACAGACAGAACCAAGCCGCTTTGGTAAGCAAGAGTAGCATCCTCATACGTTTATATAATGCATAGTATATTTTAGATCTTACCTCCAAAGATACAGCAGCTGACCAGGTACAGCAAATCTGATGTCTGCCAACTAGTTTGAAGCTTCCTGTGGGTCTGTCCTACCCCAAAATGCAATGTTCTGTTTTTATTTCCTTTTTAAATACACTTCTAAGATAACATCTGTTTTACTTCTGATCCTCTATAGCAAAGAATATAGAAAGAAAGTCCCTTAGGAGATTAGGGGTTTTTATAACTGACTGAACTGCAACATACTGAAATTGCTTCCCCTTTTATGTCTAAATGAAACTTCACTGTGAAACTGTGTACTGTTAAAATAGCTGATTGCAACACACTCAGTCCAGGCAGATGGACTGCTACATGAAAAAAAACCTGGTAAGTTGAACAGTGAGAACAATCTTAGAGAAGCTGCTCTCTGTTGGCAGCTTACAGTGCACCCCATTTCTGCCACATCTATTGATCCCCTCTGAACTGGTGCAGAGAGACATTTTGACGTGTCAAGATTGTTATGCCGAAGAGGCTGGAAGAGTGAGGTGCCAAAGCAGAAACACATTCCACAGCAGGCCTATTTTGCTGTCTGCAGACCCTCATGCAGACAACTTTCCACCAAACAACACGGCACAGCTGCTTCATCAGGTTTTGCTTGGTATCAGCAGCACCTGTCAGGAGGAAAGTTAGACCTGAAAGTTAGACCTTGTCTTTTTTAGCACTCAGTACACCTCAGTGCTTGCCATACCCAGGCAGGAAGCTTGTCTTAGCAGGGGCAGTGGATGAAAATCCTTTAGGCAAGCGGGAATTCATCCTCCAAGCTTGAGGTGTGCAAGGCAGTGAATATGGCTTTGAAGTTGGTGTTGGAGTATTCCTTAAAGGGCAGAGGACTAGCACTGTTTGAAGCATAGAACTGGACTGTTTGAATTGATCCTAAGAGAACATAAAAAATTTGCTTTAAAAGGCATCATTAGGCATCCTTATATTGTAATAAAGAGAGAAATATATTAGAAAAACATTTGAATTTTCAGTAAATTTTAACTTCCTCATTGAGGACCGTTTTTTTTTTTCTCAGAAGCCTCCAACTCTGCCAGCCACAAACCATACTTCTAAGAACATCATTTCCTAAATAATCACTATGATACAACATATGACCAAGCCCAGTATCAAAGTCTTCTTCCAAAGTCTTCTTAGACATAGGCATGAAAAAAGTAGATGTGCCAGTCTGGCTCTACCTACACATCCCTAGTTAATTCATACAACACTTTAATAAGTAATATTGTACCCAATCATACGCCATGTTAGGATCAATACTGCCTAAAAAGCACAAAAACTGGACAAAATTGGCAGTTTGATGCAAGTCTCAAAAGATATCTTTGCTACAAAAATGCTCCCTGTAGAATCAACACTTCTGTAGTACCACAGCTCTCTTATGCTTAACATTAATATTAACATTAATAGTAACATTATCAGGTTTTTTTCTCTGATCCTTCATTCCTACTATGGACCGATCTTGGGCTTGCTACATTTATACTGGACCAACACTTTTTTTTATATATATTTCCTTATCTGGATGAAATAGTATTGAGGGGAGCAAGAAATAAGTCACTATGAAGTTTTATCTCTTCTGTAGATCCAGAGAGCTCTATAGTCACAGGAGCTCAATATTTCTAGAGAGACTGTTGAGAAATACATTTGGTAGTATAAAAAAGCATTTCTATAAAGGTCCTCAGAGAGTTTTCAAAATTATTTTTTTTTAATCATCTAAATCCGTATAAAAATAGGAAGATACAAATGGACTGATATTTTAAAGTAAAAAGCACTTCCATGGCCAGAAAGGTATAGCTATCCAGAATGACTGAAAAATCAATCTCCTTTCATAGAGATACTAAAGTATGGATTTAAGACTTACTTGGATTTAAGACTTCAGGCCCCTAGATTTGGAAAAAATAAGTGGCCTTATTTTTTCCCAGTCATGCACATGGAATGTTTTCAGTTCTCTAGAGAAAGCCAAACACTGTCCATATTTCTTCACAGTAGTTTAAGTTCCTAAGGAAGGGAAATGTTAAACTGTAATTTCTGGTCATATAAATTGCACATTAACATTGTGACAATCTAGGTTTTGGGGACATTCATTTATTCTAGAGGCTTTTTCCATGTTTGCTCCTGACCTTGAAAGAACTATTGTCATCTAAGCAGCACTGTTCTATATGAATTTGATCCAGAGCTGAGTGAGTTGGAAGATGGTACAGCACAGAGGCACCTGACCCCTTTCACAGAGATCCCTGCGCGTGCTCTGCCTCCTGCGCCCAGTGGAACAGACGTGAGAGGAGAGGGACATCAGGGAGTCTTTCAGCACCTTAGGGAGTCTTTCAGTCAGTCTCTTCATCTGTAAAGGTAGCTTAGATTGTCTGAGGCCATGCCAACTAATTTTTGTCAGTGTACTTCAACACAGCAATACAAATGCATCAAGACTGCAGATCCCTATCCTCAAAACAGAAACATTTCAAGTAAATTGCCCTGTTTCCTTCTCTACCACATTCGAGGGAATTTCCTCAAGGAAACTGCTTTAATTTATATTACTATTACAATAATATCAACTATTTTATTAAAACATACATCTCCCCTAACTTCTTATTTCAGTTCAGGAGTTTATTTTCAAAACAAATGCTCCAGTTATTTGCCCTCACTGTGCTTTAGTTTGCCTCTTGAAACATGTGAAGCAGATTCCTTTTGGATGAAACTCAAAAGGAGGATGCACACCAGGACCACAGCTCAAACTTTACTATGGCTGTTTCCTCATGGACTTTCATGGAACCACAGTGGAGCTGACCCAAAATAACCTCTCCAGACCAGGCACCCTAGGGAGGTAGCGTTTCAGCAGCAGCTGTTTCTCTGTCCACATCTGGCTGACATAAGCAGAACACAAGAATGCTGTCAAGGGACTCACCTCTATGATAACACTAGTTAGTCCACCATTCCCCAAGTGACTCTTGCCCACCGAAACCACTGAGCCTGTGTGGCTCAGAATGTTGTAACTGATAAAGCTGCATTGCAGAAATAGAAGAGCAGGCTGAAGTTCCTTCTCTATAGCTACAGGCTCCAGCACAGAAGTTCAGAATGAATAAATCTCTGCTTAGCCTGGTCTGTTGGGTCAAACACCGCAAAGGCCTGTCACTTACATACAAAATGTCTGTATTCTGGAAATTACAACTTGGGAACTTGTGAAAGAACCAATATTCCATAGCTTTATGTTAAAATTAATAGTAGGAATAAGTGCAGAAGATAAATCTATTTTCCTGCACATATAATCAAGTATATACACAGTAAGCTCTCTCTGGTTATCAGAAAATTTCGGCTCTCTTCTCATTTGGTATGTGTATACCTTTGACCAGAAATTTTAAAATTCAAGAGATTAAGGATATCACCTTAAGATTATCACTCAGTTTATAATTACTTTGTGCAATAGGACAAAGGGGATATTTTTAAACCTTTTGATCTTTGGAAGGAAAGAGTTTATGGGAAGGAGATAAGTGTTATCTAGTACTTCATCATAAAGAAAATCATGAATGATCTATGCTCCTTACAGCTGTGAAATCAGATATATTTCAAGCTTCCCAGTACGCCACACTTGATTAGAGTTGAAAACTCAGTTTTCAGTGCATTAATTATGCCAGTATAATCAATTATTTGAGTAAACCAGCAGTCTTCAAACAGGGAAGAACCTCCATAATGCACAGTTTTTTTTTCCTCTTCCTTTACTGTTTATAGTAGAAAAAAAGATCAGTAAAAATTTCTAGGTAAAACATGAGGATTCTCATCTTCCAAATGAGTGCCAGGCAAGTTTGGGTTTGAGGTATCTCAGGCTGAAGGGAGTCTTCTGGGTGAATTACTCCAGCTCTCCACCCAGAGTTATGTTATGTGAAAAAAAAGTGGTCATGACATCATTTTCTTGGCCTTGCACTTCCAAGGAGATAAAAAAAGGTTATGGGTACACAGGGAGCATTGCCATTCTGGAAAAGCTGAGGAATCTTTGGTGCCCATTTATATTTACTGTCTCCAGCTGCCCATGACCAGTGATTGCCTCTGCAGAAATGGGAAGTCTGGCTGTCCTTGGCACCCAGAGCCTTAACTCCAGGAACTCTGAGAGCACAGTGCCTTCCATGTAGTTAAATACATCAAAGTCTGCACCCAGAGTTTGATACTTCAAAATGAAGTAGTCATTTCATTCCATAAAAGCTTTTAGTTAACTACAGAGGCAAGGGCCATGAATTTGCTGATTTCTTGTTGCATTATAATATATTGTTTTGTATTTCCGGTACAAATAGGGTAGAATATAGGGTACATTTGCTGTCTTATATGGTCCTTCTAGTCAATAAAATATACCATTTATTCTTGTGTTAAATTTAGTTTCTCTCTTGTGGATCCCATTGATATTTAGTTATATGCAGACATCTCTACAGGTTCAATCAATATGAAATCAAGAAAACAAAAGCAAGGCCTTTCAAAAAATTATAAGCAAGACCATTGCACCCTCCAATAAAGTCTCTAGGGTCAAGGGGAGTTTTCTATGGGGAAATACGACAGTATTGGACATAGCACCCTAAAGCTGTTCTACATTATGTTCCCCGCACTAGTCTTTTCTAGTAATGAGTAGCCAGGTAATGAACTCCTTCCAGTTCATGTTCTTTTCTTCTCTCACTAATTTACATGAACTAGGAGATTGATCTTGTCACAGTCCAGAAATCTCTCCCTTCAATCCCAACCTCTCTTCATTCATAATCCTTTATTTACCTTTAGTGGTCAAATTGTTCTGCCCACATTCTTTTCTTCTAATGGTCATAAATAATGCTGCACCCATGTATCCCGAACAAAGCACCTTATTGCCCAAGTCTCTGATGGCAGAGACTACACAGAGGTTTCCGTGCTTAACCCCATATGGGCACATAAGCCTATAAGCACTGCTATTCAGCCTTTAGTGGAGGAATCACGAGTAAAGCATCAGAAAGCAGCATGCCGGGCATGCTTCCCTCTTTTCTTTGTCAAGATCTGGCCAAAAGCCAAAATCTTCTCTTTTTTTTCCATCTTTTTTCCTTTTTCCTTTCTTTTCTTTTTTTTTTTTTTAACCAGTACCATGATAACTTAGAGATGGATGGTTTTAAAGCAACAAGCAAGCATCTCTAAAGGCCACCTACTTTTTAGCACCCCTCAAATAATAATGAGGATAAAAGATGGTCTACAATGTGCAAATAGATAGATTTATGTATTTACAGACATCCTGATGTATGCTGTGGGTACTGTGTACAGTTTGCTCTCTGCTGCTCACTGAAATACCTCAGGGTATGATGCATTTTAGTCAGCAGCAGACAGGAGCCTAGCTCTGCAGCACGCTGGGAGAGTGCAAACCACAACCACTCTTCAAGCAACGAAGCGTATTCTTTCCCTGCTCACCACCCAGCTTAGCAAAAGAGTTTATCAGCAGCTATAACTCTCCTTATCCTTGCACCTTCCAGATCTTTTTAGGTACTCTTCTGGGATCATTTTTTAAGCTTCTCAGGATGCAGACATCAGTCTGCTCCTTTCATAGAATTTGTGTTGTGGTAGGCATCATTTCTTTGAAAGTCGATTTTCTAAGAGGAAATTGAGCAATGATTTTTTTTTTTTTTTCAAGGGGGGATTTTCACTCAAGATGCATCATTCTTCTGTAAGTACTTAAATTTCAAAATATGTATATATACAATGAAGGTTTGGTGGTTTCTCCCAGTTTTAGTTTTATTTAATGTTTTTCATACATTGAAGAATTCTTTAAATGCTTGAAATTATATAATTCTTTTCACAGAATTCATATAAAGCATTTCACAATGTGAAAAAATTATTATTTTTTTTTTTAATTTATAAGCCTGAGTGTGCATAGCAGATGGGAGTGATCAAAATTTGTATTTCAGGTGGAAAACAAATAAAACAGCCATCCCAGATCCCAAAATTTCAAAGCATCTCCTGCAGAATAAAAAAAGTGCTTGAAGTCCCTTACTATGTCAGATCACAGCAATTCCACAGGGGTGTTTATACAAGTCTGAAATGATTACTTGCATATGCTTACTTAAATAAGTAGCAGCTAATTACATCCTATCTACCAGATAGAAAGGCACATCATTGGATTAGTGATAAGACTAACCATTAAGTCGGGGGGAAATATTTTTGCTGCTTCCATCTTTTATTGAAGGAGTCTTTTTACAGGTACAGTGTCTAGAGCAGAGACTCCAGCAGCCCACAGTATCCTAGGAAGAGGGCAGCAGAGCTGAAGTTGTTTTACCAATCTTGCCAGAGCTTGGCTTTCTTCCCACAAGAACTTTTTTCTGCTTTTTTGCCTCTGGGTATGCTCAGAATTCCCTTCTCAGTGGGTCTTCAGATTTAATAAACTCTAAGCCTAGCAAATCCCAGCTGATAAGAGGAGGAGTTTGTTCTTTCACCTGCCTGCACCTTGAGGACAAGGAAGACTATTCATCTCTGCAGGACAAGATGATACAATACTGGCAGTTTTCCTCTTGGCTTTCTGCCAGATTCCCACTGTGGCTACACATACCCTCTGGGATAAGCCAGGATGTTCTAAAGGAAGAACTGGTTAATTATAATACAAAATTTTCAAATGCTATTTCCAAGGGTAATACAGATTGTCTGGAACACTGCCTACATATATAAAATTCTGCCATATGATACATACTCTAATTCCAATGTTTACATTGGATTATTGTTAAAATAATTCATGTGTCCAACTGCTAATATACTTCTTGATTCAGTGACAACTAGTCACTAGTAGTGAGGCTTTGAGATCAGGCAAAGAGCTTTTAGCTGTAAAAAAGTAATACATAAACATTTGCTTCTTTAGTTTTTTATTACACCTCAGTGTAACATCATAAAAGCCAAGGCTACTAAGAAAGTTTTGGGGGCTTGGCAGGGGGGAGGGGCCTGGGGGGGTTGGTTTGTTTGTTGTTGTTTTGGGGGCTTGGGGGGTTTTTTGTGTTTTTTGTTTGCATTTCAAAATACCACAAAGAATTTGTAGAAATCCAGGAAGCATTAAAGAGGTCTGGTTACCTTAGGCGTAATGGCACATGTCTGTAATTTCTAGGTAGAGCCATCCTGTGATAACTGGATGAATTCTGTCTTTTTTTCTTCCAGACTAACTCTTAATTTGCCTTTGATTTCTACATCCCTCACTTTCTTATTCTTTCATCTTTCCAGCAACCAACTTTTCCAGCTATCCCAAATTCTCTCAGTAACATGCATTTGAAAATTGTGTCTGAAAGCAGCAACAGAATAAGCACTTGGTCTGCTGAGTACTTCTAACAAAATAATAATAGAAAACCCTCCTGCACAAACAAAGCAAATCACTGTCCATGGTTTTCTTTGAGCTAGGTATTCCTGGGCATCCATGCCATGAGTAAAGAAAACAGGAAAAGCAGCAAATGTGAGAGTCTGCGACAAGCATGGAAAAATTGCCTGTTCCATCTGCTGACAAAAAATTGGTGCTCAGCACAGTTTGTGGCTGCTGAACAGTATCCAGGGGCATGAGACCTGGCAAAAGAGGTGAGAGGAAGGAATGGTGAGAGGAAGACAAGTTTCTGAAAAGCAGACTGAAAGCAAAGGGGTTCTGAGTTGATTTTTTTTAAAGAGATTATTGCTGAGAAGGGGCAGAAAAACGTTAAAGTGGGCAATTACACAGATGTAGAGAACCAGGGAAGCTTTTTCAGATGAAGGCTGCAACTGAGATTTTGCAAGGCAGATTGATAGGAAAAGATTATTTAGTTACATAAATAAGAGGAAAACAATTTTAGGAAAACTGATCCAGTACAGTTTCTGGGGGAAAAAAACCCAAATATATATTTACTTTAGGGTGGAACTGAGTGAGTTAATGATGATGGTATGTTTGATGTGGTGCTTGGGGGATTTACTGAAGGTACATATCCATATTCAGGAAGACTGGAACAGAAATAACACAATGATTTAGAAATAAGGTAGAACATTTTAAATTTAAAAACTGAAATTATGAGCCACCAATGTGTCATTGTAGAAAGAAGGCCAACATCATCTTATGCTGCATTAGGCAGAGTTTTGTCCACAGTGTGAGAGCTGATTCTTCCTCTGCTACACCCTTGAAAATACTCAAAACCAACTGAAGACAGTCCTGAGCAACCTGCTCTCAGAGACTCCTCTCTGAGAAGATATTTAGACCAGATGATCTTCACAGGTGCCTTCCTGCCTCAGCTGGTCTGTGTTTCCATATAGAAAGAGGGTAAAAACCCCCAGCATTACAAATATCTCTCTGCAAATGTTTGTTACTACTGCAACATAAAATAACAGTGATGTGTGAATACAACACAATACCCAAACATGTGTGACTGCAAGTACCATGACACAATAGACAAAAGCTGGATATAAAACTAGACAAAGAGGGAGCAGAATAACCACAAAGGAGGAGAATGGAGACTAAAGGTAAAGATAGATTTTTGTGCACAAAGCAACTTTTAATATTGGATAATTGGGGCTATATTGTCAACATTCAAACACCCTCTATGTTTCTGAATGAGATCTGGAAATATTACATGACTAATTTGCTTAACTTGTAAAATCACTTAATATCAAGCATGGGTTTACATAACACTTCCAGGTAAACAAGATAACCACATGGATTCGATTACACAAAAGGGAAATAAATTCAAATCATTTCAGTAACCCCTAAGCAAAACTGGAAATAAACTACCAAATTAACCACCAAAGGTGGTGGCAACAGGCCAAATAATTACATTTCCACAAAAAATGAATGCTGACATCAAGAATCCCACAAGAGCAGAGACATTTCTGAAAACCAATAAGAGACAAGAAACTTAAAATTCAGGACAATGTGGATTACTCCTATGTCAGTACTAAGGAAAGTTTGTATCTTTCTGGGCATTTTAGAAATGTTTAAAAATATAGGCCTGTACTGTCAAGTAAAATTGGTTGTTTCCTTTTTCATTTTTCTTTAAGATTTTTATCTTTCATTTTGTGTTAGGTAGTTGGCATTTTTATTGACATGGCAAAGCTATTTATTAGGGAAGAACTAGATAAATCATCAGAAATTAGAGACTTTTAGTATTTGTGCCATTTCTTTTTTTTTTCTTTATCTTGCATCACACCAAGCTTCACAAACATCATTATTTACAACACAGAAATTGTAACTTAAAAATTACAGTGACCCTACAGACATCTGTATCACCATCAAACTAAGGGGTCTTTTATGCTTAGTAAGACAGGGCAAAATTAAATAACAGAAAAGGTTTGTAAAATAATTATCCATACCAAGTGCCATAATAAGAAGCACTTAGCACCAGAGCATAACGCCCATTCTGCTATGAATTTACTGCTACCCTACCGTAACTAGGAAATATTTCACAACATCCCTGACTCACCCATGTGTGATACATGATGCAATCGATATTCAAGGAAATTTGCATCCAGCCTTGTACCAGGGTACGGTACTTTGAACCCCATATTATTATGCCTGGGCAAAATTCAGGATTAAACCTGCTTGCTTTCCTCCAAGCAGGTTGTTTAACACTCCCAGACTGCAGAGAAAAGTGGGCATATTATTGACAATGTTCTCTGATAGCCCTGAGGAACTCTAAAGATTGATTGCTGAGGTCAAATGTGTAAACAAAAGTCTTGGTCTCTGGTGTCTACCTGAAGGGCTGGACTTTTTATTTTTTTTAACTGAAGTGGTTGAATCACTTAAATCACTCTAAAAAGAAGACTGGGAGGGGACAATATCTCCATATATCCCCAGTTACATCCCACAATTCCTCTGCAGACCCAGCTGTATCTTCAGTATGAAGCAAGAGCTGAAGAGCAGGAGCTGTTTGGTCACTGCCTGGCTGCATTTCAGCTGTGGCTGAGATGAAGACAGAGAAGAGACAACTTCAGCCACTCTTTTGCTTGCTTTGCTGCCAAGCAATGTGACCTCTGGGATGAACTGAGCAGGTGGGACCAGGTCTCACAACAATGGTCGGGCACTTCCCATCAACTGGGCGAGTCTGAGAGCTGCACAGGAAAAAGGAAAAATCACCAGTACCCTGACTCACAACCCCGGCAACTACAGAGGGCAGGGCAGGGGAGGAGAATCAAAGTTATCCCTTTTGCTGTTTTAAATGCTACATTGAATTACTTATGTAAGAATGTTGGACGTACCTCTTAAATGGTGAAATTTTTTTTTAATGCAATAAACACCAACCTGACATGAGGAACAGTGAGTGTCTTTGTAGTGCAGGAGAGAAGGACCTTGGTCCTGTCCTCTAAAAAAAATTATTCTTATGAAACCACTTCAGAATCAAGAAGTTCTTTCACCTGCAGACTGGAAAGAATCATCCTTTTATCTTTCTCTTTTAACTTCTCCAGTCCTCAGGCCCACAACCAGAGAATATTATTGGACTCACCTGCTCCAAGTGACATGGTGCATGTTTAAAGGCACAAAGATGAGATGGACAGTTTGGGCCTCTTAAGATTTACATTAATGAGATAAGACGTAATATATAAGAGTTGCTAAGAAACGGACACTACTTCTGAACGGCTTCTGGGGCAGAACACAGCCCAGTTCCTCAATGTTTGCCTCCTGAGGTAAATGAACTGAGCATTGCTAATAAAAGTGTAGAATGAACTTTGCACAACAGGTGAAATTTGTTATAATCAAGACAGCCTCTGAACTTGAACCAGCAAAAGAGGCAGAGCAACTGTGTAATAAGTTCAGTATCCCCACACCAGCTGCTCTACATGTAAAAGGCCACACCACATTCAGGGAAAATAACTCCTCACCTTTCTTCCACAACAACCTCTTCAATGAGTGATTACGTATCAGATTTCTTTTGTTGTCTAAAGTTTACCTGATGAGGGCTTTTTGCAAAGCCAAAAGATAGTGTGTCATTCTCAAATCCTTTCTCTCCTTCCCAGAAAGCTCTCATGAGGAACATGCTTTGTTAGCTGGGATTTCCTGTTTTGCATACATGTCTCAGATGTCAAAATTATAAAAAAGTTAATCCTTCTGCTGACGTGTATGAGGAAAACAGCATTTCAGCCACAGAAGAGTTCTGGGGTTTATATCAGGCTTCTAATTATTACAAAATTTTAAAGATGAAGAGGCAAAAAGAAAATAAGAATCAGTCTTTTAAGGAGAAGGTACAGAAAAAAATCCTTTTATTTGGATGTTGTGTGAGCTGGAAACTTAAGGAATAGCATAACTGAATATCTAGGGGGAAAAAAGATGGTGTTTTTAATCTTCGAAAAGGATGTTGAAGTAACTTTCCAAGTTCCCTCCCAAACTAAATTATTCTATGAAAATTAATGGCATTGAACTATTAGAAAACCACTTATTACTAGATGTTATTCAATGTATACTGTGATGTTATTTTAATATAATATCTGGAAATATTATATGATATCATGAAAACTTTATATATATATTACATATCTGCAATAAGACATTTACTCTATCATATATGTTATATACATGTGTATTAATTGGAATTTTTCAGTGTTCATACCATTTATTTGCAAGGTTCATATCATCCATTTAATTACTGTGAATTAATTAGAACTGCATTTCTCTACAGTTCAAATGACTTCAAGATTTTTAATATTCTCTGTCCTCTTCTGTTTTCGCAAACTCAGATGCTCCACCATTAATCATTTGAGAACTCTGTACAAAATACACGAAGGATGTAGGTTTTTTCTGTTCACTCTTCATCTTGTTTACAAAAGTAGAGCAAACAAAACAGTAAGCAAAGAGAAAGAAAATCATATTTATATTAAAATTTTAATCTTGTTTCTTTCTTAAGTAAGCAGTGACAAAGCAAAGCAAATGCACACACACACACATCAAGCACATTTTAGGGCATCCAGAGGAGAAAGGCACAACTCCCCTCCTTCTTAAATTCATTGCAAAATCTTTCTTTGACTGCAGGGGGAGCAAGAATTTTCCTAAAGTATTTTTGAAACATTTAGCTGTGGTACACTCACTATGCAGTGTCTTTTTCATTAGCCAGGTAATTATTTCTGCACAGAACAGAAAGAATAAACTACACCCATAGCATATGAATACAAACTGAACAGTGTGTTGCCTCAGGCTGACTCCCTGTCTCAAACAATATGGTAGAAACAAATGTATAAAAGAACCTAAAGTTAGTAATTTAATTTATTTGTATTATTATATCCAAAAATATAATTTCACACAGAATGAACAGCCAGCTATAAATTTATCTTAGAGTAACAGAAAACATGTCATTAGAAAAGTGATTTTTTCTACTGCAATAAGTAGATGAATTTTACCACTGCTACACTGATGTTCGTCACCTGAATGTTTATGATTTTATTCACACCCCTATTATCTTTTGTCCCAAAAAAGCAGTATATACAGACAAATCACTGTATTGTAGTCATTAGAATTTTACTAAACTGCACAGAAGAATCAATGCATCTTCTAGAAGTTAATGTACTCACAGGGATGAGTCACAAGTAAGGCAGCTGAAGCAGTTTCCACCCCAGCTCTCAACTCTGCCCCTAAGGAGCTTCCGCTCGAGCAGAAGAATGCTGTAACCTGGGGAGAACCAAAAGCCATGAGTAAGATGTTCTGATAATGGACCAAATGCATTACTGCAATTAGAAGTTGATAACATGTAGCTGCAATATGAATACATAAGTACATTCTGTTAATGAACCACTGCTGGGTAGACTAAAATGTCAAAGGGCTTAGAATATGAGGGGATAACACAGCTGAGGTGTGCTGCAGTTATCAGGAACTCACCTCAGATAACCTGAGCAGGAAATGATGGTTTGAGGTATATTAAAGAAAAACAGGAACCTGCTGTTTAGTAGCCATTCAGCCAGAGTGTAAATGTCTGTGCTTTAGAACCCAGCACGCAAATCTGAGCACTCTGTTTGCCTGCAATGCTACCTATGTAAGTGTTACCTTACAGCCACCCCAGGGAAAGGAACCCCTTTTGTTTGCCTCTGCACTCACATCCTGCCCAGCAGAATCAGCATCAATCCAACTGGCTCTGACTGGGGCAGGTATTAACTCCAGCACTGCCCTGTGTTTCCAGGACTTTGACAGGCCTGGTATCTGTGCTGGGATGGGACTGTGTGGTCAGCAGTTCATCCTTGCCTTCCAGGATTGGAGGAGGAACAGCTGAACTGGCCAGTGTTTCAGACAATCAATTTTCTTCTTTCTGCTTATTGTGCTCCTTCCATAGTGCGCCAGGGAAGTACATTATTTAGATTATCTGTCCTAAGTAATGCTTAGGATATGTGGCCTCAGCAGATGCTCAGAAAACATACACTAAATTATCAAAATGTCAAATTCAGTCTTTGAAGATTAGTTCCCATATTCACTTTCTCTTTTGGTGACAGGGCTTTTTGCCTTAATGATACCTACTAGATATGTCTCAACTCTCACAAGCTCTCTTCAGGATATTCTAGTGGGTTTTTGACCACAAACTCAGTTATTCTTCAGTACTGGTGACCCATTTAGTTGGCTCACTGATAGCTTCAGTGATAGCTTGGTTACTTTCCTCCCTGTGTCTTCCTGAGTTGTTACTTTAGTTCTCCATAGGCATAGCTTTCAAGTTCTGCTTTGGCAATCACAGAAAGAAATACATGTAATATCTTCCAGATTAATTTCAAATCAAATTCAATTCCCAATACAAACACAGCAAGGCATCTTTTATGAAATTTGGAAAGATTGGTGTTCATTTTGGTGTCTCCAGGGAGGTATAACTGCCAGCTTACAGAGCAAATGAGTTTTCTGACTCAGGAAGAAACTCGGGCATTATACATGTCTGTCTCTATTCCTCTGAAACTAGAACTCTCCAAAACAGAGAGCACAAACTTCAGGAACAGCTCCTGCTGGTGTGTGCCATCACATTAGTGTCAGAAAATATCTGTTACTCTGGATAAATCCTTTCACACCTTGGTCCCCAGAAGCATCACTCAAACTGAGACCTCCTCATCTGACATCCAGAATGTCCTTACCTATAAATCAGGCTTTGCTGGACTCTTCTTACCTACTCAGTGACCTTCTGCAGAATTAGTGAACTGTAAATATCAACTCCTCACTGGGACTATAGAGTTTTTGTTTAAACACTTATCCTTTTATTTAGGAAAGTATCTAGAAAACTCAAAAATACATAAAAAACATTAGAAACATAAAAACAGGGCAAAAGTTTTAATCTGGCAGTAACTCTTAAGTCTGGGTTATCCAATTACCATCAATCTTTTCTCCTAGGTCCTCCTGCCTTTATTTTGAACATCTGTGTATGTTATTTATTTGTTAACTATTAATCTAGGACCAATTTCTACCCTTTTCCCAACTGTTAAAAACTGACACAAAGTTAAAAATTGAAGCAAAGGCGTGATGTCCCATGCTACCCTTCTGGCAAGAAATTCCTTGGCACTGAAATCAAAGGTAAGGATTTGCATTACTTCTGAGTCCTTGATAACCTGGGTATGGCAGTAACCACTGCAGTTATCAGCAGTTTCACTTGCAATGTTGGTGACATTTAAGTACTTGCAGAAGGCCATTCTAACAGGCCCGTTTTTCTGACATTCCCACATGTTTCATGTTTCTGGGTAAGAAAGCCACATTAACTAGCAGATTAGCTGAAATTGTATGCACTATACTCCTTGGCTGTCCATGGGACTCTGCCATGGTCTAGTAGGCAGGGTGGTGTTAGGTCAAAGGTTGGACTCGATGATCTCAGAGGTCTTTTCCAACCTAGTTGATTCTATGATTCTATTTCAAAACTTTCAGATGCTCTCTGATACTGTTCTTCCCTGTGACTAACACCCAGCCCCACAGAGATATTTTTGCTTTGAGTATTTAGGGCAAAGGTGACTGACATCTGTCAGTGACTGTCTCAGAATGACTTTGGGACTGCAACCATCTTCAAAATCTACAGGATGGCTCCCTATAGATTCTTCATTAAACCACTACAGACTATGAAGCACTACACAACTGAGAGAGCATTTGGAAACAGTGCAGGTAGTGGCAGCAGTCTTGAGGTCATTCATTGCTTGAAGAACTTTTATTGTTTCAGATTCTGCTTGGAGAGATGCCACATGGAAACTGGCATGCAGTACTTCAGAAGCAAAGACAGGAGTTTTTTAGTTGCAGCTTACACTTCTAGAGAAATGTCAACCGCTCCCTTCTCTCTGTCATATTCCAACTTTTCTCTGTTTAGATTACACATTGAGAGTAACTGAAAGCATGTGGCTGATGTCAACAGATTTGTCACAGTTGAAAGAGCAGAGCTAAGCATGGCTACAGGTACTTGGTACCAAGTGCTTGTTGCACTTATCCTCAAGAAAAGTCACAGACCCAAAGAATTACGTATGCTAGAAGGAACACCTGGAGGCCAACTGGTCCTACCTCCTGTCCAAAGCAGACACAGCTAAAGCAGGCTGGTCAGAGCTTGTCCAGTTGCATTTTGAGTACCTGAAGGATGGAGATTTTACAGCCTCTCTGGGCATCTGCTCCACTGTTTGACAACTCTGACCGTGAGAGGGGAAAAAAGTTTTTAAAAAAAGTTCCTTATTTCTAGTGAGCCCTTAACATCTAAACAGAGTACATGTCTCTTCCCTACTGTCCTGTCACCATGCAACTCCAAGAGACTGGATCCATCCATCTCCTCTATACTCTTCCAGTAGGTAAAGTTAGAGGCAGCAGTAAGATGTCCCCTAGATTTTCTCTTTCTGGGGCTGAGCAAACACAGCTCTCTCAGACACTCCTTGTACATTATCTGCAAGTCCCCAGGAACTCCAGCTGCTGGTAACTAATATAATTTTGCCTTATGATATAACTGGACCATAAAGTATCTCCAGAAGGCCTCAGTGTAGCTGAACTCTCCCATCAGTTTTATGAAAGATACATTAGTTTTGTGATGTAAAATTGAAAATGTTATAAAGTTAAATATAGCAATGTTTTTAAAGTTGTTCTAAAAAGGAGACAGTATTATCCAGTGTTCATGGTAATAGCATTAACATCTCCATGTAACATTAACATCTCCAGAATTCCCCAACAGGTACCTAACATTTGATTTGATGATATGGAGGTTGAAGGTCTGTGAGCAACTGAGGCAATCTAAGAGGTTGCAGCTGTTAAATATTTCATGCTGTCCCAAGTCTCCTTCACATCACCTCCTACTTATTCTTAACCTTTCCCATGCTCCTTGCTGTGGAAAGCTCTGCTTTTGCACCAGCTCTGGCACTCATTACAGCAAGTGAGTCAATTCAGCTTCTTGGCAGAGAACAATCTGCTTTTCTTTTGTCTGGGTATGTTTTCTGCCATATTAATGAGCTCAAATAACTCAAGAAAGTATCCAATAAAAACCAGACCCATTGCACAATAAGCAGAAACTCTGCATGGCCAGGATCAGGACAACAGTGATAAAAACATCATCTTTTAGGACCTATGTGAGGCTAGATCCACTCACTCTGTGGAATCCTGCCTCTGTCACTTATTATCAGTTTATTCAGCCCAGTGCTCTCTGAAGGCAACAGGAATTCAGTTACTGATTCCTGAGGAAGGTAGTGGCCAGGCAAAGCAGTGCCTTTGGACCTGAGAGAAAGCTGTGTTTTATCTCTGCTCTGCTAAGGACTTGCTACGTGACCACTGGCCTGTACTTTAGCTGCCCTGAGTCTTTCTCTTTTACTGGAAAAAAAAAAAAAAAAACAACACAAAAAACCCCCAAACAAACAAACAAAACAAAAAAAAAAACAAAACAAAACAAACAAACAAACAAACAAAAAAAAAAAAAACGCCAAAGGCATTACACTTTCACAAGAGGTTTTGTAGAGATAATACATCAAAAATTTTTGAGGTTCATAGACAAAGTACAGATCCTGGAGGCATTTAATTACCTAGAGTAAATTACTAGAGCACTACATAATAAGCAGTACTGAATTCTCAGTGCCTTTTCTGAGGATGTTACACAGTAATTCAGCATGCAATAACAAACCGGCAGAAAACTGAAAAGATGGGAAATATCTTCTTTACTAAGTATGTATTTTCCTTAATATAATTAAAGATATTTCTACATATAGAATATATATTTGATGGTATTTTTTAATAAACACTATCCTTCTGTACCCTCTCTGGACACATGGCAGCTCTCACTTGAAACTTTATTTTCTCCTGCTTTGTTTTAATTCTTCTGCATTATGTAAGAGCACAGGTTAGTGAAGGGTTACAGAATTTTTTTAAGCCCAGTGTAGCAAAAGTCTCACAGTTTTCATACAATTCCACTGCTGATTCTTGGTTTTAATATCTATACCACATATGAAAACCAGTCTGGAGTGTATATCACTAAATTTCCAATCCTGAGGAAATCCTGAGGATTTAAAAGCAAAAATGTCAAATTACAGGATTTAGAGCAATTCACATTTTTTTCTAATCCTACTATCACATGTAGCAATTTCACTTAAGATTATTTTTGGAAATACCCACTATTGAGTGCAAAAAAAAAAAAAAAAAAAAGAAGATACACATGAAAAGATGCACTGTATGTGCAGTAGTTGCATTGCCTCTCTTAACTCAAAGGCTAAAGTAAGGAACAGAATGAACCTAAGAGAACTGACCCTATCAACAGCTTATGAAGCATGAATTAGGTTAACTCCTCATTTCATAAAAATAAGTAAAAAATAATAATAATAAAAAAAAGGCTAGCAAAATACAACTGTTATGAAACCAGTAGAAAACTAACTCCATTTCAATGTGTCCCTTCAATCACAGAATCATAGACTATGCTGAGCTGGAAGGGATCCATCAGGATCATTGAGCCCAAATCCTTGCCCTGCACAGGACACCCCAAGAATCACACCATGTGCCTGAGACATTGTCTGAACGCTTTGTGAATGCAGTGTGTAATTTCAGGCATAAATTTTGCAGTAAATTGTAAGTTTTTATGGAAGTTAGAAGATCAAGTATCTCAGAGGTTAGGATTTTGAAACACAAAGTATCTACTATACCCCTAATGAATATTTATATTATTCTGAAGTAGTCATTTTAATTCCCAGCAATGTTTACCTTTATCTATGTAAAATTCTTGTTTGTTTTTTTGTTTTCTCTGATTTCCCCATTTTCATTTGAATAACAAGGATTTGAGCAACCTGGTCTAGTGAAAGATGTCTCAGTTTATGGCAGGGGAGTTGGAACAAGATGATCTTTGATGACTCTTCAAATTCTTTGATGACTCTTCCAATTCTTTGATGACTCTGCCAATCCAAGCCATCCTGTGGTTCTTTGACTCATGTAGACTTATTGGCTCCATAACTGCTTTTCAAATGACTTAGTATTAGTTATCTTCAAAATTATCTAAATTTTATCTAAATTATTTTATCTAAATTATCTAAATTTTATTTTTGTCAACTAGAAAGACAGCAACTGCAACAATGATTGCTCAGAGTTTCAACAGTGTGAGAGTGATTCTAAATATAAAGTGTCATTCAGGGAAAACTATTGTCTAATACCAGGTCAGAAGTAAAAGACATCCTGCGAGACATTCATTGCATCACTGCAGTCATGGCTTCACAATAAAACTGTTCCTGCCAAATGGTAAAGAGTACTGCCCGTGGACACCTTCCAAAACAAACGTAGGAGACAGAATGTAGAATTGTTCATTCTGATTGCCCTGCCCTACTCTGCATCTGTGAAGAGGTTCCCTGCTTATGGTGTTGCAGACAATCTATATAAATGTGAGGGCACTGGCAGCCAAGGTCATGACCTGTTGGTGCCAAGCCAGAGAGATGGAGTTTATCCACATGTGCCGACATACGCACCCTCGAACATACCATCCAACTTCCCAGTAGGCAAAAGGGTGCATGTGACAGTGTGACTCATTACCCTGACACACTGTACACTTTACAACTACACCTGTTCCAGGCTAGTTCCAAATGTTTGCCTTCCACTCTTCCTGAGGGAACACAAAGATCAGACATCTGTAAGGAAGAGCAGGATTTGACAGCTGAGTCCTCTCTGTCACTAAGAGGCAGAAGGGAAAAACACGGACCTCTGGCATCCACTCCTTAATTCACACTGTATCACATGCTTGGAGTAGCCTGACACAGTCACATTCTGTCCTCAACCTGAGGTCAATACGGAAGAATCAGCCAGAAAGAGCAGAATGTAATTGCCAACTTTCCTTCATTCTGCTGAGATTACAGACAAAAAAGCAAACAGAAACTAAAAATCCCAAAGCAAACAACTGGGTTTATGTGCTATTGAAACTAGTTCTTTAGAAACTAAATTATGTTGCATCTGAAAAACACAATGCAATTATTTATATGCTTAGTGAATGTGTTTCAAATGTGTTCAGTCTTTTAAATATAAATATCAAAAAAAAAAAAAAAAGACAAAAAATCCATGGGGCTGTATTCACAGGTGAAAAAAAACCTTCCATCTGAGTTCAGTTTACAAAACAAGAGGTCAAAAAGCTGCAAGAGCACCATTTTCAGGAATCTGCATTGTGTGGGTGGTTGAAAACAAGCAACGTCTTCATAAATGTAAAATTTTGGGGAACTGAATTCAACTTCCTAATAATTAAGTTCTCCAAAATTGATAGGAGTCTCCATTATTTCTGCCAGGCTGTAAATTGTTATAGTAGGTATATCTAAGATGCAAAATCTCTCCTTCTGTCATAAATAATATATACAAGGCTTCCAACTAGCACTTGAGCTTTATTTTCCTTTTTTTAACCCCCATTTCATACATTCTTCAGCAGGAAAATATAATAGTTAACAACTTAAGCTGCATTGTGTAGACTTGCCTCAGTGAGATCTGAGCCAGAAGCAGAAGAAATTACTCCACACAGATTATCCACGCTCCTTCCTTTAAAGGAAGCTAATTCCTTTAAAACTGCCTCAGCTGAGTGTGGCTTCACACCATCTTACTGTAAAGGTACAGCCACAGCTCCACCCTTCCTTCCCCTGCAGGCAGCTTCCCTGGGACAGTGCCCACTATCCGTACTCTGCAAATAGTAACGCTCGTGTATTGTATAATAAATACCACAGGAAAAAATGTTCTAGTCAAACACTGAATAGGAATGTAAAAGAAGGGAGACCACACTGTTGAATAGCCTAGGAAGAATAAGCTATTCTCCTTGACTCGATATTTTCTAGTTTCAGACTGAATCATTTCCCCCTTCTATCTGTCTGACTTGCATGTCTACTGCAGGTTAAAGAAATATCATAGGTTCTTTCTGCCAGCCCTTCTGTTCCTGGTCTATGAACATACACAGGTATTGCTAAAGAACACCTAAGGAAATGGTAGATCTGCACCTCCTAGAAAATCTCTGTAACTCAGTGATCCTTATAAATCATATGTAGATACAGTAGTATTTCGTGTTTTGCATAAATACCAGTCGCATTGCTTCCTCCCTTTCGGGGTCCTAAGAGACCTCAACCTTTGTTGAAAATAGTCACATCTTTAGTTAAAATGCACTCAGAACACAATACTGACGTTTTAAAAAGAGACAAAAGAAATAACACAAACCCCACACTTTTCCTGGGAATTACACTAACAAATTCATATTTAACCGAGATCCCATGGGGTTTGTTCCTTGAGTTGCTAATAATCTACAAGAAGATGCTGTAGCCTTGTACGAGCTTTCCTAGTGAACTTCAGCTGTTGCCAGTGGCTTTAGAGTAGCATGTAGCATACACTGTGACAAGGGAGGGAAGTAGAGGGAGGATCTCTGGCAAATCCAGGCAGGATCACTATAATCTTCTAGTACAAAGTGCTGTGGATTCTTCTCTAAGGGTTGCGGCATGTTCCTGAGCAAATTGATCTCTGAACTATACTAAATTGTGAGACAAAATTTGCTATAAAACTTAAGAATAATAGAGAATCCTTCATAGCATTTGATAAGTGGTTCCAGCGTTTCGTTACTCAGTCTTGAAAATGGGGATCTTACCACTAAACTGTATTTGCCTCATTTCAGATTTTGTAATTACAGGCTGCAATGAAATCCCCTGCTACCACACATTAGTGGTTAGTGCTGTTCACAGCCCAGCCAAGGCTTCTAGGTGCCAGCTGAAGCACTAACAAACAAAACAAGGAAACGTCGCAAGAGCTGGGTAAGATGTCACGCAAAGGATTCCCAAGTGGCAGCAAGCAGATTTTGCTTATCAGGGAGCAAAATACCCCAAGTTTGGACACCCACCAGTAATGGGGAGTTACAGGGCAGGGAAATCTGCCTACTGGTGTCTGTGGAGGCTGATTTAGTGGTGTCTGTGGGGGCTGATTGAATGAATGGTGTCTGTGGGGCTGATTTAGTGGTGTCTGTGGGGC